>OZ004338.1:10780854-12030854 GCA_963924445.1 Philereme transversata | reverse complement strand
GAGGTTTTAAGACGCCACCATTTGACGGAAGTTCTTCGTGGTCAGCATACAAGATCCAGTTTGAGGCCGTTGTCAAGGCCAATGGATGGACGACGGCGCAGGCCATGACGGCTTTAACACTGGGCCTTCGTGACCAAGCACTTACGATTTTAGAGGCTCTTGGGAAGGATGTCACCTACGAACAGCTGTTGGAAGCGCTGGAGTCACGCTATGGTGACGCGCACCTGGAACATGTTTTTCGAGCGCAGTTAAAGGACCGGAGCCAGCGTAACTCGGAGAATTTACAGCAGTGGGCACTCGAGATAGAAAAGCTGGTTCGAAAGGCATACCAAACTTCATCAGCACCCCTTGATGGTTATTTGATCCAGGCGTTCGTTGACGGAATACGTGATTTGGAAGTGAGAGCTGCTGTAAGGCTTGGACATCACGATACTCTAAAAATGCCTTGGCCCATGCATTGGAGGTGGAGGCCGTGCGTCAGGACCCCCGAGCTCACCGCATCAGAGAAGTGAAGGACTCTTACACTCACTACAGTCGTCCAAAGTTTAGCCCTAGATGCTTCGGGTGTGGAGAAAAAGGACATCTGAGGCCAAACTGCCCAAAAAGAGAGGAGAGTGCTCAGGTGAGCCCCGTTCAACAGCAGCAGGGAAACGAGTAAGCGCCAGAACTGCGGGGCGAGTGCTGGCTGGTATTGAGAAAGCCCTAAGAATTACGATCTCACAAGTTCATGATGGGAATAGCCTGACTATCAAAGGTCAAATTAATGGAACACGGTGCAAGATGACTTTGGATACTGGTGCTTCCCGTACAGTGATCAGTTCCCAACTGGCTAATCGGTTTCTTGGGAAATTCAACAGTAGCCATGAGCGAATTCAGCTCCTGACGGCAACCGGTCAGCACATATCCGCCCTGGGTGAAAAGCAGGTGGAGGTTATGCTGGGTGAAAGACCTTTCCAGCAAAACGTCATCATTCCCGATATAGTTGATGACTGCATTCTGGGTTTAGATTTCTTACGAGAGCACCATTGTAGAATTGACATAAATGTGGAGAAGAGGAATTCTTTATGGAAGGTGGAACCAGGGGTAAGGTGTACAGTCTGAAGAAAATTGTTCTTCCGCCAAGATCAGAAACCATTGTTCCAGTAAGCTTGCCACGAACTTCGGGAGGACAGAATCGATGTGTACTGGTGGAAAGATCGGACAATGGCTTTCCGTGGATTATGGCCCGGACGCTAGTGAGGACCACAGATACTGCGGTGGTGCGAATTTTAAACCTTAGTAATGAAGAGCACCTGATCAAAAAGGGGACCTTTATGGGCACCTGCGAGGAAGTAGCCTGTATGCGAAGATGTCAAGAAGTGCCTAGCTTTAGCGGCAATAAAGGGAATGGCAAATTCGATGTGTCGTCACTGTTGGAAGATTGCCGTAAAAGCCTTTCTAGGGAAGAAGTTGCTATGACTGAGAAAATGTTACATCGCTACGCCGATCTTTTCTCTTCAAATGATGCTGATATTGGAAAGACTGGACTTGTTAAGCACACGATAAATACTGGTAACGAGCTACCTATCCGTCAACGACCTAGGAGACTACCGGTTGATCGAGAAAAGGAAGTAGAGACCATGGTTGAGGGAATGCTGAATGATGGGGTGATAGAACCTTCATCTAGTCCATGGTGCTCTCCTGTTGTTCTAGTCAAAAAGAAGGATGGAAGCCTGCGCTTTTGTGTTGATTATCGTCGACTTAATGCAGTTACGAAGAAGGACAGTTATCCACTACCAAGGATCGACGACACATTGGATACACTTACCGGGATGAAGTGGTTTACAACGCTAGACTTGAAGAGTGCTACTGGCAAGTGGAAATAGACCCTAAAGACAAGGAAAAGACTGCGTTCTCTACAGGAAAGGGGCTGTGGCAATTTCGAGTCATGGCGTTTGGACTATGCAATGCCCCTGCAACTTTTGAAAGATTGATGGAGCAAGTTCTTGTCGGGTTGATTGGTGACGCGTGTCTTGTTTACTTGGACGACATCATCATCGTGGGACGTACGTTTAAAGACCACCTTCAAAATCTGGAACGTGTGCTGGCAAAAATTCGTGCCGCCAATCTGAAGTTAAGTCCGAGGAAATGTTCATTCTTCAGACAACAAGTAAGCTTTCTGGGTCACGTTGTTTCACAAGACGGGGTGCAAACTGATCCCGAGAAAATCAACGCTGTCAAAGATTGGCCGATTCCTAAAGATAAGACCGAAGTCAGAGCATTTTTGGGGTTGTGCTCCTACTATCGACGTTTTGTCAAGAATTTCGCGGATATTGCTAAGCCTCTGCACAGGCTAACTGAGGAGAAACGACTGTTCTGCTGGGATGCAGAATGTGAAACTGCTTTCCAGGAATTAAAGAACCGACTGTGTAAGACACCGATTCTCAGCTTTCCTGATACTAAGAACGAGTTTATTTTAGATACAGATGCAAGTAATACCGGTATTGGTGGTGTGCTATCTCAACGCAAAGGAGAACAAGAGGTGGTGATCGCTTACTTCAGTAAATCCTTATCCAAACAAGAAAGAAATTACTGTGTCACAAGATGGGAACTGCTGGCTGTAGTAAAGACTTTACAGCATTTCAACAAATACCTACTAGGTCGTAAATTTCAACTTCGAACTGACCATGCTGCATTGCAATGGCTCTTACGGTTCAAGAATCCTGAAGGACAGGTGGCAAGGTGGATTGAACAATTACAGGAGTTCGACTTCGACATTGGGCATCGTAGTGGAAAATCTCACAGGAACGCGGATGCGCTATCACGAAGACCTTGCCCTGAGAACTGCAAACATTGTGCCAAATATGAGTTTAAGGAAGCAGAACCTGTCAGGCTGTTAAGAACAGACCTAAGTGACGAATGGAAAGAAACTTTGCAGCAGGCACAACAGGATGACAAAGACCTTAAACCCATCATTGAAAGGATCACAGCGGGTACCACTAAGCCTTTGTGGAGTGACATTGCTGCTCTGAGTTCAACAACGAAGAGTTATTGGGCACAGTGGGAGAGCCTGGTTATCCACGACGGGGTGCTGTGTCGCAAATGGGAAAACGCTCGTGGAGATCACTGTCACCTGCAAATGGTGGTTCCCAAAGCCAAGGTCCCTAACGTGCTATAACTCTACCATGAAGGATGTTCGGGAGGCCACATGGGGGTAAAAAGGACACTGTTAAAAATAAGGGAGCGGTTTTACTGGATCCATTGTAGAGAAGATGTTGAAGACTCGTGCCGAAAATGCACTACTTGTGCGGCAGTGAAAGGACCCCATACACGCAGCAGAGGAGCACTAAAACTGTATAACGTTGGAGCCCCATGGGAGCGTATAGCCCTGGATATTGCAGGACCATTCCCTGTAAGTAAAAATGGAAATAAGTACTTCATGGTCGTTATGGACTACTTCACAAAATGGCCCGAAGTTTTCGCCATTCCTAATTAAGAAGCTTCGACGGTAGCAGATAAACTAGTCCACGAAGTTTTCTGTCGTTTTGGAGTTCCCCTGGAAATTCACAGTGATCAAGGAAGGAATTTTGAATCACAAGTATTTCAGGAGACATGCCGAATAATGGGGACTCATAAAACAAGAACCACTTCTTATCATCCTCAGTCTGATGGAATGGTGGAAAGATTCAATCAGACGTTGGAGAGATATCTGGCCAAAGTGGTCGAAAATAAGCAAAACGATTGGGACCAACACATACAGCCGTTTTTACTGTCATACAGAAGTGCAGTCCATGAGAGTACAGGCGTCACTCCTGCGTTGGCAAATTTTGGAAGAGAGCTGCGGTTGCCTGCAGACCTGATAACTGGCATTCCTCCAGATTCTCCGCGTGCCATCACAGATTATGCAAACGACCTGCGCAATAAAATGAACGACATAAATGAACACATTCGACTAACTGGTCAACAAATGTCTGAGAAAATGAAGACCCGATATGACCGAAATTCAAACAACTTGCGATTTGATGAGGGATCACAGGTCTGGTTGCACAATCCGATACGGAAAAAGGGAAAATCCCCTAAACTACAAGCAAAATGGGATGGACCATACCGTGTGTTGACCAGGATTAATGACGTCACTGTGGGGATCCTCTCCACATTACCATTAATATTGTACTTATAGTACGATAACATGACCAACGGTGTGCCATCCGATATTTATTCTATTGGAATCGCGCGCGCATCAAATAACTGATAGATAACCGGTCTGCGTCGAGGTCACGCGCTCCCCACCCGGCTTCTCGGCTCTCGTTGGCTGCTCGTTCCACGCGCGACACACTGGGGATGGAATCGCTAGTGCAACGCCCGCGCTATACCGTTTTGTACCGCCGCTTGCTTAATTTGTGTTTACGTGCTTCGCCTAATACAACCGTTAAATTGAGTGCTGTCTATTATTTTAGTAGTGTTACACGAGTAGAAGCTGACCCCTGCAACCGCTCGACTATCTACAACTGGTGACCCCTGAAGAATACCATAAGGTACGATACAATGAGTAGAGATAAGAACTCAGAAGAAACGGGCACGTCGGCTTCGGATCGTAGCGGGCTCGTTTCCACTGACCCACGAGAATTATTTAAAGTTGGCATACGAGTACCCCCGTTTTGGCCAGAGGAGCCCGAAATATGGTTCGCGCAGATTGAGGGACAATTTTCTATATCCAACATCACTGCGGATACGACAAAATTTTATTATGTCGTCAGCCACCTGGATCCTCAATATTCTAAGGAAGTGAAGGATATTATCACTGCTCCTCCAGCAACCAACAAATATGAGAAGCTTAAAGAGGAACTGATCAAGCGCTTAACAGCATCACGTGAGCGGAAAATCCAGTAATTACTGATGCACGAAGAGCTGGGTAATAGAAAACCCTCGCAGTTTCTTCGTCACCTACAGAGCCTTGCTGGAACTGCCGTACCTGATGATTTTATCCGTAGTATATGGTGCAGTCGTCTACCCAGCAACCTGCAAACGCTGATTGCCTCCCAACCTGCTAGCACCCTGGAAGCCTCGGCTGACCTGGCGGATAGAGTCCACGACATCGTAGCACCCAGTCTTCAAGTAGCTGCAGCCTCATCGATGACTCCAGTGCCTGGTTCAATGCAATCAATGGCGCTCGAGATTGCAGAGCTGAAGACAGCCGTCAAAAACCTGACCATGCAGCTTAACAATCAGGCCCGATCACGTGACCGTACCAGCCGTCCCAATGATCGTCAACGTAGGCACTCCAGATCCCGGTCCCAGTCCAGCTACAGGAAGTTCCCAAACTGCTGGTACCACAGCCGATACGGAGCAAATGCTACCCAGTGTGTCAAGCCCTGTGACTTCGAGAAGTCGGCAAACGCCCAGGGCGGTCGGTAAAGGCGACTGACGATTGCCCCACTACACCTGGTCGCCTCTTCGTTACCGACCGCAAATCGAAGATCCATTTCTTGGTGGACACCGGAAGCGACGTTTGTGTCTTCCCTCGGTCTGCACTTCGGGAACGTCGAGTCAAGACCACGTATGAGCTAACGGCCGCCAACGGAAGTGTCATAAATACTTATGGTTCGGTCCAGCTTAATTTAGATTTAGGGCTTAGACGTAACTTCCCTTGGAGTTTTATTGTTGCTGACGTCACTAAAGCAATCATAGGCGTAGATTTTTTATGCTTTTACAACCTTATTGTAGACGTTCGTAATAAGCGCATAGGCCGCATTATAGATAATTTAACATCATTGTCAACTGAAGCTTACCCCGCTAATGCTCCTGACACGATTTATTCTGTAAAGGTTCCATCCGGTGACACTCCTTTTCATAAAATCCTTTCGGAATTTCCCGATATTACGAAACCGGCTGGCACACCGCACGTCCACAAACATAACACGGTACACCACATACGCACCACGCCTGGTCCCCCCATCTTTTGTTCCCCTCGCAGGTTAGCTCCTGATAAGCTCAAGGCGGCGAGGCAGGAGTTCGACTCAATGCTAAGCAATGGTACGGCGCGCCCGTCTGAGAGTCCGCGGTCTTCTCCTCTGCACTTGGCCCCCAAAAAAGACAATGGATGGCGCCCATGCGGAGATTATAGACTACTCAATGCTCGGACCATCGCTGACAGGTACCCTATTAAGCATATTCAAGACTTTGCCCACAGCATCTCTGGTTGTTCGGTCTTTTCGACTATCGATTTAGTCAAGGCCTACAACCAAATACCTGTGAACGAGGAGGACATCCAGAAGACAGCAATAATAACTCCGTTTGGCCTCTACGAGTTCAAGTTCATGAGTTTTGGCCTCCGCAATGCGGGCCAGACCTTCCAGCGGTTTGTAGACGAAATTACCCGAGGGCTGGACTTTTGCTATTGTTATCTTGACGACTTTTTAGTATTTAGCAGATCGGCAGCTGAGCACGAAGGCCATCTTCGCCAGCTATTCGAACGCATGCGAAAATACGGCATCGTCGTGAACACTTCAAAGTGTGTGTTTGGGGCCTCGGAGGTAACGTTTTTAGGCTACCACATCTCTGCCACCGGCACTAAACCACTGGATTCAAAGGTTCAGGCCATAAAAGAGTTCCCTGCGCCGAAAACAATCCGGCAACTCAGACAATTCTTGGGCATGCTGAATTTTTATAGGCGATTCATTCCTGATGCCGCAAAAATTCAAGCCCCTCTGAACACCTTGTTAGCCGGCTCGGTAAAGGCTTCTGATCCTGTAGACCTGACAGGTGAAGCTCTCACGGCCTTTGAGCAGTCTAAGGAGAGCCTTTGCAACGCTGCTTTATTGGCACACCCCGATTGCCAAGCCAAACTCGCCTTAGTCACTGATGCGAGTGACTTAGCATTGGGTGCAGTAATCCAGCAGTTTAAAGATGAGGTTTGGCAGCCGCTGGCATTCTATTCGCGGAAACTCAGCCCATCTCAGCAGAAGTATTCACCCTACGACCGTGAGCTACTCGCTATATACGAGGGCATAAAATACTTCCGGCACATGTTGGAAGCAAGGGACTTCACGGTTTATACCGATCATAAGCCTTTATGTTTTGCCTTCAGCGAGCGGAAGAGTAACTGCTCACCCCGTCAATACAGACATCTGGACTTTATATCTCAATTCACCAGCGATATCCGGCATATATCCGGCAAGGATAACGTTGTGGCCGACACGCTTTCACGAATTGAGGAGTTGCAAAGTCCAGTTGATCTCGAAGTCCTCGCTAAGTCTCAGACCTCAGATGCCGAGCTGGCTTCATTTCTCTATGATGAACCGACATCGCTTCGTTTCGAGAAAGTCAAAGCGCCTGGTAGCAAGGTGGAGATTTACTGTGACGTAAGTACTGGCACACCGAGACCGTTCGTGACCAAGCTTTTGCGAAAGCAAATATTCGACAGCCTTCACTGTTTAAGTCACCCTGGCGCAAATGCAACCGCCAAGCTTATAGTGGAGCGTTACGTTTGGCCAGGAGTCAGAAAAGACTGTCGAGCATGGTCGCGAGCATGCTTGGCCTGCCAGCGCTCTAAGGTTAGTCGTCACGTGTCTGCTCCACTGGGCACTTTCGATTTACCCAAAGCTAGATTCGCGTTCGTCCATATAGATCTGATTGGTCCGATGCCTATTTCTAATGGCTACCGTTACTGCCTTACCGCCGTAGACCGCTTTACCAGATGGCCTGAGGCCATCCCTATTGCGGACATCACGGCCGAAACTGTGGCCAAGGCATTACTGTCTGGCTGGATAGCCAGATTTGGTTGCCCAACCGACATCGTTACCGATCGTGGAAGCCAGTTTGAATCCGCGTTGTTCCAATTTCTCGCGAAAATAACCGGTTTCAAACATCGCAGGACTACAGCTTATCACCCAGCATGCAACGGTTTAGTGGAGCGATTCCATCGGCAGCTTAAGACAGCTATTACGTGTCATTCTGATAACAATTGGACGGAATCGCTACCACTAGTCTTACTGGGCATTAGAAGCGCTATTAAGGAAGATCTGCAGTCATCTTCGGCTGAATTGGTGTATGGTGAGCCCTTGCGACTCCCAGGTGAATTTTTTCACCCAACAGTAACCGGTACCACAGATTTTACCGATTTCACCGCGCGACTGCGTTCAATAGCTGGCAAACTGCAACCTGTACCCGCGTCGCGACATAACAATAACAAAACCTTTGTTTTCAAGGATCTCGCTTCTTCGTCTCATGTATTCCTTCGGGAAGAAATGTTACGAGGATCATTTCATCCATCCTACTCCGGCCCCTACGAGATAATTCAGCGCGGAGACAAGGTCTTTAAAATCTTGATTAAAGGTAAAGCGATGACTGTTTCGATAGACCGCCTGAAACCGGCTTATATTTTGTCACCTACTGCATCGCCACTTGAACCTTCTCTCGATCCTGACCCTATACCTACGTTCACACAGCCCCCAATACGTACTACAAGATCTGGCAGGCAAGTCCATTTTCCGGATTTTTATCGCCCGTAGTGACGGTCTTCGGAAGGGAGTGATGTGGGGATCCTCTCCACATTACCATTAATATTGTACTTATAGTACGATAACATGACCAACGGTGTGCCATCCGATATTTATTCTATTGGAATCGCGCGCGCATCAAATAACTGATAGATAACCGGTCTGCGTCGAGGTCACGCGCTCCCCACCCAGCTTCTCGGCTCTCGTTGGCTGCTCGTTCCACGCGCGACACACTAGGGATGGAATCGCTAGTGCAACGCCCGCGCTATACCGTTTTGTACCGCCGCTTGCTTAATTTGTGTTTACGTGCTTCGCCTAATACAACCGTTAAATTGAGTGCTGTCTATTATTTTAGTAGTGTTACACGAGTAGAAGCTGACCCCTGCAACCGCTCGACTATCTACAGTCACATACCGAATTCAGAAGGGAACGCGAGGTGCGCCTAAAATTGTTCATGTTGATCGGCTGGCGCGATATTACGGGGCTAACAATGCTCGGGACGAGCATGTTTTAGGAGGGGGCAGTGTTACGCCGAGGCTGTTAAACAATGGGTAATAATCGAAGTTTCTCGAGCGCTTTTGTCCGTCTTATTGTTTGCGGTTTCGCAGAAAGGGAAGTGGCCATTATGTCGAAACACTGACCCTTTCCTGGAACAATTGAGATCGTTCTCGAACAATCGAAATATGCGCGATATAAATAGGCCGGAGAGATGGCCGGAGAGTCAGTTGGCTGAGCGCCATCTGCGCTCGCCAAAAGTTCGGTTAAGCTGTCACGGCCTCAGAGGCCAACAGCGAGATTAGTCCATCCGGAAAAAAAAAAAAAAAACGGAGAGTCAGTCTGGATTAAGCTATACGTGCGATCATTTCGGTGACTTTAAATGGTGCAACAGTGGTGTGAATTAGTGTGTTGTGATTACGTGTGACCAAGTTCGTGTATTCATCGTTTAGTGCTGAATAAAAGTGTTATTTTGGTTAGATCGAATCCCATTATTTTATCCCGAACCCTCAGCTCGTAACACTATGTTTTAACATTGCACAGATGCAAAAGGACTCTAACTCAGCATAATGCGGGTTGTATTACGAGTATAACAACCCACGCTGCTCTTCCATTTGGACCGATTTGGATTTGCGTTCTAATACTATACACAAACTATAAAATTATATAATATATATATTACTAGCGGCCCGTCCCAGCTTCGCACGGGCGGACATTTATTTTTTAAACATTTTTTTATGGTTTTTTACGCTTTGGGTTACATTATTGAAGTTATAGTAGGGATCCCTAGTTTATTCTAGTAATAAATATAACTTATGTTACTCAGGAATAATGTAGCATTCTAATGGTAGAAGAATTTTTGAAAACGGACCCGTAGTTTTTGGGTTTATTCGTTACAAACATACAAAAATACAAATACATATTTCTTCTTTATATTATTTGTATTAGTATAGATAAAGTGAGACACAAAAATAATATTAATAAGAGTGTAGTTGAAACAGAAACAATGTATGGCATGCATACATTTTGATGCATAGTCGGTCGTAACACTGATAAAACGGTACGTCATAAATCCCGTATTTATCATGAGTTCTACTTACGTTGTTAACAGTATCAAACGATATTATCATTCTTCGAACCACTGAATACTAACGTGAAGTCACGCACATGAGAACGATTTTCCTGAAACATGATTATTTCCATTATTAGCCTGTCAGGCAAGACACCACAACCCTTCGCGTGTCCACTGTCAGGGTAACAAAGATGGATTGAAAAAAATAGGTTACGGGTATTTCATCATCATTTTTTACAAATTATTCCGCCTTGTTACTAGTTTTTGACCACAGCAGGGGTTAAGTTATCAATGTTCAAAATTTAGGTACCTACTAGTTCGTGCCAAAATTCTTTATTTCAATGCAATCTGTAACTTCCTATAACAAATGTAAACAAACGCAAAAATGCACACGCAAGTTACTTTTACCAATCCGTGCAAGCTACAGTGCTCGCCTGGAAGTACTACCACCATACCTATTTCTGCTGCGTTCGGTTTGAAGGGTTATGGTTGCCGGTGAAATTGCAGGCAAGTGAAGAAATTATAGGCTTTACACCTATATGCCTCAAGATGAAGGACGCTGGGCAGTGCATCGTAAGGCACATTTCTAACATGCGTGCGATGGTTTTGAACTTATGACTTAACATCAGATGGGCCGTAAGCTTGTTCCATCTCCATATAGTATAACCAACAGTTGTGTTCTAAATCTAAGATAGCTTCATTATGAAAATAAAAAACTATAAAATAACAGCTGACCCGCCCGCGGCTTCGCACGCTTGAAATTTCCCATTCCCATAGGAACTTCGGGATACAAACTATATATGTATAACACTCTTGTCAAAGTGCCGTGACACTTCATGTAAATGACTTCACGTCAATGAATGACGGTTAAATTATATGGATATTGTTCATACCAAAATACTAAAATCACGATTTAAAAAGGGGGTAGGGGTAGGAGGGTGAAAAATATTTTACGACCTATTCTCATACCTAAAAAATCATTAAAATCGGTCGACCCGCTTCGGAGGAGTGCGACCAAAAACACCGTGACACGAGATTTTTATGTATTAGATTTGTCATAACATGTCGCGCGTGTAGATAGGTATCGGAACACACCCTAACCTCGCCCATATGAAGCCTTTTTTACAACTCTAGTGAATTCAGCCGTTCTCAAATACCGCGGAAACAGGTCATGGCTTTTAAAGGTTGTATTTTGTAAAATAATTATTATTATTCTGACTTCTTCTTTCGTATTAATGGCTACATTTATATTTTACTAGTACCACCCCGGCTTTGCACGGATTTCAAAATAAAGTATAGCCTAATGGTATTGATCTTATACAAAACTTCCATAGTAAAAAGTACGTACCTACTATTAGTTTTTCCAGAATTTTAAAATATTCCGGGCTACTTTTTAAAATTACGAAAGCAACAAAAAAATCAACCAAATCGATCTAGCCATTCTCAATTTACATGCGGCAATTGTATCTTATGGTATCACACGAGTAAGATATGTTATACAATCGTTTAATCTCATGAAAGTCTCTAACAAACCTGTATAAATCTTTCGTATATTTTATATCGCTCGGTATCATAAGATACTGTCATATGAAAATATATATTATCTTCGCCGTGTGTGATGGTTCATTAAATTGTATTTTATTTATGTATGTAATTGATATTTTATGTTAACTTAAGATATTTCAGCATCTACATCGAATGTGACGCGCTCTGTACCTAACCTACCTATTATAAGCTGTAACTATTTGAGCTATTATAATAATATATTTTATTGAAATCTACTTAAACCATCAATCCCCAATCTTTTTAGTACCTTAAAAACACATCAAAACCTCAAAACCAATCTAAACGATGTAATCGGTACAATTATAAAATGTATATGCCAAGAGAGACTAAAAATCGGCCGAAATGGTTCCAGAAAAGGTATTTACGACAGTTTGCGTTACGCTCGACTTGGCGGGGCCGTGCCCCCAGATAACATTATTTAAAAAAAGTTAAAAAGGTTCGAAGATACAGGCATCTTAATGTGTCTATTCTTCGTCTCGCAATAAAAATAAATGATCGTAGCAATTTTTTCTTCGTCTCTTCAAACGCGCACTTAAATTTACAGCGTACTTATCTTACAGTGTCAGCATTGTTACAAGTTACTTTTGAAAGACAAACATCGATGATCAGTTGCGAACAGGCTGCACAAGATTGGTTCCACTGGAAAGCCTATTTTCAAAAGTGGACGTGCTTTTGGATGAATCTAATGATGAATTGAGACAATCGTGGGAAATCATTTGAAATGCGTCGTCACTGTAAACCAGCGCTGCGGCAATATTGCTGAATTTTAGTACGTTTATAATCAAATAATAATATCTGTTTAATTTTATTTATGTTTCATGTCTCTCTTTCTTATAAGAACTGCCATAATATAAAATTATAATTACTTTAAATCATTTTATCAACAATATTACCACCAGTCACATCCATTTTACAATAGTCATAGTGAATTTTATACATATGCTTTGAATAGGCCTCATTCTGGTTTGTTTCGGTACCAAGTAGATAACGTATGCCTGTGTTGTAAAATAATTATTTTAACCATTATTATAAATACGGGATTTATCACGTACCGTATTATCGGTATTTCGACCGATAATGTTTCGGTTCAATTCTTGAACCTTTATCAGGGTCAGTGCGATACGTTCCGAATAACGTCTCGCCTTGCACTGCACGCTGCGCGCGAGTTGGCGGGTGCGGTACGTGATAAATCCCGTATTTATAATAGTGATTGAAATCAATCACGAAAGTTTTCTAAGTAAAATAATTATTTGGTTCATAACTCATAAACTATAATATTTTATTTTGCATACATCTTTAGTAAAAAGATGACAAAAAGGGATAAAGTCGGATAAAGCAAGCAAAATGTAACAAAAAACACAAAAAATAAAAATATCAACAGTAATTAAAAAACAATCATGCTAGTCAAAATTTATGTATAATTGTGTTTAGGCCTAAGAAGCGTTGGCGCGATGATTTGGACGCTTTTTATAGGGACTGGCGGGATTTGGTATAGGATCGAGATAAGTGGAGAGATGAGGGGCAGGCCCAGCAGTGGGACAACGTAGGCTAGATAAAAAAATGTGTCAGAATTTATATTTTAGAATAAAAATGTTACTTGTCAAAAGTTATTAGTTAGGATACCACCACTGTATAACACTAACGTTGTGACAAGACGGTCATATTTCTTCACGTACAATACTTTATTTTATGCTGTAATTTTAGCTAGGACAAAGTTTATACCCAACGTACCTAGTTATTAAGTTTAGTTGCCAGTGCACAATGGCCGAAATTTGACCGTTATTAATTATTTTTAGGGTTAGGTACCTAAAAGGAAAAAGGGAACCCTTAAAGGGTCACTTCGTTGTCCGTCTGTCTGTCCATCTGTCAAGACCCTTTTTCTCAGGAACGCGTGGAGGTATCAAGTTAAAATTAATATCAAATATTAAAGTATACGCTCCCTTGGATCTGTAAAAATATCATGCATCTAAGTTAACGCAATAAAAAAATACGATCATTTATGCTGCATATTTTGCTCTCTCTAAATTTTATCAAAACTGCAACCTACTTCCCGTTGAACTAGAAACATGATTTTTGGCAGAAAGCAGTCTCACAGTCTCACAATTTTTTAAATCAGAAAATTGTTAATTTGTTGTTATATCACATAAAAAAAGTACTACGGAGGCCTTGGTACGCGAGTCGACTCGCACTTGACCGATTTTTTTATTTCTTTTTTAGCTTAATTGTAGCTTTCCTTCTTCATATAAACTTTTACTATCCCAAATATTACACTCCTTTTAATAAATAGATTCCTTTCGCTTAGAATATAAGAAATTTAAAGTATAAGCTATGAAATTGTTAAGCATTTTCAGAATTCTGTCCCAGTTACAGCAGCTGCGGTCCTCACCCAGCTGTGCTGAAACGTACCACCAGACACTGTCTATATAATAAATAAATAATGCTGGACATTTCAAACAGTGCTATCTAGCCCTAAATTATTATTAAACAAAGTTATGGGAACCAGATATCTGACAAAATACTCATGAATTAATGAAAACACTTATTTGTACGAGGGCCACACTAAAAGTTTCCGGAATCAATAATAAAAAATACTGTTAATGGTCAAAAATGAATTTGTTGTTTCTCAAAATATTCTCCCTTTGCGTCAATGCACTTTTTCATACGATTGAACTAATTTTGAAAACATTTGTGCCACTTCTCCGTGGTGACGTCAGATACATATTTTTCATACTCTTCGACAGCCTCTTCTGGTGATGAAAACCGTTGATCGCGTAATTGGTTCTTGATTTTTGGGAACAGAGAGAGCAGAGAGGGTGTAGAGAGGACATAAGTAGCAAATCTACGCTTTTGTGGATTACGGCCTTTATTTTTAGATACCGATTGCAAGAGTAGGTAGTAAGTTTTATATCGAGTTAATCACCTACACTTAGTCGATTTTCTGTAAAATTTGATAATATGTGTTTTTTGGTATATTTTTTTGTGTTTTTTAGTGGTTATTTTTATCGATAAGTCTTTTTTTTATGTTTTGAGGAACCGTCACTTGGATATCGTCAGTATATTACCAAACACCCTATATATAATAGATAACCCGGAAAAAATATCTGTAGAAATGTTCCGGGGCTGTATTTTTAATTTAAATCTACTTAAGACTTTAATAACATTGTAGATGTTTTGAGGTGAAAAGTTGTATAAAACGGTTTCGTTAAAGAAAATGTAAATAAACACGAAAATGGCTGAATACATAATGTGAATATTTACATTCTAAATGCACTGTAATGAAACAATTTAAACGCAAATAAAAAGTTTATGTTTCATTTACTTAGACTTCAAATATACTAGTGGTTCGCCCTGAACTGAGATCTAGCGAGTCTCCGATTAAAACAAAAAAATATTATATGTAATCTCTGACTATAAAATAGTGCAACGAAATAATAACCAAAGAACTTGACCTACAGTTTCATTCAAATTACAAGTAACAGGAGTTCATGATATGTGGTTATAGTTTTTGGGGTACAAATTGCAAAAAATCTGGATTTCAGACTTTTGTCTATATTTGTGTCACTAAAACTACACGTATACCAAAGTACAGCACTGTGGGGTTACTGGTGTACCCTGTCAATGTTGCCAAAGTTCAGTTTTTATTATGACTAATAACTCAAAAACTATAAGGACGTTACTAAAAATAAAAACATAGTCTAAATGTACTAATAAAGACCTTTCATTTTATGTACCACTTGACCTAATAGTCTCATTTTCATTTTTTGTTACCTCTCTTGAACCCCAATATCTCAACAACTCCCCACATTTGTAGCTCATTTAGCCACACCACAATTATGCCATCACAATCTACCTATATATCAAATTTCACGATGATCGGATCAACGCTTCGAAAGTTATCCTCGGAAAAACAAACATACATACATACATGCAACGCAGATTTGCCCAAGTTGATTTGGAGATTTCGCTTCGTTCGATCATATAAAACGATTTCCATAGTAAACTTAAAATAACGGAGGTTTACGAATCGTACGTACAAAAGTTATTGCGTTTTTGTCTTAGACAAACTAATTCGGAAATAATTACAGTGGATACATTAACTTATTCAAATACCAGGATTTTCGTAATAGCCTATTCTCTCCAAATCTTTTTATCGTTATCTGCCCTTAAAAAGCTTATTAAAATCACAATCTGGGAAAGGACTTGACTCATTACCATTATGAGATTGTCTCAAAAGATTTTAAGCTTCGTCTAGCGCGATAACTACAGTGGCTAATTTTCACAAACTCGAACATAAACTCAAAGTTTCAATGTAATCTTTTTAGATAATTTTGTATCGCCAATTTGCACTTGTTCGTGCTTGTTCCTCCACGTGACCAATCAACGGGAAGACTCAGGCAACAGGCCCGCCTGGTTTACTGGTTCATAATGGGTGAAATACGAAAGTTCGACGCACGTTATCACGACAAAATATAAAACTTTCCCGTTAGATCATTTACATGGTAAAATTTTAACGCACAATTTTATAGGTCTATCTTAAAAGTATAAATTTTCAAATGTTACAGCAAACGTCAAAAATGACAGATCTGCTAGAATAATAAGTGTCTATAATGCAGCAATATAGTTTTTCCCGACTAAAGCCTGGAGTGCCCACGAGTATGGCTTGCGGCGTTGAATGTCAAACAAATGAATAGCATAATATTAATTGTCATGAAGGCTAAGTGGAAAAGCGCTCTGCGGTGCCCCCAATTTCCACTAAAATCAAATCTTAGAGCCATCTCGTAAATAACAACATGATAGCTTTTTTATGAATAATCATAAAAGTACCACATGTATTACAAAATCAAAGACAACGAAGTGATCCTATAAGGGTCCCTTTTTTATTTTAGATACGGAATCCTAAAAATTTAAAGGTGAACAGAAAAAGTAAATTGAAAGCGGACTGTCCGTTTGGGAGCTATAACGCGATGGATATAGTCTCTCTCTTCGAGTTATATTACTCAATGCTAAAGGGCGTGGTCCCTCCAAAGGTGATTTTATCGTTATTTATGCTGCCCCATCAGTGTCTGTTGGCGGCATGACATGTATGGCATCATGTAACTTAAAGCCGAGAATGTTCCGGATCTAATCAGGCCAACGGGGCTACGGTCCCCTGGTCTTTCCCCTTCGGCTTTACCAGTCATGACGAACTTCTCCATATTTTCACTGTTTCCATGTTATATGCCCAACGTTTTCAAGGACTCGTTGGAGGAAGATGGTTGATATCCAGTGATGCCCAGGTTATCTTGGGAGCATATGGATTACCTATTTTGAGTCGCTTGATTATTAAAAAGAATATGTATGGTACTTATTCCTTGACAATGTCCATTTGGAGCAGCTTTAAACTTTAGTACCTAATCCTAGTAAAAAATGTACATTAAGTCACTAGGTAACCAAAAGTTTGCTATGTAATTGTATTATTCCCATGGCCTTATACCATACCTAAATGAGTAGGTACCTATTATGACTAAATCAAGTGTTCCATTGTGTCCCCATCACACTATCACATCACACTAATATTATAAATGCGCAAGTTTGGATGTTTGTTTATTTATTTATTTGCTTGTTTGTTACTCAATCACGTCGTAACGGCTTAACCGATTCCGATGAAATTTGGTACATACGTAGATTATAACCTGTATTATCACATAGATTACGTTGTATCCCATAAATCAGGTCCCATGGGATAGAAATGGTTTAGCTCTATTTCTAGGTTACCTAACATTTAGTTGTATAACGCGTACGAACTGTTGCCACAACGCGGCAACAGCTATTGGTTTATAAATAAACTAAAAAATTGTTAAAGTTAGCTCTTTGGGCCGTTCAAAAAGTTCGCAGCAAAAGCGCTCACATGTCGACGTTTCTGCTAGGATTAAGGAGAAGAACAGGCTTCGGATGAGTCTGGTGGATAGACACAGAGGCAGATAAAATCACCAAATATAACACCACCTTTTTGCTGTTTTTACCACAAAGCTCATGATGAAATGACACCAAAATATGGCGCTACATAACCTAATGATTCAGATCACGTATATACACTACACAAATTCAGAAAGTAAGTTAGCCGGTGCAGAATTACATTTTGACTAAGCCAATTCCGATGAGACTTCGGATGAATCTTAAGTAGGCCCTGAATTTGATTATCATAATGTTGTTTATTTACTAACGTTTCGTTTATAAATGCAATGTCATTATCATCAGATCTGTCATAGGACGTCAACTGCTGAACCTAGGCCTTCTCCATAGATTTCCAGAGCGACCAATCTGGTCTGATCTGATTGTGCGATAACAAAATGTAGGTACTTGTATACAGTGTTAACTCGGCTGCCGGAGGGCTATGTTTAACGCGCGTATTCGTGTGGTTTCGTGAGTTAACTACGAGTATTCTTAGTTTGACTAAGACATCAATGGCCGGTTCCTATAAACGTCAGTAACCGATAATCATATCATTTCAAACCAAAAACATTTATTTGTGGCAACACCAATAGTACAAACAGAACGAACACACACAGGAAAAAACTAAATAACAATAGCATAAACATTAATAATTTTTTTTTATAAATATTGCTGTGTGGTTCTTATCGTACCCACTAATACAACGATACGTTTCTTTTTGAAAAACTGACAAACCATCGACTATTTTTCAAAGAGAACCTTTATGGTAATATTGCAAGCTACGCTGCTGACTGCAACTGCCAATTGCTTGTACTGCGACTGCGCGCAGTCAACCACAGCGATACTATATGTTTGTCTAAAACAATATCAAATTGTTACCTAATACACAAAAAAAGAAGAAATGAAAGGCCTGCTACACCTTGGGATGATGATATTGTGAAAGTTGCATGCAAAACATGAAACCGAGTCGCTAGGGATCGCGAGAAATGGAAAGAGTTGGAGGAGGTTTTTACCGCTAAAAGCGGTATTTGCATAGAAAACAAGTAAATTTAAGTCTCTAAAAATGTAAATTCAAATATTGTGTACAGAAAATTAAAGCTTTTTTATTTTTATATGTTTATTTTATGTATTTCTATAACATGAGTTCCAAAAACAGCTGCCAACTGCACGAGCAACTGCCGTGGCGCTCGGAAGTCACACATTTTATTTTATTTTATTCGGAAAACAAACAGTAATTATTTCTAACAAGAACAAATTTAAATACGTCTTATTACCGTTTACATGGTTTCGCATATCATATTAAAGTGAGCTTGTTTGTTTAGTGAACATTTTCAAAATTAAAAGAAAGGTAAAAAATAGTATAAAAGTAAAAATATGAAAGTTTCAGTGAAAGTAAAAGCAAATACATCCCAAAAGCACTATCCTGTACTAGAAGTGCAGACTGTACGTAGTCGGCCGCAGCAGCACTTCAGGTTTGTAGGTATTTCTAAATTACTGAAATGACTTGAGCACCGCGGCAACGGCACCTGCAGTCAACAGCGATAGAAGCGATAGACACCAGAAATAGGAAAAAATGGATGGGATGTCACTGTGTCATTGACACACCGTGTATGGCGGCGTACCCCCCCCCCCTTCCCCCCCAGACGAGTAACGAGCGTACCGTCACATGCGTGCTTGCTATTCGTCTCGTAACTCACCCCGTTGCTCGCGCGAATGTGTAAACCAGGTATAACATACGGGCGGGAATACACTTTTCGTTTTCGTCGGATCACGTGACATTATCTGGAAGTTTTCACACGGAAATGCCACCCTTATCGAGTAGGGTAGCCAAGGATAAGTTACGGTTTGTTGATACGAAACGTTTGGTACGATTCTAAGGGCACGTTTATAGAAAAATCCCACCGCGCAACGCGCTGCATCTTCAAAAACGTTTCCTTAGGAGGCCATTGCAGGCCTACCACGGCTAACATATCGCGATTCAGTTCAAAAATGGCCTACTGCATAATACGATTCTATTTATAATCTACTAGCTGACCCACCCAGGCATCCACGGATTTGTATTTAAATAAAATATGTATACAGAATAGAATAGAACATATATATAGATAGTGTTTTTATAGTGTTATCCGAACACTTACGGAAAATTCCAAGATTTTTAAAACCATCTTAAACTTTTCTTGATACAGAAGATATTTATTTGACACACAAAAAAACACAGAACAAACAATATACAAAATAGGTAAACAAACAGAAAAAAAGAATGACTAAATAAACACGTTAAGGGATCGTTGTGCAAGCCGGGTTTATAAAATTGGAATGCGCAACTCGCCTACATACGTAGCATTTGTACTTTATCTTAGCTCACATCCCTAACGCCATTGTTACTCGGATACTGCAGAAATATAGCAAGGAAACAATTCAATCGGACGACAGCCGCGGAAATTCAATCCAGCCCCGAGACTATACTCTGGGGTCATTTTTATCCAGTTCGCGTGTCTGGGGTCATTTTTATCCCTGTCGCATTCAAAGTGTTAAATTGTTTTCTCTTGTAGAATAGAATGTATTCCTTTTGTTAGCGTTTGTGAAAATTGAAGTTATGTTTTGGGTTAACTTGGATTAAATCATGGAATTTAGGTCTTTGTTACTTTTTACATGCCACGTGGCTCTGTAGCTGCGTTTTTCTATGGCCCAACACAAAAAAGGGGTGTTATAAGTTTGACGGCTACGTCTGTCTATCTGTCTGTCTGTGGTATCGTAGTTCCCAAACAGATGAACCGATTTTTAATTAAAAGCTAGTTTAACTGCGAAGGTTCTTAGCATGTCTTTTTGTCTGTTTTAAACCCCGACGTGTTAGAGTTTTTTTATTTTTTTTTATTTATACTTGTACCTATAGGTTTTAAAATAATGCCACACATACCTATTATATACTAGACGCCAAATCTATTGCTATCTCGCTCGCTCTGGCAGTCCTTACGAGAACCGTTAGTGATGCGCCGAGACCTTATCCATAACATTAATTACCAGTTTTTGTTTTGAAAAGGAAACAAACATGTTTATTGGTTGGCTTTGTCTTCCTGAAACGATGGCGTCTAGCATAGTCGTTGTGCGTGTCTTTCGATCTTTTTTATGTATTTGACGTGAATACGTATTTAAAATTGCTTCCTTAGTTGGAGGCAATTCAAAATGGCATGTATTTCATTGATTATTTTAATTTTGCAAAAACAGCAAGCAAAAAAATATAAACGGTCATCTTTTTTAATGATTGACCCTCTTTTAGTGAGACATAAAAAAATCAAACAATCGATACTTTAATCTGTATGGAGCTACGCAAAAATGTTTGAGATGCAGAAATTAAGTTTGATAGATCCATGTTGGGTCCCAAAACTAAGAGAAATAAGCATTTAATAATAAAGTTCGATACATTTTTAACTTTGGCGACACTTAAAAAGCGCCAAATCTGTAGCTGCGGTGGCGTTATTACGTAAGCACCAAATGGGTACTTACGTATTAACGCCACAGTTTTTTGGAATGGGCTCTCGCCAAAACTCTCGCATGGTCGCATGGAGTGACGTTTCACCCAGTGGGTGAAGCGACACTCAGAGCCTTCACTCCGTTACGGAGGTCGCTTCGCTCCGCTCGGATTCGCGGGCTTGCTCCACTCAGGACCTTCTGCGCTTTTTTATAACACTCAAGGGGTGTCACGCACAAGACTGCCTAGAGTCTCGTGTCCGAGCTTAGTGTCGGTTCTCCCACTCATAATACGATATAGACCAATAATTAAAAAAGGGGATCAAATATTATTTTTGAATACCAAATATTTTTTAAAAGTACACATTTACAATAGATCAATTAGATTCTTGAGGATCAAATAATATTATCCCATTCAAAAAACGAATGATAATAATATTGGGGGACACAGTTTGGTGTCGCAGCTACATATCTATCTTCTCCATCCAAAGTTTCGTTACACCACTGGATAACTAAAGGATTAAGTAACTCGTTACGGTAAGTGAGCTTAGCGTAACTAATTATTTAACGCCCTCAGACTGTGAAGCATCGCGCGTGGTGGAGGAGGAAGCGTCGCCATTTTGAGGTCATTTTGCTGCGTTTTGATATTTCCATTTAGTATTATTTGTACTAAAAACGGGATATTTACCATGATTTGTGAATTCTTGAGTGTCCCGATATTTTCTGCTTTTCTACCATATATTAAAGGAGTGACAGATAAAATCGCAAACATTCTACAAAAATGTTCACTGAAGACCATCTTTACTCCTTTAAAGAAAATTACACACTACCTGCGCTCACCAAAAGATTGCTTTCCACTAGAAAAACCAGGAGTGTATAAGATAGACTGTAGCTGTGGGAGTTCTTATATTGGTCAAACCAAACGCACAATAGCTTGTCGGGTGAAGGAACATATCAGGGCGGTGAAGAATGTTGACAGACAAAAGTCTGCCATAGCGGAACATCTGCTGGGCTCAGGCTCAAACCACTGGATCGAGCTACACAACCCACACTATCTGGAGCCTGGAATCCTGTGGTGAGAATGTGTAAGAACCGAAGAAGTGTAGTGTCAATTACGCGCCCTGATACCGTGAGTGTTTCGTGTCGGAATAGAGTTATGATCGAGAATAAAACCGGTAGTAGTGATAGTATTAGTGAATTCTTTCCTAGCAAGAGACTAAGAAAGAGGGTAGATCGTTATATCAGCCAATAACTATCCACTCGCAATGACTTCAGTTTACCCGTGATCATGGCGCATGCAACTGCGTCGAAATATCGGGACACTCAAGAACTCACAAATCATGGTAAATATCCCGTTTTTAGTACAAATAGTGTTAATAACCATGATAGTTTCAAAAGTTATTGCATTTAGTATGATCCGAAGGACTTCTTAATGTTCAAACATGATTATAACATACATAAATAGCGTATTTTATATTTTGTATAGAAAATATTACCTGTTACGTACACGTATTCACGTACAACACACGGCTGTGTTAATGAAACAGCCACACCCCATTTTTTTATAGGTCCTGGAGATTGAATATACAAGGCCCACCTGATGTTAAGTGGTAACTATCACCTTAAACAAATCTTCTTCATTGTTAATCTAGATAAGCCCCATGTCTCGGAAACAAAACTTCAAGGCGAACTCCCCGCTAAGCTGGCGTGATTGATGATAGTTTTACTATTTCGATAGACGAGGTTAGATTCGATAATTAGTAACATCCCAATGATAGTGTTATGCCGAGGCTGTTACACAATAGGAAATAGTCGAAATTTCTTGATAGCTCTCGGCTTACTGTGTCACGGAATACGTAATACTTGGTATGGAATATACCTGCATGCTGTGTTTTTGCCTGCAGTTGCACAGAATGGGGAGTGGTCATTCTGTCGAAACACCGACCCTTTCCTGGAACGTTCGAGACGTTCTAGTGTAGTGAACTGTGCGCGATATAAATAGGCCGGAGAGATGGCCGGACAGTCAGTCTGGATTTTGCTATACGTGCGAACATTTCGGTGACTTTAAGTGGTGCAACAGTGGTGTGAATTAGTGTGTTGTGATTACGTGTGACCAAGTTTGTGCATTCATAGTTTTAGTGTTGAATAAGTGTTATTTTGGTTAGACCGATTCTCATTATTTTATCCCGAACCCTCAGCTCGTAACACGTAGGCCCATCTCCCTAGCTACAACTGCGGCAAAAGTGCTGGACGGCTTGCTTGATCAGGTCCTTAGCAGTCATCTGAAGTTGAACGATGCTCAGTTTGGCTTCAGGCCGGGGCTGTCTACGGAGACTGCGATATTGTGCCTCAAGCAAACTGTCCGGTACTACACCAACAGGAAGACTCCGGTTTACGCATGCTTCCTAGACCTGTCGAAAGCCTTCGATTTGGTGTCCTACGATGTACTCTGGCAGAAAATGGAAACAGAAACTAGTCTGTCCAGTGACGTGATTAGACTTTTTGACTATTGGTACAACAACCAAATCAATGTTGTGCGATGGGCGGGAGCATTTTCTGATGAATACAGGTTGAAGTGTGGGGTCAAACAAGGTGGATTAACATCCCCCAGACTTTTTAACATGTATATCAACGGACTTGTCGAGGAACCCAGCAACACCGGAGTCGGCTGTTCCATAGATGGTAAATTTGTTAACAACATCAGCTACGCTGACGATATGGTGTTGCTGGGTCCCTCGACAAGTGCCGTCAGAAAACTCCTTCAGCGGTGTGAAGCGTACACCGAGGCTCATGGGCTCAGGTACAACGTGAATAAAAGTGAACTGCTGGTATTCCAATCGCGGGGTCACAAGATCACCGATGTACCACCCGTCTTTCTTGATGGTGTCACCTTACCCAGAGTTTCACGTTTCAAGTACCTGGGCCACTGGGTCACGGAGGACCTCACGGACAATGAGGACATTGAGAGGGAGCGTCGGGCGTTGGCTGTCCGAAGCAATATGTTGGCTCGTAGATTTGCACGGTGTACGGGAGCAGTAAAGGTAACTCTCTTTAAGGCCTTCTGCCAGTCTTTTTACACATGCAGTCTATGGACCAACTATACGCAGAAGACAATCAATGCCCTACGCGTTCAGTATAATAACGCGTTTAGGATGCTGTTGGGGCTGCCGAGGTACTGCAGTGCATCAGGCATGTTTGCAGATGCTCACACGGATGGTTTTCATGCCATTCTACGCAAGAGAGCCGCCTCGATGCTGTGCCGTTCCCGCGGCAGCGGTAACACTATCCTACGCGTTTTATCTGATAAAGCTGACAGCCCAATATTGTGGCACCTAGTGCAGCTGCATGTTAGTAAATAAGTATTTCATTTTTTTATTTATTCATTATTTGACATGTGTTTTTAATTTATTTTATTTAGATTTTAAATTTGATTTGTAATTTGTGTTGATTTAGTTATTATTATTATTTTTTTGTCTTTTACCTTATTTATTTTATATTTGCATTACTAACATAGTGTTACGCCGAGGCTGTTAAACAATGAGTAATAATCGAACCTTCTCGAACGCTTTTGTCTTGCTGTGTTATTGTTGCTATTGTTTGTGGTTTCGCAGAATGGGGAGTGGCCATTGTGTCGAGGGACCGACCCTTTCCTGGAAGGATCGACATCGTTCTCGAACAATCGAAATATGCGCGATATAAATAGGCTGGAGAGATGGCCGGACAGTCAGTCTGAGTGAGTCAGTCTCAGCGAGGCCCTGGAGGACTGACGGGGAGAAGGGTCTCGCGTGAACAGTAGTTGCTCGCGAGTGAGTCTGGATTCAGCTATACGTGTGAACATTTCGGTGACTTTAAGTGGTGCAACTGTGGTGTGAATTAGTATGTTGTGATTACGTGTGACCAAGTTCGTGTATTCATCGTTTAGTGCTGAATAAAAGTGTTATTTTGGTTGGATCGATTCCCATTATTTTATCCCGAACCCTCAGCTCGTAACAATTTGGTGTCAGAAGTGGGATAAAATAATGCCGGTTCTACCAAAGGATAACGTGGACGGTGTCAGGACGAGAGGTCAACGACAACAGGAAATGGATGAAAGGCGGTTTGGAGATTCTCCGGTTCAAGAAGCTCGGCAGAGTCGTCAGCCGATGGAGATGGAATCAGCCGCCACCGTATCATTTGGAGCACCATAATCATCATCATCATCCGTGGGGCAAGCTCCTGTGACAGGCTCCTGTGACAGGCGATCTTGCTGCTATTATGGCCATGCTTTGTCGTCAACAAGAAGAGCAGCGACGTTGGCAGGAAGAACAGCGACGTCAGGAAGAAGAGCAGGCTCGGTTGCAGGAAGCACAGCGACGTCAGGATAAGGAAGAGCAGCGTCGTCAGCAAGAAGAGCAGGCTCGGTTGCAGGCAGAACAGTGACGTCAGGATAAGGAAGAGCAGCGTCGTAAGCAAGAAGAGCAGGCTTGGTTGCAGGAGGAAGAACGCCGTCAGCATAAAGAAGAGAAGCGTCGTCAGCAGGAAGAGCAGGCTCGGTTGCAGAAGGAACAGCGACGTGAACAGGTGGAGCAGACTCGGTTGCAAGAGGAACAGCGACGTCAGGATAAAGAAGAGCAGCGTCGTCAACAGGAAGATCAGCGACGTTGGCCATAAGAGCGTGCTCAACTGATGAGGGAATCGTTCTGTTCATCTGGAAAGGATTTCCAGGAAGTGAAAGAACAGATAGAAATCATTAGAGCCGTGTTTTGGAGGCTGGAATTGGGATCGCTGATGAGAAAGGGACTCTGGGTGTCCTGAAGTACTGGAGACGGCAATGTGGCTCCTCTAGTTGCTACATCTTCAGCGCGAGGTGCGCCTAAAATTGTTCGTGTTGATCGGCTGCCGCGATATGGGGCTAAGAATGCTCGGGACGAGCATGTTTTAGGAGGGGGCAGTGTTACGCCGAGGCTGTTAAACAATGAGTAATAATCGAACCTTCTCGAACGCTTTTGTCTTGCTGTGTTATTGTTGCTATTGTTTGTGGTTTCGCAGAATGGGGAGTGGCCATTGTGTCGAGGGACCGACCCTTTCCTGGAAGGATCGATATCGTTCTCGAACAATCGAAATATGCGCGATATAAATAGGCCGGAGAGATGGCCGGACAGTCAGTCTGAGTGAGTCAGTCTCAGCGAGGCCCTGGAGGACTGACGTGGAGAAGGGTCTCGCGTAAACAGTAGTTGCTCGCGAGTGAGTCTGGATTCAGCTATACGTGTGAACATTTCGGTGACTTTAAGTGGTGCAACTGTGGTGTGAATTAGTGTGTTGTAATCACAACACACTAATTGTAATACAGTAGTTGTAATGTAATACACGAACTTGGTCACACGTAATCACGTGTGACCAAGTTCGTGTATTCATCGTTTAGTGCTGAATAAAAGTGTTATTTTGGTTGGATCAATCCCCATTATTTTATCCCGAACTCTCAGCTCGTAACAATAGTTTGTAAACAAATGTAGTACTAACAATAATGAACTTAATATGTCTGAAATAAATTATTGAATTGAATTGAATTGTAACAATAGTTATGGTTAATATGGAAGTGGATAAACTCGTATAATTTTTCTAAGAATACTCTCGTGATTTTTATTAATCTTCTGTATTTTCAAAGTTCAGTTTTTATTGATCGAGCGAAGCGAGATCTCTAAATCATCTTGGGCAAATCGGCGTTGTATGTATGTTTGTTGGTTTGTCCGAGGATAACTTTCGAAGCGTTGATCCGATCATCGTGAAACTTTATACATAAGTAGGTAGTGATGGCACAATTTTGGTGTAACTAAATAAATTAAAATTTTTGGGGGGTTGTTGAGATGTTGGGGTTCAAGAGGGGTAAACAAAATGAAAATTAGACTATTATGTCAAATGAGACGTCAAATGAAATGTATTCATTAGTACATTTCGACCCCGTTTTTATTTATGGTAAAGTTCTTGTAGTTTTTAGTTATTAGCCTTAGTAAAAACTAAGCTTTGACAAAATTCACAGGGTATACCAGTGACCCCACAGTGCTGTAAATTGGTATGTGTGTAGCTTGAGTATCACAAATATAGGCCAAAGTGTGAAATGCAGAAAAACTGCAATTTGTACCCCAAAAAAGAGTAACCAAAATCATGAACTCCCGTTACCTGTAATTTCAATGAAACTGTAGGTCAAGTAAGTTGGTTATTTATTTGGTGGTCAAAGATTACGAAAAATATTTTTTTTTGTTTATAGGGTAGACTCGCGAGATCTCAATTCGGGGCGAACCACTAGTTATAAAATACAAAGTTTAAACACAAATAAAAATGGAGTGAAATGCATTCCTAAACCCTTTCATTAAATATCTCACTTGACCTAAAAGTCTTATTTTGTTTTTTTTTACCCGTCTTGAACCCCAATATCCACGGCATTATTTTTAGCTCATTTAGTCACACCAGGATTGTACCATCACTACTTACCTATATACCAAATTTCACCAATATTAGATTAACGCTTCGAAGGTTATCCTCGGACTAACAAACATACACACAACGCAGATTCATCCATGTTGATTTGGAGATCTCGCTTCGATCGTTCAATAATTTAAGCGCAGACTGGATTTATTTCAGCTCACAAATTCTGCCTGAAAATTGCGATACTACTGCACACAAATCGTACCCCTGATGGAAGATGTGAGTTGGCCAAGCAAGCTGCTAGACGATTTCTATACCTATTTCTAGAAAAATGTTTAAAAATATTGGTCAATGAGTCCCCATTCGCATACAATGTATTAAACGGTTAAGACTTTTCAGTTGTTTTGTTGGTACGCCAGTGGAGCGTTAGCGGCATAATTTTGCACTTTAAATGTTTGGGAATGAAATGGATAAGTCATTTGTATTTATGTGTTTGTACTACTCCGCAGGGGAAATTGTTACATTTTTGGGTATTTTGTGCAGAAAGGTTTTCTGATAAATTTACGTAGAACGGTTGATTCTTAATTCTGTTCATTTTATATTCGACTAGCTGGACCGCGCGCGGCTTCGCTCGCGTGGTTTGTTAACAAAAACACGGCCGTATCCAGATTTTAGTATCATTTCAAGAACATTTTATTTTATTTACTTTGTTTTTTCATAGCTATTACACTAAAGCGACGATGTTAAACCTTAATATCTAGTACTTATTAACTATTATGGCAATTTTTTTTTACTTCTTGGGTTAAATTAATGAAGTTTTATTAGGGATCCCTAAATATTTTCTAGTAATAAATATAGCCTATGTAACTCAAGGATAATCTAGCATTCTAATGGTGAAATAATTTTTGAAATCGTACCCGTAGTTTTTGAGTTTATTCGTTACAAACATACAAAAATACAAATCTTTCCTCTTTTTTTGTTTGGGATTACGGGCAGATCATTAGATTATCAAAATACGTCAAGGGTATACAATTTTTAACTCAATTTAATTTATTCATTGCGAAAATGGGTTTACTAATAGGGCACTAATAAACATACATATTCACCCTTTCGGCTGTCATGGCAACTAAGATTAAGTTTCGCAACCAGTTGCGGTTGAGGATATTTGATTTGCCGGCAACCAGTTTCGATGGAAGAGTATTTTTCCTTACTTACTTAACTCGGTTTATAGGGGACGTCCACCAGCGAGATGGGTCGACGACATCCATAAGACCGTGGGTCGTACATGGTTCAGACTGACACAGGATCGGGAAGAATGCCAGAAACAAGGAGAGGCCTATAGCGCAGGAGCAGTGGGTCGACACGGGCTTAGAATGATGATGATGATGAAGTAACTCGGTTGCCAACAAGGAAACTCCAAAGTCAAAGTTAAAACTTATTATTAACTCACAGTTATTTCAATTCCTATTTGTAAAATTTTGCTGATTATTTTATGACCATATCTAAGTAAAATTAAATACTAGTTTAAATTCATAAGTACTTTTCATAACAATTTCTCATTAGAATCAGAATTGTATACTCAAACAAAATAGTAGTTTGAGCGTGAAAGCATTACGTAAGTACGCTGTGCGATTCCAGTAACTTGTTGAATGACTTCACCTAGACTTATGTCATTCTATTTTTAAGTAGCGCGTAGTTTGCGCTCTGCATTTGGTGAAGGTCGGTGTATTTGTTTATTTATTTAATATATAATCGAATCCTTAAACTTCTTGGAACAATAGGTGGGTTAATTGCTCACAAATTTTCTAACATCCAAATTAGCTTTTTATTTAAAAGTTTGGCTCGTGTCTGACTATGCTCTTGCCTGATGGTAAGAGATGGTGCAGTCTACGATGAACCACGTTTGCCTAGAAGAAATATGTTCACTTGCGACTTAAAGATACTCAGATTAGTGGTAGATAATGATGATGGCTTGTGTTGAGCCTTCTCCATGTTAAAGACCGAGGTCCAACTGGATCCCTTTGGTGCAAGATACATGTTTGTTATAATTCCGTTGCTCAAAAATACAACAAGTTGCTATGTCCTATCTTCGAAGAGATTTCAAGGCATCTATTAGAAAATCTGATTGTAAATAAAAAATAAAAAAACACGAACAAAACTTGTGTGATACTTCAAAGGTCACTAGGACGAGTTAAGTGGATTTGTTTTCTCCCAGTTTGGCACAGTTTTTGGTTAATTTTCAAAACAACTCGCAATAAACTTTATCAAAGCTAATAACATTTACATACAATTTTCTTAGGTATTGTGTTTAATAATGTGAAAAATACCAAAGACTGGAAGTATACAGATAAACCTTGCTAAGTTTTTAGAATATAAATAAGGTTAAATGTACTGGATTCGAAATAAACAAATAAAACGACATCACACTAATATTATAAATGCGAAAGTTTGGATGTTTGTTTATTTATTTGTTTGTTTGTCGAATCACGTCGAAACAGCTGAACCGATTTCAATGAAATTTGGTATGTACGTAGATTATAACCTGGACTAACACATGGGCTACTTTTTATCCCATAAATCAGTTACCATGGGATACTATTTAGAACTCAAAGTTTCTATATGTATTTTTGCACCCTAGAATAACGCGGGCGAAGCCGCTGACAACAGCTAGTAATCACTAAATAATACGACAGAAACCGTAAACATTACATACTGTTACAAACGCTATCGACACTGCTTTAGATCACTACCCAATACAGCTGCATTAATGACATAAGTTCATATGATGTAAATCACATCAACTTACTGGATTCGCACTGTAGAAAACATGACTGAAACGAAATAATGTTCCTTATATTTCAGTGTCTAGTATTTTCTTTCATGTTCATAATTTCTCATTGAAACAGTTTCATTTCTGCAAGTGCGACATACATTTTAAAAGGTTGGTATAGTCGGCAAGAAAAAATTAAAGTTATTTAATCGTTATTTTCGTGGTCTTAAATGATCACTCAATTTTAAAGCAATAAATATCCTTAAATTTAGTAACGGTGTCAAACACTCCAATTCCATTATTCCTTTTATTAAAAAGGTCGATTTTGACAACGCAAATTGATAATGAATTTATGTCACTGACTGTACATATTATAAAATAAAGCATTGTCTTTGTTCTTAATATACTGCAAGACTAAGTTCTTTTGAGAACATTTTATTTGCTAAAATGTGGCGATAAATAAATAAAACTTGTTACCTATATGTAACTAAAATTTTGACATAACAGAACTATATTGTTATTAGTATTAGCCCACTTTGTCCCACTGCTGGGCAAAGGCTTCCCCCCACTCTTTCCAGACACTTCTTTCACGCGCTAAGATGGTCCAGTCCGCTCGGAAATTAGTGATCTCCTCCATCTCTTCTTTGGTCTGCCACGACGTCTTCGGGCTGTGTCGGGATTCCACTGGGTGGTGAGCTTAGCCCACTAACAGAACTATAACTCGTGAAAATATAATATGTTGGATTTGACAGCTGCCAAAATAGTACCAACGAACAACAGAAGCAAATGATACAATATTGAAATATCGCCGTGTCGAAGATTGATCCAGGATTATCTAGTGTTTCTGAGTGTAATTGTACTATTAGTGAAATTTGATGTTTATTAATCGGTGGCTGTTGCCCGTGACTTCGTACGCGTTACACTACTAAATGTGTAGGTAATCTAGAAATAAAGCTAAACTCGCTGTTGCAACTTGACTTGACAATCCATTTTTATCCCATGGGATAAATAGTAGTATTGTGTTCATCCAGGTTATAGTCTGCGTACATACTAAATTTCATCGAAGTCGGTTCAGCCGTTACGACGTGATTGAATAACAAACAAACTATTAAATTAGTGTGATAATTAATGAATAAATGAAAATTCTTCAATATACCTTACAAGCTAGATACAACAAAATGAGAAACAAAAAATATATAATGGCAGGTCTTACCGCTAAAAATCCTAAAAAGCATAACATAAGGATAACATAATATATATATATATTCGGTAAGAATATTACAGTTTCTTGTGGAAGGGCTCGCCCGGGGAAGTACTACCACCATACCTATTTCTTCCACCAAGCAGCATTGCTGTGTTTCGGTTTGAAGGGTATGGTTGCCTGTGAAATTACAGGCACATGAGGCTTTATACCTGTATGCCTCAAGTTGATGGACTCAGGGAAACATCAAGTGGGCCACAAGCTTGTCCGTCTCCATGTAGTATAAAAAAGTGGCACTCCGGGAGTGCCGACAGAAGTGAAAACTTCAACAATTACGAGATACTTATATACAGAGGTGTCGGTAACGGTAACAGTGTCGCGAGTTCAATGGTTTTTTCCCATCTCAAATAATCAACAACGCATCTAAAGAAGTTTTCACTTCATATATCATATTCATATTCATAGGACGACCTCCGTGGTCCAGTGGGCGAATAGCCGGCTGAGACGCAGGAGGTAGCGGGTTCGATCCCCGCCGCGGTACAAAATGTTTGCATGATTTACAGATATTTGTTCCGGGTCTGGTTGTTTCTCTATATATTATAAGTATGTACGAGTATTTACAAAAAAAATGTATATAAGTATTATATCAATTATTTGGTTCCCATAGTACAAGCTCTGCTTAGTTTGGGGCTAGATAGCGTTGTGTGAAATGTCCAGCAATATTTATTATTATTATTAATATTATATACCGAGGTGTCGGTAACGGTAACAGTGTCGCGTGTTCAATGTTTTTTCCCCATCTCAAAAAATGCCCAATGCGCCTAAAGAAGTTTTCACTTCAAAAACCGTACTTTCCGTTTTTTTGAGTTAACTCTCGGAAAACCGGTACTGAAAGATACCGGTATACTGAATACAAGATACAAAAGCGCGTCAACAGTGCAAGGCTAGCTATAGTTCTATTCCTAAGTGTCAAAGAATTCGCAGTTGTAATGTGTTTTCTTCCATGGCCGTTAGTTCCAAACTAGATTTGTAGTCCAAACTTTGTCGATACAAATGGATGTGTCAGAGCTACTGTCTTGTTTTGTATTGGATTTTGTACAGCATGGTACCTATATAACCCTCTAAGCAAAATAGGGGCATTATAAGTTTGCCCCCTATATTTGTGTGTCTGTATGCCTGTGGCATAGTAGTGTCCAAAAGGAGGGACCGATTTAAACGTAGTTTTATTAAGAGAGAGCCTTTTTTTAAAGTTGATTAATGAAGATCTATCACAATCTCACCTTGTGGTAAGCTAGTTTAAATAAATAAAAAAAAATTGCTGGACATTTCACACAGCGCCAGCCAGCGCTCTATCTACACCCAAACTAAGCAGAGCTTTTACAATAGGAATCAGATAACTGATAGAATACTTCTATACTTTTTTTTGTAAATACGTTCTTATAATATTTAGATAATCATCCAGACCCAGAGCAAATATCTGTAGGTCATGCAAACATTTGTTCTGAAGCGAGAATTGAATCTGCTACCTCCCTCTCAGCCGGCTATTCGCCCACTGCGTCATGGAGGTCATCAAATTGGGGTTGGTTTACCTGGGTAGGTTATTAGCTATGTGTGATGAAGATCAGGTCAGCCGGTCCGAAGATTGACCAGCACTTTTCCTTTTTTGTTAGGGGATCTCAGCTGTAAAATGAAAAACTACGGGTTTTTATGTGTTGGGTTTTTTAACTTTTAATTGAAGTTTTGTGTCCCACTGCTGGGCAAAGACTTCCCCACAATAATTCCAGTCACTTATTTCCAGCGCCAAGATGGTTCAATCTGGTTCATCTTTCATCTTTTCCTTGGTCTGCCGCGACGTCTTCGGGGTGTGTCAGGCCCCACTCTGACACAAACCGAAGACAACAGAGGACTAATAATAATAATTTATACTTGTTATGAGTTCATCATCATGTCATCATGGACATCTAGTGCTAAATGAAGGCTTATAGATTTCCAGAGGGATTGATCTGGTGTGGGCGACATCTGACCGTTTCCAGCAACTTTTATTAGGTCGTTTTTCTATCTAATAGAAATTGATATTAAGGTTGTGTTATGTTAGGCCGCTATCTTGCTACTGTCAACCATCTGACAGTTCTGTAGGCATCAATTGGCAAATAAGTCTGTGGAGGAGCGAGGCTGCGTAACAGGAGGCCGGCAGTCGATTAAACGTAACTATTTTTTTTTTTTTTCGAATGGACTAATCTCGCTGTTGGCCTCTGAGGCCGTGACAGCTTAACCGAACTTTTGGCGAGCGCAGATGGCGCTCAGCCCAGTGTAAAAGTAACTATGTTGATCGCATGTCGTTTTATTGGTTAGCCCATACAGCTAAAATAACAGATTTTCCGATTTTTTTTTGGTAATTAATTTAAAAAAAACCTATTTTACAACAATACTAGCCATTAGACCTACTCGTGTTTTCAATTAATGTCGTACAAAACCAAACACGTAAACAGGTTGCTGGGACCATTGGATGTAGACATAAAATCCAACGCTCTGGAGAAAGGTCTAGGCTCAGCAGAAAGAGTAGTAGGCGAGTACATGCAAATGGAACTACCATTTGCATGCACTCGCCTGAGAAAGTACTACCACCATACCTAATTATACCGCCCAACAGCATTTCTGTGTTTCGGTTTGAAGGCTGCCGGTGAAATTACAGGCACATAAGGCTACAACTGTATGCCTCAAGTTGATGGACTCAGAGCAGTGGATCGTAGGGCACTTTATAAGGCGCGTGACCTACGTGGCAATACTTTGTTAAAGGCGTTGGTTACCATTTAAAATCAGGTGGGTCATATACTTATTCCACATCCAGGTGGTTTAAAAAGAAGCAGTATACGTCCTGGTTGAAACAATAATGAATTCTTAATCTCGTTTAATTGGATAACTTGTTTAAAGTCTGGTAACAACTCAGTTAAAACGATAAAATAATCCAAACAAAAGATACCTCCGTCATTGTCATCTATTTTAATTAGACTCAAAAATTCCAATTACTGAAAGAATGGGTTGGAATGGGATTTTTTGACACCCTCTTCTGTTTTGTCGGTATTGTTGTATTGTTCTCCTATTTCTGTGAATGGCTGGCTTTAGCCTTTATCTGATAATGGTTAAGAAGAAAGGTCTTAGAGTACAAAAGAAAAATACACTTTAATTTTTATAGTGGCTTACATTGAAAATTCTTTCAATTATTTGTGTATTTTTTTGGTATATTACTTAGACATCTTTTTTTTTACAAGATGGAAAAAACATTTGGCTCACATGATGTTCTAAGCAATGTATTGCCTTGTAGATCACGCACCTTAGAAACGTGCCCTACGACGCATTGCCCTGCGCCCATCAACTTGAGACATACAGCTGTAGAGGCTCATTTTCCTGTAATTTCACCGGAAACCATACCTTTCATACCAAATTCAGGTTTGGTGGCAGTACTTCCACGGGCGAGACCTTTCAAAAGGAACTCTACTACTCCTGGTTTTAACTGGACTAGTGATAACATTCTCTTTAAACTATAATTGGGATAACAGATTTCATTTAATTTAAAACCTAAGATAAATAATATATTACAAAATGTATAAATCATTTCTATCAAAAACCTAAATATTTTTACCAAAGCATTTTTGCTTTTGTTTTAACTCGTCGACACAATGTTATTGCAAACCTAAAAGTTTTTAGACAATGTGTTTAAAATAAAAATATCCAAAGGCTAGAAATACACTGTGATGTAAATATTTTGTTCGTACATAGAACGAACAACGTACATAGAAAAATAAAAGCCCCTAAACTCTGTTATACAACTCTTTTGAAGTCTTTAAAAGCCCAAGCTTTTTAAGGGCTTTTTCCAAAAAAGCCGTTCGTAAAATAACGTTTTCACGATTAAACGGTTAGATCGATTTAGTATACTGCGTGTCACCGCATTTACGACATTAATTTAAATCACGGGTAGGGCTGATGGTTAGTATTGTTGTAAAATTTTTTTCTAATTCATTACCATGATTTATATTTTTTTAAATCTGCCTTAACTTCAAGTCCTTAAATATAAATGAAACAGGTATATATTAAATAGGTAAACAAATCATATTCATTCATCATGTAAGTAGGTACCTGCGGCATCGGCGCAAAGGCGCCGCCGATTAACGTCAAAAATTGTTTATTGGAAACGTATCGATTACTGGATAAATATTCATGCTACCGATATTAAACCAATCTCTAAAATCATTTAATTTGATTCTGCATATTAAATTAATGTCGTGAATGCGGTGACAGACTGTATAGACAGATTAAGAGCTAGAGCGATACATAAGCAAACCATGCGTGCAAAGATGCGGACTAAAGCTTACTATTGATTTTTTGTTTCTTTTATTGATGTTAGTCAAGCGCTTGACCACTATCTCACCTGATAGTAAGTGATGGTGTGATCGAAGATGGAGCACTCTTGATAAAAAGGACCTGTTCAATCTAGACTTGAAGATTACAGACATAAGAAATATACACATATGTAATATTACACGTGTAACATTTACCTAGCATGCATCATCATCATCATTATCAGCCATAGAACATCCACTACTGAACATACGCCTCCCCAATAGATTTCCAACGCGACCGATCTTCTGCGGCCCGCATCCAACGGCTCCCAGCAAGTTTTATCAGGTCTTTCCATGTAGTGGGAGACCCTCTTACGCTACGATTTCCAGTGCGAGGTAATAACCTAGCATTACTTTAGCAATATCTTAACTAATCATCAAAATAATATACTTACTAATTATTTATTGTTTATATTATATTTATACTCTAAATCAACTTGGACAAATCGGCGTTTTATGTATGTATGTTTGTTTGTCCGAGGATAACGTTCGAAGCGTTTATCCGATCATCGTGAACTTTAAAACACAGGTAGGTAGTAATGACGAAATTTTGGTGTGACTAAATGAGCTAAAATGTGGGGGGGGAGGGTTAAGGTATTGGGGTTCAAGAGGGGTAAAAAAATGAAAATGAGACTATTAGGCCAATTGCGACGTCAAATGAAAGGTCTTCATTGGTACACTTAGACTCTGTTTTTTATTTTTAGTAAAGTATTTATAAGTTTTGAGTTATTAGCCATAATAAAAACTGAACTTTGACAAAATTCACAGGGTATACCAATGACCCCACAGTGCTGTAATTTGGTATGCGTGTAGCTTAAATGCCGCAAACATAGGCAAAAGTCTGAAATACAGATTAACTGCCATTTGCACCCCAAAAAAGAGTAATCATTAACAAGAACTGCCGTTACCTATAATTTAAATGAAACTGTAGGCCAAGTCATTTAATTTTGCATTTCGTGGCACTATTTTGATAGTCAAATATTACAAATAATATTTTTTTGTTTTAATCGGAGACTCGCAAGATCTCAGTTCGGGGCTAACCACTAGTTACGTTTTACTAAATTTAGCTGAAACTTATTGTACAAAGCTCTGCTCTAAAACACTGTAAGAATACATTTTAGCCTTTGTGCATAAGTCTAACAAAACTTTCAGAATATGTTGAAAGCACAATAGAAACGTCAGCTATTAAGTCTAGGTAAATAGTACTTACCTATTTAAGGTTCAACCCTAAAGAGGAAACGTTATATTGCTATTGTCTACATTATTCAGTATGTTTTGAACAAACGGTATAATTTGTAGTTTGGAGCACCAACATTATCATGAATCTATTACGTCCTACTTAGTCTTAGGATAGTTAAACTAAATGCCCAGTGCCGGATTAAGGTAATTTTATCCCTGTGCCCCCCCCCCTATCCTTAAGTGAACTACATAGAATAAATTAAAAAAAAATGTGAATACGTATCGTAGGTAGAATATGTAGGTATGTGTTACTCCTCCTGTATAGGAGTATATCCTCCTAGGTGGGGTCGGCTCAACATGAGTTTACATGTGCTAAGATTCGGCTATATTTTTACGACCTACCTGACGTCAACTCACCTCAGGAACCACCGCATATGTGCCAACATATGTGTTCGTCACATTTAACTTTCTTTTTAGCTTTAACTTTCGTGTGTTCGTTTTTTTCTCGGTCGTCTCTGGTGCCCCTCTAGACGGGATGCTCTAAGCAATTGCTTAAATAGCTTATAGGCTAATCCAGGACTGTAAATGCCACGTTATAATAACTGTAACATTTAAAATAAAATGATGACGATGACTACTGATCGATTCTTCCATAAAGTTCTCTCGTAAAGCCTTGAAGAAATCGCTATAAGTTGGTTAGATTTCCATACAAACAATCAGTGCGCACTGCACATTCACTAGATAATTTAACCATAGAAATGTGTGAACATATTTGTATCGAAATAGTTACGTCATATCAGCAAATTAATAAAATTACACATTTTCATTCATAGATATCGAATTATTCATCATTTTCACTTATTTGAAACTAGCTGACCCGGCAAACGTTTTTCTGCCATATAAATTATCAGAGAAATCAAATGCAGAATGAAATGTCAAAGTGACACGACACTTCATGTAAATAACTTCACGTCAATGAACGATGGTTAAATTATATAAAATTTTCAATATTTCACCCCTTTTAATATTATTTATTGAAACAAAAAATAGCCTAAGTCCTTCCCCAGGATATAGTATATCTTCTTGCCAAATTTCTTACGATCCGTTTAGCCCTTTAGTCGTGAAAAGATAACAAATAAACTAATAAACATACTTACTTTCGCATTTATAATATTAGTATGGATGTCATTAAAGTGGGCAATTTTTATTAATTTGCCCAATAATGAAGCGTAACTAATAATAACGATACGCATATGTTTAGACAAATGTACTGTTCAGTTAACCAGTGAATGTGCACTGATTGTTTGTATAGGAATCGAACCATCTTAAATTAAAATATCGAGTACCTATATCCCAATACTTTAAAGAGGTGTGTTTTTTTTTTAAGATAGTGTGTTTCCTGGCTAGTCAGCCGTCAAGTTGGTTTTGACTAAATCTAGCCCGCAAACACGCTATTTTAATAAAAAATACCTACTTTTAGAAATGTCACTTTAAATGTCATTCTAATTTGATCTTTCAAATAATAATAATGAAATAATGTTTATTGGTAACAAATAGATAGATACATAGGAGCATTAATGTTAACATTAGGCATACACAATAACATTAGAATGAGGGGGCCATGTTTTGAGAACTGCCAATAGATGGCGCGGCTGTATCAAGCACTAGGGATGGAACTTTTCACGAGTAGCATGTGAAAAATCATATGTCACACCTGTTATTTTCCTTCGCATAACCTGTTAAAACTCATTCAAATTAAATCACTTTCGGTATTCATCGAATATCGGTTGTTGTTATTCGGGTCTGCTACAAATCAGTCGTTCATCTTTCTTCGGAATTCGTCAGGCGTTTTTGTTGCCCGTGATTGCCAGTGAAATAGCACTAGCAAGAATAGCGAGTGTGACATTACGGCATAATAATGAAAAATCATTGCCTGTGATTTTTCATATGTGAAATAGCAGTGATAAAAAATAATCATTTGATCTTATGAAAATGATGTATAAACAGCAATAATTTCCATGTCTATCATGCACTTGTGCGTCTGCGTCCAAAAGAAATCTTTAATTACTGATTATCTGTACAAGCAGATGGTAATCTTCAGCTTGAACAAAATAAGAAAGATCGTATTTTACGAAATTTTTGCCGTTTTAAAGGTTACAGCTCTAAATTATTAAATTATGAAAACTACCCTTCATCAAGATGTACGTGAGGTAATCCAAACTGGACTCTGCGAAACACCAGCGCTGCGGCATATTAACATGCCGAAGCATCATGCTGCGCTGAGTATCAATTCATCCCCACACAGAGCTTTTAAGTTAGTTTGTGCTTAGGTTAGATTTTATTCTTGTTGTGTTTATTTTTCATTATTACTATGTGGTTTTTTGAATGAAACGTTTTTTTTTCTTTCTTTCTTTAATTAATTCTTTTAATTGACTAAATGTTGGGTCAGCTAACATTTCATTAAGGATACCAACGTAGCATCTGTTCAAGTCCAAAATAATACCAAGATTTTCGATTTATCATTTTAAACAGAACCCTAAAACGTTACATAAAGCCTGAATGCAAATATTCTACCTTCTTTTAAAGGTGTTTTCCAAATGGCAAGAGACCATCCATCATGATCTCGTTCGCTTATCCTGATACTTCAATCTTTTACAAAATAACAATTTTTTTGTGAAATAAATAGAGCTTATTTTCCTGACAGTTTTGTAATGATGCTTTTAATTTCCAGAAGCTTAGCCTATTATAGGATAAATTTGAGTGGCGTTCTAAAAAAGGCTCGTAAATTTATATCCGGCAGACCATTATTTAACCGTCAAAATTATTGATGATGATTATTAGTCTCAGAATAAGTAAAACCGAAACGAATAACAAGTTTCGGTATCACACTAATCACACTTATATCGTAAATGTGAATGTTTGGATGTTTGTTTATTTATTTGTTTGTTTGTTTGTTACTCAATCACCTCATAATGGCTTAACCAATTTCTATGAAATTTTGGTATGTCGATAGATTATGACCTGGATTGACACATAGGCTATTTTTTATTGACAAACCACGCGTGCGAAGCCGTGGGCGGAAGCTAGTATATCATAAAAATAATAATATAATTAGCTTCTCCATCATCGAAATCATCTGATATAGATAGATAGATAGATATACTCCTTATTGCACACCAAATAACTAGTGGTTCGCCCCGAACTGAGATCTCGCGAGTCTACAATAAAAACAAAAAAATATTATTCGTAATCTTTGAGTATCAAAATAGTGCCACGAAATAAAAACCAAATAACTTGACCTACAGATTCATTCAAATTACAGGTAACGGGAGTTCATGTTAATTATTTACTTTTTTGGGGTACAAATTGCAGTTATTCTAGATTTCAGACTTTTGCCTATATTTGTGATAATAAGCTACACGCATATCAAATTACAGCACTGTGGGGTCACTGGTGTGCGCTGTAAATTTTGTCAAAGTTTAGTTTTTATGATGGCTAATAACTCAAAAACTGCAAAAACTTTACTTAAAGTAAAAACGGGACCGAAATGTACTAATGAAGACCTTTCATTTGACGTCTCACTTGACCTAATAGTCTCATTTTCATTTTTTTTTACCCCTCTGGAACCCCAATATCTCAACAACCCCACAAAATTTTAAAATCATGGAGTCACACCAAAATTGTGCCATCATTACCTACCTACATACATATATATACCAAATTTCACGATGATCGGATAAATGCTTCGAAAGTTATCCTCGGACAAACAAACAAACAAACATATGTACATACATACATACAACGCCGATTATCCCAAGTTGATTTGGAGACCTCGCTTCGCTCGATCAAAAATATAGTAACAAAGGAAATAAACAATAAATAACGGTATAATGGGCGGTCTTATCGCTAAAAGCGTGCTCTTCCAGACAATCTTTGGATGGACAGGATAAACTAAAATCAAAATACAGCGGTGTAAAAGTACCTTCAAGAAACATAAACATAACCTTTAAAATACAATATACCCATTGATCATACTAAACATAAATAAACATAAACTTAAATACATACAAATAATATATAAATAAACTACACTACGATGGAGGATATGATTATGTTATACAGATTTTTTTTCAAATACACTATAATTTTTTACTTTATACTATAGTCAACACTACGGCCTAAAACCATGATACTGAAGTAATCATCATCAATATCAGATATATGATTGTCCACTGCTGAAAATAGGCATCCCCTATAGAGCGACCGATATTGTGCGGTCTACACCCAACAATGATAAGCAATTTTAGGGGTGTTATTCAATCTAGTTGAAATATAAGCTTGTGGTATCAAATAACAATTGATTTCAGGAGTAAATGTATTTAATTGCTGATTATAACGGGTATTTATCGCGTATCTACCTTTCCTGGAGTCCGCCAGCAATCACAGCTGTTGTAATACAGTCCAAACGTCGGGATGACAAATAAAAATAGTGCATACGCGACATAGTCAGTAATGATGTACAGTGATTGCGAAAGTTTGAAAAATACGAGTAAATGATACTGATTTTCACAAGACAAACATTTTGAGGACCTCCGCGGCGGTGGTAGCGGGTTCGATTCCCGCCGTGGAACATACGTTTGCATGATTTACAGATATTTGTTCCGGGTCTGGTTGTTTCTCTATATATTTTATGTATGTATTTACAAAAAAAAAATATATAATTATTCTATCAGTTATCTGGTTCCCATAGTACAAGCTCTGCTTAGTTTGGGGCTAAATAGCACTGTGTGAAATATCCAGCAAAATTTATATTTATTTTTTTAATATTTTGAGGACCTCCGTGGCGGTGGTAGCGGGTTCGATTCCCGCCGCGGAACATATGTTTGCATGATTTACAGTTCCGGGTCTGGTTGTTTCTCTATATATTTTATGTATGTATTTACAAAAAAAAGTATATAAGTATTCTATCAGTTATCTGGTTCCCATAGTACAAGCTTTGCTTAGTTTGGGGCTAAATAGCACTGTGTGAAATATCCAGCAATATTTATTTAATTTATTTTTATTTTATTACACAGGCTTTTGGACAGCCTAAACATCTAACAGCAGGGTTTGTAATAGCTAATTCAAACTTAGTTACCTTTACCTACATTTATGTACGTGCTTTTTATTCTTGCATGCCAATTTTGACCCAGTTTAAGGTATCGATACTTGCAAAGTGGCGCAGTAGTTCATGTATTTTAGAAGTACCAACCATTGATTCTAATCTTACTAAAATACGGAATACGTCACATTCCTATGGTATTCAAATAATTTAGTACCAAGTTATGCTTGAAGTTCAATTCCAGTGAAATTCCAGCTAAAATCTAATAAGTTTTTGAAAAAATACTTTTTCAAAACAAGCTTTTACAAAATTCATAATCGGAACCGCAAGCAGATTCAAATGAGCCCAAACACTAGTATAATCCTACTACTCGTATAATCGATTCAGAAGTTCCGTTGTCTAGTATCCGTCTCCATCATGAGACCACCTCCATGGTACCATATTATTGCATTGTCACCTAAGTTACATACGTATTCCAAATTTCAGCTCAATCGGTTGAGGAAAACGGGTTTAAAATTCAATTGCAAGATTCAACCCTGACATACATACATTGCAAGTTAATAAAAGGCTTGTAAAATCGATGCCTGTCAACTCAACTTTTGACTTTATACAGGGTTACAGGAAAAATCGTGCTAGATCCGTTAAGGGCGTGGAGTACCCATCATTTCTGACTTATTTCACTATGAAACACCCTACCCTAAACTTAACCCTTTTCGAGATATTCGACTTTTGATTTTTTTATTGAAAATTGCCGATTTTTAGGCTACTAAATTTATTTTTGTTTATTTTGTGTATCTTATTATTATTATTATTGCATTTTTACATGTGTAATAAGATGCTTTAGGACGTCTATCATTAAAATAGTGCATAAGTTAATTGAATAGACCGTAGTAGACAAGTGAAAGTTAAGAATAAAAAAAAATATTAGAAAGTTTATTTTTCTCTAAGGGATATCTAAAAAAAATATTATGGCAATTGTTCGGCAGATGTTTTTTTAAATATCTACGTTTCATCAGCTATCTAACGAGGTATAATAATCTAGGGTTTTATTCAAATGCATTGAAAAAAATTTAGTTTTATAGGCGACAGTGGAGAAGAAAATTTATACTTAGCCCTAAAAAGTAAAATAAAATAATAGGTAAGCATGAAATGTCATTTATTAAAGATTTTCACACAGCTTTTTCTTATTCTACAGTTCATGTTCAACATGGCCGCCTCTATTTCTGATACATTGTCGCATCCTTCTACGGAGACCAGTCTTTACTACTCCAGTGGTTAACGTGGTCCTCATTTTATTGGCTGCATCCACAATCCTTTCTCGTAAGTCTTCCACAGACGAAACTGGATTCGGCTCGCTGTACACAAGACTTTTCATGCACCCCCACACGTGAAAATCCATGGGGGTTAGGTCCGGACTTCTTGCTGGCCATGGCAACGGTCCACCTCGTCCTATCCATTTGTTTGGATAATTTGTGTCCAGCCAGTCTCTGACACTTCTCCTGAAATGGGCAGGGCAGCCATCGTGTTGGAACCACATGTCCCTGATCAGGTTGAGTGGCAGATCATCCAGCAAATCACTTAAGTCTGCTCTCAGGAAATTTTCGTAGCTTTCCCCATTTAGATTATCCGGGAGAAAGTAAGGTCCAATCAAATGATTGGAGATAATGCCCATCCACACATTCACGCTGAATCTTCGTTGGGACCCCTTCACTCTTTTCTTATTGGGATTCCTTAGCTCTTTTGGGGCCCAGTAATGGGCGTTGTGATAGAAGGAGACCCCGCGAGAAGATTGGACTTTTGCAGATTTATGCTAAATGCTGACGTAGAAGACCCAGATTTTCTAAGAAATATCTTGTGGACGGATGAGTCAAAATTTGATAAAGATGGCATAACTAACTATCACAACGCCCATTACTGGGCCCCAAAAGAGCTAAGGAATCCCAATAAGAAAAGAGTGAAGGGGTCCCAACGAAGATTCAGCGTGAATGTGTGGATGGGCATTATCTCCAATCATTTGATTGGACCTTACTTTCTCCCGGATAATCTAAATGGGGAAAGCTACGAAAATTTCCTGAGAGCAGACTTAAGTGATTTGCTGGATGATCTGCCACTCAACCTGATCAGGGACATGTGGTTCCAACACGATGGCTGCCCTGCCCATTTCAGGAGAAGTGTCAGAGACTGGCTGGACACAAATTATCCAAACAAATGGATAGGACGAGGTGGACCGTTGCCATGGCCAGCAAGAAGTCCGGACCTAACCCCCATGGATTTTCACGTGTGGGGGTGCATGAAAAGTCTTGTGTACAGCGAGCCGAATCCAGTTTCGTCTGTGGAAGACTTACGAGAAAGGATTGTGGATGCAGCCAATAAAATGAGGACCACGTTAACCACTGGAGTAGTAAAGACTGGTCTCCGTAGAAGGATGCGACAATGTATCAGAAATAGAGGCGGCCATGTTGAACATGAACTGTAGAATAAGAAAAAGTTGTGTGAAAATCTTTAATAAATGACATTTCATGCTTACCTATTATTTTATTTTACTTTTTAGGGCTAAGTATAAATTTTCTTCTCCACTGTCGCCTATAAAACTAAATTTTTTTCAATGCATTTGAATAAAACCCTAGATTATTATACCTCGTTAGATAGCTGATGAAACGTAGATATTTAAAAAAACATCTGCCGAACAATTGCCATAATATTTTTTTTAGATATCCCTTAGAGAAAAATAAACTTTCTAATATTTTTTTTTATTTCTTAACTTTCACTTGTCTACTACGGTCTATTCAATTAACTTATGCACTATTTTAATGATAGACGTCCTAAAGCATCTTATTACACATGTAAAAATGCAATAATAATAATAATAAGATACACAAAATAAACAAAAATAAATTTAGTAGCCTAAAAATCGGCAATTTTCAATAAAAAAATTAAAAGTCGAATATCTCGAAAAGGGTTAAGTTTAGGGTAGGGTGTTTCATAGTGAAATAAGTCAGAAATGATGGGTACTCCACGCCCTTAACGGATCTAGCACGATTTTTCCTGTAACCCTGTATAAAGGTGAGTCTACCTCTTTAAATCGTATCGTGATCGAAAATTATGTTAAAACAAGCTTCACGCTCACAACTATACATTTTTTAATATTTTCTGGAGATGGAACAAGCATATGGCCCACCTGATGTTAAGTGGTAACCATCGCCAAAAATTCACAGCAAAGTATTGCCTCGTAAATCACGCACCTTGGAAACGTGCCCTACCATGCACTCCTCTGTGTCCATCAACTTGAGGCACACATGTGTAAAACCTCATGTGCCTGTAATTTCACTGGAAACCATACCCTTTATACTTTATACCGATACACAGCAATTCTGCGAGCACAAATAATACGAACCACACTTGAATTACTTATATAATTGGATATCTAGAATTACGAGAAAAACAACTCCCTAGTCTCTACCCAGAGCTAATAATTGCCTATACAATAATATCTCTTAAAACATGTATTTTACTACCGTAAATAATTAGATATATTTTATCTAAACTAATAAATCTAATACTAATGTATGTAAACGATCAGCCTAGTTTACGACCTAGCCTGAAAATGTAAACCATACTACAGTTGACCTAGTTATCACGCTGTTTTATAATAGAGATAGGAAAATTCAAGGAACGATATTCCGAATAACGATGTAAAAAATACGAGCTAATAATCTTTCAAAGGAGTTTCTCGATATTTTTATACGAGAATAAAACTTGCTCCAGCACCTACTTTAGCAGCAATTTTGAAGAAAAATTGAATAGTACGCCATGTTTTGATATTTTAAACGTTAAACTTTTATTATGCTTAAAATAAGACTTACACATACACACAACAAATTCAGAAAAGTATTAAATATTTTCTTTCAGTTTTGCCAGTTTTTCACGTGCGATTTAGGAAAGAATACAATTGATGTAATTTTCTAAACTTTTAACAATATATATTATTTATAAGGCTGGTCTTGCTTAAAATCAAAATCTTTTTATTTATTATAATGACATGGATCACTTTGGAACGTCAATTTGACTGTCTGTTCCTTCGCGACCAAGCCAGGAAAGAAAGGCAAGAAATGGCTGGTTGTTCTTTTTAATGATCTTTTTAGAATACAAAAAAATAAAGAAAATAAATAACGTCTAAATTGTATCCTTTTTGAAGGAGTTGGAGCAATTTCAATTCCAAGCTTCTCTATCATTTAAATAATCCGATATTGTTATAGTAGAGTTTTTATAAAGATTTTGTTTAATTACGTTTTTAAATTTGTTAATTGTCAATTTTTGTATATCACTTGGGAGTTTGTTATAAAAGCGCACATCTTGCCCTTTAAACTTGCTTCCGACTTTTAACTAAATTCATTACAACTATACAAATACTGTTGTTTTGAACAGATAAAAGAAGCCTCGAAACTCATTACATTTTAATTAGCCCGATAAGTTTTAATTCCTGCATAAACCTTTGAAATATTTACCTAATCCTGGGGACGCCTTTCCGGTGTTCCCACAGCTCAAATTAAAAAACTTTGTTTCAGTCATCACTTAACTATAACAATCCACAAAAATGCCACTCACTTTTTATTTCAAAAGTCAAAAACAAATCAAAACTATCCAAGTAAATCGCACGAGATTTATGTTGAAAGTTCGACGCGAAAAATCGCCTTAGTCTAAACACGTATGCTCAGTTCGGGTGCCAAAGCTGTACTGAAAACCTACCTACCTTCCCCTCTTCGGCGATGCAATCAGAAGGATGGAAGAATACATTGACGGGTTTGTACTGAAGCGCTTAGCGCGACAGCTCTTAAATGCGGTAAGTTGTGTGGAACCTTGAAAAAGTTTGAAGATGGAGTTATGAATGGGAATTGATACGAAATTACAAGCAGGTGTCAGTCTTCTTAGGCATACTGAATTCACCATTCATAATTTATGCGTTTAAGTTTAGAAATCCATTGGTGAAAATTTGACACTATTTAGGATGGCAAGCAGCGCCCTGCGCAGACGTTATGCTGACCAAATATCAATCATTTTTGTTACATCATGAAAAAGGAAAACTGTTCGCATTGAGGCTTACAAGAAATAAAAGCCAAGAAACGTAAAAAAGATCTTTACTACTCATCCTACAACGTGACACTAATACGATTTTCTTTGACGAAGCCCTAAAATACAATTTTGGTCTGTCAATTTTCTCGAACACATCAAGACCCTTTTTCGGAGCCTTTCCGTGCTCATTTTATGTTTTTTTATTTTTGTTAAAATATTATACTTAACTAGAGTTCGGGAAACTACGTGACATCTTCTCGACCAATATACCTCAGTGTCAAAATAAATAATAAATAAATATTGCTGGACAATTCACACAGCGCTATCTAGCCCCAAACTAAGCAGAGCTTGTACTATGGGAACCAAATAACTGATAGAATACTTATATACATTTTTTCTTGTAAATTCATACTTATAATATATAGAGAAACAACCAGACCCGGAACAAATATCTGTAAGTCATGCAAACATAAATTAATAATAATAATAATATAATAAATAAATAAAATAAAATACGTTTATTTCAGACAGATTTAATGCACACACAAAATAAAAATATAATAAAAAAATAAAAATTAATTACAACAATTCAAGTACCTAATAGTCATAATACTTAATACAAGTCATTTCTTGTTGCTGTCCATGTGGACGGCAATCCAGTGCCTATATAGAGTGTTTGATAAATTTGATAATATACGCACAAAAATGAAAGGGGCTATTTTGATGAGCATAATAAATAAATTTGTGAAATGTTTACCATAGAAATGTGAAACTTATGCTATGTCATTGCATAATGCTTGCCATCCAACCAAAGATACTGTATTGGTGACGTCTCGAGATATGTATCTCTTGTTGTCCCTTTCTAATCCAAAACCCGCTCCCATTTCCGAAAAAGATATCAAATCGAACTTTATTTCTGGATGTCGGTTGCAAGACTAAGCAGTAAGTTTTATATCGAATTAATCACATAAACATAGTGGATTTTTTTCAAAATTTGATAATATAACTAGTAGTTTTTTTTTTCGAGAATTCTTTTTTTATGTTTTGAGAAACCGTCACTTGAATATCGTCAGTATATTACCAAACACCTTGTATATGGGGTTCGAAAAATGTCGGAGACAGCCTTCAGGATGACGTTGCAGGAGCGACGCATCCGATCCCGAAACAAAGCCACACGTGTACTAACAATGGCATAGAAGTCAGGAACCCCCGCCTCAGCAAACATGCTTGACGCGCTGCAGTATTTTGGCAAACTCATAAGATCCTGGTATGCATTATTATACTGGACCCTTATGATGTTGATGGACTTTTTGGTAAAATTAGACCTAAATTCAAAAGTCGTTGAAGTGTGTTACCACTTACCAGTGATTAGATATGGGATGGAAATGTGATCTCACACTATGGGCTTCATAAGAATGTCCAAGGTCAAAAAAACCATACACTAGAAAGCGCAGCGTAGGATGGACCCCACTAGATGGAAAGATGACTTGATAAAGGATGCTGGGAGCCATTGGGTGCAGGCCACACAAGATCTGTCGCTCTAGAAATTTATGGGGGAGTCCTATGTTCAGAAGTGGACGTCCTAAATCGATGATGATGATATAACTAGACTAAATTGAGTTATGAAAATGTCAGCGAGACTGATCTAAAAATCGACCGACATTGTTTTGGTTCAATAAGTGAACCTTCATCAGGGTGTGTGCGATTCGCTCCGCAATGCGTCTCGCCTCGCACTACACGCTGCAGCCCTCTGTGCGCGAGTAGCGGTGGTGGGGGTAGCCAAATCTCGTGCGTGATAAACGGCACCTGATAAATCCCGTATCTTATATTAATGATTGAAATAAATCATGAAAGTTTTCTATGTTTGTGTGTTTATGTGGTGTACAATAAAGATTTTCTATTGTATTTGATAACGCTACTACGATTAGTAGCCGCCCTTTGTGCCCAATCTCAATTTTCCGCCCTGTAAGAAAAAAATAGCTAAATTTAAGAATCAACATCGTTAAGAATAATCAGACAAACATTGAAAGGTCACCTCAAAATGAGCAGACCTGAATCGCCCCTTTTACACCCTGATTACGTTCACGGCTAGCGATTTACTTTGTGGATTAAAATCATTCGGTGGTAGGTATCCACTGCCTTTCCTACCTTCGTAATTCGGTGATTTGTACTGTGGGTAGATGGGCAGGCAGGTATATTAGTTCGGTCAGGGGTCACCCTTCGATTTATCCCTGTTTTATTGACCGTAAAACCATGACCATTGACAAAAACATGTAAGCTAGGCGTTAGATCCGTTTCTGTTGCATGAAGTAAATATATATACTGCGTGTCACCGCATTTACGACATTAATTTAAATCACGGGTTGGGCTAGCATTGTTGTAAAAAGTTTTTGAAGTGAAAACTTCTTTAAGCGCGTTTGGTATTTTTTGAGATGGGAAAAAACCATTGATCTCGTGATACTGTTACCGTTACCGTTACCAACACCTCTGTATATTAAGTGAAAACTTCTTTAGGCGTAGGGTATTTTTTGAGATGGAAAAAAACCATGAACTCGCGACACTGTTACCGTTACCGACTCCTCTGTATATACATAAGTATCTAATATTGTTCAAGTTTTCACTTCTGTCGGCACTCCCGGAGTGCCACTTTTTTTTTCAAATTCATTACCATGGATTTTTTTAAATTTTCTATCTAACTGATTTTAAGTCCTAAAATATCAATGAAACAGCCTATATAAAATAGGTAAATAATTAATTTTAATTCATCATGTAAATAGGTACCTGTTAAACTGACTAAGCTGCAACGGCGCAAAGGCGCCGCCGATTTACGTTAAATATAATTTATTGGAAATGTATCGACTACTAAATAAATATTCAAGCTACCGGTATTAAAGTAATTTCTAAAATCAGTTATTACGGTTATATAATATATGTTTTAAATTAATGTCGTGAATGCGGTGACAGACTGTTTATAGCTGCAAGTTATTAGTTGAGAGGTTTCGTATTCACTGACGATTTCAATGATGGTTACGTATTCAGCGATCAAAGACTCCATACAAAAAAGTGGCACAGTACCGACAGAAGTAAAAAATTTAGCGCTCAATGTTTGGGTAGGTATTCAAAATTTAAAAGCAGACTACATATACTTATACACAGAGGTGTCAGTAATGGTAGCAGTATTGTGAGTTCAATGGTTTTTTCCCATCTCAAAAAATGCCCAACGTGCCTAACGAAGTTTTTCAAATTCAAATATTTTTATTCATTAAAATCACAAGGATCACTTTGAAACGTCAATTTTACTGCCTGTTCCTTCGCGACCAAGCCGGGAAAGAAAGGCAAGAAACAAGGCTTGTTGTTTTTTTTAATGATCCTTTTACAATACATAATACAGAAAATAAATTACGTCTAAATTGTAACATTTTGAACGAGTTGGAGCAATTTCAATTCCAAGCTTCTTTATCTTCTAAATAATCCGATATTTTATAGTAGGCTCTTTTATAAAGATTTTGTTTAATTACGTTTTTAAATTTGTTGACTGTCAATTTTTGTACATCCCTTGGGAGTTTGTTATACAAGCGTACACCTTGCCCTTTAAACGATTTGCTAACTTTATGGAGTCTACAAGTGGTAACAGCGAGTTTATCTTTATTTCTAGTATTAAAATTATGATTATCGCTATTTTTCTTAAACAAATTAATATTTTTGTGAACATACCTACATTAGATTTTTATAGGTGTATTGACAAGGGAATGTCATAATATTTATTTCTTTAAACTTATTGCATAATGATTCTCTGGGTCCCATATTATAAATTGCACGAACAGCCCTCTTTTGCAGCACAAAAACGGTGTTTATATCTGCAGCACTCACCCACAGCAGTATACCGTATGACATAATGCTGTGGAAGTAGCTGAAGTAAATTAGTCTAGCTGTGTCTACGTCTGTAAAAAGACGGATCTTTTTGACTGCGTATGCCGCAGAACTAAGTCTCTTCGACAACCCATCATTGTGAGGGCCCCATTGAAGCTTATTATCTAGGGTTATACCTAAAAATACGGTGGTGTCCACAAGAGCCAACTCCTCGTCTTTGATTTTTATATCTGCTTTAACTTGTGTAACATTAGGTATTATAAATCTAATACACTTTGTATTTTTTCATTTAGAAGTAGATTATTTACATTGAACCATTTTACCACCTTAGAGATTGCATTGTTTACATCGTCAAAATCGGTTTGTCGTCGCTTTAATTTAAATAAAAGTGACGTGTCGTCTGCAAACAATACAACCTCATGATCGTCCCTTACAAGATGGGGAAGATCATTAATATATACTAAAAACAAAAATGGTCCCAGAATTGATCCCTGTGGTACACCCATTTTAACCAGAGACCTCGGAGAACGCTTCCCATTCACATCAACTCTTTGCACTCTGCCACTTAAATAAGAAGTGAGAAAGTCTAGAGCAACGCTCCTAATGCCACAATGGTGTAGTTTCCTGATCAATGTGTCATGGTCTACGCAATCAAATGCCTTGGACAAATCTCAAAAAACACCTAAAGCGTCATGAGACTTCTCCCAGGTATCAAATATGTGTGATATTAACTCAATACCAGCATCAGTGGTTGAGCGACCCCTGGTAAATCCGAACTGTTTATGATGCAGTAAATTATATGAATTGAAATGTCTAAGCAGTTGATTTAAAATTAGTTTTTCAAATATTTTACTAAATATAGGAAGTACTGAGATTGGTCTAAAATTACCAGGATCAGAACTAGTGCCTGATTTGAAAAGTGGAGTTATTTTACTGTGTTTCATTAAATCAGGGAATACACCACAGTCAATACACTCATTGAATATTAAAGCTAGTTCAGGAGCAATTATGTCAATCAATGTTTTCACGACGCTAACAGAGGTCCGTGGTTTTCTTAACATTTATCAGTTTGAAAGCTTTTATAATGTCATCACTATTTACATAATCAAATTTGAATTGTGTTTTGCATTCCGTTAAGTTTTCTTTTAAGAATGACTCTGCGACTATGGGAGAGGAGTTTGAGGATTTTGTGGTAGAGACTGGAATGTCGGTAAAAAAGTCTTCGAATGCATTAGCTACATCACCATCCTGATTGATCGTGCCATTGCCAATTTTCAAATTAAACTTATTGTTCTTAGTTGCGACTCTTCCAGTCTCGCTGTTGATTTTTTTCCAAGTGGCTTGTACTTTGTTTTCACTATTTTTAATTGTAGAACTCAAATGACGAGCTTTTGCTTCACGACAAACTTTTTTAAATATCTTTGAATATTTTTTGACTTTTTCTTTAAACTCCTCATTAAAATTATATTGTTTTTCAGCATAAAGATCATACAATGTTTTTCTGCTTTTATGTATTCCCACTGTTGCCCAATCACAGAACTTTTGACCATCAGAGACCATTTTCACTTCCAAAAGGCCGCCTATAAAGTTCGAGATCACAGAAAAACATAATGACGAAAAACTAAGTTTCTGGCAAGTTGATTTTCAGGAAAACTATGTTACTGCAACACTCAACTAGTTACTGTTAAAGTTATTATGGTATGCAGAATAGTAAAAACTGGTTCCTAATATTTTTTTTATATTACAAAAATACACATGGACACATGTTTCTGCTGCGTTTGAGCATTGACAGAAAGCAAGTATAATTCTTGCCAACTATGCATTAATAAACTTTTTTGGTTTCATTCAGAAGTTTATAAATAAAACGATGTTTTAATCATTGTAAGCCCGTGATTAAAGGCAGGCTAGTTGACAGTGCATTTTATTAATTCTTTGATTATTGGTTTCAATGTAATTTAAAAATAAATAAAGGATTGTGTGGTCTTATGAAACCACGGTAAAAGTGAAACTTTGCTTCACATTACAGACATTTAAATAAAAATTTTCGTTGGCACAAATGAGTAATAGTCTATACACTACACGGTCAGCTGATGCAAACTATAGGCGCCGCCATATTGGCCTCGGCTGCTCTGACGAGCGCCTTTCACTTTATCCCTACTCCGTGGCCGACCGTCACGTGACATGCAACACACGGACGAAAAAGTTTGAGACGATGTAATAAAAGTTTCACTTTAAAACCATTATACGAGCTCGCTCTCTTGATATCACCGTATGACGTACATGAAGCATCACCGTTCATTAAACAGGTTTATCTTTGATACTAGGTTAGATATTCGAGTCCCTATTAGCAAATCTATGTGCTACGTCTAGAGTGTATGCAAGCCATTTTGTACTCTGAAATCTTGAAGATAGAGTCTAGGAGGTGGTAAACAGTAATGTAGATGTTGCTCAAAGTCAACTAACAAACGTTAGTTTTGCAAAGATTCTAGATCGTTAGATATTACGTTCTACAAACAGCGTATGGATGCATTCACACAGAAAGTAGGTAGATTTTCAGCATTTCAACAAAGATGAGGCTCAGTCATAAAAATAATAAAATTAAACACTGCAAAATCTCGCAACTGTCTCAAACTAAGTGTAAAAGTAAAAACTATAAATTCTAAGTAAACAATTCGTAGAAATGATGAGAACGTCATACGTTAGAGTAGTAATATTAGTATAAAAAACAATCTATATATATAAAACAGAGCATCTTTCAGAGTGGGCCTCAAGATGAATATGGGTAAGACGAAGGTTATGTCAAGCATTTCTGGAGTTTCGGTCCCAAACGTCGTTGTTGGAAGCGAGAAACTAGAAATGGTCAACTCATACGTTTATTTTGGCCATGTTTTATTTTTTGGCAAAGAGTATCAAATAAAGGAAGTCACCAGGCGTGTTCAACTTGGATGGGCAGCTTTCGAAAACTAGATGATATACTCAAATCCACGCATATTCCACAATGCCTTAAAACACGTTTCTATAACCAATGTGTCCTGCCAACTATGACTTATGGTGCCGAGACATGGAGGCTCACGAAGGAGGCTGTACATAAAATAAGTGTAGCACAGAGTGCCATGGAGCGCGCCATGCTCGGCATCACACTCTTAGATCGAGTTCCCAATACCGAAATTCGCAAGCAGACTAAAGTACAAGACGTCAGCAAGCGAGTATTGGGGCTCAAGTGGAGTTGGGCAGGACACTTGGCTAGACGTAGTGACGACAGGTGGACTAAGGCACTAACAAAGTGGAGGCCGAGAACTGGCCATCGAAATAGGGGACGTCCACCAGCGAGATGGGTCGACGACATCCATGAGACCGTGGGTCGTACATGGTTCAGACTGGCACAGGATCGGGAAGAGTGGCAGAAACAAGGAGAGACTTATGCTCAGCAGTGGGCTGAGAATGATGATGATGATGATGATGATATATAAAATAAAGTCAGGTTAGTTACACAATTTATAACTCAAGAACGGTTGGACCGATTTTGATGATCTTTGTTGGATTTGTCTCCGTCCCGAATAGCAGAATAACTAAGCAGACGCGAGACTATTATAGCTTTGCGACTCAGATCTGGACACATTCCATGCAATAAATTCTCTTATCTAATGCGTAAAAATACCTCGCCAAATTGCTTGACTTGCAATGTTATTGATGATGTATATATCACATATTGATGGAATGTGTTCAGAATGCTAGTGCGAGAGATTCTTCTAACTTTAATATTGGTGATTGTAATAGTATTTTGGCAGATCCGTTATCAGATACTGCCAAAAAACTATTTAAGTTAGTAGATAGCAGGTAGCTCAATTAGTATTTATCTATATAACTAGTAAATTCGTTTTGTTTACATTACCAGGTCATAATCGCATGAGCGACAAAGTCCTTTTGTTAACTGATTAAAAAAAACTAATATATTAAAATATGGAAAAATTCAAACAAAATAAACTTATGAAGAAAATACATTTTCTCGTACAATGATGGCCGATTGACAATTACGACGTACATTGGCAGCCCGCGACATATGCATGTCAAGGCGGTACGAAGATCGGCGGGTCAGCTAGTAGTATATAAATAGTATACATTTAATACTATTATACTTAATCACACTGATATTATAAATTTAAAAGTGAGTTTAGTTAGATACTCGTAGATTATGACCTGGATTGAGACGTTTTTTTTCTATTTTTTTTTCTTCGCCATTTCCTTCGTATACGTTAGAAATAATCAATATACTTTATCTTATTAATGTTAATGTAATATTTGGTAGCTTAAAGATAATGCTGTCTATAAAGATCGCGATTCGATCAATAGTTGTCTTGTGTTAAAGTTACAAGAGTTAGGGTACTGCCACGGTACTGCCATTTGTGTAATAGCGTCGAATCACGTCTAACATAATGTGTTACGTCTCCACGCTTCTGTAATTTATGTGCTCGCACTGAAGTAGCTAGACTGGCTCTTAGAGAGAAATATGGTATATTATGTTCACTTTTATTCTGTAACATTATAGTACCCGGTCACTTATAATTATAGTAGTAACTAGATAGATATAGTTAGTTTTATTTGCTAATAGTTAGTAAATGGCACATGATTAGATACTCTCAAAAACTTATTTTATCACCCTCATATCAATTGTAAGACGTCCACTGCTGTAGAGAGATTTTCTCGAAGACAAATGACAATTTAATAACATGTTTTTATTTTTTGCTATAATGTCCCACTGCGGATCGATCGAGTCAGAAATACCGAAATGCCAGCCAAAACCGGCATAGCCGATGTAGGCAATCCGCCCGCAATCATGAACGCATCCAGAACGATGGGCGAATCTTGTCACCCAATCGATACCGAACGGACGACGCAGCCGTGGTAGGCCCTGAAAAAGATGGAGAAACGATCTGGATGCATTCAAACCAGATTGGTCAGGTTTGGCTGTGGACCGTGATGGATGGAGGGGAAATGGGAAGACCTTTGCCCAGCAGTGGGACAATATAGGTTAGTATAAAAAAATATCCTACCGCAAGGCAAGACTTTCTTCCCTTTTTCCAGTTCTCACTGTCCCTTGCTGCTGTAAGCCAGCCTGGAAAGTACTATAACTAATACTTATGTACAGCCATGTCTCCGGCAAAATAAATCATTTCATTTCATACCCAAGTCATCCCGCCATGCCTATGGGTATGTTGAGTTAGGTAATTAACAATAATATTCCAAAGCCCTGCACTTACAACATATTTTATTTAATTCGTTTTGAACATAGAAAAAGCAAAAATCTTTTTTCTCATCTCTGGTTTTCACGTAAACAGTCAACACAGAGACTCATCAATACTTGTAACGGAAGTTTTTACCGCGTAAACCATGTATAGTTTGATTAATCAGCATCAATAAATCAATGTTAAATAAAACCTAATTGATAACCGCAAAATATTACACCTGTAATTTTAACCGCATTGGCGCGTGTCATCGCACCGCAATAATAGCGGGTGCGGATTCAAAAATAGCGGTTGCAATCCCACGTGCTATTTGATGTAATTTTGGGCTTTAAATTACTCATTACGGTTGGATAATAGACCGATTTACAGTATAATTACATATGCATTTAGTTATGTCAATTGCATTTATTTTGTCCATATTATTTTGCTATTTAGAACGCTTCGATGCTTTAACATTTCATCGAGCGAGTAAAATGAAAAACAGCTTCTGTCATTTGTCAATATCACCACGATATTAACACCTAGTCTAGTAAATTGTCAAAATCAATTTTTTTTATGTATTTATATCACAAGGATCACTTTGAAACGTCAATTTTATTGCCTGTCCCTTCGTGACCAAGCCATTGATACTTTTACGATTTAACAATACAATTAACGCTGAAATGTTTGAATAAACCAAACGAGTGGTTATTATCAGCAGTGTCATTTTACTCAAAGCTTACGGTATCACCATTCGAAAATAATTGGAAGGATGGAGTACTCTGTGCGTTAAAAAAAAGGCGGCCAAACGGCAATTCACGTTACGAGCCGTGCATTTCAATGCATCTGCGGGATTTAGCACTATGAAGCTTTACTGGGTTGTGACACGGAGAGCATAGCTAGGCACGGTATTGGTGGCATTTCTATTGTTATACTAGCTTTTGTTCATAACTTTTCTCGTGTTAGTGGGGAAAAAAATCCCTTAGAGATAAAACACTTTTAAGACATTTTTATCTATAAGTTTATCAAGTGGCAGGGTTTTTACTTTGTGAATATAGCGTATATACTATCCGTAACTTTATAAAAACTTAGTGAATTCTCCAAAAGTAAAAGTACGTCACTGATGAACACAGGCTTAATAATAAACGACCGATCTTTGCTAACCTAACCTAACGGCTCGTTAGATAATCTATATAAACGAATTTTACGAAACTAAACCAAAACTATGTATATAAGGTGTAGCAATTTAAACTATAAAAAATGACGTATATTTTTGAGACAGTAAATAATAAATAAATAATGATATTTTTTTAATCCAAAAAACTTAAATTTTGTGTTTTTGTACCAAACATGTGGTACTTACTGCCCTGCCATACGCACCGTAAGCATTATGTTGAGTTAAGAAACCGGGCCGGACCTTTGAATGGGCAGGGTTATTGAACAAGCGGGTCGTTGAACGGCTCGTAGAAACTTTTTTTATTCTGTGGCATCGTACATTACGCTAGTTCTCTAACATTTCGTTGAGCAGAATTTTATCGTTTTTCTCGGGGTTTTGACAGTAAAACTAGAAAATATTATAGATATGGGTAATAAAAGAAAATAACTTCATTTACGTTTTCCAACTACCGGAACGTTTTAGTAATCGTGAATCGAAACAAAAAACTATGTAATATATATAATTCTGATATTCTGTAATATTTCTATCCTGTGATATTCTGTAAAAAATCATTTTCTGAAACAACTGTTTTAGTCTCTGAAAACGTTTCACAGTATTGTGTCAAGGGTGAGTGATTCTGGAACCTACGTTCGTAGACGTTCGCCAATCCTCCTATTCCAACCGCTTTATCTATGGGGTTTATGGGCCAAATTCAAACAAACTTTCCCATTTATATAACTGTTTATGGTAGTAACTGTATAAGGTAGGTTCTTTGTCAAGTGTTTTGTTATTCAGCCTTATCAATGAACTTTCCACAAAGAGGCACTAAACGCAAGTGATGGTTATAGTTCCAAGAATTGTTATAATTGACTTTGTTTGTAAGTAGTGGCTATAATATTTTCAAAACAGGCAATTTTTCTGTGCATGTTTTTAGGATTCCGGATCAAATTGGTAAAAACGGAACCCTTATAACTCTTAACCCTCTGCGCGCGGTGTATAAATCTATACATATAAAATGCTTTGTGAATGACTGACTCGCGGATCAATGCACAGCCTAAACCGCTGATCGTAGAGACCTGAAACTTGTAGGGTGTATTCTTTGTATGATGTAGGCATCAGATAAGAAAGGATTTTCCGAAATTCTACCCCTAAGGGGGAGAAAAAGGGAAGCAAAGTTTCTATGGGACAACGTGATTCCTTGGTCCAATCCACTTCAAATTTTGCATAAACCTTTTTTAACAGAATTGATGAAAGACGTATTCGTATTTTATAGAAATTCATCCCCTAACGGGGTTAAAAAGGGGTAGACAGTTATTTTGGCGGTGATTTACTTGGAAGTTGATATGAATACTCCTTAGTGTTTTTGATTTAAAATACATTTTATTTTGACACATGTTTGAAAACTCAATCCGATTTTATTCAAAAAAAGCTTGAACTCACTTAAAAACATAAGCAAATACTCTTTAAAATAGGAATGTCCCGAAAGTCACCGTACTATATTAGTATCTCATTTGAAGGTTTCTAAGCTTATAGAGGTTATGCACTTTTAAGACACGGCCTCATTGGGACGTAGAGTTCGAAATTAGAAATGGTAAGGACTAGAACATTTAGGTCAAAAGAAAACAGTTTATTTTTAGTTTGTCTTAGAAGTTTAATTTAGTGTGTATTATTATTCCCAATTTTTTACATTACACTAATATTATAAAAGTGACAGTTTGAATGTTAGTTTATTTGTTTGTTTGTTACTCAACCACGTCGTAACGGTTGAACCGATTTCGATAAAATTTCGTACATACGTAGGTTATAACCTGGATTACCACATAGGTTACTTTTTATCCCAGAAATCAGTTCTCATGGGATAAAAATGGCGTGTCAAGTTGCAACAGCGAGTTTAGCTTTATTTCTAGGTTACCTACACTTTTAGAAGTGTAACGCGTACGAAGTCCCGGGCAACAGCTTGTATATCATAATAATAAATAATAATAATTGTAATAATGAATGAAATAAACCACGAAAGTTTTTAAAGTCATTTCTATGCATTTGGCCCTAATTATTTCTTTCCCAGTGGGTATTTTAATTTCCATATTATAGTACCGAATGATATTTACTTTTTCGAAAAGTCGTTCAGTGTAATTGGTAATAACACATCACTTGAATAACATTACGTAACACCAGTATAAACACTCGATGCGCTTACAATCGCATGCACCAAGTCATGAATCAGCTAAATCGTTGATTCAGCTTCATGATTGCAATCGCCGGCCGCAATTTTTCAGCTCGATTATTGCGGATACGATGACATTAAATAGTGGGTATTAATAAAGCTGATAGTACACGTGCTTATTCGCAATAAAGTATGCTAGATACTGGAATGAAAAAAAAATGTATGTTTGATACACACAGGAAAAACCACAAAGTACATAGATAACAGAAAAACCCAGGTACTTAACACAGAAGAAAATAAGGAAAAAGTACATAGGTAGGCGAGTAGCAAGCGTAGTATTTCGTACTGTGTGGGAAATGCATGCCCCTTTTCAGCGTATTGCTGCCAATCATCCGAGGATGGTAAGTGACGCTGGTTTTCCGACGGGACCTATGGGTAGCCTCACGAATGTTATAGGGATGTACATCACACTAATATTATCATATAAATATCATTTTATATTTATTTATTTAAAAAAAATGACTGCCTCTGTAGAGCAGTGGGCGTATAGCCGACTGAGACGCAGCAGGTAGCTGGTTCGATTCCCGCCGCGTAACAAATGTTTGCATGATCTACAGATATTTGTTCCGTGTCTGGGTGTTTTTATATATATATTAAAAGTATGTATTTACAAAAAAAAAGTATATAAGTATTCTATCAGTGATCTGGTTCCTATAGTAGCTCTGCTTAGTTTGGGGCTAGATAGCACTGTGTGAAATGTCCAGCAATATTTATTTATTTATTTATTAAATTATAAATGCGAAAGTTTGGATGTTTGTTTATTTATTTATTTGTTTGTTTGTTACTCAATCACGTCGTAACGGCTGAATCGATTTCGATGAAATTTAGTATGTACGTAGATTATAACCTGGATTACAACTTATTCTACATTTTATTCCATAAATCAGGCCCCGTGGGATAAAAATGGGGTGTCAAGTCAACTTGCAACAGCGAGTTTAGCTTTATTTCAAGGTTACCTACACATTTAGTAGTGTACCGCGTACGAAGTCGTGGGCAACGGCTAGTACATTATAAAAAATGAATAAATAGGCACGTATTGATATCAAAACAGCTATAATCTTAAGTATCTACTTAAGATACTTATTATTTAGTGTTTAGATGCTTAAATGTAAATGTGGAAATGCTTGTCTGTTTCTGGCACCTCCAAAATTATAGTGCAATGAGCTACTTAGATAAGGCATTATAATTAATTAAGTACTTATAATGACGTAGCCAAGTGTTATATTGTGTCCCTACGGTTTGAATAAATGAGTATGAATATGAATATGAGTACTGGCTGGAAGCGTCCGGTACGTGTTACGTAGTACTTGTATATACCATATAAAGTGGATATGAACCACGACTTTGGGTACTTGGATTCTACAGACTGACAGACAGGCATATTGCGACAGGGATTACAAACCAAAAAGAATAAGCACTAGTTCGGATTTTATTTTTTTATTTTTCTATGAATTTATTAAAAGGAGCATAATGCCTTTAATAACAATTAATATTTACATGACCAAAATACAGAAGAAACAGATGAATCATCTTAAGACCGTTGCAAACGATCTAAAGATAGCTCAATTGCTCCAGATTAATATCAGGCGTAAGTGTCCCCAAGACACTGGCTTCATTGCCTCGCTGAATTGCAATGCTTAAGCGTTGACCTAGATAAGCGCCAGCTCTCTCGTCGCTTCGACCAGACGTCCAGAAATAATTTTGAGAATGCCATGGGCCCCGGTACCCCATGGACCCAGGGTCTCTACCCCAAATGGCTCAAATACATAAGCTCTGTCAAGACTTCCATATTTGCGCCACTTGAGATCTTCGGCTGAATAAGCCGCCGCACCGGCCCCAACTGCTGTACCAGACAGATGAGATAGCGCAAGGGCATCGATGCTCGTGGTGTCCCACACCAAAGGCCTACCCTTCTCCCAAGATACAAGAATCAAGTGTGAATCCATTTCGAATAGTTTAGATGACTTTGTTCCATAGCAGTAGTATTATGCTGACCACATTTTTACGTGGAAAACACAATACGAATCATAGACAACTGTAATCAGTACAGGATTGTAACCTATGAGCTTAGATACACAGTGCAGATTATAACAGCAAGTTTTCTTAATACAAAGAATAACGTTCGATTTAGTAAAATGGAATAAAACTGTATCCACGTTATGTTTAAGCGACTTCAAAAAAGAGGAAGTTCTCAATTCGTCGTATTTTTTTAAATTTGTATATATGTAACATAACTTTTTAGTTGGTGAACGAATTTTGATGATTGGTTTTATTTATAGGTTCTTAAATTGAGGCAAAATAATGTTGAAGTTACTATCTATAGAACAAAACATTTTGTAGAAGTTTCTTAACTACTTTTCATTTTAGAGTTTGGTTTCCGTATTTTTTCCATTTTCTATTTCTAAAGTCAGTTATATTTATGTTAAAAAGTTACTTAAACTTCATTTTTACACCGCCTGCACGACAATGTCAAATTATATGTTATGTAAACCTCACCAAAAGCAGGTGATTAAATCCTTACAGCGGAGCCGGGAGTAAAGTTATTAGATATTATGCCTATGAGGGCATAATGTGATTTAAAATTTATTTGTACTCGTCTGTAAACTTTGAACCAAAGATACCCACACAATAAGAACTTAATCGTAATCTAACCTCTGCACAGAATGCCTCCTAGATTCGGTTTTTGTTGTCTCGCAGAAAGTGTGTAAAGTAGAGTATTCTCCTCGTGGATAAAACTGTCTGCATCTTGGGCTTGCTTATATCCCTCTCTGCACTCAGGATTCTAGTAACTCCCTCGCTCCGCTCGTGAGTTAACTCTAGAATCCTCTGTTACGTTCGAGACTCAATATAGCACCTGTGACGCATGACACTGCTTTAGTGTCGTTTAATAATCTACTATTATCACATTTTTTTCTTCCTGCATAAATAAAAGTTAATTTAACTTTGTGAATAAATGCGGTATATGATTCTAAACTATTTTTTATAAACTAATATATGTTGTTTTTAATTTATTTGTGTGTAGTATTGGCATTTTTCACAAAATAAAACGGGAAATATTGGAAAATCGGAAGACTTTAAAGGATTCTTTAGGTCAGTATGATACATACAATGACAAACTCGTAAATCTGGTAATTTTTTATACAGGCGGCTACATCGTGTACCTACGAGCTTAATTTGATTTGATTTAATTTTATTTAATTTTATTTGATTTGTTTTAATATAATTTGATTTGATTTTGTTTAATTTGATTTTCCTAATTTTATTTATGAGCCAATGGCTTGAAATAAACAATTTTTATTTTATTTTATTTTAGCGGTCAGAACTTACAATCTAGTCCCTAAAAGCTATATAATGTTAGAGTTAACTAGCTGTTCTATTACAAGCTAACAGAGCTTAGCTCACAAGTAAATATCACGGGTAATTGAACACGGCGATTGGTACGTGTTTGTGTTGGCTATGTTTGTATGAGATGGACGTTTGTTTAGAATATGTTGCGAGATTGGAAAGTAAGTTTCTGTGTGCTAGTGACTAGCCCTAGTGTTTGAGTTCATATGCCTTCGACATGATAAACCAATTGAATATAACCAGGACAACTTACAAAGTACGAAAACGCTGAGTCATAATGCCATTCAAGAGTCACCCGTCCAAGTGACGGCCTCGCAAAACGTTTTCTGTTTAGAATGGTCCCTAGACATTCTTATTGGGCAACAGTTTAGAATAGAATAGAATAGAAATATACATATATATATATATATATTTGACACAAAGAAACACAGAACGGATAATAAACAAAAAATTAAACAAAAAATAATGCAATAGAATGAGAAATTATTACAAAGGTAGGTACAACCCACTCAACCAGTAGGTAGTAGGTAGGTACTAACCAGTCCCGCTCCGTGCCATGCGTGCCCATGAGCACAGATGGCGCTCAGCTCTGTAAGTTTTGAAGAGGCAACTAGACCAATGGCACCACAACCTTGGCTTGGGCCGTTGCCAAGATGGGGATAGGAGAGGAACGCCCAGGTACATGTTTGTGCAGGTACCTCGTGTAGGAGGGAAATGAAGGGACTCGTCGACCTCGCCGGCGAGGTCGGTGTATCTATAAAGTGTTAGCTCTGTCTAATGTAGATTACTCAGAAATCTCCACCGAAATATGAAAATGTTGATACCTGCATGAGTAATAAATACTGTGTCGCAAGTAATTCTTAGGTGCTTCTTCTTCTTTCGTGTCAATGTTAAGCTAGACTATTTTAGAGCAGTACCTACTTTGCTACTTCTATAGCGTTGGGCGTGGCTTTGTTGAGGTCATCCCAGGGGCTGTTAACAAATGATACAAAAATGTCTACCTAATTTGAGGTATGTGGACACTGTGCGTAGTCTGAACTGTCATAAACGTAAATAGCCACACAATATATAGTTATAGGCTTGTGGATTACAAAAAGCTATTGGTAGACAAGTGTCGCAGTTGGCACGATCCGATAATGAGTTCTCGTTAATCCGGGCAAAGCCAAATTGACGCGTGAAAGTACTGATTTTGGACAATGTTGTGTTTGCTTGGTAATGGGTGATGCTTTTAAAAGCTTTTATTTGTATGTTTGTGTGGTGTCCGAGCACAATAAGTATTGATAACGGTAGGGTTGGTAGATAATCATTATTTGTTAACCTAATAAACGGAATTGTAGAGTAGTATAGTTTCTTGCAAAAGGGCTTGCCCGGGGAAGTACTGCCGCCGAGCAGCATTGCTGTGTTTCGGTATGAAGGGTATGGTTTCGGGTGAAATTACAAGCACATGAGGCTTTACACCTAGATGCCTCAAGTTGATGGACGTGCATCGTTAGGGCACGTTTCTAAGATGCGTGACCTACGAGGCAATACTTTGCTTAGAATTTTTGCTTGTTCTATCTCCAGGAAGTACAAAAAATAAAATAAAAAATAAATCCTTAATTTCAATGCTGCTAGCGCTCATCTATTTAAGTAGAAAAAGACAGCGTCGCTTACTGGTAACGGTCTTCGTGGCATAGCGGGGAAATAGCCGTCTGAGACGCAGGAGGTTGCGGGTTCGATCACAACCGCGGAACAAATGTTTGCATGGTCTACAGATATTTGTTCCTGGTCTGGTTGTTTATCTATAATATATTACAAATATGTGTTTACAAAAAAAAGTAAATTAGTATTCTATCAGTTTGGTTCCCATAGTACAAGCTTTGCTTAGTTTGATGATATAGCGTTGTGTCAAATATCCAGCATTATTAATTATTATCAATATACTCCTCATCAAAACACTCCCTTCATGTTTAAAGATTGAAATAAAAATATGTAAATGGATGATTTCCAAGTGACGCAGTCTTTTACAAAAAAAGTATCATTGAAATTTAACAATGAAAGTATATGATGCAAGCGACAGAAAAGTGAGTGAACCTGTTAGAGACAGTGGTGTATGTTAGCCTGTACCGAGAACTACTGAAGAGTGCATCAGTGATGATAATGATGATGATGCAGCCTGTCAACGCGATGGGCCACCGTTGACGCAACCCCTACCGCCACTCCCGTCTACTCGCGCGTAGAGGGCCGCGGCGCGTTGTAGGAATAGAATAGAATAGAATACTCTTTATTGCACACCAAACTTAATTAAATATACAAAGATATACAAAAACAAAGGTAAGTACAATGGGCGTAGGAATTGAAAGTTTCTCGAGTAGCATGGGAAAAATCATGTCATACCTGCTATTTTCTTTCGCATAACCTGCTAAAAATCATTAAAATGAAACCACTTTCAGTGTTCATCGTCGCAGTCATTCGGGTCTGCTACAAATCAGTCGTTCGCATTTCTTCGGAATTCGTCAGGCATTTTCGTTGCCCGTGATTTTTCACATGTGAAATAGCATTAGCATTTATAGCACGAGTGAAATTACGGCATCACAATGAATATTTTTTTTTTTAAAAATTACTTTTTCAAAACAAGCTTTTATAAAATTCATAATCGGAACCGCAAGCAGGTTGAAATGAGCCCAAACACTAGTAGCCTACTATAATCCATTCAGAAGTTTCGTTGTCTAGCGACCATCTCCATCATGAAAGCAACTCCATCGTACCATAATAATGCATTGTCACCGAAGTTACATATGTATTCCAAATTTCAGCTCAATCAGTTAAGGGGAATGGGTTTAAAATCCAGTTGCAAGATTCCACCCGGACAAACATATGTACATACATTGCAAGTTAATAAAAAGCTTGTAAAAATCATTGTCTATGATTTTTCTTAATGAATTAGCAGTGGAAAAAAAACATACGATAATATGAAAATTTATTAAAAGTATCTAGCAATAATTTCCATGACTAGGGCGTAGTGCGAGGCGAGACTTGTTTCAAAGCGGATTGCACTCACCCTGATGAAGGTTCACGAATTGAACGGAAACATTGTCGGTCGAAACTCCGATAAAACGCTACGTGATAAATCCCGTATTTATTATAATGATTGTAATAAATCACGAAAGTTTTCTAAGTAAAACGTAAGTAGGTATATAATTATCTGAACATACATAAAAACTGCGCACATGTAATTTAAAGTACACGTTCAATTAATAATGCTTTGTTTTAAGCCAATATAAAGATATACTTTACTGGGAAAACCCAATAAATAATAACGGATTTAAACAGGTATTTATCGCGTATGTAAGTACCTATTTGTCATCCCGATGTTTCGTCGGTATTGCAACCAGGGTTGGGCAGTATCTGATTGACTTGTAATTAAAATACGTAATTGAAATACAAATACGTATTTTGTATTTGTAATTCAATTACTTCGTAAACATCGATATATATATGTACTACGCACTAGATATCGCGATCCGAACATTCACTCTGTTCCACTGTACTGTACTGCAATCCGTACACCTTACTTTAGTGCAGCTTCGACATTCACGCAGTTTGAACGCGTACGGAGCAGCACTATGAATACGAGAATTCAAATCAAAGTATGACATAAATAACAATTCAGTAGTCAAGTAAGTCAATTTATTGGTTGCTCAAGTGAATAAATAGGAAATAATATTAGTATAACCACATTAGAAAAAAAATGTTTCTTATAATGCCAAGCCATCTAAAATCATGGACTAAAATATACAGATATTCCATTACAAAACCGGTTGTAGGTAAAAATATGTGACTGAACACGAACTTGACGTGGTGTTTTAATTTGTTTCTGTAAATGTTTTCTAGCCAGTTAAATATTTATTAATGTTTAATTTATGTTCTTTCTTTTTAGTATATAATATCTGTGTCTGGTCAGAAAATATGACGACGTGCGTAATTCGATACTGCAAAAATTCATCAAGAAGTGTCAGTAAATCATCAGGTGACAGTTTGATTTCAAACTATTGTTAACGTCATCATCATCATCGTCATCAACCTATAACAGTCCACTGCTGGACGTAGGTCTCTCCCAGGGTGCGCCATTGAGCCCGATCCTCAGCTCTTCTCATCCAATCCTTGCCAGCCACAGCGCGCAAATCGTCACTCCATCTAGCCGGAGGGCGTCCTACACTTCGCTTGCCTACACGTGGCCTCCACTCCAGAACACGTTTACCCCAACGGTTATCGGTTCTGCGGCAGATATGACCGGCTCACTGCCACTTCAGCTTGCTGACCCTCTGAGCTATGTCGATCACCATTGTTAACGTACTTGAGCTTAAATAAACACCATTCTTTTTATTTACTTTTCTACTTTACCATATTTTCAATTATTACATTACTATTATACATTTTGAAATAGAGTATGAATTCTAATGAAGTGTTGTAGGTACAAAAGCTTGTCACGTCTGTGGTGTAAAATCTATAGGGACGACAGGTTGTTACACTATGTTGAACGGAACGCGTAAGCGTTCAACGTTTTGGTCGCGAGTAACTAAACTCTATGAGCGATTTAGCGCTGCATGTTTTAATAGTTTGGTTAGATCACATTTATAATGTTTTAGCGATGCAGCGAACTTTAGTTCTAACTCACCAGCATTTGAACAAACTTTTTTCAAGAATGTTGTTGTCTAACGGTAAAATATATGTCTATGTTCGTAAAAATGTAATTTGTAATTGGTATTTCAAATACCTGACGCTGAGGTATTTTGTAGTTAGTATTTCAAAAACTTATGGCCTCAAAATACATCTGAATATAAATACATTTATAAATCTAATTAATGGTGCGTCCTACAGAAAATAGCGCTCGATAGTTTTAGTAACTATTCGTAAGCAAAATGGCGACCGCTAAATATGTCAATCTTTAAAGTTGGCAATATGTACGTCAAATTGCTTAATGCTAACCTAACTGTATTTTTTAATGTATTTTAAGTAAAAATAGTTAAAATACTGTATTTTGTATTTTATATTTCAAATGCACGACTTAAAAATATTTTGTATTTCTTATTTTTAATACGTGCGAGATAGTATTTTGTAATTTGTATTTTAATTAACGCAAAGCAGCATGTATTTTGCCAAGCCCTGGTTGCAACAGCCAACCAATAAAGTTAATTTCTGTCGTTTGACTTCAGACTTCAATTAAACAAATATTGGATTTCATCACCACTCAAATCCGATAAATCGAGAATAATTTCAATCGTTTTAAAGTTCACAAACATTAATGGAAAGCAAATGGACAAAATGAGGTTTAATTTACTTATTTGTTGAAGAGCCTCTGAAATTATACGCGATTTCGGCAAAGGGAATTCAATATTTGCACCTTTGTAACTATTAATGATTGCTGACATTTCAGAGAGCATATAAATTGTACTAATACTAATACCGCCCGCGGCTTCACACGCATAGTTTGTTAGTAAAAACATTACCCTCCTTCTGCACAGTCACGGAAACAACTAACTTTTTAATAAAAATATAACCGACTTCAGATAACAGTAAAAACAAAACTACTCGACCAATTTTGATGAAATTTCCATGGGTTCAATCTCAAAATATATTATTTCAAATAAAAATCTAATTTTCTAAATCGGTTGATATGTAAAGGAGTTCTGAGCTAACTTATATAGTTTTCTCATGGATGCCAGTGTCAGAACTGGACCAAATTGAAATGCTACAACATAGAAAGAACCAGCTTTCAAATAAAAAAAGAAACATCAAAATAGGTTCACCCAGTCGAAAGTTCTGAGGTAACATAAAAAAAAAATACAGTCGAATTGAGAACCTCCTCCTTTTTTGAAGTCGGTTAAAAAGTGACTACGTCCCAATCTCGATCATAATCTGTATACCAAATTTCATCGAAATTGGTGCAATTGCTTAGTCGTGAAAACGTATCAAACAGACAGACTGAGACATAGGCTTTTTTTTATTGACGAACAACGTGTGTGAAGCCGCCATTTAAAAAAAACCTCTTATTTTCTTGACATATTATTTAAATTTACATTGTTAGAGACTTAAAATTCATTATTTTGTATGCAAACACCACTTTTAGCGGTAAAAGCCTCCTCCTGGTCTTTCAATTTCTCGCGATCGCTAGCGAAATCGCTATTATTATCACCAAAAGACCAATTTTGGCCTTTTTCATAAATTTCAATTACCATTTTTTCGAACGGACATATTTCGGTCACATCACTTTGTTTGGATTTGGAAAGTTTGGATGTTGGTTTGTTTGTTCCTCAATAACGTCGTAATGGCTGAACCGATTTAGATGAAATTTGGTGTGTTGATAGATTATGACCTTGATTCACACATAAGCTACTTTTTACTGACTAACAATGCGTGCGAAGCCGCTGGCGGAAGCTAGTTACTAATAATTAATTTACCAAACAAAACTGTATGTACAAGGGCACCAGATAACTGATAGAATACTTACATTCTTTTTTTTTCTAATAAATGCGGATAATAAACATCCAGACCCGGAGAAAATATCTGTAGATAATGCAAACATTTGTTCCACGACGGGAATCGAACTCGCAACCTCCTGTATCTCAGCTGGCTGCGCCACGGATGTCAACATTAACAGTTTTTCAATTCAGATTAATTTCTGATAAAAAAAAATGCTTCGTCTTATTCAAAAAGTACATACTTAAGTATTCTATCAGTTATCTGGTTCCCATAGTACAAGCTTTGCTTAATTTGGGGCTAGATGGCGCTGTGCGTAATGTCCATTGTTTAATTATTTTTATTAAGAACTTCTTCTTTTTTTCGTTAAAAATAATTGCATCTACCAGCATTTTTCTGAAGTGTCAGACATTTAACACCCATTTCCACGACCACCTACTCTTTAAATCTATTTGAATCTTTTTGCCTCGTTCAAAGGTTTTCTAAGGAGACGTTAATTCTCCAAAAGCTTTGAGCTACTCCATGTGCAGCTGTAAGCTTTAGGTTATTTGTGTTTCATTCTGAGCTCTGACACACTTGTTCCTTCCCATGTCTCTTTTAAGGTAGGAACACACTTTGAGACGATAAACAATCTTAAATGTTTGTTTTTCTTGCTTTTGTGGTCGTACATTTTTAAACGGAAAGTTAAAGAACACTATCTTTCTCTGTAATTTTATATTATTATTTTTATAAATATAATTCTACTGTACGTGTGTATGTCATTGAACTCCTCCTAAACGGCTGGACCGATTTGAATGATTTTTTTGTATGTCTTTGTGTGGGTCCCTGGATGGTATAGATTCACAATTGGACGCGGTAGGTGGCGCTGTTGTCGGGATCTAGAAAATTGCGGATGAAGTCACGGGCATACACTTAGTATGTATATATAATTCTATATAAATTATTTATTATAGTTATATTGTTATAACATACTTTAGGTATATTACATAAACTTAAGGAGAAAATTTATAAGACGATCATAAGACCTGTCGTAATGTGTGGTTCTGAGTGTTGGGCCACGAAAGGGACGGATGAAAGAAGAGTGCACGCGGTGGAAATGCGAATGTTGAGATGGAAGCGTGGGGTAGCGAGAATGGATAAGTTAAGGAATAAGTACTCGTTTCTAATGGTAAATTGTGTTCAACTTAATGTGCTATGATTTTCATAGTTGCTTGTAAAAAAATACCACTATGTGCCATAACAGCGTAAGATATTCGACCCCGCGTTCCACTTTATCTACCGACGCTCATTTCTATGATTTGTATAAATAGAAGCTAAAAAGCTCATACGAAAATGGCCAAATTGAATCTTTATATTTCATAAATGGACTTCTGTAATTAAGGTATTGATGAAACCTCATGTTGTTTTAAATTTCCTATTCAACGACACATCCAGATTGCGCGAGAAAATAAATCACCCTCTGACATATGTATAGGGGGAGGAACCCTAAAAAATCGTCGGTATCCGTCACTGAAATGTGTCATCATGTTACAATTTATTGTTTACAAGCTTCCGCCCGTAACTTCGCATGCGTGTTTTATCTATAAAAAGTAGCCAATGTCTTAATCTAAGTCCTAAACCGTCTATGCACAAAATTTCATTAAAATCGGTTCAGCCATAGTGACGTACTCGTAACAAATAAAAAACAAACTTGCTTTCGCATTTATAATACTACTAGTATGAATAAAGACCTGACCTGACAGAAGACTGATCAGTATACTCTCTTTGTTTTTTGTATTATATTTGTAAGTTTTAGAACTGTGTTTTATTTTAATTTGTACTGAAGTAGGTACCTATTATTTTGTTTTGTTTTCTTCTTTGTTTTAGAAATTACTTAACTACCTAACTTTTGTCTGTTCAGTATTTTATTGTACCTGTGCATACCTTTTTTTGGCACACATTTTATAGAATTATTTTAATAATGCTTTATTGAACGAGTGAAGCGAGATCTCTAAATCAACTTGGGCAAATCGGCGTTGTGTGTTTGTATGTATGTTTGTTTGTCCGAGAATAACTTTCGAAGCGTTGATCTGATCATCATGAAATTTGATACAAAGGTAGTGAAAGCACAATTTTGATGTGACTTAATGAGCTAAAAATGTCGGGGGGTTGTTGAGATATTGGGTTAAAGGGGGGTAAAAAAAACAAAATGAGACTATTAAGTCAAATGGGACGTCATATGAAAGATCTTTATTAGTACATTTAGACACCCGTTATATTTTTAGTAAAGTTTTTATAGTTTTTGAGTTATTAGCCATATTAAAAACTGAACTTTGACAAAATTTACAGGTGACACCAGTGACCCCACAGTGCTGTAATTTGGTATACGTGTAGCTTAGGTGACACAAATATAGGCAAAAGTCTGAAATCCAGAATTATTGCAATTTGTACCCCATGAAAGGATAACCATATTACATGAACTCCCGTTACCTGTAATTTGAATGAAATTGTAGGTCAAGTAAGTTGGTTATTTATAACGTGGCACTATTTTGATAGTCAAAGATTACAAATAATACACTTGAGAGCAATAAAATCGCACATCCGCACATTTTTACTTAAAAGTAAATTTTTTTTTTATTTGGAGCTTACAGCAAATTAAAATCAAATTAAATTAAAGTGCATAATCTAGGCATTCGCAGAACTGATAAAGGGTTGACATTTACCTTTAAAAACAACTCATTAGCAACAAAACAATAGCCCCCCTTATGTCGCTCGATCCAGGTAAGGCCGGCGGCGGGATTTATCGCAGGTATAAAAGAGTGCATATTGAGGGAATGGTCATCATTTGCATACCAACGTACAGTGTGAAAGGTTCTCTATTGATATTGGCTTCAAACGGAACACGAAAATGGATACTACACCAGAAGTAGCCGCTCAAGTGGTTGCCCTTGTTGAATCGGGGCTTAAGCAAAGTCAAGTGGCTCGACAATTGAGTTTGAGCCGATTTACCGTTCGGCGTGTATACCAGAGGTATCAAGAGACTGGTGGCTACCAACGGCGACAAGGATCGGGCCGTCCCCGTGCTACAACAGAGCGTGATAACCGCTTTCTTATAACGACATCTTTAAGAAATCGTCGTTTGAACGCAGTTCAACTGGGCCAACGACTTCAAGAAGTTCGTGAAGTAGAAGTTAGCCGGTGGACAGTCAGAAGACGATTGAGAGAAGGTGGCCTGACTGCACACAGGCCAGCAAACGGGCCGAAATTGACCCCAGCCAACCGAGAAGCCCGCCTTCAGTTCGCTCGAGACCATTTGAATTGGACCTAAGAGCAGTGGAGTGCAGTCCTGTTCTCTGATGAGTGCAGGATGTGCTTGCATGGCAACGACGGACGGGGGAAGGTGTATAGAAGATCGGGAGAGCGATTTGCCCAATGCTGCATAACAGAACGTGTCGCCTATGGCGGTGGATCAATCATGTTTTGGGGAGGAATGTCTATGGAAGCAAAAACCGAGCTTGCCTTCATCACCGGACCGAATACTGGTCGCCAATCAAGAGGATTGACTTCCATACGATACATTGAGGAAGTACTCGAGAGCCACGTCGTACCTTTTGCTGGGTTTATCGGCGAAAACTTTCTGTTTATGCAAGATAATGCAAGACCGCATACTGCTGGCATAGTGATCGAGTACCTTCAAGAGGTGGATGTGACCGTTATGGAGTGGCCAGCTCAAAGCCCAGACCTCAATCCCATCGAACATCTATGGGACGAGCTGAAAAGAAGAGTTCGAGGCCGAGATGCTCCTCCATCGACTCTACAGGAGCTGCAACAGGCGATCGCAGAGGAATGGGAGGCTATTCCTCAAGACTTTATCTAAAGTCTAGTAACATCAATGAAAACACGGATGGAGTCAGTGATTCAGGCTAGGGGAGGGAACACTCGGTATTAATAACAAACTTTAAATTAATTTTATCTTTTAATTTCATAACTTTGACACCAATACTTGAATAAAGAATTTTTTACTAAACATGCATTTTTGTTATTGATCCACAAAAGCATTTTTATGTAATGATTGAAAGACAAATCAGATACCACTGGATAGGTATTAAAATAGACTATGAATCTGCATTACAGAAACATAATATTTTTTGTTTTTTTTTTAGTTATGTCAAAAAATCATGAATGTGCGATTTTTTTGCTCTCAAGTTTATTTTTTTGTTTTAATCGTCGACTCGCGAGATCTCGGTTCGGGGCGAACCACTAGTAATACTATATTTACTATGTGTGCTGTTGGCCCTGTCTAAAAAAATAAAATAAAATAATGATTAAATAATGCCAAAACTATAGATTGAGTCAGGGGTAAAAAATGTTTGTGCATGTTGTGTAACCTCGCTTTACGATGTCTTGTTGCTACTGAACATGAAGACGTCAAAGATTTTATCCGTGTAAGTATTTTAAATTTCACAAACTAAAATCTGCCTTTGACGCAGATAATAAGATTATGTTTAGAAATATACATCACAACAGCATTTCATTTTTGTTTAGTTATTTATAATAAAGGGTGTCTCAGCGCCGGTTTTAAACTTTAAACACGTATATCTTGGCAACCAGCGGGGCTAGCGGTAGCGTTCGGTAGGTGATTAGTGTGGATTTGCTAGTCGCTATATCGCAGTGGTCCGGCGCGCACCGCGCTTACGCAGTGGAGGCGTATTTTTGCAACGTGTTTTCGTTGAGTGAAGCACAGCGCAAGTTTTGTAATCACTTTCAAATCTGCCGTTTAAGTGATGCCACGAGTATTTAGTTAATTAAGTCGTGGATAGCAAAATTTAGAGCGACAGGATGTTTACTGAATCATTCAATTTCCCCTCGAAATAGACCTGTGCGATCGATTATAAACATTAACCGCGTCGACACTGCGGTTTCGGACCATCCACAACGATCAGTTAGAAAGCATGCTGCGTTTTTGAGCCTCCGTCGATCAAGTATCAACGAATTTTGGCATTCGACTTAAAATTACATCCATATAAAATCCAGATAGTTCAAAAAACTTAACCAGAAGACTACAACAACCGACACTGCTATTAAAGTATTATAAGTACAATATTTGTTTTTTTTTATACATATTCAAAGTATGAAATCGGCGCTGAGATACCCTTTACATCGCAACTGTAGTTTGACAATGTGGCTCGTACATCTATACTAATATATTAAAAGGTAAAGTTTGTGTGTTTGTTGGATGTAGGGGTAATCTCCAGAACGACTAAACCGGAATCTGAAAGCGGGTGTGTATACATGTACTTATTTTTTCGTTTAACGAGCGACTTGCAACCATAATGTCTGTCCTATTTGTTAATTTTCCAAAATTAAATTAGATTATACCTGTATTTAAAATTTACATTCTATATACCTTTACAGACAGGGGGAAGGGGTTAAAAAGTTACTAAAAACATCACGTGATTAATGGACGACCCCTAAGCAGAAAAAATCTATCTAAACATTGTTTCAGTTCCGATTTCTACATTCAGGGAGACATTCGAACCCAATACGTCAAATGACTTCCTATTTGTTAGCCAGTAATTGCACGTCGGGAACACTTGTATGGATACATCTGTAGTTTCACATACGACTGCGGACGTACAAAATATCTGGACGCAGTAGACTAGAAAAAGACACACTCTAAGTGTGCCGACTCACTAGTAAATACGTATACTAGTGATTTGCCTTGAACTGAGATCACGCGAGTCTCCCACAAAACAAAAATCACACTAATATTAGAAATGCGAAAGTTTGGACGTTAGTTTATTTATTTATTTGTTTGTTTGTTTGTTAATCGACTACGTAGTAACAGCTAAACCGATTTCGATGAAATTTTCTATGTGCGTAGATTATAGCCCGGATGAATACATTGGATACTTTTTATCCCATAAATCAGGTCCCATTGGATAAAAATAGGGTGTAAAGTCAAGTTGCACACACATTTAGTAGTGTAACGCGTAAGAAGTCACGGGTAATAGCTAGTTATTCAAAATTCTTTCGATAAAAAATAACGCTAAGAAATGTAAACCACCTTACTTGACCTACAGTTTCATTCAAATTACAATAAACGAGAGTTCACGTAAATTGGTTATTTTTTAGGGGTAGGAATTGCAGTCATTCTGGAATTCAGACTTTTGCCTATATTTGTGTCACTAAAGCTACACGAATACCAAATATGCCAATCTCGTATAATTCAATGCTTCAAAAACGCAAGCATGTCTCTTCTCAGCGATAAAGAGTCAGTTTCTCCAAGTTCCCATTTTCCAAAATGTACCGGTAGTTGTGAAAGGTCACCTCGAGCTTCTAGGCGTTTCGCTCACGCCTACTCTCAACTTTAGCTCATACATCGTGTCTAAGGCTAAAACAACTGCCATAAAGCTGGGCATCCTCAACAAGGTCAGGAGATACTTCACACCAGGACAGCTTCTTAGTCTTTACAAAGCACAAGTCCAGTCTGGTATGGAGTACTGCTGCCACCTTTGGGATGGTTCGGCCAAATACCAGCTCGCTACCTTAGACTCGTTAGAACGTAGGGCTTTAGGCTTATAGGTGAGCAATATATGGCGAAGACTCAGACTCAAAGTCTCGAACACCGCCGTAAAGTTGCAAGCCTATCGATCTTTTACAGAATACATTTCGAGGAATGTGCCCAGGAACTTTACGATCTGATTCCGCCATCTTCTTTCCACCAAAGGACAAGCAGGCGCACGGCTTAGTACCATCCGTACCTAGTTGATATACCACCCATTCGCATACACCGTTTTGGTTCTACGTTCTTGATGCGCACAGCTAAGGTGTGGAATACTTTGCCGTCATCTGTTTTTCCTAAAGAATACAATCCGGGCCTCTTTAAGGTAAGAGTGAATAGGTTTCTCCTAGATCTTCGTGCTTCATCTTAGACCACATCATCGCTTACCATCAGGTGAGATTGTGGTCAAACGAAGATCTATAAAATTAAAAAAAAACCTACAGTTTCATTCAAATTACAGGTAACGGGAGTTCATGTAATATAGTCCTACTGGATTAAGCGGCCTATGAAAAAACCGGCATCACACACCACAGAGAAAAGCTTCAAACTGAAAACACTCCTCTTGCGTAGTTAAATGAATGAATAAATCCACCACCATAATATCATCAAAAGTAGCTAGAACCCCCTGAATATTCAATCATTAAACACCTTGAAACCCACTGACTTCACAGTCCATCCAATTAAATTGCGCCTTTCACCTCAGACAAAGTAAACGAGCCCAAAATCTTGTGAGGCGTTTGAAATTCAAAAAGTTTTGAGCCGAATTAAAACGTTTTTGGACTTTAAGCCGCGGCTTTTATTTCAATTCCCTGTTCCAATTTGTTTTACGCCAAAATTTGCATTATACCATTAGTGAGGTACCTAGCTCGGCGGAGGTAGCGTACACACTACAGATCGGACGCTACAAGCCTATGCGAAAAAACAATAATATTGGTAGTCCGTAATCCAGCAATTGTTACAAAAATGCCCACTTTGAAGCAATACAAACTGTTTTATTATGTACGTAATTAATTTAAAACACACACCCGGAATCATATTTACAAATTTGAGATGTGGGCTTATTACCGGTAGCTTGAATATTTATCCAGTAGGTAATCAATACATACAGGCTGTTCCATTGATATTCTTAGAACTTGATATTAAGTTTGTTTGCAATTAGAAAATTTTCTATAGTTACAAATTTGAATAAAACTAATTCTACAATAACAGTCATTAGTCCTACCCGTGTTTTCATTTAACGTCGTACATAACATGACACGTTATATATTATATTTTGTAAACAGACTCTTGTTTCTTTTAAGTGACCGAGCCAAGCTGAACCGAACTGGTCGAACTGATTATGCCATGTTAATATGTTTCTTATATATATCTTCTTAGATGTAACTTGGACTTAATTGGTTCCTTTCCTGTTTTATTTACTAAATTAACAAAATAACTCTGAGCCAATCCGAGCCGAGTCGAATCAATAATCTAAATATATTCTATAAGGCTTAATTGATTCATTTATTATTAATTTTTATGTATAGGAAAACCAACAACTATTATAACTTATAGTTAAGACAGATTTTTTAACAGATAGCCCATACAGGTTTTCACGTTTAAACAATAATAGGTATATAAACAGAAAAAAACGTGAACAACCAATCGACATCTCACATTACAGATACAGATAGGTACTCAGTTAAATAGGACACACATGGTAGCCATAAAAAATGCAGCTAACGTAGCGACCACATCCCACTATTATGTTGCAGTGATTAGTCATACAAAAATCTGTAATTTCAGCATCCCCCAGTCTATCCTCTTTAAAATAAATAGGATGGTCGTAAGGATGAATAATAAAAAAATGGCAGCTACTGCAGCGTCCCGCTGTCCCCTCCCTTTCAGTTTGTTAGTGTAGGTGATGAGTTATAAAAAATTAGCTACCGCAGCCTTCTGAGCCCATACTCCTCAAGTTAAATAGGATCGCAATGATAGCCATAAAAAATGCAGCTAACTGAGCGACCGCAGTCCTTTCTCTTCATGTTGTCACACATAAATGCGAAAGTTTGGATGTTTGTGTATTTATTTGTTTGTTTGTTACCCAATCACCTCGAAACAGCTAAACCGATTTCGATAAAATTTGGTATGTACGTAGATTATAACCTGGATATACTACTTGTTATCCAATAAATCAGTTTCCATGGGATAAAAATGGGATGCCAAAGTTTATACATGTATTTTTTACCCCAGAACAACGCGGGCGAAGCCGCTGGCAACAGCTAGTTATACTTTATTTCTATTTAGTGAATTGGTTATATTTTTTCACTTTACCTTCCCTAATATGCACGCACCCAAAGGTGACGAAAAAGAATTTACCGGCAAAGCTAGACGAATGAATGTGACTCATTAGCGGTGCACCAAAGCAGTTATACCCAAACGGTCTGATTTTCAGTCCGTGTTCCCTAATGAAATCAAGGAAATTAAATGTCTGTGCTCATTCTATGTAGTATGTATATCTGTATAGTACCTCATGGAGCGCGGGTGATTGTAGAGACGCATTTCAGAACAAAGGCTACTGAATATATGGCTAAATTATTCACAATCTGTACTCAACGGCATAAAAAATGCAGAGAAATACGATCTCTCAATAGATTGAGCTATAAATAACTCTACAGAGTCTCTATATCATGAGTATTTGATATCTGTAAGATCATCATCGCCTATCAGTCATATAGGGTCTTTCAACAAGGACGGGTCGATGTTAAAATTGAATAAAACAAGATGTGTGTGAGATATTAACGAAATTTATTTTTTATTTAAAAGGCCTATTTATTCCATTATGGATGGAATATGACATCGTTCAAATGTCCGCCGCGGCTTCGTATGGTGGCGCGAATCCGAGAGGTCCAATTTTTAATGACTCTGCTGCATAGATCCGGCTGAATCCGAGCGATGGCCTGCGTTATGTTGGCTTTCAGGGCAACGGTCGAATGTGGTTTATTGGCATAGACCTGCGATTTCAGAAAACCCCACAAGAAAAAGTCTAGCGGAGTCAAATCACACGATCTTGGTGGCCAATTCACATCACCTCTGCGAGAGATAACTCTACCCTCAAACCGTTCATGCAGAATGTCGATTGTGTCGTTCGCTGTGTGGCAAGTAGCGCCATCTTGCTGGAACCACATGTCGTTCACGTCCATATTGTTCAATTCAAGCCAAAAGAAATTGTTTATCATTGATCTGTAGGTCTGCGAAAGGCCGAGTTCTTGAGCACGGCGAGAAATCGACTGCCTCGGAGTCTCCTGAACACTCTCACGTACAGCGGCGATGTTCTCGGCCGATCTGGCGTTCCTTTGACGTAAAGGTGTTGGTTGGTTGTTTACCGAACCGGTCGTTTTAAATTTAGTCACCAATCGTTGGAGAGTGGCCTTTGAAGGGCCACCGCGTCTGCCGTAAAATGGGCGCAATGCGCGCAACGTTTGCACTAACGAACACTCATTTTGATAATAAAGTTTTATCATTTGCACATGCTGCTCAACCGTGTAACTTGCCATGGTGATTTGGCATCAGTGACTGAATAAGAAAAAACAGATTTGACAGATGCCGCCAAAACAAAATGGCCGCCACAGATTATTAACATCGACCCGCTCTATTTGAAAGACCCTATATAACCTCCATTGCTAAAGTCAAATACTAACAGTAATTGGACTCATTAGACTCATTATTTAGACTCATTCTTGCGTGGTCTGCTTAATGGCTTCTAGCAGCCTTTATTACGATGTGGTGACGCGACGTCTTTCCGTTTATTGTGGTCTTTATGATAAAATGATATACAGATTTTATTCGTTGGATCATAATATATTTTATGTTTTTTATGGTGCCATACTCAACTTACCATTAATTTACTGAAGGCTACTAATTATGTCGGTTCCGGTTATAAAAGTCGTCAAGCCGTGTTGGGCTCGTTGGTGGCCTGAATACTCCAAAACTAAGGTTGACCACTCAAATAATCATACCTACTTATTTGGTCTCTATGTAAGCGCTGAATATCTGTGCTTAATGTTAGCAAATGCATAACGTGGTATAATCTGCAATGCACTGAGCTACTGTTTAAGGAAATCCTTACTTTAATATTTAGTCTATATTTGCTTAAGAACGCTTAAAAGGGTCGAACCAATCGAAAATCTGGTTATCATTCCTTAGATAAGAATGGTCCCTAACTATGTTCTATGAATATTGATTACATCCATATACTATGTCTCTATTACGCTATTTCGTTTGATCATAATTGATAAACTACTCCACCGCCTTTCGACAAACGAAAGGTCGATTAATATAGTTCGATGGATCGATCTCGATTCATCTCCCCAACTACAAGTCTGTGTAAGCTGTACATGTTCGATCAATGAGAAATTCACACGATGTGCCTCCAAGCAACAACTTTACACGGAACTTGCATCTGACATGCCTGCTGCCTGCTACATAGATTACACGAAGCTCAAGTTATAAGCGCTCGTCGGCAATTTACGTGTAGACGAAGGTAGTAGACTAGGCGTATCAATGATCTGCGCAGTGAAGCTAGCAGATACTGGATCGGAAGGAGCAAAGGTTTGGCTCAGTGGCACAGCTTGGGAGAGACCAGCAGTAGACTGTTTATAGGTTACGAATGAACCAATATCATCAGTGGCGGTCTTAGAATTCGTATAAGTAGTAATAGGCGAGCCATAATAACTACTGCTTGAAGGTTCCTGAGTGGCAACTAAGAACTGGATGATATAGGATGTTTGATTATGAAGATGGTTGGTAATCCAAAAATAGTTATGCATCTGGCATACCCATAGTGTAGGATGACCGACCTATCTAATACGAGTAGCTATAGAACTTCATGATTGATTGCTTTGAAATTTTGATGCTGGTAAATTAGCACTACTAGCTACATCTTTTATGCGTTATATATCTATATGGTTTCAATATTTATGTATATGTAGTGTATAATATTATAACGATATGTATTACTTTATGAATTGTATCACTTGGGTTTATTGATGTTTAAGTATTAGAAATTAGGTTTATTGAAATACTTTGTATTTTTGTAGATTAGTTATATTTATTTATATCTTTGTGTCTTGGAATTTGAATTAAACCTCTTCCTCTACCAAATATGATATATCTATTTGTCCGCATTACACAAGGTTAACTGGAAGAGAATGCTATTAAATTCGCCTATGTACAGATTATTTTTATTTTGTGCAATAAAGAATTTTCATTCATTTATTAATTCATACTACTAGTGCGTGGCAATCATTATCATCCACTGTCCATAAACACCAGCCACAGTTGCTAAATGATGTGGAAGACACATTCATTTACTAGGGTTGACCATACTAACTTACCGACACACAAAACTTCTGTCACCGGCCATTGTAAGCTTTTACTTTAGACTAAACCGTATTACTCCAACCCATCTGATATAATGAAGCTGATTGCAGCATCTTCTGATTAAAGGTCGTATTACTCGCTCTACTGTTTAAGTGCAACGTGGGGTATCTTCGACGGGTTTCGTGATTAGCTAATCCGCTTAAGAGGCTTAACTAAGCTTATCTGAACTAGGTAAGACTGATGATGGAGTAATGGATCTAAGCATCGAGTGGGTTTAGCTTGACTTTAAGGATTTGATCAATTTGTTTTACCATCAAAATCTCGATAAAATGCTGCCTGATGAAATGTTAGATAGCGTTCTGTACGCCGCCACAGATTATTAAACAGAGCAATTCAACGACCCGGTTTTTCCAATGACCCACCCAGTCAATTACCGAGCCTGGTCAATAAATCCAACCGGTCAACAAGGCGAATACAGCAGGGCGGTAATTACCTACCTGTTAGGTACGAATACTCAAAAATAAAGTGTGATGCATTAATTAATACAATTATTTATGGCCTCAAAAATGTACTCCGTCATTATATGTTGTAGTTTAAATTGCAGATATTATATTGTGCAAAACAAAGGTGCTATTACTAATCTACATTTCCATACATTTATTCATGTATGCTAACCTTAATTGCGACGAAGATCAGCGCAACTCAGGGTGCAGTCAGGAACAATATTTCAACCAGAGAATACGAAAAGACACCACTGGTTTGATAATGGCATCATACGATGTGTAGGTACTTTATTAGGTACGACAAGTTACAATCACCGCTTCAGGGAAAACGGAGGCTTTTAATATTAACACTAGACTGCACGCGCGCTTTACTATAGTAGAACGCCCGGCGCTTCGGAACAGGTCCTTGCAATGAGGTGTCAAAGTTCGGTTTCTACCATTGTAGTACATGCGAGTATTGCCGTAATAAAACTGAATGTAAGTAAAGTGGTGTAAACGATGTGCTAGGTGGATTTATCCTGATCATCAAGTTGTGATCTGTATCGAATGCGAGGATGGTGACCAATAAGAAAGTCATCGCTTATTACAAGTTTTTTTAGCTGATCTTAAACATGCCTAAAACTTTGATTATTTTCTTAATATCGTAAATTGTTCGTAAGTTATGTGTATTCTATCAACACTTTGATTTTTTTGCAATAATTGAGTGTAAAAAATAGATGACAAATATTATTCAGTTTTATCATTTTAATACCACCCATTTTTAAAATATCTGATACATTGTTTTCTAGTATGGCATACCTCCCACCCATGTAAAAAAAGTAGCGCGTGCTAAACATGTGCTTAACATAGTGTTAAGCATGACTGGTCAAGTGACGAGACTCATACGATGAGGGTTCTGTACCTACCTGTAGTAGATTTACAATAGTTTAGCAGCGCCATCTAGTTACGTGAGTGATAAACTCAAAAACCAAATATTTTTAATGCCACTTTCTAAAAAAAAATGTTTTATATAGAAACTTCATTTAATTTTACCAGTAGTAAAATTATATGAGTTAATAAATTGTTCTATTCAGTATTAAAATAACTGTTATTTAATCATTTTATTATTAAAATTGTATCATTATTATTTTTTGTATCAGTGCTGTAATGTGTGATGTATTTTTGGCTAATGTTATTTTTTAAATTTAATATGTGGGTAAGCTGTAGGTTATAATTCCGTTACTTTATCTTAGTCAAACCTACAAGTGTTTTTATACTGTCGCTGTTTGTTGTCTCTGAATAAACCAATATAATGTTAGCTTGCCTAAAAATTATCTCTTTGATTTATATAAATATTTAATGGTTTTATTTATTATTTGATTGCAATTTATTAATTTAGTCGTTCATGATCAATGCAATATTGACGGAAGTCAGTTATAATTAAATTTGACATTTATGTACCTTGTTTAAAATAATTGTGATAGCGATTATTTGTAATTACGTACTAAATTGTAGTTTTATTATTTGAGCAATATTTACTAGTTTAATATTCATTTTTAAACAAAAGTCACGCCACCATCGCGTGACTATTTGAGGGGTGCCAAACCATAACGTTGTAAGTGCCCCACGAACTCAAATACGTTTTATTGCAGTAACGCGTTGTATGAGCCGGCATTTACTTGCACTTTAAAAATGAAAGCTCAGTGGCTCCCTCTTCCCTTAATAATGGGACATAGAAAGCCATAACGTTGTAAGTGCCAAATGATGAGCTGCACATTCAGTTCATTCAAAATGGCCGATGAAGTATGTGCGTTTGCGTCGGGATCTGCGAAAAAACGTGTAAAAAACCAAAACAAATGGAAAAAAACTATAAGAAAAGATTGTAAAAATAGGGGTTTAAAGTATGTGAATACGAAAAATCAACAAGTATGCGAAAAAAGCGAGCCTAATGAGGTATGTCAAACAAAATATTCATGTTTACTTAGTAAGTTAATGTAAATACCTACCTAAACAATTTTAGGAGACATAATATGCATGAGTATATAGGTATTTGCATTATTTCGTTATTGTTATAAGCATTATTTCATACAAGTACTTATAGATTTGGCTTACTTTGTTCTAGGTATCTTGTAAATGCCAGTTTTCGTGCACTTGTTTAACATTGGAATGCCGAAAAAAACTATTCCGTAGCTTCTGGAATCTGGGAGATTATAATGAACAGCAAATTTATCTAAAAAATCTCATTCGTATATGTTTAATAAACAGAAGAAGACACGGTAATTATGATGATGCAATGGAAAGCCGACGACAACGCACATTCAAATATTTTCTTGTAATTAGAGGCATGTCCGAAGTTCAGGTATGCGTCACTATTATATTATTTTTATTGTTTTTAACCCCCGACGCAAACAGAGAGGTGTTATAAATTTGACGTGTGTATGGGTGCATGTAATTAATTTTTTACTGATGAGGACGCAACTTAGGACCCCTTAAATATAATTTATTGGGGGGTTTTAATTCGATGTCTGTCAGTTAGGGTATTGTTTCGTGTAATATTTTGTTTTCCGTAGTCTGAAGTTCCTTTTTATTTCAGGTTTGTAAAAAGACGTTTTGCGAAACTTTCGGTGTCAGTCAACGCCGTGTGCAGATTTTGTCAGAAAAGATTATTAGCAACGACGAATCTGTAAAAGATAAACGGGGTGGGAAAAGACAAAGACGGGAGTCACAGTGGAAAGAAAAGATTATCGACTACATAAAGTCAATACCAGCTCAAGAAAGCCATTATAGTCGAAATTACGCCCCTAATAGAAAATATCTCCCAACAGAACTTAGTGTGGTTAAGTTGTACAAAGGATTTTTAGAAAAGCACCGTGATGGATCCACCCAGCCACCTGTGTCTCGGCAATGGTTTAATGAGATATTTTTGACCGAGTTCAATCTATCATTCAAGCCTCCACGAGTTGACACATGCCCAACATGTGACTCTTATAAAATCGAAATAGATACTGCACCAACAGAAGAAGTAAAAAGTCTTGTTAAACAAAAGTTGGACTTTCACCATAAGCAAGCTAAGATGGCAAGAGAACTAATGAGTAAGGATGGAACAGACTCCAGGTGCCCAAATTCAGATGTTCGAGTGGTACAATTTGACCTCGAGCAACAGATGTATCTTCCAACATTAACTCATACACAGATGTACTATAGTCGTCAGCTTGCCTTCGTCAATATGGGAATTCATTTAGAGGATGAAGGAAAGGGTTTCATGTTTCTCTGGAATGAAACAGTCGGGCAAAGGGGATCTAACGAGATAGCTTCTTGTCTTTACAAGTTTTTTACTTTTAGTGAAATAGAAGACAAAACAAATAAAGAGAAATTAATTCTGTGGTCAGATAACTGTGGCGGGCAAAACAAGAACCAGGCTGTACTTGTTATGTTACTCGTTTTAATTGCAAAAGGGTTCTTTTCGGAAATTACTCATAAATTTCCTGTGAAGGGCCATACCTTTCTCGCGTGCGATCGTGATTTTGCGATTATTGAAAAAGCAAAAAAGCGGGCAAAGCCACTTATTCCAAAAGACCTTATTGAGCTTATTGCAAATGCTGCCAAAAAAAAACCATTCTTAATAGTGGATAATAAAACGTTTTTTAATTGGATGAATATAGCTAAAGCGATGATTAACACTAAAAAGCTGCAGATATCTTCGGCTACGATGATTCGAGTTACAGCTGAAAACTTTGGTGTAGTTCAGACAAAGAAAAGTTACGGCGAATTTTCTCCATGGATTAAAACTTCAGTGCTGAAACCTGGAGTTACTGTGGCTAATTTTAAGGACTTAGAAATTGAAATGGCAGAAACACCTATACCTTTATCTGCCGAGAAAAAGAAAGACATTCAAGCCATGTTACCGTATTTAGCAGGAGAAAGCAAATTGTTTTACGAAAACCTTCTACAATAAAGATCAAGAAGGTTTGAATTAAGTTTATTATGTGCAAGTAATACAACCACTTACAACGTTATGACTTGCATAAAATGATGGCACTTAAAACGTTTTGTTCTTTTCATTTTTTTTTAATATTTTTTAATGTTATTTTCTCTAATTTAACATTTGAAAAAAATTGTGTTGGCTTATGTGTTTAAAACGATAGTTTTATAATAAAAATTTTAATAATTATTTAGTTTTTTATTTTTCAAATAAAACTGTTTTATGTGTCTACTGAAAATTAATTTTTCTGGCACTTGTAACGTTATGGTTTGGCACCCCTCATTTAAGCATTGACGCCTATTCGTAAGGGCTCATTCGTTCTCGAGCTACGAAGCGTAACGGTCACCTAAAAGTGTATAATGTGTGTGTAGTAATGATTGAAGTATTTGTCATAAAGGAATAAATGAATAAACGAAGACTTGTAAAGCATCGTGGTGTTTTTCTACTAAGCTCGCTTTCAATAAAAATACTAGCTTCCGCCAGCAGATTAGCACGCTTTATTTGTCAACCGAAAGCAGACTATGTTTGAATCTAGGTCATAATCTATCAACACACCAAATTTTACATTGAAATCGATTCAGCCATTACAACGTGATTGAGTAACAAAACAAACATTCAAACTTTTACATTTATAATATTAGTGTGATGTGATAAAAAATAGTATTTTTATTGTGTTTTCCGAACACTTACGGAAAATATCAAGATTTTTAAAACCATTTAAAAATTTCACCGCCCCGTCTAGGCTTGGAAATTTATGAGATGGTTTTAAAAATCTTGTGATAAAAAATATTCTTGGCAGTTCTACATTATTTCAGTTCTATGATCACCGTGGTTCAGTCTTGGCTAATTTCTCCCTTCTGTTTATCTGGTGCACAAATTTTTAGAAATATCCAAAATCTCAACTTTAGTTTGCAGGAAATAGAGTTTAGAATGCACTGGGATGGCTATGTTTGAGAACAGTTTAGCATGTTGTATTCAGCCAAATGTTTGCAATGATGTTGTACTTGATGACTATGTATGAAGGTTAGTCAGAAGTAAAGTTATGTTTTGTGCAATATTGTGATACGATCTTCTCTAAACTTTACTATTCCAGCCTTTTATAACCGACTTCAAAAAAAGGAGGTTCTTAATTATTCGGAATAAAGAATGAATGAAATACTCTTTATTGCACACCAAACAAAAATACAGTAACAAAGGAAATAAATAATAAATAACACTACAATGGGCGGTCTTATCGCTAAAAGCGATTTCTTCCAGACAATCTTTGGATGGACAGGATAAACAAAAATCAAAAGACGGCGGTGTAAGAGTACCTTTAAGCATAAACATACATAAACAGAACCCATAAAATAATATATACCTACATATTGATTATGTATAATAATAAACATAAACTTAAATACATACAAATAATAAATAAACTACACTGCATAATATGGAGGATATATAACATAAACACTAGCTAGCAGTTACGAGACAAAGAAAGAAATGGTTGTATACCTTGACTTTGAAAATAGGAAGAGATTTGGACGACCTTATGGACAAAGGTAAGGCGTTCCACAGGCGCACAGCTTGTACTGTGAAGGAGTCACCATAAAATTGTGAACTATGGACGGAAGTACGAAGCTGTAGAGCTTCGGAAGAATGAGGGTTTCGAGAGTGTGCCTGATACCAAAACACGAAACGCTCCTTTAGATAAGAAGGTGAAGTGGGATTAAAGAGAATGTTATAAAGAAGTGATAGAAAATGTGCATTCCGGCGAAGACGGATAGGGAGCCATTTCAGCGCGGAATTCTGAGACATGGTCATACTTGCGCAAGCCGAATATGAACCGAATACAAAGGTTTTGAAGGCGCTCAAGTTTGCTCATTTGGACATCGGAAATGTCGATGTAGCTGGCGTCGGCGTAATCTAAGGTAGGGAGTGGAAGGGATTGTGCAAGAGCAATTTTGGTGGCGATCGGTAAAAAGTTACGAATTCTACGTAACGAAGCTGAAGAAGCAAACATTTTGCGGCTGATCTCAGCAATACGCGGCACCCATGATATCTGACAGATAGTTATTTGTATGCCATTAAAAAGTACAGGAATAATATCTCCATTATTCGAAAACACCTGGACCGATTCGCGAAATTATTTTTTTGTTTAATTGGGTATATGTCCCAGGTGGTCTTATTGGCACCAAGTCAGGATCTGATGAAAGGATCCCAAAAAAATAGAGGGCAACCCTCAAATTTTATTGGGACGCATAATGTGTTTTATATAGTTTCTATAAAAAAAACTGCTTATTCTAAATTCTGTTATAATTTTGTTCAAAAGTTACTTGTGGCTGATAAATATAAAAAAATACTTTTTTATCACTCATACTCTGAAAGTTGCCCATTATTAGTTCAATACCTGATGCGTAAATGCGATTTACGACGTAAGTGAATTTGAAAATAGAATGAAGCTCATTGCATTCTTATTATACTAAAATAAAATACAACCTCCAGGAGAAATCCTTATTTCTATTAAAAATAAAATAGGCTACATTCATAAATGCTGAAATAAAATACAACCTCCATGACAAATCCTTATTTGTGTTAAATAAAGGAGGCCATAGTTTCGAAAAAAAAATGGATACCGGGAACGCAAATTATCTTTTTAGCAACAAACTGTTATAAAGACTTTTCTTAATTTCCTCACATTCATGGTGAAAAGTTATGAGTTGCAGCATGTGCAATTGATCGCTTACGCCCCATTATACATAGACCGAGCGAGCGAAGGGTCTCAGTTTCGAGATTGGCCAAAAATGCTTTGGTCCGGTTGTCTGTTCTTGCCTATAGGTCGCATTTTTTTAACCGATTTTGATAAAAATTGGCACTTAAGTTCTTTGATATATTTAAATTTTTTGTTCGATCGCGATTTTGATTGGGAGGAAAATAGGGGGAAAGGGGGGAAGTTTGCTGTAGCGTTATTTATCGACGGGTTTCAATCAAATTCGAGAGGCACAATATGGACTTAATTCTGCACAAGATGTTACGATTTTTTTCCAAAAGGAGTGGAGTGTAGGGGGGAAAGGGGGGAAGTTTGCTGTAAAGGTAAGTATATTTGGACGGATATCAATTTTTGAATTTTTTTTGGATAATATAAACCTACTTATATCAATCAAACTACGCAGTCCTCTCCGCCTTCATGAGACAAACCCGTAGACACCAGATTAGACCTCCTAGGACCAAGGAACCGCGAGTAATCGCAAAAAATTATACCAATATTTTGCTCAAAACTCTACATAGCCTATTGGAAAATTCAAGCACCCGAAATTCGATTTAAAATTGGACTTTGTTCGTTTGCTTTGTTGTGCAAATTAGTTGTTGGACTTGGTAAGCGAGGTCTACTCAGTTCTCACAGAACCACTAGCTTAACAATGTACTGGTTCTAGTTTCTGTGTTAACAAATTATTACAGTCTAAAAATGTGCTCTTGATCAGTAGTTTTTATACTTAAGCGGTGCTAGTTAATCTTCATCCCGTGACATCCAGTTCTAAAACTAAAAAAAAATAGTGTATCGTTTCCAATAAATGACTCGTCCGCTGCCCTATCTTTCCCCTTTCTTTTCCCATTCATAGCAACATTAAGATAAGATAAGGTAAGATAACTTTCTATTGTTCACCAAAGTAAAATACAGAACAAAATTTTTACAAATACATTAAGTCAATGGGCTTATCGCTAAAATCGATCTCTTCCTGACAACCTTTGTATAATCCTGGCCGATTATAATTTATCACATGACGGCGGTGCATCTATATAAAATTTTAAACATACCTATATACTATAAACCTAAAATATTAACAATAACACAAGACACATTAACAGCAACGCCTTTATAAAATACAAGCTGCCGCCTGTGGCTTCGCACGCGTGGTTTGTCAATAAAAACATAACCCTCCTAAACATAACCCTCCTTGTTAGTGGGCAAAAAATAACCCATGTCTCAATCCCGGTCATAATCTATCTATATATCAAATTTCATTAAAATCGGTCCAGCCGTTTAGTCGTGAAAACGTGAGAAACAGAGTCACATTTGAATTTGTAACTTGTAAACTTGTTATATTTATAAAATTAAAACACTACGGAGGAATCCACGCTTGAAACTAACTCAATTAAAAAAAGAAAGAAAAATTTCAGGTAATTAGAGCGGAAAATTGATCGCTTAAATTGTCTTCCTCTGTTAAAATTAAACTTAACTTAACTATGAAAGAAATGGTGAATCGTAGAAGAAAGAAAATTTAATTAATTTTCTTGCAAGTAACGGGTGGTCGTTCATTATTGTCTGAAACGTTGATCAATGAAAATTATTGAAAGCACAGATAGAGGCGCTTATCTGAATTTTGAGGTAATTTTTTTTATTTATTATTTTTACAAATACAACAATAATGTCCTTATGTGTTAATAAAAATTTCTTATTTAGGGTTCCGTACCTCAAAAGGTAACAAAAGAACCCTCATAAGATCACTCTCTTGTCCGTCTGTCTGTCTGTCTCAGTATACCAGATACTGAGGTCTATAGTTTAGAGTATTAGGTCAACACGATAAAAAGATGTGGGCAAATTTAGATTTTCGCGAAAACTTGTAAGTACCAACATTTTCCTTAATTTTCAACTTATTTTGTTTTTCGGAATTTTCCCTTTACTTGTTGCTTTTAACCAAAATTGACAATTCTAGGTTAACCGGAAGTACCCTACAGGTTTTGGGTCGAAAATCTATATGGTAGTTTCCGTCGACCTAGAATCACGAAATTAGGCAAAAAGCAAAACAAAAAAAAAGCCTTACAGCACAAATAAAGGCAAAATTAAAAAAAAAAGTTGACAATTAAAGGGTATCCCCATACATACATACCTAGTTGATGCCAATTAAGATAGTCCTCTGAGTTGTATGGGCCCTCATACAATTTATTATAGATAATGGTACGGAATCCTTCGTGCGCGAGTCCGACTGCCACTTGGCCGGATTTTTTATGTGTAACATTTTTCCGCTCGGTTTGTTGGAGTGGTTTTGGCAAAAGGGACGGAAATGTGTAACAGGAAACCGGGGAAGCGCTTTTCCCAATGAGCGCGCGCTATTTGATTTGACCAATGAAAGCGCGCGGTGATTAGATGTGTTTCACTACAAGACTATATTATGGCCTCTTTCTTAAATAAGGATTTGTCATTGAGGTTGTATTTCATCATAGCATATTATGAATATGATGTGCCTCATTCTATTTTTATATTTACTTACGGTTAATTTCTTTATGGAGCCATTATATCGGCAGATAAGATTAAGATTTACTTTGTGTTTTCTATTTAGTTTGTATTTTTTTGTCTATATGGTGTATAAAAATAATGTTACACTGTAAGGCTCGTATTTTTTGTGTTAATGTTGCAATGATTTGGTACAGAAACAATCGTATTCATTTGTTATTGCGATCAAATGTGTTCTCAATATTATTTTTGTCCTTATATACTAACTATTATAATTTAGATATATTTTATTCGGTTGTTAACACTGTTGATTTATCTATAAAAATAATCTATCCTTCGAGATTATTCCTAAAAAAAGAAAATTATTAAGAAAAGTATTTATTTTTCAACCTGCATTTTTTCCTACTGGTGCGAAAGCCTTCAAAGAAAGCCTTCAAGAAGAAAAAGAAAAAGGAAAATACTTATTTATTATAAACAAGTGGTTCGCCCCGAACTGAGATCTCGCGAGTCTCCCATACAAAACAAAAAAAAATATTTATGATGATTGACTATCAAAATAGTGCCACAAAATGCTTAACCAGGTTACTTGACCTACAATTTCATTTAAATTACAGATAACGGGAGTTCATGTAAATTGGTTTTTTTTTTGGGCTACAAATTGTAATTATTCTGGATTTCAGACTTTTGCTTATATTTGTGACACTTTGCCTACTCGCATACTAAATTTCAACATTGTGGGATCACTGGTGTTCTCTGAGAATTTTGTCAAAGTTTTGTTTTTATTATGGCTAATAACTCATAAACTACAAAGACTAAACTAAAAATAAAAACAGGCTTGAAATTGAAGGAATTTGTCCTATTAGTCTCATTTTCATTTTTTTACCCCTCTTGAACCCCAATATCTCAATAACCTCCCAACATTTTTAGCTCATTTAGTTACACCAAAATTGTGCCATCTCTACCTAAATAAGTATCAAATTTTACGATGATCGGATCACCGCTTCGAAAGTTATGCTTGGACAAACAAACATACATACATACATACAGATACACACGCAGATTTGCCCAAGTTGATTTGGAGATCTCGCTTCACTCGATCAATAACATACGTACCTCACAATAAAAATAGGTTTTATTTAATGACGCTGGATTAAAAATACAATTCAAAAACTATGAAATGCTATAATTTTTAAATAGGCTAATAATGTGGCTATCTCTATTAAGACTTGGACTCCCTAATACGTTTTTCTATGTTCTCTGGTTTCGACTCTTGCAAGAAATCTGTTGAGAATTTGTTACCGATAAAAAGTGTTAGCCGAGTCAAAGGAATTTAGCGTTTTTTAGACAATTGATTGAAGCACAGCCTGAAGCTCTATCATCATCATAATATCAGGCATAGAACCTGCACCCTAGGCAATAGGTTTCATTTATTTATAGGTAGTACCCATTCACTTTATTTCACAAAACAGTATGCATTATCTGTTCTCTCTCTATATCGTTTTCGTAGAACTTTATAATGTCATACTCGTAGTCGGTTTATGTTCAATTGCAATTTAAACGCATGAAGCAATTGAATCACTTTACATCGTTTCTCGTGAATTTAGTTTTATCAATTCCCGCAAACTTGAGTTCTACCTACAGTTCGTGTGGCAGGTCTAACTTACCGTGTATTTATAAGGAAACTTCGTGTTATCAAGTTTTCTTTGTATAATATAGTAGTTTTAAACTTTCCTCTCACGTAACTAGGGTTGTTGGGATTGGATAAAAGTCGGATATATATTTACAAATCTGTTCAATATATTTTAGGGAATTAAGGTAACACATAAATTAAAATCATTATAATATATTATAATAAATCAAATACTCGACTTATCACGTACCGTTTTATCTGTGTTAGGACCGAAAATGTTTCGGTTCAATTCGTGATTCAATTCGTTCAGTGATAAATGCCGTATGTACAATCATGATTGAAATAAATCACGAAAGTTTTCGAAGTGAAACATACATACACTTTATTTGTATATTTATCACTATATGGTTTCCTCTTATTTCGTATTGGGTTCGGGTAAACTGTCAACAGCTGTCAGAGTCAGCCCAAAAGCCATGTATCTAAAAGCGGTAACCGGAAATTCTGCGGAAAATTGGGGACAATCCTGCCCTCTGCATCGCAAGAAATAAATCCGCGACTTGCAAAAATATGGCGGAAGAGACATAACACTGTTTTTCAACAAAATTCAACATAATTCGGAAAACGTATCAAAATAAAATGTTGTAGCACTCGGGGTGAGATTAGTTTATAATTAATTTATGTGTATCATCATCATTATCATCATCAGCCCACATTAGTCCACTGCTAGACATAGGCCTCTCCCAATACGCGCCACTGAGCCCGGTCTTCGGCTCTTCTCATCCAATTTCTGTCCGCCACCTTTCTTATGTCATCGCTCCACCTAGCCGGGGGGCGCCCCACACTACGTTTTCTGAGACGCGGTCTCCACTCAAGAACTCCTTTACCCCAACGGTTGTCGGTTCTTCGGAATATATGGCCAGTCCACTGCCACTTCAGTTTGCTAATCCGCTGAACTCTGTCGGTGACCTTGGTTCTCTGTCGGATAACCTCGTCACGGATTTTATCCTTCAGAGAAACTCCAAGCATAGCCTGTTCCATAGCTCGCTGCGCAACTTTAAATTAGTGGACTAGTCCTACCGTGAGCGTCCACGTCTCAGCACCGTAGGTCATTACGGGTAGGACGCACTGATTGAAGACTAGTTTTCAGGCATTGTGGTATAGGTGACGAGAAGATTCGACCTAATTTCCCAAATGCTGCCCAGCCCAACTGAATCCTCCTCTATAAAATAAAATATGTATGTATGAATTTATGTATATATCTTATTGTATACACTATGTCTATGTCACACCTTAGCACATAGAACGTTGGTAGAACCACAAATAGCGTCGGTGCCAGCAGCAGTTTATGCGTCGGTCATATATATCAAACAACATGTATATCTATAAAACTATCAAAACACGACCTTCAGTCGCTTCTGTCTTAGCTTAATTCTGTTCTTCCTTTATCTCTTTTTCTTTTCTTTTTTTTCCTACAAAATGATCAATTTACTTTGTGTATATGATAAGTTGCTATATTGCCCACACTATCTTATATAAAATAATGATATTTTTCTATCTAAAATTGATATAACGCCCTTCTGGCCCTCCAGTTACATCTTATTTTTGACTTTTAAGTGGATAACGTAGTGGGTTACATTATTAAATACTTCTCTCGCGTGAATACTAAATTTTACCTAACCCACCTTTTTTTAGTGTCATTACCTAGTTTTTAAGACCATATTGTACACTTGTTTATGCAAATAAAAATCATAGTAGGTATCTTGTTTAGCCGTAAATTCAATTCAAAAGACGATTTTTTTAACCAAAAGCCGGAAATACAGTCTTTTCTGACGTAACAAACCTCTATGACGGTAACTTACCTAATGATGTTATAAATAACATTAAGTAAGGCTAAGTCAGGGGGAATAGGATGTAAGATGCGTTTGGTCCTAAGTTGAAATTAAGCGGTGTTCTTATTAGATTGAAATACACGTAGGAAGTTAATTTGATGATAAAGTTTAGATGATGGATGAATTTTGTTATAATGGGATGAGATTACAATGTGAAATTACATTATGCGTATCCAATAGTGTATTGTGTAGTATTAGATAACTTAATCATAAGTTAAAGTTCTGGGTGCGGAGTAATCACTATGGTTTAATTATGGGATCTAGGAGGAGCCAGAAGTCAAAATTCGACATTACTTGAATGTCACCATCTTCTTTTGTGTTTTATTTTGTAAGTGTGTCGTGTCAAATAAATGCATTCATTTTCATTTTTATTTTTTTATATCTGTTTATAAGAACCCCTTTACTACATCAAATTAAATAGAAAATATGCAAGAGTTTATCCAGAATCAGAAGAAAAATCAGAAAAACTTACCTAATCACTGTTATTTGAAGTAGAATATATTATAGACATTAGTGATCAACTCTAGTACTCTGAGACTCGGTGATTGTCGTAGGTATCTGACACGGAATGCCAAAAAGCTGAGTGCTGTGCCAAGGCGCCTTACCAAAACGTCGAAGCTGGTACATGTGTTGGGGCCCGCCGTCTACAATCGCTTGCCAATGGACATTATTAATGCACAATCAACGCAATCCTTTAAGCGTAAATTTAAAAAATGGCTTATTATACAGTCGTATTATGGAATTGATGACTTTTTTGAATCATTTTTTTTATAATACGATTCTATTTCATGTATTTAATATACTGCAATTAATATTTTTATTTAACTCTGTATTCCATATTTAATCATGTAAATGACATGTAACTTTTTTGGTATTAATAAATGAACTATGAACTAACTAACTAACTATGAACTAGTGTCGAAGATTTAAGGCCGCCAGGGCCTTATCACGAATTAAATTAATAACATTTAGATGTTATCTCCATATCGTTTTTATTGTGTTTTATGGACAGTAACTGGTTCAACAGACAGACAGATGGATATGGCGGAAATTATAAGGGTTCCTAGTACGTACTTAAAAAAATACTCATTATTTACTTTGTAATTCATTTAATCAGTGCAAAACAACTTAGAATTACCTAGCAACTGAAAATGTGTCCAATTCATCGTCTCCAAAGCGTGCATTTAAGTTTTTCTAGTAAACTAGTTTTAAGTGAAGTTTTTTATCCCAGTTTGGATTTAGCTAAAGCCCGGAACTGCGCCAAGGCGGACTCGTTCCCTTTTTTGTAGAACTCCTGCTGGGAGCATCTGTCTAACCAAGCCGATATGTTGGGGTATCTGGAAGAGACGTGAAAAGAATTTACGAGTTTGCTTGAGGTTCTTAAGGCTTTAACAAATACGGTTTTGGTACTTTGATCGTTAACACACTGGCGAGTTGCAAGCGTGTATCCAATATGCGATTTGTGAACGAGCTCGTTGCGAGCACACCGCGTTGTTACAATACGTAAGTTATGCATTGCAATAAACTCTACAATATGACTAGCTAAAGTGTGGTGGGACGCGCGTGTTTACTAATTGAGCAATGATGTTAATGTCTAATCTATCTTAATGCTATTGAGTGAACGCGGCCGCGGTGTGCACGTCGCGAGCATGTTCACAAATCGCCTAGTTGGAAACTTGCTCGTAACTTGCCAGTGTGATACGGCCCTTAGCCGTAATATTGTAAGAAAATCGTGCAAGATTATTTTGAAGTTCATTTTTACAAAATTTTAATAACCTCCGATCCTTTCTATTTTTGCGTCGAGGCTTAAAAACTGGCATATCTAAGAACCACACCAGTTAAACTAGATTTCTATTTAAAAGAACCGCGTCCGAATCGGTTCCGTTTGCGAGGTACGATACCATAGACAGACAGACAAACAGACAAACTAACACACAGACTCACAGGAAAACAGATAGTCAAATTTATAAAACCCTTGTTATTGAGTCCAGGGTTAATAACACAAAGGCTTTTTCCATACATTCTTCCATAGAAAGCCATAGGAGAGAGCTAGTTAATAGTTAATTACTTACGTCCCACTATCAATGGGCAACAACTCGTTCATAGTACTGATAGAAGCCACACAGCAGATGTCAGCAAGTGTAACATCATCGCCGGCCATCCAATCAGCGGTCAGAAACTTCTCAGTGAAATCATATGCCTTCTTTATCTTCTCTATGTTCTCTGGACGCAATTCTTTCTCACCCCCGAATAATACTGGCTCCTGGAAGTACAACGAGGAAAAATTGCTACAGTTAATGTGCTTACTCACGGCAAAAAATCAAGGAGTGGGTAACATCCGGCAGAATGGAAAATTATTACGCATAAGCTAGGGGTATCTGTAGATACATAGGTCTTCAAAAATAATGAGGTGGAGATCTCGCGAGTCTCCCATATAAACAAAAAAATATTATTTGTAATCTTTGACTATCAGAATAGTGCCATGGAATGCAGAACCAAAACCTTGACCTACAGTTTCATTGAAGTTACAGGCAACGGTGGTTTATATTAATTAGTGCCCTTTTTTGGGTAGAAATTGCAGTTGTTCTGGATTTCAGACTTTTCCCTATATTTGTGTCACTAAAGCTACACGCATACCAAATTTCAGCACTGTGGGGTCACTGGTGTACCCTCTGAATTTTGTCAAAGTTCAGTTTTTATTATGGCTAATAACTCAAAAACTGCAAGGACTTTACTAAAAATAAAAACGGAGTCGGAATATCCTACTGAAGTTTTGAGAATACTGTTTTGAGGTGTGTTTGAGTATAATACATACATACTCGTATAATATTACCCTGATAGAATATGGCCTGCAGGCCCACTTTTTATTGACAGTCCACGCGACGCTGTGAAGTTGCGGGCAGAAGTTTGTATAAATAACTTACAACAGTCCCACGTAATGCTGGGAACAGGATACCGCTATCAAAGTGCAGTCTCTGATCAATAAGTGCTCTTTTCTGCGGATCTGACGGGTAGAGAGACTCGTCTTGACCGTATTTAGTGATCAGGTAGACTCCGATGGCGTGGCTAAAAAAATAATTATACACTTAAAAATAAATAATGAGCTAATCATAAATAGGTATATAAAACATAAATATTTATTGTTTGTTGACCTGGGTTACAATGTAGATACAAGATGTTTGTAATTTTTGAAACTATCATGGTTATGAACACCATTTGCACTAAAAACGGGTTATTTTTTGAGTATCCCGATATTTCCACGCAGTTGCATGCTGTCGGGTTGTCGGGGAAGAACCAGAATCAGGGTGGTGAAGAATGATGACAGACAAAAGTCTGCCATAGCGGAACATCTGCTGGACTCAGGCTCAAACCACTGGATCGAGCTACACAACCCACAAGTAATCTCAACTGAGCGACATTACATGCCAAGACTTGTTCAAGAGGCAATTGAAATTACCAAACACAAGAATTCCAATCTTTTTAAGACATTGCGTCTTAAAAATAGGCGGCAGGCAGAGATGGGATAAGAAGAACTGAAACCCGGCTCAGTGGCGCGTATTGGGAGAGGCATGTCCAGTGGACTAATGTAGGATGATGATGATGCTTGTTCGTAGAAGCCAGTGGCTCTCTGGTGTCAGCTTTTAGACTGGCCTAATGCCTACTACATGGCATGACAATGTTCTAGCCAAGATCAACATTTAATCAACGAGAATATTATGTTCTGCCAAGCTAACACGAACCTAGAAAAGTTTATCTCTACGGCAGCATAGAGATAAATTACATAGCGTAAATTGCAGAAACACCACAACACTACTCCGTACAAATGTTTCTACTCTACAGTAAAATGTAATTTTTCTGTAAACAGAATATTTTCTATGATGGTCATGCGAGCCTGACTGTTAGCGATAAAACTATAGTACATTATTTATTACCAGCTGACCCGTCCGCGGCTTCGTACGCGTGATTTGGTCATAAAAATATTACCCTCTTGCGCAGTCGGGTGACAAGTAGCCTGCGTCCCAATCGCAATCATAATCTATTAATATACCAAACATTGAAATCAGTCCAGCTGTTTAGTCGGAAAAAGGTAACAAACAGAGAGACATACAGACAGATAGAGGGACAGAGTTACTTTCGAATATAAAATCTTCTAATACATACATACAAATCTCGTGTTACGGTTTTAGTGGTCGCAGTCCTCCGAAACAGGTAGACCAATTTTAATGTTTTTTTTTTGTATATTTGGTAGTTATGAGGATACATCGTAAAGTATTTTTCGCCCTACTATCCCCACCCCCCTATTTTATATCATTATTTTTGTATGAGCTATATCCATATAATTTGACGTGAAGTCATTTACATGAAGTATCGCGTCGCTTTGACATTTCATTCTGCATTTGATTTCTTTGATAATTTATATGGCAGAACAGCGTTTGCGGGGTTAGCTTGTAACAGTTTAAAAATAAGAAGACAGAGATATGTATCAGTTTAAAATAAAAGATAATAAAATAAAAGATAGGTATGGTTTGATACATATATTAGTAAAATAGAATTCGGTAGAGCGGGTAGGTTCTGTACAATATTTCCTTATACTCGTGGCATGGCAACAGAGGTTGACAATATTTCCTTGGTTTATCGATGGTAGGTAGGTAAAACTAGAGATTACAATAAAAGTGTATAAATACAGAGGTAGACAAAGGAATGTTCGCTGGAGGAGCACAGAATCTTGAGGCTTATGGCCTTACAGCATGACAAAATACACGTGGTAATTATAGAGGGTATGATTGTTACCGTTAAAATAATAAAATGGGCGCCATGTGACGAGAAGTGCGTCAGAAAATATAATAGGGTTCCTAGGGGTTCAACCCGGGTAAAAATATGGATTAAATACACCTATTATGATGTTCCGTCGACCTTTCCTGGCGCCAGTCCGGAGAGATGATGTGGTGCAGAGCTAGCGACGGTAGGCGTTAAACCCAAAGAAAGGGTGTAAATGTATATAAAAAGATAAAAAACCAAAAAACCGACTTCCTGTTTGGGAACAGAAAAAATACGAATTAATTTAAAGAGAACGGAATTAGACGGGGATTACACATGATAATTGAATAGGCGAGGCACTATTTCTTACCAGATTTAGAAGCGTGTTGCACAGAATTTAAAAGAAAAGAGTAGATAAAAACACACTGTCGCAGCAAACTGAGAGGTTAACTTTTGTGTGGAGTAGAAAGAAGTTTCTGCTGTGGTCTTCTGGTGAGGAAAAGACTGAGGATTTTTTTTTTTATTTCGAATGGACTAATCTCGCTGTTGGCCTCTGAGGCCGTGACAGCTTAACCGAACTTTTGGCGAGCGCAGATGGCGCTCAGCCCAGTAAGTTTTTTTGGCAACTAGCGCAAGGGCACCACTTAGGTACGAGCCTCGGCTTGGGCTGTTGCCGGGGTGGGGATAGGAGAGAAACCGCCCGGGTACATGTCTGTACCTCGTATAGGCGGCGACTGAAGGGACTCGTCGACCTCGCCGGCGAGGTCGGTGTTTCTGTGAAGTGTTTGCTCTGTCTGATATAGATGACTCACCTTCCGCATTAGCGGAGGTGATTTCGTCATCCGGGTCTCCGAGAACGTGTCTTGGTCGACGGAGGATTTGAAAAGACTGAGGATCAACGGGCGTTGGCTTTTATAGTAAGCGCAGCCAACCCGCTATCTTTAGTAACCGTTGAATTTAATTATCACGTACTTTGATTGCATGACGCAACAAATAAATTAGTGCTACCATAGACAAGAAACGACATCACCATACGTCAGTCAAAATAAAGCATTGTTTATGGCCACATTCTGTACAGTGTTTTACAACGCCATCTACCGCACACATGGCGAACTACAATAAGAGTACTAGAAAAGATGTCTTGATGTGTGAGATCGTGATGTGATAAGCGCCGCCATGTCGCTAGATGTCGTGTTCTGTGGTATTTGTTTGTATGGTATGTAAAAATGTTAATTAATTTGAAGAATGTAGCGTGTATTGAAATTTACACGTTACAAGCTAGTATAGATATGTTTAGGACCGAACCATGCGCACATAGCCGAGAGCAAAACTGTTAATATTATCCCGCCCCTTTCAATTCTCTGAGTACATAAATTTGTAGCTAACAAAACTACGTAGGAAATTTATAATAGCCTTCTAGAATATTCGATGTTGCTGCAATTTGTTATCGATAATGAGTGACCTAATTGTAGTAATTTTAACTTTAATGTGAGAACACCTCCTTTGTTAGCACATGGTATAATTTTAATTGCATAATCAATTTAAACGCTACATAATATATAATATAAAATTGTCATTTTTTCCTTATTATTGTTTAACTGATAATAATTATTTTGTATTGGTATCTGTTAATTTTGTCTTATATATTTTGTAATTTTTGAATTTTATTAATTTGTCATGTGTTTGTAATGTAATTAATAATAAATATAATAATAATAATATAAATAATAATAATATAAATAATAATAATATAAATAATAATAATATAAATAATAATAATATAATATAAACAATAATAATAATCGATGATGTTGATTGAAATTATCATAACGTTAAGATATATTTTACATCAGCGGAATCAAAACGTGCTCTGCCATTTCATAGTAGCTGTGCTTGTATTTTTTTAATTTACTGCTCCGCCGTGCCGCACTCTCTTGTTTACATATTATATTCTGTTCATCTATGTTTTTTTTATTATTAATTTTATTTTTAATATTAATAGTAGAAGACAAGCATATGAACTTCTAAAGACGGAAAGTGACGCCGAGGAAGGGCTAAAAAGCGCTGGAGCAATGACTTGGACGTCTTCCAAAGAGACTGGCGGGATCTGGCTCTAGACCGTGATAAGAGGAGGCGTTTGCCCAGCAGTGGGACAGTACGAGCTAGTAAAAGAAAAATAATAATAATGGTGTAAAATGAAGAGATAACTAACTATAATAATCTTATACGTATTTTATTTGCTCCAAATGTACTGTTTGTTAAATCTTTAGTTGGGTGGTATTATGACATGTACACTAAGCGCAGACCAAAGCTGGGTTTCAGACTGAGCCTGAGACTGAAAGTAAGTAGCTATTTACCTATCCCAAACGATGAAGTCGTCGTCTTTGAGCATCGGAATCGTGTGCTGGGGATTCATCTGTAAGCGAAATTAACAAGAATTAAAAACGTCTATATGAACTTATAAGTACTCGTACCTAATAACAAGTGTTTCGCCCCGAACTGAGATCTCGCGAATATCCCATAAAAAAAATATTATTCGTAATCTTTGACTATCAAAATAGTGCCACGAAATGTTAAAAAAATTACTTGACCTAGAGTTTTATTCAAGTTACAGGTAACGGGAGTTCATGATTTGGTTATACTTTTTTGGGGTAGAAATGGCAGTTATTCTGGGTTTCAGACTTTTGCCTATATTTGTCTTACTAAAGCTACACGCGTACCAAATTTCAGCACTGTGGAGTCACTGGTGTACCCTGTGAATTTTGTCGAAGTTCAGTTATTATGGCTATTAACTTAAAAACTACACAGTTTAAACTAAAAATAACAACGGGGTCGACATTTACTAACAAAGACCTTTTATTAGAGATGCCACTTAACCAGATAGTCCCATTTTAGTTTTTTTTTACCACTCTTGAACTTTTGAACCCCAATATCTCAACCAAACCCCCCCCCCCCCATTTTTAGCTTATTGAGTCACACCAAAATTGTGCCATCACTACCTACCTATATACCAAATTTCATGATGATCGGATAAACGCTTCAAAAGTTATCCTCGAACAAACAAACATACATACATACATACAACGCCGATTTGCCCAAGTTGATTTGGAGATCTCGCTTCGCTCGATCAAAAGTCTGATTTCACTTTAGACATTATCTGCGTTAAATGTGTTAGCATCAATAAAAATTGTATTGGTTGTGTTTGTTACACAACACAGCTCGATAATTGGTAAATGTCTTCCAGTTTCTGGAATGTCTCTGTAAAATTAAGCCTTCGGTCACGCATTATAAATACTCTAGAAAATATGACATAGATAAATATTTGCACGGTATAGAGTAGAAATGATTCAACTCTGCGCTAATATGACATTTTCACTATGCTTTTGATCCTTGATGATAAGAACTGTCAGTGTATAGTTTTATCAATTGGTCAAATCGGTAAGATTGCTTTTGTAGGTATTATTCTTTGATTCTGTATCCGCTAGTTGGTAAATACGTTTAAATGTAATGATATAGTAAGTGTATATGTAGTTCGTTACCTTCAAATACTCATCTTTCATATGAGCTCCCTCAAGCAGATTGACGTCCACATACTCGATATCTGGTATCTTCAGTGCCTCGATAGTCATGAGCACGGAGCGGACCGGGGGGCTCGGATCTAACTTGTACAGTGTCAGCACCATGTTGATTCAGATACTGTAACAAAGGAAGTAGAAATTTTATTTTAGAAATTCGTGGTGGGTGATTAGCCGGCTGAGTTACAGGGTTGTACATGGTTTTTCTTTTTTTTTTCTTTTTTAGTGATCGAGGGAACCGAGATCTCCAAATCAATTAGGGCAAATCAGCGTTGTATGTATGTATGTATATTTGTTTGTCCGAGGATAACTTTCGAAGCATTTATCCGATCATCGTGAAATTTTGTATATAGATAAAAATGTGGGGGGGTTGTTGAGATATTGGGGTTCAAGAGGGGTAAAAAAAATGAGACTATAAGGTCAAGTGGGACGTCAAATAAAAGGTCTTCATTAGTACATTTCAACCCTGTTTTTATTTTTAGTTTAATTTTTGTAGTTTATGAGTAGCCATAATAAAAACAAAACTTTGACAAAATTCACAGGGTACACCAGTGACCCCACAATGCTGAAATTTGGTATTCGTGTAGCTTTCGTGACACAAATGTAGGCAAAAGTCTGAAATCCAGAATAACTGCATTTTGTACCCCAAAAAAGAGTAACCACTTAATATGAACTCCCGTTATCTGTAATTTGAATGAAACTGTAAGTCAAGTTAGTTGGTTATTTATTTCGTGGCAGAAAATAGAGCCAAATAGTCAAAGATTACAATTTCTTTTTTGTTTTTATGGGAGACTCGCGAGATCTCAGTTCGGGGCGAACCACTACTACTATTATGGTAGCAAACAAGCATACGGCCCACCTGATGGTAAGCGGTTATCGGAGCCTATAGACGTTTGTAACACCAAAGGTATTACTCGCGCGTTGCCGACCCTTTAAAATTTTCAAAACGCAGTTTTTGAAGTACCCCATACTGTAGTCCCCGGGAATAATCTCGGCAAAGAAACCATTCCATAACGAAGTGTTCGCGGGATAAAAATCCTCTGGACCCTCACGGTACGCGACTACACCGTCTCCAAGGTGTGTGGATGATTTAATGATTTTACGGAAATCTGTACAAATTCATCTGTCCAATCATCCTTCTACGGGTTAGTTTACTCATTAAACATGCATTACCAGTCAGCGACACTGTCGGTACATGGTACGTTTGTAGTTACCTAAACAATGATACAGCAATCTTAGAACCTGTTATCTACTTCATGTTTGTTACGTAATTGGTTATAAATCATCGCCTATTATTGCTCATAGCTAAGTGAATAATAATGGCGTCTTTATGTTGGAAACTAACCGTCTAACTAACAATTCGAAATATCCTTGTAACAGGGTTTTAGTATTTTTAAACTTTCGCGTACCTAACTACTAATATTAAACGGGTATTTATCTGTATTTAATTGTTTGTTTTAAGGTGTGCATTAAAATGAAAAGGACTGATGAGGTAATAATTTACCTAAATATTTTTTTTGTTTATCTAGTAATATAGACTCTATGGTAAGTGGTAATTTGTATATTGGAAAAGGGCGTAATATATTAATATTACGCCCTTTTCCAATTTGGCGCAACCATCAGTCTCGTTTAGTAAAATAATACAATAGTGATCAAATTTCGTGACCTGAATAGCATAGGCTCTTTTCATCCGGACATGAACCGAACAAAGCCCCTAGGCATATCGTAAAAAGAGTTTTTTGTGTTTTTTTTGACAATAACGTTCCTGACATATATCGACGATATAAAGCTGGGCTAGCCTGACTGCCCTCCCTAGATGTAGTCCTTTTTTATACGATTTGGAGATAGAAAAGCATTATGGCCCACCTGATTTTAGATGTTAACCATCGCCTTTAACAAAGTATTGTCTCGTAACTTAGAAACATGCCCTACAATGCACTGGCCTAGGTCCATCAACTTGAGGCACGTAAATCCTCGTTTCTACGCAAATTCGTGAACCTTCATTAAGGTGAGTGTGATCCGCTCCGTACCGCGTCTCGCCTCGCACTACGTGCCGTAGCTCTCTGCACGGGAGTTGACGATTGCGGTGGTTGTGGATCGAGCGAAGAGAAATTTCCAAATCAACTAGGGCAAATCGGCATTGTATGTATGTATGTATATAATGTATATTTGTTTTTCCGAGGATAACTTTCGAAGCGTTAATCTGATCATCGTAAAATTACGTATATAGGTAGGTAGTGATAGGCAATCCTGGTGTGGCTAAATGAGCTACAAATGTGGGGAGTTGTTGAGATATTGGGGTTCAAGAGGGGTAAAAACCCCAAAATGGAACTATCCGGTCAAATGGTACGTCTAATGAAAGGTTAGTACATACATTTCGACCCCGTTTTTATTTTTAGTTTAAATCTTGTAGTTTTTAAGTTATTATCCACAATAAAAACTAAACTTTGACGAAATTCACAGGATACACCAGTGACCTCACAGTGCTGAAATTTAGTATGCGTGTAGAAAGAATATGTAGGTCAAGTTAGTTGGTTGTATTTCGTGGCACTATTTTGATAGTCAAAGAATACAATTTTTTTTTTGTTTTATGGGAGACTAGCGAGATCTCAGTTCGGGGTGAACCACTAAAAATACACCCCAATGCGATCTTGTTCCCCTCAGAATTAGAATTAGATTAAGAATCGTAGAACAAAATGTATTGGTATTTTGCAATATGATGAGTTAAGTTTATTAAAGCGACGAGTTGTCAACCGATAAATCCCTTAAATAGAAATAAAAACAGAATGAATTCTCTTTGGAAGTCCGCCAACAAATTGCTACAGGTTTTATTCAATCATGTTGTAGCTGTACTTTAGAATCTGCATAGTAACAGCGATATTTACATTCAGATGAGAATTTTGCGGTAAAGTCAGTAACAAAGCATCGCTCCGGCAACTATTAGGCAACAAATATTGTAGTACTGAGTACTTTTATGATTAAACTACAGAGTGTTCAACATCATAAATAAATAAATAATAAATAAATATTGGTGGACATTTCACACAACGAACCAGATAACTGATATAATACTACTTATATACGTTTTTTTATGTAAATACATATTATACTTACATATAGAAATACATCCAGACCCGGAACAAATATTTGTAGATCATGCAAACGTTTGTCCCGTGGCGGGAATCGAACCCGCTACCTCCTGCGTCACAGCCGGCTTTACGCCCACTGCGCCACGGAGGTGGCTTACATAGATAGGCCTTTTGATTTATAGAGCCATTGATCTTAAATGGATCCCAGCAACCTATGAGGGCCGTCCTACGTTACCTTTTTCGAAGAATTTCTGCTTCTAAATAGACAGAAAAGTACCACCCATACCAGTGGTATTTTCGGTCTATTGAAAAGGCGTTAGTTTGGTACGGCAAGCTGGTATGCCGACCATACCAGGTCGGCATACCACTTCCTTCAACTTTTCTTGTTAGCATGAGTAAGGAGTGGAACTCACTTCCGGCGTATGTTTTTCCGGACCAGTATAATCTCGGAGTCTTCAAGTCCAGAGTGAACAGGTTATTATTAGGCAAGCGTGCTCCATCTTTGATCACACTATCACTTACCATCAGGTGTGGTCAAGCGCTTGCCTATCATCAATAAAAAATGACGTTACTTAGAAAAATGCTAGGCCCGTATTCAATGGATCGTTAGTGATAAAATAGGACCGACCGCATAACGTACCCTCCCAACCAACAATAGAGTTCAAATCGGTCAACATTGCCACAATTACTTTAACAATGATTATCCGTTGCAATTCATTGCCTTTATTGACATCCTGGAATACTCGGTAGAAATAACCAAGGCCAATGCCAGTTCTTAGAATAGCAAGTTAAGTTGGCAAAAGCCGGATATAATCCTTGCAGAACCAAAACCATCAGCGAAAGATAATGGAGATTATAATACTGCGTAGTTAGGACGCCTGAGGTACAAGGTACCTACTTACAAGTATAATTGTTATATATATATATATCTCTATAGGCTGACACTTATCAATACACTAGTAGTTCGCCACGAACTGAGATCTCGCGAGTCTCCCATAAAAAACAAAAAAAAATATTTGTAATCGTTGACTATCAGAATAGTGCCATGAAATGACATCCAACTTAATTGACGTACAGTTTCATTCAAATTACAGGTAACGGGAGTTCATGTTAATGGGTTACAGCTGAGGTAGAAATTGCAGTTATTCTGGATTTCAGATTTTTCCCTATATTTTTGTCACTAAAGCTACACGTATACCAAATTTACCCTATGAACTTCGTCTAAGTTCTGTTTTATTATGGCTAATAACTCAAAAACTACAAGGTTTAAACACGTTGATTTGGAGATCTTGCTTCGCTCGACCAATAATAGTACTAGTACAGTATCGCAACCACGGTGAGTGAGCTTTGTGTGTCGGTTAATGTTTGAACAGCGTAAGACTTAAATGAGAACGCCCAGTTAAGTTTTTTAGGGTTCAGTTTTAAACTCGGAACCCTTATAGTTTCACCATGTCCGTCTATCTGTCTGTCCGTTTTTGCAGTTAAGTTACGGTCTAAAAACCAGTGTTTTTAATATCACCGTGTCTATTGTCTGTATCTACACGACATTTGTTTTTATACTATGGAGATCGAATAAGCCTATGGCCCACCTGATGTTAAGTGGTAACCATCGCCTACAACAAAGTTTGCCTCGTAGATCACGCTCCTTAGAAATGTGCCCTACGATGCACTTCCCTGCATCCATCAACTTGAGGCATACAGATGTAAAGCCTCATCTGCCTGTAATTTCACCGGCAACCATTCCCTTCAAACCGAAACACAGCAATGCTGCTTGGCGGTAGTAATAGGTATGGTGGTAGCACTTCCCCAAGCGAGCCCTTCCACAAGAAACTCTCCTACTCTATTTTTACTACTACTATATTTGTATTGGATTTCGGTCGGAAAAATCCTAATTCCTACGGCTCGAATTTACTTGAATGGGCTATAATAGTCGCTATGCTACAGTAGGCCTATAAACTTCGACACCAGGGTCTGTAACTAGATAACTACCAACCTACTTTACCAAGCATTGTTTCCAATCGGATGGGCCCAGCAATATTGGTGCAAGTTCGCAATAACTGCTGTGCAGTAAGTGCTTTGATAGTGGAAGCATATTGGTTCATTCAAGCGCATTTATTTTTACTTTATGAATATGAGTTTCTGTCTGAGCATTGGCAACCTAAAGGCCTATTCATACTTACCTATATATACTTATTTCTACAACCAAGCAGTATTGCTGTTTCGATTTGAAGGGTAGTTGCCGGTGAAATTATAGGTACATGAGGCTTTAGACCTGTATGCCTCAAGTTGACGCAGGGCAGTGCATTGTAGCACATTTCTAAAGTGCGTGACCTACGAGGCAATTCTTTTTTATAGCGATTGTAACCACTTAACATCAGCTTATTCTATCACCATGTAGAATAAAAAAGGCTGATCTAATCATAAAATTTTGAATAATGAATTTCTATCAATTTTAAATTGAAGTGATGTATAGTTTCTCGGGTTTTCTCAACGTTTACCTTCGCCATTACGTGCGTACATAAATTAATCATAAAATAAAATTTACAACGAACGAATCTAAAGTGATCTTTGTTTTAGGCAAGCTAGAGTATGTATAAAGCTGTGAAACTTACTCAAAATTAATAATTGTTAACTGTAGACTCCCTATTTCTTGTAACGTATTATATTTATGAAACAAAATGAATCAATAAAATGACCTACCTTGTTCTTCGTTCAGACGTGGTCACAGCACACACGCTACCAATGTTATAGCACAGACCACACTGCTATTGCCTATTAGTATGTATCGCCTTGGCTGTACCGTTACGATGTTAACTTGTTTGGATGTGGCATGATGTTAATATTTTGAAACCAGTATTATCTTACTTTTGTATGTGCATGAGATGGCAGTTTGACATAATGATAGCGTCTACACGGCTGAGGTTTGAAGGTCAATTTAATTTAAGATTGTGGTGGCTTGGTCGCGACAGAATAGACAGTAAAATTGACGTTTTAAAGTGATCCTTGTGATTTTAATGAATAAAAACGTTGTATTTTTGCTGAATTGTGGTATTGTTACATTTGTTATTGTAGTATGTCTGTTTTAGTAGAAAAAGTTTAATCTATCGATCATAAATTAACGAGAGCATTTAAAAGAATTAATATTGATTAATTTTTATTTTGTGTTTTCCTTTGTTTCTTTATATAATTTTTCTTTTTACCATTAAGTATAATCTTTATTTAAGTAGGTATGTTTGTTCTGAATTTGAAAACAGGCAGTGTAGTGGAACGCTTTGCCCTTCTCTATAAGAACGTCCAAGTCAATTAGTAATTTTAAACTAAAGTACACACCCATTATGTATTTACAAAAAAAAGAAGTATATAAGTATTCTGTCAGTTATCTGGTTCTCATAGTACAAGCTCTGCTTAATTTGAGGCTAGATAGCGCGGTGTGAAATGTCCAGCAATATTTATTTATTTGATATGTGATATGTATTTGATATTGATGAATAGCCCCTTTCATTTTGTGCGTATCTTATCAAACACCCTATATGTATTGCCACATCCAGAAGAGTTTATTGGATCTAACATCTATAGTCGATGACCCGTTTTATCAGGATACAGACGGCGCGGACGGTCATACAGCGATTGTGTGATAACTTGCGATGCAATATTAGTTTTAAATCAGACTCCTCATGTTATAAACAATACTGAGTTGGTAGAAAATATTGACACCAACGAATCACACTACTATCATAAATGCGAAAGTTTGGATGTTGTTTATTTATTTGTTTGTTTGTTACTCAATCACGTCGAAACGGCTGAACCGATTTAGATGAAATTTTGTATGTACGATTATAACCTGGATTGACACATAGGCTACTTTTTATCCCGTACAGTTCCATGGGATAAAAATGAGATGTCAAAGTTTCTATATGTATTTTTGCACCCCAGAACAACGCGGGAGAAGCCGCTGGCAACAGCTAGTTTAAGATAAATTAATAAATTACTTCAAAAAAGGAAGTTCTCAAATCGTTCTTTTTATGTATGTTCAGCGATAATTCATTTATTCACTGATTCTTCTTTTGTTAGAAAAGTTGTAACTCAGGGATGGTCCCAAAATTCATGGTCAATATTATGGTGTAGTTTTTTTTTTATGTGACTAAGGTATCAATTATGCATACGGCTCACCTAATTGTGTGCCGGAAATTATGCCGCGATTTTCCTCGCAATATTTTCCTGCACTGTTTTAAACGAGTATATAGCGTCCATCCGCTTCATAGATAAGCCTTTGTTGTTTATACTCGCAGAGTGGGGACCTGCAATACAGGTTCCTCTGCTTCAGGCACCAGTCTCTCATGATATTTGTTGACACCATACAAACTTGCCTTTGTAGTCTAGATATAAGAAAATAACTTGTGAGAGAAAAATAAATGAATATATTATTATCATTTATTGTAAGTAGAAAAATACCATGCAATTTTTTTAGTTTGAAGTCGGGCTACCTGCATTCCACCAGGTGAATACACTGGCTGTTTTATTGAAAAATATGTTTTAATTTACTTTGTATCTAGGTAGATACTAAGTAAATTAAAACATACAACGTCTCAGCTGGCTATACGCCCACTGCGCCACGGAGCTCGTCAAGAGAGGATAATAGGTACCTACCTATTATCCTCTTTTGACGAGCTACATAGCTATTTTGGCGTATAGCCAGCTGAGACGCAGGAGGTAGCGGGTTCGATTCCCGCCACGGAACAAATGTTTGCATGATCTACAGATATTTGTTCCGTGTCTGGGTGTTTTTCTATATATTTTATGTATGTATTTACAAAAAAAAAGTATATAAGTATTCTATCAGTTACCTGGTTCCCATAGCACAAGCTCTGCTTAGTTTGGGGCTAGAATGCGCTGTGTGAAATGTCCAGCAAAATTTATTTTATATTTATTATCACTGCGAAATACTCAGGTCCCATTGTTGAACAAAGGCTTCCCCCCACTTCCACTATTCACTAGGGCCTTGTGCCATCACTTGCCAGCCCCTTTCTAAAGCGTCCAGCTCGTCCTCCTACCGTCACCGTGGTCTATTGCGGAAGGATCATTATAAAAAAACAAGCAGCCTTGTTTATTGCTTTTCTTTCCTGGCTTGGTCGCGACAGAACAGGTAAAATTGACATTTCAAAGTGATCATAGTGATTTTATTGGTTAAAAGCGTTTTGAATTTTGTTTTTTTTTTGAAATATTGAAGTATCATATCAATTTAATTTCCTACATCGTTTTACAGCGCAGTAAAACGATATCGTCACGGAATAATTTATAAACAGTTCGACACTATAACCATATGGTGTTATAGCCGTAGTTTGTTTGATTGATGTATCGTAGACTTGTAAATAAAAGATTGTATAACGCTAATGTCTTTGTAAAATATGGAACCTCTTTTTTTTTTAAACAAAACTAACCGACGTGCTGCTAGACTCATTCGTGGTGACTCATACTCATAGCAATTTATTCACTGCAGGAACACAATTGAACACAGGGAGGATAAATAAATAATTCTGGACATTTCACACAGCGCTATCTAGACCCAAACTAAGCAAAGCTATGGTAACCAGATAACTGATAGAATTATACAACCTGTTTTGTTATGTACGAAATTAATTTAAAACACACATCCGAAATCGCTTGAAATTATTTTAGAGGTGGGTTTAATACCGATAACTTGAATATTTATCTAGTAATCGATACATTAAATAAGCTCAAGAAAGGGCAATGGAGCGCAGCATCCTCGGCTATAAACGTGTCGACCGAGTGCGTAACACCATGCTGCGCTCACTTACCGGCGTTGCAGATGTAGGGAAGAAATCGGCTGGACTTAAGTGGGACTGGGCGAGCCACGTTGCCAGAATGCACTCCGAGAAATGGGCCCATATTGTAACACCATGGATGCCTGAAGACGGAAGGCGCGGAAGGCGCCGTCGGGGTTGGCCGAGAAAGTGTTGGCGGGACGATTTCGACACCTTCCAAAGAGGATGGTGGGAGATATCGGCTGATAGGGATGCTTGGAGGGACTTGGGGGAGACCTTTGCCCAGCAGTGGGACGAGGTAGCTTAGAGGAAAAAAAATCGATACATTTCCAATAAACAAATTTTAACGTAAATCGGCGGCGCCTTTGCGACGATGGCATGCTTAGTCAGTATAACAGGTATAACAGGTCAGTATATCATATACCTACTTACATGCCTAATGAATATGATTTGTTAACATATTTCATACAGGCTGTTTCATTGATATTTTAGGACTTGATATTAAGGTGGATTAAATTTTCTATTTGTTTTTTATTTTGAACTTGAATAAACCTATTTACAACAATAGAAGCCATTAACCCTGCCCGTGGTTTAATTTAAAGTCATACTTATCAAAACACGTAGTAGGCATTTTCTTTTTTAAATTTATACTTATAAATATATAAAAATACCCAAACACACTTAAACTTAAAAATATAGACAAATATCTGTAGATCATGCAAACACCGCAGAGGGATGATGGGGGAAAGAGTGATAAGCACTCTTTCCCCCATCCACCACTGGACAAGAAGACGAATTGAAAAATATGACACGTACCTGCGAGGCTGTTTTAAAACGTCGGAAATCTATCGGATTGGTCCAACAGTTTTTTTTTTGGATTCGAGTGTGAATCAGAGAACGACATTTTGCAAACTATCAAGCATTGAATCGGTGTTGAAAAAGTATCTGAGCATTTTGCATTAGAAATCGAATCCGATAGGTTTCCGACGTTTTAAAATAGTCCCGCTGATCAGCATACAACCTGCCCATACCAAACGATTCGCTTCAACTTTCATTGTTAGTGCGAGTAAATGGGCTCGCTTTCGGCGTCTATTTATTCGGATCATTATAATCTCAAAACCCTTAACAGATATTGATGAAAGAGATCTATTGTTGGATTCTTTAATAACTTTTTAATACATTTTAGGCTTGCGTTTAACCACGATCTCGCCTGATGGTAAGCGATAATTCAGTCTACGATGGATAACGCTTGCCTAGAATAAACTTATTCACTCGCGAATTAAAGGTTGTACCAGATATCCAGGTTGTAGTTATCAGGAAACACAGACTCTATAATAATATGCCCACTATAATAATATCCTTTTTGTATTTTATAAAGAACAAACTGGCACACGCGGCTTTGCACGCGTGATCTGTTAATAAAAAGCAAATCCTACGTCCCAATCCTGGGGCCAATTCACGTAATACAATTTTTAAAATATAACGAAAGTTGACCCAAATGATATTGGATTATGAATTTAATATATTTTGGCATTCTGCTCCATTATTAGCAATATAAACTTGATATAAATACAGTCTATAATCGCATGTCAGTCAACTCATATAGGTAATTGTACTGTCAGTTACGTGAATACCGTTTAAGGCATATAACATAACGACACTAGATCTATGCTCGAATTTTACTATTTTAAGTTACGGAAATTGGCCCCGTGGTCAAGATCTATCTATATACCAAATTTCATCAAAATCGGTTTAGCTGTACCTATAGTCGTGAAAACGTAACAGATAGAGAGACGAAGTTACTTTCAAATTTATAATGGATAAAGTTAATTTCCAACAGGCATTTAAAACTTTATAGCTTTTCACCAATACACTTATAAAGTATTTTGCCAAGTTTTACGTCCGACCGGATTTTGTTCCGGCGTCCGAAAGTAATAAATTTCAGTGTTAATCTGATATTCTCTCCATCGGTCCGAACTGAAACACCCTATATAATGAAAAACGTCCGGCTTTGCAGTTTGGTTGATATAATGTGTAACTGTGAACATTTGAGAGTAGGTGGTGATGCAATTTCTACGTATATTTTTTAATTACGTTGTACTCGTATTTTAATGTGAAACATCTATAGCCGCACGTAAAACCGATTTCTGGCGTGGCGACGCATGCCGTGGCGACGCGTCGCCACGGCAATCGGCAATCGGAACTAAGTAGTCACGATTTGAAATAAATTCGTAAATCTTTGTATTTAATGAAAATAAATGTTTATTCAATAAATAGTCATCGTTATCTGGAAAAAAATCGTAATATTTTATTTTATCATTATGACATATTTAGTTTCTATCACAATATGTTCTTTTCTGCATATTACTTTTACAAAATAATGTCGATGTTTCACATCTGCCAGGCGTCCCGTGACGGCTCACATTTTTTTTCTCTCTCATATACAGGATGGAATTTCTGAGCCGTACATGGATGAAAAAACTCTAAATACTGAAGATAGCAAATTTTACTCAAAGAAAACACAGATTAAGTTTTAATTTTTAATTTTACCTTATTTTATTTTATAGGTCATTTATGTTAATATGAGGCGCACATACGCTGCCATTGCGTGAAACTTTTCTTGATTACTCAATTGGCCTACCCTCACACTTCAGACTGATATTAGAAATGCGAAAGTTTGGATGTTTGTTTATTTGTTTGTTACTCAATCACGTCGTAACAGTTGAACTGATTTCGATGAAATTTGGTACATAAATATATTATGACCTGGATTTAAACATAAGTTACTTTGTATTGAAAACCCACGTGTGTAAAGCCGCGGGTGGAAGCTAGTTTACACTTAAATCTACCCTGAAAAAGCCTTGTCTTAAAATTACTATGGTACCTACATCCCTAAGTATTCATGTAGGTAGGTATAGAGTATGAGCGTCGCTAACAACTGCATTCAAAGATTTTAAATACACTTGCCACACCTGTAGGTACATCGAACAGACAATAATGTAAAAAAATATACCCGTACCTTTATGAACCTAATCGATAGGATCAATCTTATGCATCAAACCTCTCTAACAGACATGGTATTTTAAATTATAGAAAAACCACGAAATCTAAACTTAATGGGATAAAATGGGACTTTAATTCAAAGCCCTAAGGGTTTTATTACTTTAGTATGATTTGCTTGGCAATTTACATTTATAAAAATTACATCCGTAGGTACTAATATTATAAATCCGAAACTAACTCTATTTGTTACCTTTTCACGGCTAAACGGCTGAACTGATCGTAATGAAATTTGGCAACGAGATAGATTATATCCTGGAGAAGGACATAGGCTATCTGATGAACGCATATATCCGATAGTATGCTAGGCTATCAGAACTCTGAGTCATAATGATCCAATGTGTATGCAGAAACTTGTTTGGTGTCCATGTTTCTAATGTATGCTCATTGTGTATGCACACTACAAAGTGCACATCAAATAGCTAACATTACACTAATATTATAAATGCGAAAGTTTGGATGTTTGTTTAATTGTTGTTTGTTATTATTTGTTTGTTAGCCAATCACGTCGTAATGGCTTAACTGATTTCGATGAAATTTATTATGTACGTCGATTATAACCTGGACTAACACATAGTAGGATATGAATCAAGTCCCATGGGGATAAAAATAGGATGTCAAATTGCAACAGCGAGTTAATATCTAGGTTAGGTACCTACACATTTAGTAGTGTAACGCATACCTACGCAGTCGCGGGCAATAGCTAGTTTATAAATATAATATCAGTAGAAATGTTTTTATTTAAGAATACTTAAGTGGTACCCACGGTTTCTTCAACACCTTATTTTGACAAGAAGAACAAAGTTTTATTATACGACTTGTAATCGCAAAATAGCGCCATCTTTACAAAAATGGAAAAACCAGCTTGTAATAGGTAGGTAAATAGAGTAGAGCAAAGTACGGTTACAGCAACTTTCAGGAAACTACTGAGCGCCATCTATGTCAATTTCACTGAACTAAGTTAAGATAAGAAACCTCTTTTAGAACCCCATGACAGATTTTAAAAAGTTCTGCTACTCGATAATAGATGGCAGTGTATGTTCAAAATATGTGAATCAAGTGTGTTTATTTATCCTAGTGATTTTAATTAGTGTACCGCTCATAATTTATGCTGAATTAAGTGTCAAAGTTTGTGGTCCCAACGTTACAAATGAGCGGGATATTCATTATATTCAGTGTTTATTAAAAAAACAGAACTTTTGTGATGACAATGACAGAGTGTAGCATCTATGAAGACTTGTAAGATTCGTTTCCACTTTATTAACTAGTGGTTCGCCCCGAACTGACATCTCGCGAGTTTCCGATACAAACAAAAATATATTAATCGTAATCTTTGACTATCAAAATAGTGTCACGTGCCAGTATCAAAATACCTAACCAAAAACTTAACCTACAGTTTCATTAAAATTACAGGTAACAGGAGTTTATGTTATTTGGTTACTCTTTTTTGGGGTACAAATTGTAGTTATTCCGGATTTCAGATTTTTTCCTATATGTGTATCACTAAAGCTACGCGCATATCAAATTACAGCACTGTGGCGTCACTGGTGTACCCTGTGAATTTTGTCAAAGTTCATTATTTTTATTTTATTTTATTTTATTTTTTGATTTTTTGGAAAACTTACAGCTAGGTTACAGAAAAGGTATTTGAATAGGAAATAAACAACAGTAAATGCTACTTATTACAAGAAGGCCAATTAAAAGTTTCCGCAAGTAAGGTAGAAGATGTATAGGCAATATATAAACAGATAAGATAGACGACACTTAAATTGAGAGGAAAAAAAAATTATACATAGGAAATATAGATACACACACACACACACACACACACATACGCGACATCGGATAAGTGCTTAATCTATATATTAAAATAAATGTCACTAAGTAAGCGTTTAAGCTTACTAGTTTTTGTGTTAAACAGATCAATATCTTTATTTGCCTTAGCCAATGAATTATAGGAGTTACAAGCTCTCACTATGAAAGAATTTTGCCTATAATTAGTCCTAACTCTGGGAACATAAAGAAGGTTAGGATTTCTCAATGCAGCTTTAACAGTTCGCAGCCCTATTAGCTCCAGAAGCTCTGGGCAATCCACAGTATTGTTCGCTATGTTAAACAGGTAAGTCAAATCGGCTATTTCCCTTCGTTCGGATAGAGGAAGAAAATGAAACTTACGACATCGTGTATCATAGTCAGGTAGGAATATTCGGGCTCGGTATTGGAGATAACGTAAAAACCTTCTTTGTATACCTTCCAAACGTGAGGAATAAACTTTATAACACGGATTCCACACTTGCGAAGCATATTCTAAATGACTACGTACGTAAGCACAATAAAGTATTTTAAACGTCTTGATACTTGTGAACTCTGCTGACATTCTCATGACAAAACCAAGTGCGCGTGATGCCTTTTTAACTTTACTATTAATGTGTTCGTCAAACAACAACTTACTATCAAACGTCACTCCTAGGTCTTTTATTGTATTTACTCTATTTAGCTGTGAGTTATAAAATGTATAATTATATGTCAATGTAGTAGGTTTACGAGTAAAGGAGCACACATAGCATTTCGAGACATTCAGATCTAATTTGTTGATTATACAATAATTTTCGAATCTGTTTAGGTCATCTTGTAGGCGAAGATTATCCTCTAAGGTTTTTACATGGCATATAATTTTCATATCGTCAGCGTACAGCAGTATTTTAGAGTAAATAAAGCAAGAAGAGATGTCACTAAGAAAAATTGTAAAAAGCAACGGACCAAGTAAGGATCCTTGGGGAACACCTGAAGGTATGCTCATAGGACACGAAGAGTAACCGCCCAGAACCACAGTTTGACACCGGTTGCGAACGTATGACGAAAACCATCTAAATAGATTACCCCTAATACCTATCCTCTGAAGCTTCTCAAGTAGAACTGAGTGATCAATTCGATCAAAGCATTTAGAGTAGTCAGTATAAATAATGTCCACTTGAGAGGGCTCAGACATAAATCTTGACAAGAACTCAGAACAAAGAAGGAGATTAGAGGTGGTAGATCTACCTCTTAAAAAACCGTGTTGATGATTTGAAATACTGTGCTCGAGTGCGGAATAAAGTTGTGTGTGGATAATTTTTTCTAACACCTTGGCAAACAAGCACAGTTTGGATATAGGTCTGTTATTATTATGGCTAATAACTCAAAACTGCAAGGACTTTAGTAAAAATAAAAACGGAGTCGAAATTTACTATTAAATACCTTTCATTTGACGTGCCATTTTAACTAATAGTCTCATTTTTTTACCCTTCTTGAACCCTAATATCTCAACAACCCCCACAGATTTTTAGCTCATTTAGTCACACCAAAATTTTGCTATCCCTACCTGCCTATGTATCAAATTTCACGATAGTCGGATCAACGCTTCGAAAGTTATCCTCGGACAAACAAACATACATACATACATACATACAACGCCGATTTGTCCAAGTTGATTTGGAGATCTCGCTTTGCTTGATCAATCATCATCGTCAACCTATAGCTTAGCAGTCCATTGCTGGACGTAGGTATTTCCCAAGATTCACCACTGAGCCCTATCTTCGTTGCTTCATCAATCCGGGCATACATTTGTATGGTCTTCACTGTAGAACACGTTTTCCCTAATAGTTGGAAGTTGCCCACTGCCACTTCAGCTTGCTTTGAAGTGGCATTAGGACGCTCTGAACTATGTTGACCTTCTCAGTTCTCTGTCGAACAACCGCATTACGGATCCGCTATAAAAGGCAGCCAAATCTTGAATAATTCTGGTTTATAAGTCTGACGCCTATGTTTGTAATGGGTTTGCCAAACGGGTGGACCAATTCGGATGCGTTTTTTTAATAGAATGCTGGATTAACAAGATTGGTTCTTAGCTAATTTTTAAAACCAAAAGCTGGGCTGACCCCCTTATAGTTTTCACGCTACGCATCCTCGTACCTCCTCGTATAACTCTATTGGAAAAGCAGCTTTACCCTTCTTTAAACCTAACATGTAAAATTGGTTGATAATTGATCGAGCGAAGCGAGATCTCTAAATCAACTTGGGCAAATCGGCGTTGTATGTATGTATGTTTGTTTGTTTGTCTGAGGATAACTTTTGAAGCGTTGATCCGAGGATCGTGAAATTTGATACATAGGTAGGTAGGGATAGCAAAATTTTGGTGTGACTAAATGAGCTAAAAATCTGGGGGGGTTGTTGAGATATTGGGATTCAAGTGGGATAAAAAAAAATTAGACTATTAGGTCAAGTGGGACGTTAAATGAAAGATCATCATTAGTACATTTAGACTACGTTTTTATTTTTAGTAAAGTTTTTAAGTTATTAGCCATAATAAAAACTGAAATTTGACAAAATTCACAGAGTACACCAGTAAACAAACAGTGCTTTAATTTGGTATGCGTGTAGCCTAAGAGACACAAATATAGGCAAAAGTGTGAAATCCAGAATAACTGCAATTTGTACCCCAAAAAAACCAATTAACGAGAACCCCCGTTACCTCTAATTTGAATGAAACTGTAGGCCAAGTAGATTGGTTATGCATTTTATGGCATTCATTTATTAGTTAAAGATTAAGGCCGGCGTGCACATATATAACTAAAAGTATTTAGCGACTAAACATGTTTAAATTTGATGTATTTGTATGATTTGACAACGCCTTAAATCATATTTAGCCACTAATTACGTTTATTCATTCATTATGCATCGTTGTGCAAATCGCCCTAAGAATAATACTTATTCTGTGAGATTCGCGAGATCTCAGTTCGGGGCAAACCACTAGTTATTATAAGGTAATATAATATAAGGATAAGTACTTTATTGGTAAGATTATTTACATGCCATGTTTTTTGCTTCCTAATAAAAATAATATTACAAAAAAATCACATATAGAAAAAAACATATTATGCATATATTGGCGGCGGCAGGGCAGGATGGAACACCAATGCCGTCTCCATTAGTCATGTAGTCTATTTCCTTGTGGACGTGTAGTGGGTAATGCCAGTTCAAATGATACGCAGACAAATTACATCACATCACACACACATCACACCTCACACTGTATAACTAAGTACGCATAGCTAGAGCTTCCAGTAGGTATGACACGGAACGCGGGCAGTTCCTACGACTGTGGTGTACGGCTCTCAAACAACGACTGAGCTTCGATCGGTAAAACCGCCGTTTAAGTAATAGACTCTGCGTAGCGTAGCACGATCGCTTGCGTTCCGTTCCAACCAATCACAGTCGACCGCTGTTATTTCGTTTTGTGTCGCTATTCACGATCGGATGCGACAGTTTTATATGATTATGGATTATAGATTCGCTATACTGACGTGTTATTTTTTATATACCCCCGTAACAATAAACAAGCACCTGAAGCTAAATGGTAACCATCGCCTGTAACAAAGCATTGCGTAGGCCATCCAGCTTAGGAACATGCACTTCATGCATTGCCCTGTGTCCATCAACTTGAAACATACGGGGTCTTCGTTTATGATTTTTGGTATCGCTCGAACTGCGACTGCGCCTTCAAATTATAATAATAGGGCCACGAGTGAAGGAAAATTTAATTAATCCATGAGCAGACATGGCCAGGGAAATTGCTCGTTAGGGCGCAGGGTACGGAAGCAAGGCTTTCATAATGTTATAAGATTGTTTTCTTATAGACAAGCGTATTAGAATCGAGGAGAGTGCTTTTTTAGGGTACCTTAGTCAAACTAGGAACCCTAATAGTTTCACCATGTCTGGTTGTCTGTCTGTCCGAACAGTTACAGCCAATTTACTCGTAGACTATTAGGCCCAAACGTATTTAGTGGCTAAATATGATTTAAGGAGTTGTCAAATCATACAAATACGTCAAATTTAAACATGTTTAGTCGCTAAATGCGTTTAGGCATCGTTGCACAAGTCGCTCTAAGTGTTGTAAAGCTGAAATTTGACATAATGATATGTTTAAGTGAAGCTTAAGTACTTACTAGTAAGTTATGAAATGAAAATTAAAAAAGTTTATTTAGGATCACACTCGGGGTATATTATGCCCCAACAACGGAGTGTTTGTGTATGTGTGTATGTACAAAGCTTCAAAGTGGTAATTTTCATAATAGTCGTGTGGTACCCCCTAATAGCCCAAACGATATTCTTGGAAACCTTTAAAGTATCCACAATAATAGTACATAGGCGGTAATCGTAAAAATAATTATCAAAGTTGAGTACTTAAACTATATTAATGACTGCTAAAATGACTGATGACTGATGTAGTCATCAGTCATTAGTCCATCTAAAGGTTGCCTGGAAGAGATCGCTATAAGCGATAATGCCGGCCATTGCACCACCACGTATTTTTTTATAATTATTAGTCTTTAAGTTTTCTAGGTTAAGTAATTGTAATTTGGTGTAACCATAAAGAATTAACTATTATAGTATGACTGATGACTGATTTATTGTGGTAGTTATTCAGATTTTTCATTTCTGAAAATTATCACAAGGCCAAAGGTTCAAAGTTTAAGAGCGAAGCGTTAAATAAATTGTTCCATTTTCACCCAAAGATACACAATATAAGTGATGTACTCATTCCATATTATCTACTCTTTTTTTAGTATTTTCCACTCAAGACTCAACTATGATCTGGATCGTGACCAACCAACCATTAGTGGCAAATGGATTCGGAATATTTTCACGCTCCATGCTTCAGCAACCTCTCTTCTTTAATTACGCATGTCGGATGTGATAAGGGTCAAATCAAATCAAATCAAATTATTTATTGCGAATATGGGTTAGTAATCAGTGGTTAGTGATACAGTGTGAGTTCGTCCATAATCAGCGTTTATCGCATGCAATTTTAGTTAACCTTAAAAGAATCAACATAGAAAAAACAAAATTTATACTTAAAATATTTACAATATTCAACTCTTACCTTAAATAGGAAATTAGTATTAAAATGTCAGATTTACATAATAAAATTATTCAAGAGATTTGTCACTAAGAAACTCATTTATGTTGTGGTATGCTTTTTTTATTAATATTAGTTGCCATAGGGTGGCCATGGATCTACGCTTTGTTTACTTTCAGGTTGCTAAAAATGTTCCGATGATTGACCACGGATAAAACAAAGCTACCCTTAGTATTTTTTTTTAAATCCGAACACTTACGGAAATTTCTAAGATTTTTAAAGTCATCTCTAAAACTTTCAAGCCAGACGGGACTTGAACCCGCAACCTTGACACGTGACGTGACTAACGTGGAAACAGCCTGTAGCACAATTGGCAGTGCATCCTCGTATCGAGAGGAATGTTGCGGGTTCAAGTTTACATCTAGCTAAGTTTTTGAGTAGCTTTAAAAATCATTATGCTATCCTTTAAATATTATATCTTGCTCACCTTGTTATGAAAAAAAGAATCTTTTAATATTTTTAACCAACTTCAAAAAAATTAGGAGGTTCTCTATTCGTCGGAATAATTTTTTTTATGTATGTTACCCGATTACTCGAAAACGCCTGGATTCGAGTAATTATTTTTTGTTTAAAAGGGTATACTTTCCAAGTAATGCCATTGACACCAAGTTATGATCTGATGATGGGATTCCAAAAAAATAGAGCTACTCTCAAATTTTATAGGGACGCTTTTCGGTTTTAAGGTTTTACCTCAGAACTCCGTTATTTATCAACCGATTTGGGAAATTCTTTTTTTATTTGAAAGGATATACTTTCATATTGGCCTCAGAAATTTCATCAAAATCAGCTAGGTAGTTTGGCTAAGTCAATTATATTTTTGTTAAAAACTTACTTGTTATAACCATTTTTATACCTTTACTGGGTATATTGTTACTTATCTAGTGCTGATTAATTCTAGGTGATGTGAGTGACTTTTGTTCCACGGAAGGCTTCGTTTAGGATTTTAACGTGCTTTGTACCTACAAAGCTCGTTTCTGTAACTTTCTACATTGTTTCATGCCTAAACTACCTCCGTGGCGCAGTGGGCGGACAGCTGGCTGAGACGCAGGAGGTAGCGGGTTCGATTCCCGCCGCGGAACAAATGTTTGCATGATCTACAGATATTAGTTCCGGGTTTGGATGTTTTTTCTATATATGATAAGTATGTATTTACAAAAAAAAGTATATAAGTATTCTATTTGGTATCTGGTTCCCATAGTACAAGCTCTGCTTAGTTTGGGGCTAGATAGCGTTGTGTGACATGTCCAGCAATTTTTTTTTTTTTGTTTTTTTTTTTTATTTTATTGCAAAAGATCGATATATAGATAGATCAACTACTTCAGCCCTTCTGTTAGTAATTAGTTTAAACTTATTTTACTGTTAAGTAAGATGATATATATTTATTTATTTATAACAACCATAGACAAGAGGGGACTTCTAATACAGGTTAATGCCTGTATTAAGAAGAGCTCCCAACCTTGTAAAAACAAAACAATTTTTTTAGATTTAGACTTCAGCCCTAGTAGCTTAAACGTACCAGAAAATTTTATCTCTATGAAAGAATAGAGTCAATTTAAATTTTAACGTATACAGTAGAAACACGACCGTAGAGAATATGTTTCTACTCTCTACGCTAAAAGTAATATTACTCTAATTCTGCCGAGAAACGTATCTAAGCTGCTAGATTCTCAGATTACTACCAGACGTAAGTGTCCCGAAAACACTGCCTACATGTCGAAAGAGTAGAAAATCACTGTTAATGAGTATAAGGAAAAAGAAAAACCCCAACTAGCTTTTACTCGTCTACGTAGACACGGTTCATTTCCAGCGATCCATTCATTAACTCAAATGGATGCCTTTTGTTTCGCATACCGAGATAGATCTACCTAAAAATATACACATTCATTTTTATCGAAAACTAGCTGCCGCCTGTGATATCACAGACCTCATTTTTATCCCACTGGAACTGGTATATGGTATGAAAAGTCATTTATATCCTATTCCAGGTCATCATCAATATACGTTCCGAATTTCAGCCAAATCGGTTTTGTAGTTTTGGCGTTAGAGAGGAACAAACATCCGTCACAACCATCGAAACTTTTGCATTTATAGTATTAGTAAACCCTTCAACCCCTTCCTACTTGAAGGAACGACTTGAGTTTCTTCACTGTTCTAACCCTCACTCGCTCCGATCGTCTGAAAATTTGATGCTAAAAACCCCAGTTTATAGAACTTTACAGTTGTTTACTTTACATGATTCCTTAACAGTTCAAGCAACACGTATTTGGGACACATTACCGGTCTCAATATGGCAAGCTCCATCATTAGCCACATTTAAAACAAGAGTGAAAAGATTTTATCTCACAGAAACGTCGTAGTATCGCTATAGATATATATGTATGTATGTTTATGTATATTTTTATTAAATTGTATTTATTGTAGGTATATTATTGTCAATGTAGGTATAATTACTTATGTATATTGTTTTATTTTATTGTAAGTGATAAGCGCTCTCCTTAAATTTAATTATTGTTTTGTTAATGTAAAACCCCCTCCATTATTGTAATTTTATAAACATCCACTCCATCCAAAGGTTGTCTGGAAGAAATCGCTTCTAAGCGATAAGACCGCCCATTGTACTTATTGCTTTGTGAATTTTTATTTCTATGTTTGTTTCTTGTGTGGTGTACAATAAAGTATTTTCATTCATTCAATTGACTACCTCCGTGGTACAGTGGGCAAATAGCCGGCTGAGACGCAGGAGGTAGCGGGTTCGTTTCCCGCCACGGAACCAATGTGTGTATGATCTACAGATATTTGTTCCGCGCCTGGATATTTTTCTATATATTATAAGTATGTATTTACAAAAAAAGTATAAAAGAATTCTATCAGTTATCTGGTTCCCATAGTACAAGCTCTGCTTAGTTTGAGACTAGATAGCACTGTGTGAAATGTCCAGCCATATTTATTTATTTATTCATTCATTAGTGGGGAAAAAGCAGTTTATTTCATAAAACATTGAAGCACAGAGTATTCGTCATTAAATTTAAAACAAAACCGGTCAAGTGAGAGCGAGCACTGGCGGCATGAAGAAATAATAGAAAAATCACTTGTTATTACGTATAAGGATAAACAGAAACCCAACTAGCTTTTACACGTCTACGGAGACACGGTTCATTTCCAGCGATCCATTCATTAACTCAAATGGTTGCCTTTTGTTTCGCAATCCGAAATAAATAGGTATTCTTAAATCGATTCGAGGTGAAAAGATACACGTATTCATTTATAAAAATATAAAAACCGTTTATTTTATAAGCAATTCAAGCACAAATGATTTAACATACAATGTAAAACAAAGAAACATGTATTTAACTAAAAACGTAATATTTGAGCGTCATGATCATAGCGATAATGTTCATTACCATGACGGTTTCAAAAGTTATATATATTTATTCATCAGTTATTCTTCAAATTTAGGCTATCAACTACCTAATTTACTAAGTGATGTTGTACTTATACTAATCATTGCTTGATCGCTCATAGCTTGTGGAATTTTCTTCCAGTGGAAATCCGCAGGGCTGCCTCTATGGGAATCTTCAAATCCAAACTCTTTAAACACTTCATCTCTCTTCAAGATACCCAACAAAATTGAGCACTTTAGTAGGTATATTTATGTATTTCGTTTATGTATGTATATTATTGATCGAGCGAAGCGAGATCTCCAAATCAACTGGGGCAAATCGGCGTTGTATGTATGTATGTTTGTTTGTCCGAGGATAACTTTCGAAGCGTTTATCCGATCGTCCTGAAATTTGATACATAGGTAGGTGGCACAATTTTGGTGGGTGTGACTAAATGAGCAAAAAATGGGGGGGGGGGGTTGTTGAGATATTGGGGTTCAAGAGGGGTAAAAAAATATAAAATGAGACTATTAAGTCAAATAGGACGTCAAATGAAAGGTCTTCTTTATTAAATTTCGACTCCATTTTTATTTTTAATAAAGTCCTTGCAGTTTTTGTGTTATTAGCCATAATAAAAACTAAACTTTGACGAAATTCACAGGGTACACCAGTGACTCCACAGTGCTGTTATTTGGTATGCGTGTAGCTTAAGTCACACAAATGTAGGTACAAGTCTTAAATCCAGAATAACTGCAATTTCTACCCCAAAAACTTAACCATTTTACATGAACTCTCGTTACCTTAAATTTGAATGAAACCGTAAGTCAAGTAATTTGGTTAATCATTTTGTGGCACTATTTTGATAGTCAAAGATTACGAATAACATTTTTTTTTGTTTTATGGTAGACTCGCGAGATCTCAGTTCGGGGCGAACCACTAGTTATTATTATTGATCGCCTCCGTGGCGCAGTGGGCGTATAGCCGGCTGAGACGCAGGAGGTAGCGGGTTCGATTCCCGTCGCGGAACAAATGGTTGCATGATCTACAGATATCTGTGCCGTGTCTGGGTGTTTTTCTATATATTATAAGTATGTATTTACAAAAAAAAGTATATAAATAAGTATTCTATCAGATAACTGGTTCCCATAGTACAAGCTCTGCTTAGTTTGGGGCTAGTTAGCGGTGTGTGAAATGTACAGCAATATTTATATTTATTTAGTTATTATTATATTTTGTAAGTTTATTTTATGATACCTAAGCTAAAATTTATTTACCATTCTATTTCATGGCACTACCACTTTCTCCACACTACACAAAGGTTAGCTTGAAGAAAATGGTAATTAGCATTTAGTTCACATATGTTTCATGTTATACAATAAAGAATTTTCTTATCTGATCTAATCTATACTAATCATTTATTTGGTACACAAAATGACACCTGAAACAATTATGTATGTAGGTACAATTGAATTTATTTAGCTCATGTTTCGGCCTACCAAAATGGCTTTCAGCTTAATATAAAGGAAATATAAACTCACAACTCAAAGGTCCAATATAACGCCTTATCACTAAAAAGTTCTCTTTCAGGCAACTTTAAGGTTGCCTTTCCACCTATGTGCTACGTTGCTACGTGTCAAACCGTCCAATAATATTGCTTGATTTTCATAGCTTAGCTTATTAGCTCTGATGGAAATGGGTTCAAAGTTAACAAAGTTTTTTACATACTAGTTGAAACGAGAGATGCTAGATAAGCATGCGAGCTAGGGATCGCGTCGCGCATTTTTCTCGCACAGCTTTGGTGGAAATATAGTTTCGTAGCTTAGCTTTAACCTCGTTGCCCGCTTAGCTACCTCGCACATCTCTGGTGGTAGCACCTTAAGGCAGTATATAACCAGTAGTTTTAATAAGAAGGCATATTAAATTCCTAAAATGGAATTTCACGTACATTTATGCCGTAAGACAAGGGACAATTAATCGATACCTTAACTTCACCTAATGTAACCGCTACTAAATCAAACCAAGCTTCCACAACCACCGTAACCAACCACAGTAAATTCACAGCCAATATGAAATATTGTCTAACTAGCGTACGTTCGTGGCTTCGCATGCATGGGTTGTCAATAAAACTTACCTATGTATCAATCTGGGTCATCTAACTGATAACAAAGTTCATCGAAATCGGTTGAAATCGTTTAGTTGTAAAAACGAAACAAACAGACAGAGAAACAGAGTAACTTCTAAATTTATAATATTATTATGGATGAAATGTTAACCAGGTCACGTTGAAATCGGACTCCGGAAATCTAAGGGGGAAATAGGGGGGCTTATGCAGCATTAATAAGTGGTTCAATGCTCATCGAGCTAGAGAGAGATTCTTAGATTTTATATAGAATCTTTGATACGAATATCTAAGAATAAAATCAAAATCTTTTTAATAATCTTTGAAATCACAAGGATCTCTTAGAAACGTCAATTTTACTGCCTGTATCTTCGCGACCAAGCCAGGAAAGAAAGGCAGTAAACATGGCTGGTTGTTCTTTTTAATGATCCGCTTCGAATACATAACAATAAAGAAAATAAATTACGTCTAAATTGTAACATTTTTGAACGAGTTGTAGCAATTTCAATCCCAAGCTTCTCTATCATCTAAATAATCCGATATGTTATAGTAGGCTTTTTTATACAGATTTTGTTTTATTAAGTTTTTAAATTTGTTAATAGTAAATTTTTGTACATCACTTGGGAGTTTGTTATAAAAGCTTACACCTTGCCCTTTAAACTATTTACTAACTTTGTGGAGTCTACAAGTGGCAACAGATACAATAACTCTCTCTATAGCTCGATGTGCATTGAACCACTCATTAATACTGAACAGCATCTTCTTATAATGTGGACAAACTAGGACCACCGGACCAACACAGTCGCTCTAAAAAAGGGAGAGGTGAACAGCATTGTTCAGAACCATCAGGTGTTCTCCAGTGAACAGTTGAAAGTGAGTCGATAGTCATGGCATTCATATTAAAATATCATGGCATTTTTAAAAGAGAGTCCCATAACGCACTGTGGATGACGACGACGATGATGATAATGATGATGAGAGATTTCATGAAATACGAAGACACGTTACAATGGAAAACTTCTCCAATATTGCTTCGGAAGAAGTGTTCAAAGACTTCGAGAAAGTTCCAATATAAAACTGAACAGTTTTAATATCTTTCTTCGATATTGAAATAGTATCAGTATCAACTTGACGGTCGGTTCTTATGTTTGACTATTCAGCAAGAGACTCATAGTAATTTATCCTGCTAATTCTTATCTATATAATATTTTTTAGTTATCTTATTACATCTTGCAAAAACAATATTAACACTGGAAAATGCATTAGATAGTATTAAAACTGTGTCGCAGTTTCATTCAAGTGTTCGTCCTTAGAATTATTATGATTCATTTGAGATTCATTCACAGAGGCATTTAGATTGGTAATTTGTAGCAGTTTGGGGACAACTTTATTATAAAAACTATATTTTAGATTTAATTCTGACGACCTCCGTGGTGCAGTGGGCGAATAGCCGGCCGAGACGCAGGAGGTAGCGGGTTCGATCCCCGCCGCGGATCAAATGTTTGCAAGATCTACAGATATTTGTTCCAGGTCTGGTTGTTTCTCTATATATTATAAGTATGTATTTACAAAAAAAATGTATGTAAGTATTCTATCAGTTATCTGGTTCCCATAGTACAAGCTTTGCTTAGTTTGGGGCTAGATAGCGCTGTGTGAAATGTCCAGCAATATTTATTATTTTATTTTATTTAATTTTAAAAACATACAAAATTAAATGTATTATCGAATAGGCACAGACAGAAGGCTCTGTGCATAATCGATAATAAATTTTATGAGAGTGTGCATTATACATGCCTGTAAATAGGACTTTTTTAACTGTGGACACGTATATGTGCCCCACAAGCAAAATCCGTTTTTTATAATTATATTCTTTTTTCTAAACTTTTCTCTATATAATTAGGAAAAGATCCCCAACCATACATAAACCTGCACCTACGGACATACACAAATACACACACACGTACATACACACACACCTCACACTACACACATCCCACCACACACCTCACATCTCACACATTACACCTCACACATCACACCCATACACCAACACACACCTGCACGCACTCGCACACTAGTAACCATGGCATAGCATGTACTTAGGTGTAATTTTTTTCTGGTTTTCTTTTTTAATTTGTTTTCCAAATAATTTATTATAATGGTAAATTGTTATCATTCAATGTGGAACGTCAAACTCATCTAGTCCTAAGGACAGTATTTTACTAATGCATTTTCCAGGTGTTTATAGTGTTCTGATATTAAGATCACTGAATAAACTAAATGAAATGAAAATAGTAAATTATACGATAAAAGCTGAAAGTGATTTTGGTGTCCAGAGTAAAACAAGCCTCCTCGTTTCTAGTCATGTTTAGCATTCTGATGGACGAGTTGATTTTGCAAATTGATGGTTGAACTCGGGTAATTCTGTTCTGCGTATCCCTTGGTTTATTAGGGAACGTCTACCGTTATTACGACGGCCGTACTATACACCCAAAATACCAGTGTCTTAAGACGAAAGTCTTTAATCAGTGTGTCACCAGAGTGATGACATATGGCACAGAAACGTGGTCTATGAGCCTCATAAGAAAGTTCAAGGTCACTCGGCATGCTTGGTGTTTCTCTTCGAAATCGAATCAGAAATGAGGAGATCTGTAGACAAAACAGGTTATCTGACATATCCAAGAGCTAACGCTCAGCTGTAAGCTAAAATATATCTATTTGTGTAATCTAATGATGAAAATCAAGTTCACTGGAATATAACGGTAGAGAAATGACAAAAGCCACTTCTTTCAAATATTAGATTCACCTCACACGGACACAGTTCAAATTCGTTTTCGCAGTTTACTCAAATACTTTTTGAAATGCTATTTTCAGTGAACGTGTTGATCATCTATCTTCATGTTTTCCTTTTTTTCTTCTTGCTGTGACACATTTTTCGCTCTTCTAATTAGTCCCTTTAGACGGTAGATTTAACTATTCTACGGAGCCCTTTAGAGTATAATAGAATATACTTATCTATTTATATTCAAGTCTTTTAGGCTGGAGCTGATACTTAAGTATTAGTAAAGGTCTTTGTAACGTAGAAACTCATACCTATTTTTGTCACTAAATAGAATTGCTGTGTTTTGGCTTCAAGTGCCGTTGAAATCACAGGCACATATGACATTATACCTGTATGCCTCAAGTTGATGGATGCAGCGCAATGCATCGTAGGGTACGTTCTTAAGTTGCGTGACTTATGAGGCAATCTTTTGTAACAAGCGTTGGTTACCACTTAACATCAAGTAAGCCATTGGCAAGTTTTACCTCCAGATTATATAAAAAAAACTTACAACTGTTTATTACCTACATAATAATGTAAAATATTATAATTATAATAATGATTGATCTCCAAATCAACATTGGCAAATAGGCGTTGTATGTATGTTTGTTTGTCTGAGGATAACTTTCGAAGCGTTTATCCGATCGTCCTGAAATTTGATACATAGGTAGGTGGCACAATTTTGGTGGGTGTGACTAAATGAGCAAAAAATGGGGGGGGGGGGGGTTGTTGAGATATTGGGGTTCAAGAGGGGTAAAAAAATATAAAATGAGACTATTAAGTCAAATAGGACGTCAAATGAAAGGTCTTCTTTATTAAATTTCGACTCCATTTTTATTTTTAATAAAGTCCTTGCAGTTTTTGTGTTATTAGCCATAATAAAAACTGAACTTTGACGAAATTCACAGGGTACACCAGTGATTCCACAGTGCTGTTATTTGGTATGCGTGTAGCTTAAGTCACACAAATGTAGGTACAAGTCTTAAATCCAGAATAACTGCAATTTCTACCCCAAAAACTTAACCATTTTACATGAACTCCCGTTACCTTAAATTTGAATGAAACCGTAAGTCAAGTAATTTGGTTAATCATTTTGTGGCACTATTTTGATAGTCAAAGATTACGTATAATATTTTTTTTGTTTTTATGGGAGACTTGTGAGATCTCAGTTTGGGGCGAACCACTCGTTACGAGGTAGGTACATAATTTAAATTGAAAACTGTAATACCACAGATAAATTATCGAGGGTCAGCGTAAGTTTGTGTTGTGTGTCTCTGATATGATAAATAATCCAGATAGGCAGAAACACAACACCGCCCTAAAATCTTTTCTTATTCGTACGTGACAAGATAATGAACGAGGAATGTGTCAAATCCGAAATCAGAACGTGTATTTTCTAGAATAAAGTTACATAATTTTCGATTTTACATTTTGTTTACCATCCAGATGGTGAAATATAATATATAAGTAGGTATGTCAACAATATTGGAAGGAACAGATTTGTCAAAAGTCGTAAACTAATTAAATTGTTTCGTGTACAAAACGTAACCATGCATAAACACACTAACAGAATAATCTAATTCCCAGAGGCTTACAAAGGGCGGAAAAACCTGAAATTTTATGCACTTTGATCCCTTGTTAAATCCTGCCTGGATTGTTCTTCAGCAAACACAATCCAGGCATTTTATTTTGTTTAACAACAAAAATTCGAACCCGAAATCTCGAACACCGCCGTAAAGTTGCAAGCCTATCGATCTTTTACAGAATACATTTTGGGAAATGTGCCCAGGAACTTGAACAAGCAAGCGCACGGCTCAGTACCATCCGTACCTGGTTGATACCCATTCACACGCACCGTTTTGGTTCTACGTTCTTGATGCGTACGGCTAAGGTATGGACCACTTTGTCATTTGTCGTCGTCTGTTTTTCCTAAATAATACAATCCGGGCCTCTTTGAGGTAAGAGTGAATAGGTTTCTTTTACATCTTCGTGCTTCATCTTAGACCACATCATCGCTTACATTTAGGTGAAGTTGTGGTCAAACAAAAATCTATAAAGTGTAAAAAAAAAAGTAAAGAATCTGTTTTAACCCCCCCCCCCCCCACACCAAAAACAGGGGTGTTATAAGTTTGACGCCTGTGTCTGTTTGTACGTGTGTCTGTCTCGTAGTTCCCAAACGGATGGACTGATTCGGACGCGGTTTTTTTTAACAGAAAGCTAGTATAACTGTGGTGGTTTTTCGTGACGTGTGATGAAGATCAGGTCAGCCGATCCGAAGATAATAAATTACTAAATAGTAATATCAATTACGTTTATTTCAAGCAGAACACCCATATTGCACACAAAATAAAAATTAAATTAAATTACAACAATATCAAGCACTTAATAGTCATAATCAAGACATTTCTTGTTGCCGTCCATGTGGACTGAAATCTAGTGCTTGTAATATATATATATATATATTGTCCTCCTTTCGGCCATTGTTGATCAGGCTGAAATCCGCATTAATTGTTGATCCACCTTTATCCGCCTCTAACTTAGGAAGTTTTGGGTTTGTAGTGCTAATTCTGCTATATAAGAATTCTCCTCCTTACGACGCTATGCCTACGTGTACCGTAAAGTCGTTAGCTCGTCATCGACTGTCACGGTAATTGTTGATCATTTAACCGTCTTTTTTTTTACACTGAGAATACTTTTGTTGATCAATATAAACTTCGCTTGATCAACATTTGCCGCGCATACTTTTTTTTTGAGTAGCGCGGTGGCAGAGCGGCAACGTTGCAAAAACGAAACGGAGTATTATGTTAAAGTGAGATAGAAAGTGCGCCCGTGACTCTGCGAGCCGTTTCCGTAGCCGGGATTAGTGTTCCGTGCAGACAATGTCTTTTAGTTAGAAGACGTGTTTTTTATAAAAATATTATTATATTATAAAAAAAATAATTAAGTAAATATAATAAAATAGTAAAGATTAAAGTAGGTACGAAATGTTTTATTGACTGATTAATATGATATTATAACAAATTATAATACTGAAGTAGGTAGGTAAAGGAAGGTAAATTATCAGATAAACTTGGGCTGTTTTTACAATTTGACATAATTAACCATTTTAACCGACTTTCAAAAAAGGCAGAGGTTCCAATTCGACTGTATATTTTTTTATGTGTGTTACCTCAGATTTTTTTAATGGCTGAACCAATTTTGATGATTCTGTTTTTTTTGTGGTGCCTCTCATTTGGTCCTATTAAAATTTTATCAATATTTGACTAGTAGTTTTTGAGTTATCGTATTTTTCTTCTTCATCAAATGCATATTTCCAAGAACAAGGGCATCCCAGGTGTTTACAAGAACACTTAAGTTAGCCCTTAAATATATCCCTCATTCTTTAGTGAGATATTTTAAAAGCAAAATTGTTTTAGTTTTAACTAAAAACGAAAATTTATAACTAAATATTTAGTGTTTGTGTACCTAACTAAAACTAAAATTTTATCAGTTAGATATCTTTATGATCACTGGAAAGAGGACGCACTCAGTTCCTGTACTGCTAACAAAACAGATGCTAAATATATAGATCTTATTGTTGCCCATCGGAAATCGGTTGGAGTTGCCGATAATAATCCGTTACTTTTTGCTAGGCCACTAAACTCTCGTCCATTTGATGGAGAAAAGTGCCGCAACAAAAGAAAAAGTACGTGCAAATTAAAAAAAATCATAAAATGCTAACATCTACCGGTGTAAGGCAACAATGTCTCATTTGCATGCAAAGAAAAATGATCAATATACTGAATATTTGGCGGGATTTTTGGGCCATGATCTAGCAGTTCACTCAAGTAACTAAAGATTACCATTACAAGTGACCCAAAAGGCAATAATTGACTCATCTCTAATGGAAATTGAAAAAAAGAAAATAAGGCAAAGTGCAGAAGTACGATTAAGTAGGTATTACATATTCTGTGAAATGCGGAGGCATAACATTATATTAAAAAAAGTAATGCAATCATCGCTCTCCTGTTTTTTGGATTGTTCTAGCCTTTTGAATTGTTCTCAGCAATCATGCCCCTATTTCCTACGGCGAGCGGTAGATGGAATTACAGAGCCATCGTGCGGTAGATGCCATCTCGATGCATCGACTGAAACGGTCTTCGGTTTGAGGTCACAAGCCATTTGTAATGTACCTGTTCACAATACACAGGTACCTCCTTAGTAGGTCGTAGGTAGTAGGTAGATCTTCTACCTACTTTATCTTAGACCACATCATCGCTTACCATCATGGTAGAGTGTGTTCAAAGGAAGATCAATCCATGTTAAAAAAAGGTAGTGCTGACGACCTCCGTGGCGCAGTGGGTGAATAGCCGGCTGATACGCAGGAGATTGCGGGCTCGATTCCTACCGCGGAACAAATGTTTGCATGATCTACAAATATTTGTTACGGGTCTGGTCGTTTCACTATATATTTTAAGAACGCATGTATTTAAAAAAAAACAAAGATTATGCGTATTCTAACAGTTATTCAGTTCCCATGGTACAAGCTTTGCTTAGTTTGAGGATAGATGGCGCTGTGTGAAATATCCAGCATTATTTATATTGATTGTTAGTTGTTCGCCCTTCCAAATAAGAAAATTTATGCATTCATTGTACCTTGACTTTGATCTTAAAAAACAATATTAATTGCAATCAAAATTAACATTTTAAACGTCGAGTAAGCATTTAGTAGATGCAGTGGAGAGAAGCCTATTATTGCAACATAGATATATATCTACTCAGCTATTCTTCCAGATTTTTTTAAACTCATTAGCATTAAATTCGGCTTTGTACTAGTTTTATAAGTGCAATAAAGTATTTTCAATCAATCAATATATAACTTAAAACTGAATCGAGTCTCAAGCATAGATTTTCCACGATAACTTTGTTACAATTTAGAAAAAACTACGCCTAACCGAAGTTTTTGAATAAAATTTAAAAAGGTACTTGTAATTTTGACATACTTTTATTAGTTTATATTCTATGTTGATCTTACGCAACTAAGATAAACGACCTTATAGGTAAATACGACCTAATGACCTAAGTTTGGAATCAATTTGAAGTAAACATTATCATTAGTATTCTAAGTAGGCCGAAAGCTATGAATATTCAATGTTCATTTCAGTTTGAGAACCAATAAGCCCTTGTTAAAAAGTGTAACTTATCTTCAACTAGCTGACCCGCCGATGTTCGTACCGCCGTGACATACATATGACGTGGGTTTCCAATGTAAGTCGCCAGTAGAATTATCAATCGACCATCATTAGTCGCATTTATGTATGATATAATTAATTTTCTTCATAGTTTTTTTGCGTGAATATTTCCGGTATTTTAATAATTATTCTGCTATTCGGGGCGGAGACAAATCCAATAAATTAAATTTCATCAAAATCCATTCAGCCGTTCTTGAGTTGGTGTAATTAACCCGATTTTATTTTATATATTTAAACTAGCTGACCCGCCCTCGGCTTCGCTCGCGTGCTTTGTCAATAAAAATATTACCCTCCTTGTGCAAAGTCGGGTAAAAAGTAGCCTATGTGTAAATCCCAATCATTATCTATACCTATATATACCAAATTTTATAGAAATCAGTCCAGGCGTGCTTGAGTTATAAATGATGATTGAGATATATATGACGATCGGCCTGCAACCTGTCACCTGAACTTCTAAAAATGGACAAATATCAAACGTAACGTTTGGACTTGCCTCTATCTTACCCCTTGTAGAGTATTTTCCCTGATATGCGTACTGAGTAAGAGATATATAGCCTTAAGCTATATTATATTCATAAAATCAAGCTGCAATAATTGTGCTGTCTAAATCCTAGTTCCTTTAAAGAGGATTTGTGAACAAAAAGTTCCGAAATCCCCTTCGCGGAGGATTATATAAGGTGATTTTTTGAATAACCCCCTATAAACAACCTGTTATGTTATGTACAACATTAATTTAAAACACACATCCGGAATTGTATTTAGATGTGGGTTAAATACCGATAGCTTGAATATTTATCCAGAAATCGATACATTTCCGATAAACAACTTTTAACATTTTTAAACATCAAATTGGCGGCGCCTTTGCGACGATGCCGCTTAGTTAGGCAGGTACCTACTTACAACTGACATGATGAATGTAATAATTTGTTTATCTATTTTATAGAGACTGTTTCATTGATATTAAGTTTGACTGAAAATATAAAATGTTGTATTGTAACCAATGCCATTAGTTCTACCCGTATTTTCAATTAATGTCGTACTTGTATATTGTACTTCATTAGCTGCCGCCCGCGGCTTCGAACTCTTGGTATTTCAATGAAAACCCCTCCTTCTATGCAGTCAATTAAAAAAAAAAGTTTGTTCCCCAATCCTGGCTATAATCTAGCTATAGACTAAATTTCATCAAAATCGGTCGAGCCGTTTGGCCGTTAAAACGTACAACAGACAGACAGAGAGACAGGCAGACAAAGAGACAGAGTTAGTTTAGAATTTATAATATTAGTATTAATTTACACATTCGCGAGAGGCGAGTGACGGGACGAATAGCGAGTGCATAATGCGCATGTGTCGAAGGTACTAGTAGCGGGTTGGCATTTTGTCGTGCCAAGCGGCACTTGTGGCCACTTGTGGCCTCTGCCGGCCGCTGCTATCTCGGTGTGAAATCGGCCTAATAGCTTGGCAAGGTAATTCGCTTATTCTAATAGAAATGGAGGTACTAATTCTTAAGTGCCTGGTAAAATTTAATGAGAAATAATTGAGAGGGAATTTACGGGAGAAATAAATTAATTTATATTCATAATAATTGTTATCAATTCAATTTCAAATGGCCTTTATTAACAAACTTACTACTAGTTTTACAATTGTTCAATATAATAATCTAAATTAGACATTGGTATTCAAGATTGTTTTGTGTTGATAGCAATTATCAACTATTTAATTTATACTGGATGCTTTGAAATGGGTATTTTAACCCAAAAGGGATCCTTGGCCTCACTTATGAGAACAATGTTGTTTCTACTTTTTGAAATAAGCTTTTAATTGAAGCATCAAATATTTGCTAAATACCTACAGATATTTGGCCTGGATCTTGATGTTTCTGATTTGTGATTATATATCTGATTTCCAGGGTAGGTAGGTACAAGATTATAGGGTTAACTTCTCTTTTCAATCTCGTAAGCGTCTCCAAAAGTGGGTCCCTTTGAAACTAAAATTACTCTTGCTCAAACCCTCATGTTACCCCTTTTAGACTAGGCCAATGTCTGTTTTGTTGGTGCCATGAAGGAACTTCTAAATAAACTGGAACATCTTCAGAATTTGTGTATCCGATTCATATTCGGGTTGCGCAATTTTGATCACGTTTCCACGTTTAGATCCCAGCTAAAATGGCTTCCCATTCGTCGTCAACGTGATCTTCATGTTGTGACTTTTCTATTCAACACTCTTTTCAATCCTCTAGCTCCTTCTTACCTCCGTGAGCGCTTTGATTTTCTTGTCCCACGTGAGATGCCTTGTAGGTCATCAATGTCCCTCCTTCTCAAAACCCATCCTCATTCCTCCAGTCGCTATGGCGGTTCCTTTACTGTCCATGGAGTGAAGCTGTGGAATTCTCTACTACACTTTATCCGCGCAAGTCCATCACTAAGCACTTTTAAGCGTAGAGTCAAAGAGCATTACCTGTCCTTGTACATTTTTAGGTTATTATGTATTTTTGTATAATGTGTTATGTTTATCTGTAATGTAAGTATAGTTTATAGGATTATTTTGAATATGCATAAATATTTTATTTATTATGGTATATATTATGTATAACTATTAGTATTTCACTCCAATGCCCTTTTCTGTGCACGTACCCACCACTGTAATCAACTATATCTATCTTCAAAGGTTTGCTGGAAGAAAACTCTTATTAGGGTTAAGCTCGCATTTTTATATGTCCATTTTGTAAGCTGTTTCTGTCTGTAAATGTATTTCTGTACAATAAAGAATATAAATATGAATAAGATTTAAGTAATTTGGGTCGCGGGCATTAACTAGTCACACTATGGTTGTTCGTTACCAATCTCGTCGTAAAAGCTGAACCGATTTCAATAAAATTGAGTATATAAATATATCCTGGCTGGGATTAAAACAAAGGCTACTTTTTTTTGACAAACCATACATGCGAAGGTGCTGGCGGAAGCTAGTAGTTACATAAATCATAAATTAAAATAATTTATTGTGAAAAGGTATTTATAGTGTCAAAAACAACCAGACCTGGAACAAATATTTGTAGATCATGCAAACATTTGTCTCGCGGCGGGAATCGAACCCACTACCCCCTACGTCTCAGCCGGCTGTTCGCCTACTGCGCCACGGAGGTCGTCAAATATATTTACCAAATAATGGTGCTTAAATGGTGCAATGGTGTTTAAAATTAGAATTGGATATAGATATTATAGATAAAATTTAAAGAAGATAGATGAGGCTTTACACTTGTATATCTTAAGTTGATGAACGAGGGGCAGTGCATCGTAGGGCACTTTTTTAAGATGCGTGAGCTAGGCAATGATTTATTATAAGCGATGGTTACCACTTAACATCAGATGGGCCAAAAGCTTGTTCCATCTCTAGTTGGTATAAAAAAGATAAGGTGAAAAAGCAAAGATTTTATCCTATTTCCTCCTTTTTTCGAGATAAATCATCTTGAACCCAGCAAAGGCGTAGGTATTCGAAGCACGATGCCAATTTGCTGCGGGATCAGCTGCTATTTAAAGATACCTTATTGGTCATTGCTTGCGACATACCGTGTTCATGGGAGCGAATTCTGAAGTCAGCTCCCGTTATAATCCGTGGTATAAAATGGTGTAGTTAAAATATATCAATAATATTAATATGCTAACTATTATGTGTTTATGTAACTATTCTAATCACACCAATATAATAAATGCGAAAGTTTTGATGTTTGTTTATATATTTCTTTGTGACTCAATCACGTCGTAACGGCTGAACCGATTTTGATGAAATTTAGTACGTTGGTGCCTCGATTAACACATATGCTACTTTTTGACAAATAAATCAGGTCCAATGGGATAAAAATGGGGTGTCAAGTCAAGTTGCAACAGCGAGTTTAGCTTTATTTCTAAGTTACCTACAGATTTAGTACTGTAACGCATACGAAGTCGCGGGTAATAGCTAGTTATTAATACGTTTACTATTATTATATTTATATATTTTTTATATAAATGTCTCTAGTGTCTTATTTTATGCTTACGTTTTTTTAATTTAATATGTGGATAATGCTGTGGAATATATTATATATAATATTGGTATTATGTACTTATTACCTACCAATTTATTTAATATATTATGTTGTAGCTATTTGTCATTCCTAATAAAAAAAAATACTATCAAATGTCGAAGGATATAGCGATAATGTCAAAGTTAATAGATTAACGAAATTAGCGCTAAGTAATATTAACAACCATTGATTATCACACTACAAACTAAATTATAAATGCGAAAGTTTTGATGTTTGTTTCTTATACAATCACGTTGTAACGGCTGAACCAATTTCGATAAAATTTGGGGTATATACAGAAAAGGACCTTAATAAAACATAGGCTATATTCTTTTTTTACACCACGCGGACGAAGCCGCGGGTGGAAGCAAGTCATACATTATATAAATTGTATTATTGATGTTTATTCAACGTTTTGCATTTTTAAATTACGGCCGTCCTGAGACCCTCAGGATAAAAGTAATTTCACTGTCATATGCCTGTTAATTCACCGGCACCCATACCGCAATATAATAATGAATATTATGCCCGTACCCTTCAAACTGGAACATATCATGCAAACACTGTTTAGCAGCAGAAATAGGCCTGATTTCTACCAGCATATAATAATTATGTTAATATTTGACGATCTCCGTGGCGCAGTGGGCGAATAACCAGCTGAGACGCAGGAGATAGCGGGTTCAATTCCCGCCGCAGAACAAATGTTAGCATGATTTACAGATATATGTTCCTGGTCTGGATGTTTTTCTATATATGTTACTAGCTGAGCCGGTGAACTTCGTACCGCTTTGACATGAATATGACGCGGGCTGCCAATGTACGTCGCCGGTAGAATTGTCAATCGGACATCATTAGCTGCATCTATGAGCTACAAATAAAATTTCATAATTTTTTTTCGTGAATTTTCTTGTGATTTAATAGTTATGCTGCTATTCGGGGCGGAGACAATTCCAATAAATCAAAGATCATCAAAATCGGTCCCGCTGTTCTTGAGTTATAAATGGTGTAATTAACCCGACTTTGTTTTATATAATATAGATAAGTATGTATTTACGAAAAAAAGTATATAGCAAAGCTTTGTTTGGTGCTAAATAGCGTTGTGTGATATGTCCAGCAATATTTATTATTATTATTTATGTGGTAGACCGTAGAACGTACGTGGTTCAGACTGGCATAGGATCGGGAAGAGTGGCAGAAACAAGGAGAGGCTTATGCCCAGCAGTGGGTCGATACGGGCTGAGAATGATGATGATGATGATGTGATAGTAATAATAATAATTACTTCCGCGGACGAACACAAGAACTTTTTAAAACTTGTCCAAATTATATCATACTTAAAATTTTGCTAAGATGATCTTACACACTTCTTTAACATATAGTAGCAGTAAGCCTACTAGATACTCGCCATCTGAGGAACGCCTTGCCTGAGTCTGTGTTTCCTGATAACTACAGCCTGGGGGTCTCCAAGTCGCGAGTGAATAGGTTTCTTCTAGGCAAGCGTGTACCATCGTAGACTGCATCATCGCTTACCATCAGGCGAGTTCGTGGTAAAACGTACATCATCATCATCATCAACCTATAGCAGTCCACTGCTGGACCTAGGTCTCTCCCAGGGTGCGCCATTGAGCCCGATCCTCAGCTCTTCTCATCCAATCCTTGCCAGCCACAGCGCGCAAATCGTCACTCCATCTAGCCGGGGGGCGTCCTTCGCTTGCCTAGACGTGACCGGCTCACTGCCACTTCAGCTTACTGACCCTCGGAGCTATGTCGATCACCTTGGTTCTCTGTCGGATAACCACGTTTCTGATCCTTCAGAGAAATATCGAGCATAGCCCTTTCCATAGCTCACTGAACGACTTTCAGTTTGTGGACCAGTCCCACCGTAAGTGTCCACGTTTCGGCTGCGTAGGTAATCACAGGTAGGACGCACTGGTTAAATAGTTTTGTTTTTAGGCATTGTGGGATGGGTGACGAGAAGTACTGACGAAGCTTCCCAGTGAAACGTACCTAAGCCTATAAAAGACAAAAAAAAGATTTTATTGTACCTATAAAATCTAGAATTCGATATCGTTTCGTGTTCATGAGAATAGACCCCTGGTTGATTGCACTATTGTTGTCTTTGAGATTTTCTCTGTGGAATTTCTTTAACCGAATAAAAGATAATTCTTCCGAAGAACATTCCAAGGTAATTTGTTTTAAAGATAATCAAGACGTCAATATTATGAGATAACTAGCTAACTAAAATCAAATCTGTTATTTGCAACCCATAATACAAAACTAACTACAAAAAATAATACAGTATATCAATATAAAACAACATAAAACTTAACTGACTAGTTTGTTAATAAAAACATTGCCCTCCTTCGGGTAGTTGGGTAAAATGTAGCCTATATCTCAATCCCGTTCATAATCTATCAATGTACCAAATTTAATCGAAATCGGTGAAGCCGTTTAGTCGTGGAAACGCAACAAACAGACAGACAAAGAGATAGGCTGACGGGGACCGAGTTACTTTCAAGCTTATAATATTAGTAAATACAATGTATAAATGTTTGATCATAAAAGCCTTCGTATGAAGTATTTTTTATCCTGAGGTTTTCTGGAAGAAATCCCTTTGATTGATAAAACCGTTAATTGCATTGTATTAAGTTATTTACTTCCACTTATCTGGTCACTTATTTCTGCTTTTGACTGTACATAAGAGTATGTGACTTAAACTCAACAATAAAAATTAGTCACTATTATGTTCTTGTAGATACAGTTTTTCTTTGAAACGAATTGGGCACACCAGCATAGCACTGATGCAATTACTTTCTTTAAAAAAACTGCAACTGGCACAAGTAAAAGATTTTAAAGTAACGGACAGAAAGTTTATTTTTGCATAGCCTTAGGAGATCCATGTCAAAAGCCTTCTAATTAAGCTAACACAAGTCACAGCTTAGATAAGCTTAACTGTCTCATTGCATTTCCTATAAGGGCTTCAACCAGAGTTGTATGAAGAAGCTAAACAGATGCACGACTTGTATCACTCATAGTTCGTGAATATATCACCCATTCACACACACCGTTTTGGTTCTACGTTTTTAATGCGTATAGCTAAGTTATGGAACACTTTACCGTCGTTTGTTTTCCTCAAGAGTACAATCTGGGCCTCTTTAAGGTAAGAGTGAATGGTGTCTTCTAAATTTTCGTGCACATCATCGCTTACCATCAGCTGAGATTGTGTATAAATGAAGATATTATTGCACCTTTCACGTGCTAGTCGATTGGGGTATTCTTTTAACCAATTTATTAATTTGATTAATATAATATTTTGACTTTATTTATTTTATTACATATTATAGGCACATATATTTACACTTATTGCGACATTTTCTATTAAGTACCTATGTTTTGACACAACATAGCATAACATACCTATCATGTATATATATTTTAATTCGCATACTTTATTATGCGCACCGCCAAGGAGTGGAACGCCTTGCCTGAGTCTGTTTCCTGATAACTAATATAATTTAGGTGGCTCTTTATCTAATAACGCACATAGAGGATTTCAAAATAATGGCGGAGTCACAAGCGTATAGATTGCGACGTGCGGCGCGGCTATCAGCAGTACCTCGAAAGGTGGCGATCCGACAAACTGTCGCACGTCATGGGTCCAGCAGTATACAATAGAATACCAAAACAGGTGACGGAAGCAAAAAAATGTATCAATCAATTAATTTATTGCGAATATGGGTTATAAGGTGATTAGTAATACAGTTTGAGTTCGTCCATAATCAGCGTGTATCGCATGCAATTTTCATCAATCAAATTCATCAAAGTTCTGTTATAGTAAATTAAATTATTTACAATATGTTGAATATTGTAAAGTCAGCTCTTACCAAAAAAAGTTGTAATGTCAGATTAGATAAAATTAGCCCATGTTGTCCCATTATTCGGCAAAAATTCCCCCCATTTTCACCACTCTCAACGGTCCAGTGCCACCGTTTGCTAGTTTCTCTCAAAGCGTCCAGCTCATACCGCCACTTTTGGCGTGGATAACATGGGCTAATAGTAATTGTAGTGGATAAAATTATTCAAGGGCTGTATCGCTACAAAAATATGTTTCGTAATATTGCCTTATCTATTTTATCTATTAATATTTGTTTCAAGTCTTAATACATTGAGACTAATACGTTTTGTGTAGGTTAAATCGTTGGCTCATTTAGCAAACTTTTTATACCTTCAATGAAGTATTCTAACCTGCACTTATTCTTTTTTTTCTAATGTACACAAGAAAATACACTAATAAAACATTAAGGGTACCTCAAAAGCATTAAACACTCGCTAAACACTCTTTAAAAAATCCTAACAATAGTTAGTAAGGATTTTTTAAATACTCGTTAAACAGTGTTTAACTTTTTTTGGGGTAACAAGGTATGTTATCTTAAATCCGTAAGAAATCTCGCCAATACATTTCTATGGTTTTTTGATTCAAATGTGACGTTTACTTTTTTTTTGTGTTTAAGTTTTCTGTATAAATAGATGACTAGGCAAATGAAGAAATCCTATTGCAACCAATAGGAGGCATATGCTCAGCATTACGTCATGTGGTTGATATAAATGAATGTGATGATTATGCGGAATGAGCAAGGTATTCCAAACTATGCTAGATTAGCTGAAATTTCAAAGGGGAAACTGTAGAAAGGCTCTGATGCTACAGAAAATAATTTAAAAGTTTTGATAAGTAGGTACGTTGAGTTTTTGAACTTTTTCAATACTTTTAGTTGAGTTATTAATTTCTTTTGTGAAATGTTTTAGAACTCAAAATACCTTTTGATATTGAAAATATAATCTAAACTTTGGCCTGGCAATAGAGTAATAAATCCGTCGAACAACAATATTACACTGCTGTAATATTACGGGCTGTAAGCGATCTATTTTACACCCAAAATATTTTATTTCGAGGGTGTTATTGATCGCTTACACCCGAGAATAATACATAGCTTTTCATCACAAATGCGAGGAACAAATGAATGCGCAAAAATAATTAAAAAATATTTTATAACAGTTTGTTGCTAATAAGAAAATTTGAGTTTCCGGTATCCATTGTTATTTTTCACTACTAGACAATGACCTCTTTCGTTTTTGAATAGAAATAAGGATTTTTCATGCATGTTGTTTTTATCCGTCAACACGATAATACATTTTTGTATAGTTGTGAGCAACTATGGTATGGTAATGTATGTGTCTAATGCGTTTATATAACTGTTAATTTGTTTGCATTAAAAACAACAATGATTTGCTACGCAAAAAAACTGTTTTACTGAGCACAACCTATCAGATTTTAATGGTTTTGATAAATCCAAAGTATTCTAATATTTTCTATCTACACAGAATAGCCAAAATCCAATTTCAATCGAAACGTCGCCAATCCAAACTTGTAACTCAAAACTGCAATATTCAATTTCAAAGATGTTTTAAAACTATTATATTTTCTCATTGAATTCTCAACTCTTTCTCCCTGATTTAGAGTTGGGAATAATGTTCCTTCTTGAGAGGGTTAAACGTGGCAGTTAGAGAGTGGCCTTGGGCCGAGTGGTGCTTTAGTTTCCGTCGTCAGCTTTTACAAAGACTGGACAGTATGGATACAGCTTGATAATGCAGTAGAGATACTAATAGGAAAGGTTCTCGAGTGGAGACCACGCACTGGAAAGCGTACATCAGTCATTAGATGAAAAGATCTATGTAATAATGATAATTGATAGCCGTTGTGTGCAGGCCGTAATGATCGCTCGCTCTGAAAATCTTTGTATATGAATCCATAAATCTTTAGCTTTTAAAACCAATTTTGTTTTATAAATAATAGTAAGTATGTTTCGGTTTAATAGTACGTGCTCCACTGTGTCAAGTTGATGGTTACTGTATCAAATTAAAACATTATACTTTATAATGACGTGCATTGCAACATGACATGTCTTGTGACGGCAAACAATAATTATTGTTGTCTAATCATCTGGTAAATAAAAATAAATAAAATAGATATTGCTGGACATTTAACACAGCGATATCTAGCCCCAAACTAAGCAGAGCTGGTACTATGGTAGCCAGATAACTGATAGAATACTTATATACATTTTTTTGTAAATATATCTAATCTAAAGAGCCTGCTGGATCCCACTGTTGGGCAAACGCATCCCTTACCTTCTTCAATTCATCCCAGTTTAGGGCTTCTGTCGACTTGTTCGCACTATGCGCGTTAAGATCGACCCGCCATCTCCGTCTGGGCCGGACACGCGGTCTCGTGCCTTGTGGGACCCACTCGATGGTTATCTTAGCCCACAATTCATCGCAGATCGAAAATAATACTTACTTACATACTTATAATTAATTATACGGGTTACCAAACCCGGATTAAATATCTGTGCCTCCTGAACTTGCGTCTCAGCCGGCTATTCACCCACGCCACGCCACGGAGGTTGTCTGTCTAGCATCTGTAGTAGCATCTCTCGCTCATCATAGAACTCAAGATTAGATTTTTTAACATGAGGTGACGTCATCTGTTAATTGCATTATTTCACAAGTTACGTCCAACTAAGCCTTTGCTAACGTGGCATAAGATTGTGCCCGCCACCCTAAGATATACAGATAAAAAGTCTCGTGTGCCTGTTAATTCAATTTGCTCTTAACACAGCAAATCTTTATCTACTGCTTTAAAATTTATGTTTTCTGTGCTGGAACGGTACTTGCAGTGAATAGCGAATCTAGGGGGTTTATAGCTCATAGTTCTTATTAGTGCCTTTGTGGACTGACGGATGAAAATCTTTTGTGGGTTCCTTACGATCGTAGCTTGTTTCGGTTTTAATACTATAAGCTAGGATTCGAGATGTAGTGGAAAGTACTAACCGATGTGTTTAACATTACATGAATAAATTACTAACACACGACACAGTGCAAATATGTCACACGTCGCAGACTTTACGTAAATACATAGTTGTAGTAATTATACTAGTAATATATATGATACTTACTTAGTTAGTTAGTCCATAACTCGACTTCACCCACTGCTGGCTATAGGCCACAGGGTTTAAGCGATCTGCCACGGTCGTGCGCTAGTCTCCCATCGACGGCCCGCGACTTAAACGATCTCGTCCAGCCATCTTGCTGCCGGACGTCCTACCCTTCTACAGCCATTCCTCGGCCACTATTTGGTGGCTACCCTGTTCCACCTATCATCCCCATGTCTTGCCAAGTGCCCCGCCCAAGACCATTTAAGTTCCATAACTCAATTCCCAATGTCATGAAAGTTCGTTTGTCTACGGATCTCGACGTTTGGAACTCGATCTAAGAGTTTGATGCCGAGCATGGTACGCTCCATGGCTCTCTGTAATAAGCTGTAAAATATGAAAATTAACATATTGCACTTTCTATTGTTGTTGTTCTATTGTTGAAAAAAGTTTTATTATTATCATATTAGGTTTAATATTATCATGAACAAAAAATAGAACCTCTTTAATTATTTTTTTATTATTGATTTGCTAAAGTACAAGAACAGTCAATATTTTGGCTACTTGGCCTGTTTAATTTCATACATTAATCTTTGAATAATTCCACCGTGTTTGTCTTTTGCATTAACAGGTAGTTTCAAATACGATCTACCGGACCAAACGCAGTATATTCCTAGGATAGTTTATTAGAAACGATAACGAAACGATAGAAATGTTATACCTTAATGTTATCGGAGTGAATATTAATGTTAGGACCTTTTCTATCACTTTATTTTAAATTTTTATGAAAAAAATAATGAAATATATATATTGCTGGATATTTCACACAGCATGACCCCAAACTAAGCAAAGCATACTATGGGAACCAGATAAATGATAGAAAATAATGAACATGTAATTTCAATTCTAATTTATAACGGCATTTTTTTGTTATTTGGGTTCAATACATTAATAATAATACAGGAATCAAATGCCACTAGCAAAATTTTAGAGGTTGCGTATAAAAGTATAGCTGTTTTCTTAAATATTTAAAGTATGTAAGTCGTGCCATCAAAATCAATGACGTGAGTACCTCGTGAAGTTAGTGAATAAATACGGAGATAAATCATTATGTGGAATTTCTTTTTGAGGTTGTGGTCCAAACTCAACGATTTTGGTAATGGTTTTTCATAAAGTAAAAAATTACCCGCATGTAGAGCCTATTAAAAATGTTTTTAGCAATGAGACGAATCATTAGGGCGATTATAGTTTTTGGGACTCAAAAAGGAGAACCTATTATTTCTAGGCTTTATCTTGGGAATGGTTTTCTATGATTGCCTATTTAATTCAGTGATTCAATTTTGAAATTTTGTTCTCAACCATTTTTGACCCTTCGACAATCAAAATTAACATTATTTTGGTTGCAATAAAACTAGACAAGTATTAGTTATAACTTGTTATAAATTTCAAGTTTCAGTGTATGCTAAAATGATCATCTGCGACGGATGGAGAATTATGGAAAGGTGGTTTTTATCATTTTGGTCTGAAACCCTAAACTGTTATTTATTTATCTACCAAAAAAACAAAGCCGACTGCATAAACTTTTAATATTAATAATAATTAAACTTGCATTTGTCGCGAATTAACCTTTAATTTGTTATACTAACATTAATCTACATACATAAAAGAAAGTCAGGTTAGTTACACCATTTATAACTCAAGAACGGCTGGACAGACTTTGATGATCTTTGATTAGTTGAATTTGTCTCCGTCCCAAATAGCAGAATAACTATTAAAATATCGGAAAATTCACACGAAAAGAAATTATGAAGAAAATTCATTTTCTCATAAATAGATGCAGCTAATAAATAAATAAATAATAAATAAATATTGCTGGACATGTCACACAGCGCTATCTAGCCCCAAACTAAGCAGAGCTTGTACTATGGGAACCAGGTAACTGATAGAATACTTATATAGGTATATTTTGTAAATACAAACTTATCATATACAGAAAAACATCCAGACCCGGAACAAATATCTGTAGATCATGCAAACATTTGTTCCACCATTTGTTCTGCGTCTCAGCCAGCTATTCGCCCACTGCACCACGGAGGTGGTAATGAAGGCTGATTGACAATTCTACCGATGACGTACATTGACAGCCCGCGTCATAAGCATGTCAAGGCGGTTTGAAGTTTGCCGAGTGAACTACTTAATTATATATATTAAGTAGTGACCGCAAAAGTTAGAAAAATACTTAAATGAATATAAAATCTTTTATCTGATTGAAAGGGTTAAACCGTAGCTTTTCATAAAATTTGCCCGCGTACTTCCATAAATTGCGCTTAGAAGGCCAGAAAACCAAATACCTTCCTACAATCCGTAACCCTCCGTTCCCGAATATAAATCTCCACATTACAATCGAGACGACAGGTAAGAAAACAACTTTTATAACTTCGCCGAACGACGTATAAAACCGGAGTTTATTATCCAAATAATATTTTTTATGGGCGGTGATCGAATACAACCCTACCTGATAGAGAACCGAGATGAACCGTCAAGGTCTATTTTACCAAGAACTATTTTAAAACATCATAAATCTTTTGGCGGTGACAGGAAAGTAAAAAGAAAAAAAAAGGAGATTTTTCACGATCATCAGCTAAGGATTCTCAGACATTATCTTGTTGACTTATTGGCAGATTCTCAGAATACACTGCTTATCTGAAATAGAGCTTTCTGTGTGCAGATATTGTGACGTATAAAAAAGTGGCACTCCGGGGGTGCCGACAGAAGTGAAAACTTGAACAATTACGAGATATGTACTTATATACAGAGGTGTCAGTAACAATAACGGTAACAGTGTCGCGGGTTCAATGGGTTTTTTCCATTTCAAAAAATGCCCAACGCGCCTAAAGAAGTTTTCACTTCAATAATAAAAATCACCGTTGAATATAGTATTGACGCCCTCTAATGCAAACCTAATTATTACTAAATTTCTGATCTAAAAGTGCCATTTAAGTTAAGTATCTGTACGATTTAACAATAACTTGTATAATTATATGGTTAAATTATATGTTCTCTTTAACGAGAAGGCGGCCGGTAGAAAGAGCCGAAGACCGGACTCAGTGGGGCGTATTAAGGGACCTCTATGTCCAGCAGTAGACTAATGTGGGCTGATGATGAAAAAAGACTAAAAGTAAACATCAAAATAAAATTTGTTTGCTGGTAATCACAGATTGGGCTATGTTTAGACTCAGTTTAAATGCATAAAACATAAATCTGCTAAGGGGTGGCCTTAACAATTATTCCGTAATTCGTGATAGGAACATCGAGGTCTAGCTAGACGACACCTAAAAAACCTAAAAAACTGTGGCCAAGGCCTATTTATGGCTTGCCAAATACCTTTTTTATTTTATTTAATTTTAATTAATTTCGTTAAATGACTTAACCAACCTTTGTGAGACTACAAGGTTGCGTGGAAGAAATCGCTTTAACGCGATAAGACCGCCCATTGTACTTTTTGGGTTGTTTCTTCTTTTTTGTTTGTAATTTTTGTTTTACGATTACAATAAAATGTTTTAATTTTACTGAAGGACGCCCTCCGTGGTGCAGTGGGCGAATAGCCGGCTGCGACGCAGGAGGCAGCGGGTTCGATTCCCGCTGTGGAACAAATGTTTGCACTATCTACAGATATTTGTTCCGGGTATGGTTGTTTCTCTATATATTATAAGTATGTATTTACAAAAAAAAATGTATATACGTATACTAGGGGCTAGATAGCGCTGTGTGAAATGTTTGGGAATATTTATTTATTTATTATTTATTTAATTACAGCTCTAATCCTGGTACTCTGTCAAGAAGGGTTGGTTATAGTTGCCGTCAGAACTAATATTTTTGTGTTAGCTTTCGCTGATGGCGACATCCTCATACGTTTGATTATTTATTTGAGATTACAGTTTTATTGTTATATTTTTATTTTGACACGTTTAGTCTTGGTTTTATTGATACCATCTCTGGACTTTCTCATAATAATATATGATTCGGAGCTTGCTTCGAAAATATAACCAATAAAACATTTTTTCTTAAGGTGGTACGATTCCCATTCAAACAATTACACATCACATAGTAGAAATGTCGGAACATATGTATGCGTATCGAATTAGTTACGTTTTGCTATTACCGCAAACTAAAAAAAAAATTGTTCACTTTAATACACATTTCCACTTATTTGAAACGTCAAACAAGTGATTTTTTCGAAGTGACTTTTATGAACGAAAGTGTTCAATTTTATTGATTTTGAGATAAATAATAAGCTAAAAAATAAAAATGGTACCCCGGGAGTGCTGACAGAAGTGAAAAATTTTGCGGTCAATGTTTGGGTATTCAAAATTTAAAAGCAGACTACACTGCAGATACTTATATACAGAGGTGTCGGTAACGGTAACGGTAACAGTGTCGCGAGTTCAATGGTTTTTCCCATCTCAAAAAATGCCCAACACGCCTAAAGAAGTTTTCACTTCAAAAAAAATGTAATATTATTTTTATGTCAGTTATGCGAATATGTGAAATTTTAATTTATATTATGTTACTGTGCCATGTCACGCTCGCAGGGACTTAACGAATTATCCGATTCCGATTTATAATAATCCACTAACTCGCGCTAAATAGTATGAATTCAAAGATTTCTGGATTCAGGTACTCGAAAGAAGTCTAGAAGGCAATTTGCGCAATCTGTCATGTCGAACAAAACTAGTACGCTTGAGCGTGTTTTGTATGGCATATATAAATACAATAAAATTCCTTCATCTGTACGAGCATTGCCAAATTTATATGTCTTTATGATAAAACCTAATGACATATTAAGACTGCCTCCGTGGCGCAGTGGGCGTATAGCCGGCTGAGACGCAGAATGTAGCGGGTTCGATTCCCGCCGCGGAACAAATGTTTGCATGATCTACAGATATTTATAATAATAATAAGTGTATAAGTATTTTATCAGTTATCTGGTTCCCATAGTACAAGTTCTGTGTAGTTTGGGGCTAGATAGCGCTCTGTCAAATGTCCAGCAATATTTATTTAATATTTATTTATTATATTGATTCAGAAAAGGTATTACATTGGATGAGTTCTTGAGTGACCAAAATGTTATATAATTTATATTACCTATAACTAATTTGAATTAATAATAAAAAATATTTTTTTTTTATTAAATATATATATATTTATAATATATATATTTTTTTATTTTTATTATTTTTTTTTATTGTTTTTATTTATTTATTTTTTTTTTTCCTAATTTTTCTTTGTTAATAAAATCTGTTTGTAAGTAGGTATGTTCGTTCTGTATATGTTCCGTTTTCAATAGTCTGTCCTGTGTGTGTGTCAAATAAATGTATTTTCTTTCTTTCTTTCTTCTTTCTTTCTATAACTAAATCTAATTTTTATGGTCTGACATTAGTAGGTAATAATTAAGAATTCTGGCACAAGGTCATTCACTTCACTCGTGAATGAACCTTTTGCCAGAATTCTTAATTATTCCATTGAAAATTGGCATATTCAATTATTCCATTGAACATTGCTATATTCAATTATTCCATTAAATATTGGTATATTAAATTATTTTATATGAATGATGGTTTATTCATCTTATTATAAAAACGATTCACTCATCAATTAAAATTAAGGTAGTATTTAAAAAATGTAATATTCTTTGAATCATCAATAATCGATTATTTACCTACTCTTTTTTAAATAGAATCAATTCACTAGTTTTTTACATACCTACAATAAAAACGTAACCCTTCTTTAAACTCGGGTAAAAAGTAGCCCACATCTCAATCCTAGTTATAATCTATATACTAAAATTTCATCAAAAATCAAAACTGGATATTATGATGTAAATAAGGAGATAATAATAACTTTGTTGTAATTTTAATATTTAGCTGATAATGAGTGTAATAAAATTGTTGTTTGAAACGAATCGTTGGATGGAGCACTGGTGCTATTTAGAAGGTAGCATCAGTAAAGACGATGATAATGGTGGAAATTAATGGGCCCTTGTTTCCATGGTATTCCTCAAAAATTGTACGATTGAAGAGTTTCAGTGATTGGCCTTTGAACATGTGTAAAAAACCAGAGGAGCTAGCAGATGCGGGTTTCTTCTACACCGGTTACGAAGATAAAATTATGTGTTTTTATTGCGGTGGTGGTCTGAAGAATTGGGAAACGGATGATGATCCTTGGCAAGAACATCTTCGATGGTTCAGTCGGTGTCCTTTAGTGTATGCTAAGTTTAATAAAAAGTGTTCATTCTATGCTATTATGGAGAGGAATATATTATAAGAAATAAATAAAATGTTATAGTAATTCCAATTTTTAAAATGTGTATTATTTATCCTTTAGATTTTTATTATTATCGTTACGTAGATAAATTAAACTCAAAGTAAATTAATCAAAATTATCTTTATTACACAACCATTTTCTTATACAGGTTACATTTTTTAAGGCACATATATGAGAATGATAGATACAACTAAATACATCACTAGACATAGAATAATTTTCATGCAAAGTTCTTAGGCTGGGACAATCATCTAAATTTAAAATGTTATCATTATTAATAATATTTTTTAACCACAATGCTTTTTCAAATCCTTTGACAAAAATAAGTTTATCTTGTAAATAAGTATCGAAATATTGTTTAAAGTTTGAATATGGTACAAATCCCTCTCGCCAATATATTTTTCTGTTTCTCTCTATCCACTGGGCTTGTATTTTTTCAGATTTAGTTAAGTTATAAAAAGAGAATGGTGGTTTTACTAATAACACAAGTGTTTGATTTTCACATAATATTGCTATTTCTTTAACGATAAATTCATTTTTGTCCGTCTTAAATCCCTGCAGATCCACTATAGCAATTTTCATATTAACCTTCTCACAATATTACTCAATGGTTTGTATTCTATTAAACGATCGTTAATTATCAGACAATATGCTGTAGTGTTTTCTGGAATATCTTCCGAGCTTTCTATTTCCAATCTCACATCAATGGCTCCAGTTTTTAATGTTTCATTTTGTCGCGAACAATCGATTACAAAAAGAGGTGCTTTTTCTTTAAACTGATTAAAATCAAGCATGGGTTCGCAATCAGTGTTGTAATAAGACTGACGAAATTTTGTGTACATCTCGTATAATATATGATACTTGTTGTCAGAAAATTTTGCATTTACTGATTCATACGGATAATATTGAGAATTCAAAAATAGAGTAACGTTCGATAATTTGCAATGATCAAACACTGAGCAATCTCTCGATGTCGTGTTTTTTCTATTCGTTTGCAAACCAAATATTACGTACCTAGGTTTTTCAAGTTGTGAAGATGTCTTTACGACCCAGGAATGTTTTGTAGTTTTAGGCAATAAAGGATATTCATATAAATCCCAATTTCTAAAAGCCATTTGAATTGGACGATCTTTTTCTAAGTGTTTAAGCAAAATTAATCTTTCACGATCTGAAACTTTTAAATGAGGAACCCGCCACTGTATCCTTTCTAAAACGATTTCAATCTTATCATCTTTGTCAAGAGTGACGCTGTTAAGATTGGTGTTGCTTCTATTAAGTATGAGCTCATGTTTACTGTTTATTATGACTTTATTATAATCTTCTGCAAATCCCAAAATATTTTTTAATGGTATGAGGGCGCTAAAAATACCCTTATCATTTTTTAATCCATTTAAATTCCAACCCCAAATAGCAGCAGCTTTATTCTGACCATCATTGAAAGAAACATATGATTTAAGAGTTGTAGTTATTCCCACATTTTTATTTCGATCAATTTCAACACCATTGATTTCATATCGAATATCTTGAAAAAGATAAGATATTGGATTGTTTGTAAAATTAACACTTTTTTTGGTTAGTTTTGCAGTTAGATCCTTTGAAGTCACATCAGCACGGCCTTCGATGTAAATGTAACTTGCAGATGGAAGCACATAAATGTCTTGCTGATGAATAGGTATTCTTATCTCGTCATTTTCATTAAAACTATTGCTATACGGATTGTAAGCATGAATTTCATAACTTACTATCGAATTATCAGAATGAGGTGAATCAGTAATGTGAAGAAAATTCATAATTTAAATCCCAGACTTTGCATAAACAATTTATTAGCTTTTGTGAGTTTTTTCGTTGCTCTTTTTATATGTCCTCGTCTTTTGATTGTTGGTGAAGGATTGATTTTATTTTGAATAGTATTTGATTTTATATTGTAAACAATCATTGTGTTTTGTAACAAATTATCACTCACATTCAATTACTATGGTAGCCACTAATAGACTGTTCTCTTTGTCTGTAGCACTGGGATTTTATGTTTCCGATCTCTTAGAATGTTTTACATATGTTGTTTCCAAAATTCTTGAAGGAATTTTATACATAAGTGACCACAAATGAATGAATTATTTTTCTGTATATTATTACAATTATATTTAATATTTGAACCTACATAACGAATAAACTCGATGGGTGGTTTTAAATTTCCATAACTATCAAAATATTCAATATATTTATTAAATTTAGCATAGGCTACCCAATGCGTACCAGCGTTCTTAGAATCATCCAAATTAATGATTCCACATTCATTTGAAAATGGAACTTTTGGTAACTTATCTCTCATAAATACGCCACGAAAGTTTGGTATCTTACTTGATTTTTTTATAATATCTATATTAGTAAGAGCGCGATTAGGTAGCCAACAATTTAGTTTTTTTTCGTTTTGTTTAGAAATATTCCTAATCCATCTTTGTATCGATCTAACTGTAGTCCATTCCCAATATTAACAGCTTCTAACTGTTTATTATGCTGTTCCAGTTCTTTCAGGTGTTTTTTTGCAGCTTTGTATTCATTAATAGTTTTAATAATTCCTGAAATTCCACCTGCTAAGCTTCCAGCCGCAGATAAACCAGCAAATATAGGGATCAACGGTAAAACACCACCCGATTTAGGCACGGGTATGATACGAGGGAGCTTCATACTAGAATCAGAAGTCAACTCCTTGGCTGCATGATAAGCTAGTTCTATTAGTTTTTTCTTACACTTTGGTTTATTTTTTTTTATGAACTTTTTTGCGTGAGATACTATATGCTTAAATTCTTTTTTAAGGCCAGCTCCGGTACTAATTTTGGCTAACATTACATTATTCACCAAGTTGGCAGCAATTTTTTCTCCACTGCTTGCATTAGAAGCTATAGCACGTTTCTTTGCCATTTTCATTAAAATTAGATCTGCGTTATGGCGATCTTTTAGGTTGTTAGACTTATTGTATGCAATATCGTGATCTTTACAATGCTCGTCTAGTTTATTGATACCCTTATCACCTCGAGCAAGCCTTTCGCATAACCTTGTTCCTGGTCCACAATAGTTATAACCTGGTAGGTGGAGCTCAAATGGTAAGTTATTTATCAAACAATTCAAAAGACTGTCTCCTTTCATTTATGCGCGCTGAATGAAAACATTATAAGAAACATGATGTTATATTTACTTTTTACCTTTAGACAACATTCGTTTTATGAATCCAGGAATTTTCATTTGATGGTAACCCCAACCACTTTACCAAAACGTTATTACCTTTTCGTTTAATAACTTTTTCAACCAGGTAAATGTGTGGATATTTAGTTTTCTGAAGTTCTTGAGAGTAAAATGCTCCCATTATAGGTTGTTGTTTAGCATCTTCTAATAAGTAAGTATCAGGGCATGTATTTCGAACGGTTTTAATTCGAAATAGCTCGGTAGACCAGTTTGAAGTATACCCTTTTTCAAAACAACCCTTATGCTTGCTTATTCGAACACAATCACCAATTTTGAACTTTATACGCTTACATTTTGAATTTATTTCACTTTTTTTTTTGTATTTATTTAATAATATTGTCTTATTTGTATTATTAACACTAACTGGTGACATTCCAATTGTTCTATGTTTTGTATGATTGTATTTGTCAATTATGCTGTCAAGGGTACCATCAACCCATTTATAATTTCCTTTAAAATTAAATTCTTTATAAAGGTTATTTTTAATTGTCCTGATAAACCTTTCTACGATAGAAGCTTTTTTTGTAGAAAATGTAGAATAGTGATTTATTGAATATTTATTTAATATTGTATTAAATTTATCATTGTAAAATTCTGTTCCTAAATCTGTCTGCAAATTTTTGGGGCAGCGGTGTTGCTTGCTTAGTAAATAATCAAAAGCATTAGACACGCTTACTTTATCTTTCTTTCTTAATGGGAAAGCCCAAGCAAACTTTGAAAAGGTATCGATAACAACTAATACATATTTATGTTTATTATTATGTGAAGATATATTTTGCATATCTATTAAATCGGCTTGCCATAAATCATCTATGTCTTTTTGTACAACATGTCTTCTTTGAAAGTTTTTCCTTGCATTTTTATGAATTTCATTTACAATATCTCTTTTCACTTCACTCATAGTAACTTGTTGTTTCGTACAATAACATAAATTGAACTAACATAAGTATTTGATACAAAGCTTTTTATCCTTTTATGATCCCACTCTCCTTTAATTCTTCAATTATTGACAAAATTTCATTATCTAGGTTAGTATTGCCAGCAGTTTTAGATGCTATTAAAAGTTTGAGTCTTTCCACCAGCTCATTAGGGTCATCCCAATAAACTAGTTCAGTGTTTTTATAGTATTTTTTCAGTTTCGGCAATCCTGCACCTTTTTTTTCAGCTGAGTGAGTTTCTTTGAGATCTCGTAAAATATTGCAAGATTCAAATAATGGTTTGATTATTTCCCGATACTTTGGTCCCTTATCGCCCCTAATTTGTGCAGAAGAATCATAATCCCTCTTATGAGCATTTGTAGTTTCAAGGATATTTTTATAGTTAAGATTATCATCTCGATTGATCACTTTTAGGTCTGGTTTCTTACGCAGTAATAATTCTTTCAAACCAGGAGTCAATTCGTATCTGTTATCAGCAACGGTTATGAAATAAGTTTTTTCACCAAAATTTGTAGATGAGGAAAGTTTAACAACTGTATTTCCTATCATCAACTTGTTATTTTCACTACGTATACCAAAAGGGATATTCATATCCTCATATATTTCAACGAGGTCTTCCTTATTTAGAGATACGTCAGTAGTATCTTCAGCGCCAGATTCATGTTCATATTCACAATCCGAGTAAAATTGATCTGGTGAATTAAGTATAGTATCGGAGTTAGATTTTTTAATATCAGAATATTTCTCGCTCATTAAAATATTAGGAACATTTTGCAGATTATTGAATTGATCAACACAAAACTCTTCATTTTTTAAGGCAGGTGCATGTTTATTGGTTGTTAAAATTTCATTTAGGGGACCTGCGATCGGTTTAAAAAAATAATTAAGACGGGTGCTTGCATCAAACTCGTCATCTTTCATTTGCTTTACTTTGCTTTTGATGACGTCCGCAGATTTCACCAACTGATTTGTAATGCTGTGCTCCATAGTACGACTTATGTGGAGACGTATGTAGAAATGATTAACTTACCAATAACATCACATTATATAATTACTCGAGTGTTATATAGTTGTGCAACGACTGTCTATATCTTCCTTTGTTTAGTTCGCAATCCTTGTTAATTGTTACGAAATCATAAGGCTTAATCCAAATATTTGAACATAGTTCTTTAAATTTAGACCATTCCATATCGGAACAGACATGCTCATCATAAATATGTTTAAGATTAGTACTATCTTGCTTGTAAATAATTAAGAAATTCGCATTATCACGTAACAGCTGCTTCGGGACTTTTGAGTATGTTTGTGATAAATAAAAACAATCTATTTCTTTATACCTTCCCATCGTATAGTAGTTACGTATATTTGACTGCTTTTCACCAACAATATCATCAAAAATGATAACAGAATTTGGTAACGCATCATTAGGATGAATAACATCTTCATCAGAATGAAAAATAAAAAAATTTACTTCTGGAACACATTGTAACATTTGTTTTAAATACCAATATTTTGGTTGAAAACTAGTTTTGGAATATAAGTACACGTTTTTAAACTTTAAACCATTTTTATGAACTAACAGACTGATCATAGTATTTGTTTTACCACAATTAGAGGGACCACATATAATACATCGAATATTGTTAGGAAACAGGATACTATGTTTTATATGCGTGGCATTTTCTTTTATTGCAATGTCTTCTACTTCTAAAGATACTGATTGCTTTACCACCTTCATGTTGATAACTGTCACGAAAAGGTAATCGCTCTTGTATTTATATAAGTTTGCATTTCATTAGCTTTCTATGTTTGTGAATGCTTCTACCACTATAGGACCACTAGTTAGTTGGAAGATTGTGATGACAGGATTAGCCAGCAAAACTGCAAAGAAACAGTCTAACTGTCCAGGGTGCGCCGGACGTTTTTATAATCATAGGGATTGATTTGCTTACGCCACTCGGGGAGGCTCCTGTGTATTATGCACCCCATACATTTGTTTTTTCATATCATAAACTAGTATTATATACATTTATACGGTTGTGCTAATTCACATGTCTAATTACATGAGTAATTTTTGAATAATTCCTTACTACATGCAATAGCATTATTATGAAATAGCCAAAATGTCATCCTGTTATAATAACATAACAATGGAAAAAAATAAAACACGTATTCAACATAAATAATTTATTTTACATTTTAAAATAATTTAATTAGGTTATTACAATTTAAGTTCATAAATATAAATGAATACAATATCAAACTTAAATGTTTATGTAACTTATTAAGTATCGTTTAAATTTATTATAGATTTACACATTTTTGATAATCTGTTCCACATAACAATTATAACATTTGGTATACAGAACTGTAGTGACCCCAGGGCAAAGTTTCTATCTGATTTGAAAGTATTTGCCGTTTGTCATCATTTCTGTTTAGCACAAGTTTATTTAACTGTTGTGAATACAATTTGTGTTTGATTGATTTGATCATATTCATTTTACATGTCAAGTTTTTGTTATAATATAATGTTTCTGCATACTGTGATAATTTTAATCTTGATGTTACAGATTTGGATACTCCTTTAGCTTTCATTATTTTTGTTTTTACGGAATGTAAACAGTATAATTTAGCTCTTAAACCAATGAACTCTGTAATAACATCACCACCAAGTTCGTCTTTAAATAAGCCTGGTACCTTCGCATTAACATTAGGCATCGCATAAGGATTATCCTCAGAAAAATTACTAGTATCGTACTTAGCAATATCGTCTTTCATATCTGAGTAAAAATCATCAGTCTGTACTAAATAAAGAAGACTATCAGTATCTGTATAGCACAGTTTAATTTGATCACCATACTTCTTTTTCATAAAGTCGTAGTGAAATTGATACAAATGTTGTTTAGCATATTCCAATACAGTGAAACCGATGTATATTGGTCTATCAAGAACAATCTTTTCGCGGTTTAACTGGACAGCAATGAAATTTTCATTAAAAATGGAAATGCTTTTTAAATTCGGTTTCGTAATCAATTTTTCAGCACTCAGATGCTTATTTGTTCTGTTAGCATTATCATTCCAGTAACTTATCAATTTTACATCGACTTGCTTTCGTCTGTTTTCAATAGTTTTTCCAAATATAGCATTATTTAAAAGCTTGAAAAAATCTTTTTGGAATGCTGATGTTGACTGTTGACGTAACTGAGTATTTAAATCGATATAATTTTGTAAGAAATTATCTTGTCGAAAAATTAATACTCGATGTGTTTTCAACAGAACTAGCCCATTTTTTAAGCATTCTTTTAAATGAACATAATGTATAACATAATTGTTTTTATCATATAAGTTTGCTACGAGTTTTGGTGCTCTTCCTCCAGGAGGAATCAGTTTTTGAGCAGCAAAGGGCAAATCACTATGTGAATCATGCAAGTGATCAGGATAAGCTAAATCAACTTCCAAAATGTATCCGTAATAAGCATCATCTGATATGCTCATCACATTGAAACTGTTCATTTCATCCGCTGACATAAACTTGAAATCAGAAATGGGCATTTTTTTTGTCATTGCGTGACCATAAAGATTATTACAATCAAGATATATCAAATACTGTGACGGTTTTGTGCCATCATAAGCAGGTACATACTTATTATTGGCCTTAGCATGTCGTATTGCACATTGTGCTAAGCCCCCACGTATGCCTTTTTCCAACATTTCATAAATTTCCAAATCGTGAATCAATTCTAGTTCTACGCCAGTGTAAAGCAGCATAGCATCCCAACTCAAACTAGGTGATGTTATGTAATACGCACAGTCGAGATTATAATATTGTAAACACAATTTTCTAAAGTTTTCAAATACATCGCATAACAGCAACACATCACATTTCACGTATAAATCGGTATATTCTCCAAGTGACTGAATATTAAAACATTTCCATACAGTTTTTGCACGAGCATAGTCATCGTTGGAAATGTTGGTCATTTTCAAACTACTATAAAAATTTTCTTTCGATGGAAGCTGTGGTTCATCATACTTTGGCCAAGAATCCATGTATTCGTATGGATAAATGCCCTTTTTTCGCAATAAATCACATTTAAGTTTACTAACAAATTCTGATTTCAAATGTACAAAATCTTTGTCACCTAAATTATTACTCAACGTGTCCAGACTTGTACTTAAGAATTGAAATGAATCAATAAACTTTATCTGAATTGGGCGTGTACCATCACTTGTTTTAATCACTTTTGTGAAAGTTAGGTACGTCTCTTTAGTTTTTGGTATAACTGTAATTGCTCCTGCATTTTTAGCCAACTCAGTGATAAATATATGTGAATCATAACCAGACAGATTGTGAAATACGACAGGTATGAATGGGCACACTCTATGCATCAAATTACAGTGAGAGTGAGCTGGCCCTCTATACTCGCCAGTGATATGGTCATGGTCACGAACTTTATCAGCGAATAACATTTGTTTACAAATATGACATGTCTTAGCAAATTGATAACTATTTTCTTGTTCTTCAGTCAATGGGTTCATATCTTTTATAGTGCACAAGATCTTGTTAATGTATTTAACTTCATTCAATAAATATTTAATAAATAATTTAACACAATCTTTCCCTCTATAAGATACAAGTTTGTTCAAAGACTCATCGTGAGAACAACAAATATAATATGCAAAACATGAAGGTTCATGTACTTTATTTGTCTCAGTATTTTTTGTTTTAATTTCATTATAATCCATCAATAAGCACTCAAAATCAGCATAAATCACAAAATTAATTTTTTGTTGTCTTTCATAGTGCATAAATTTGAGAAATTTATTTTTATCTGGTAAAATTGTTAAAACATTAGAGCAATCATGTAAATTACGTTTGGTTTCATTTGCGAAAAATTGTAAACATGTATCACATAAATACATTTTATTATTGTTCCGTGATACTTGCCTACGAACTAATCGTACCAAGTCTTTGATCAAACAATAGTGGGCCGTACCATTTCTTTCAAAATATAGTAAATTAAAATGGTTTGGCTTCTTGCAAAGTGTTTTATATAGAGGACCTGTCACAACATGTCTATCGTCCAAACCATATACATTTACACTTATATGACAATTATTTCTTTCAAATAATGATATATCTTTATATGTAGGTGGAAAAGATAACCCACTTGTTTTTAAAACCATTGAGTAATGCGGATACGATGTAGTTCTGCATACACTTTTTTTGGCAGGAAACATGCCCGCAACAATACTCCATAAAAAACAGTTATCATCAGAGTTTTTCACATTTAAGCAACTTTTAGTATTCTTTATGATTGGAGGTAATTCAATATAACTTCCACCTCTCATAGGAGAATATTTATTGATATTTATCTCTAAGTGGCTTATCGAAAGAAAAGACCACCCAGACCCACATTGTGTAAACTCTGTCAATTTCTGTTTAAATTTCTCTATAATATTTATAAACAGTTCATCAAAGTTTGTACTGTGGTAAATAACTTCGTATTTAGTATTAAATGATTTCAATTGTTGCTCATTTGATTTAAACAGTACAAAATAAGCAAACAATTCACAATTCATTTTAATACAATGGTTTTTCATTAAAGATTCATTGATCAGTTTTGTAATGACTCGTTTATTATCCTGCAGGAACGCCTCAGCTGAGAGGTACTCGACTTCCTGCGAGGCATTCAAACGATATGTCATTATTCGATTCTTGAATGCAGTAGCAACTATATCAATATTTTCATAGCCAGACTTGAGCAAGCAATTTGATTTGTGCATATTAGTTCTGATATGATATCGATAATAATTACTCGGTAATTCAATATTACATTGTTTACAGTGTGCGACTCCATTTGAAATTGGGACTGAAAAAAAAACAAAAATAATAATGATACAATAGAACATTTTATTAGCTAATAGGAACCCTATTTTCTATGATTACTAATTCTATGATTATAAGGATACTACTAACAATATTAATAATGGAATAAGTGATTAAACATTGATTAACATAAGTATTATGTTATAGGTATACTATAGGTATTGATAATAATCAATAATACTGACTAATGAATGTAGGTGGGCACTTTTTAAAATCTTTGCGTGTAGCAGCTACGAGCTCTCCTAATACTCTCCACGTGTCGCTCCCATCATCTACCTGATTTTTTATAGTTATAATTGAGTGCCGCCACCTATTCACCGGCAAAATGTTCTCGATTTCGTTAGTTTTGTAAATTTTAACCTCCACATAATGTGAACCGCTTTTAGTTTCATTACTCTGGCGTGAATAACCGTTCGCCAGCCTTCTCGTGAAATAAGAATACACAGGAGCCGCCTTTTTACCTTTCTTAACTGATTCAGGCGTCACCTGCTCCTCCTCACTGTCCGAGCCGAACAAGTCGTGAGCACTGGGCTTGTTGATAGTTACCGGGCTGATTTTCAGCTTTTTGGCCTTCTTGGACGGCCCCGGTTCAGGTACCGCAGCTGATGATCGCTTCTTCGGCTTATCCACTTTTTGAATTTCTACGTCTGAGCAGCCACCACTAGCAGATTCATCTTCTGACGGGAACAGGGTATCCGCGGTAGTGTTGCACGGTTGCTTGGACCTGTCAAAAAATAATTGATTAGTATGGTACCTGAGCATACATATTTAAAACTATTGGAATAGTGAAATAAGTATTGAAAGATTTGATTCAAGTTTATTCTATGAGTAAATGAATTGAGTAATGATTGAATTAAGTATCAATTTAATGATTACCATTGAATTATATAAATTCGACGATTGTCTGAATCTAGCGAATGAACGTGTGAATCGAAATTGAATTGAATCGTGATTCGATCGATTACTCTAAATGTTAGGGTAGGTAGGTAGGTAGGTAGGTAGGTACTTACATTTTTATTTGATTGTCAGCTCGCTCGGTAATCACTGTTGATGAAGAGGCGTTGCGTATCGTCCAGGAAAGTGGTATGTGGTTTGATCAAGAAATAGGGAGCTTTTATAGTATCCTATTCATGTGACTCTTGCCCATTTTTGGTGAACACAGATACACACTAAGAAAAATGCTTACTGGGATACTGCACACAATCAATTAAACGTTATCAACTTACAAACCTCTACAGTTTAATTCATCTTAGTAAGAATAATACAATCTCATTACCATGACTTTGCTTGCTTGTTTTACTTACATCGAAAGTAATAAATGTATCAACAGACAGACAAATACTGTTTATAGGTTTGATATTTCGATGACCTCGGTGGCTCAGTGAGCGGATCACTCAACCATGGCCCGCAGCGGGAATTGAACCCGTACCTCTTGCATCTCAGCCGGCTATTTACTCACCACACCATAGAGAACATCTCACTATTATAAAATTAAACTTTCTTAGTGGAGCATACCTATTTATTTAGATAGTAACTTATAAACCTCTGCAGTTTAATTCGTCTTAGTAAGAATAATACAATCTTATTACCATGACTTTCCTTGCTGGTTTTACTTACATCGAAAGTAATAAATGTATCAACAGACAGACAAATACTGCTTATAGGTTTGATATTTCGATGACCTCGGTGGCTCAGTGAGCGAATCACTCAACCATGGCCCGCAGCGGGAATTGAACCCGCACCTCTTGCATCTCAGCCGGCTATTTACTCACCACACCATAGAGAACATCTCACTATTAAAACATTAAACTTTCTTACTGAGGCCTACGTATTGATTTAGGTAGGTATTTGATTAATTGGGCCACAGCCCATGCTTTCGATGAAATTTGTAATAGATAGTTATAAACGGATGCACTTAAATAATGCACTATGTCTCTAGGTAGGTACTGAGAGTGAGGCACGTGCTTGTATGTCAGGAATGTGGTAAGGCGGTGTAGTATGTCAATGTTACTTTTATGGTAGGGAAGTGTGTACCTACCTAGTTCAGCATTAACATGCATTTTTAAATTGTTATATCATTTCAAACCTTATGCTGAAGAATTAGACAACTTCTAAAAAAGTATAAATTAAGAAATAAAAATATTCTACGTTCACTTTGCGTTTGGAAAGCCTGCATCTCCGTCCTCTCCAAATAAATTAACTGAAAGACATGTCGGTAAGTACTATGTACCTATTAAATAAATTATTTTAATATGTAGGCTAATCAGTCGAATCGATTGTGTGAATGCCATTTCGTAATTTTGTTATGTGCCTACCTACCTATATTCATAAGTAAAAGATATTATTTTTTGTTTCAGGATTCTGAAGACTTATTCAACTTTGTTGTCGACGACTCTGCTATTAACAGGAATGCAGAAGAACAGCGTAAGAGAGTTATTAATGAGGGCCCCATTGCCACAAACTATTCATTTGTGAAGAAACCCGCATATGGATACAAAATCATACGTATTGAAATTCATGATGCAAGAAATTTTGAAAACACAGAAGATACCTTTTGTAAATGCAAAGCTGAGTTATGCGCTCAACACGTCGTCAGAGGTGTACTATTCGATGAAATTTATACCAGCACAAGGGAAATTATTTCAAAAATACAGCATTCAATATCAAATAATGCCTATTCATCTAGTGTGTGAGATATTTTATAAATAATATCTTCCTAAGTATGTACATTTAATCAATAGTTAGACATAATTTAAATGATTGTTTGAATTGATCTTCAATAATGATGTCTCTATACACTTCTACTTAAATTTAATTTCTAGATGTATCTTTAATTTCTGTGTCTAGGCATCTATGTAAATTTCATCAGAAAAATAAATGATTATGATTATGAACTTCGAATAAAGTAAGCTATCTAAAATTTAAACATAACTTGGTGTTTCATTTCAATACTAAATACTCCAAGTAGGTAGTAATGTGTGTAAGGTAGTATGTAAAACACTAGTGAATCGATATATAATTCATTGGTAAAGTGAATTTTGATTCTATTTCAAAAAAGAGTATACTACCAAAATTTTAATTGATGAGTAAATCGTTATTATAATAAGATGTATATTCAATGGAATAATTAAATATATCAATATTCAATGGAATAATTGAATATATATTATATATCAATATTCAATGGAATAATTGAATATACCAATATTCGATGGAATAATTGAATATACCAATATTCATGGAATAATTAAGAATTCTTATAATTCATTAGTAAAGTGAATTTTGATTCTATTTCAAAAAAGAGTATACTACCAAAATTTTAATTGATGAGTAAATCGTTATTATAATAAGATGTATATTCAATGGAATAATTGAATATACCAATATTCAATAGAATAATTGAATATACCAATATTCGATGGAATAATTGAATATACCAATATTCATGGAATAATTAAGAATTCTGGCAAAAGGTCCATTCACGAGTGAAGTGAATGACCTTGTGCCAGAATTCTTAATTATTACCTACTGACATTTTTATTTTGTTTATTGTGGTTTATTTTGTTTTAATCTGTAATATTCTTTTTTATATATATGTTATGACATCCTCTTCTTCTTCTTTCGTGTCAATGGTAAGCTAAACTATTTTAGCATAGTACTTTGCCACTTCTATAGCGTTGGTCGTGGCTTTGTTGAGGTCATCCCTTGTGCAGGTATTAGGGCACAAGGGACAGAAGAGCAGATGAGACATAGACATAGGGTGCTCCGCAGTCACATTCAGCCCGGGAGGAGTCTCTTATACTCCATTTACACAGGCTTTGTCTGCTGCGGCCAATTTGGGTCCAGAGTCTGTTCATTGACTTCCAGACTGGACAAGGCAGATCATGACCTGGGGGGAGGTGTTTCTGCGGAGTAACAAAGTCAAACGGTGGTGGTAGGTATGGTGGTGCCACCACCGTAATCATCCTATGACATTTTGAATGACACACAATGACCACCGTATGACATCTTAAATCACATATATTGTAATTTGACATTTTATTATAGTGTATTTGTTAAGCTTTTTAGCCATTTTAAATATTTGTATACCTTAAGTAGGTGAAACATAGTGATTCCTCTTTAATCTGTCTTGTACAAATTTACCTGTATTTCATGAAAATAAATCTTGATTAATCTTGAATCTTGAAAAAGTAGAAAACACAAATTTTAAAGAAGAAGAAACTAACACAATACCTTAAACCCAGTTTCAAATATGAACCAAATTGATATAAAAATAAATTAATCTAATCCATAATGGATCCTATTTTTGTCTTTTCTTTACATCGCGATCTATAGGAAATACATGTTACTCAGATGTCGTTTTACGACTATTTGCAGCTAAATAAGTATTGCCAGGGTCGCAATAAAATTGGGTTACATAAATTTAAATATTGGGTTCGTACGAGTATAAAGGTCTAGTCATACGAAAAATTATATTATTAGATTGGGTATTACTGTTTTATTCGAATACCCTTTTTGTGTCATTACTGTAACATCATATTATGAATATTTAATAATATGATATATAATTTGTATTTATGTTCAGGTGGAGCAGGGTAGCGACTGAATGGTGGCCGAGGAATGGCTGTAGAAGGATAGGACGTCCGTTAGCGAGATGGGTGGACGATATCGTTAAAGTGGCGGGCCGTCAATGAGTGAGACTATTGCAGGATCGTGGCGGATGGTACAAACTTGCAGAGGCCTATACCCAGCAATGGGTGATGTCGCGTTATGGATAATGATGATGAAGATGATTTATGTTCTCAGGACATAATCATCTATAGGACTGTTCTGTGCAAAGGGAATCTAAATATATAAAACAAAGTCGGGTTAGTTACACCATTGATAACTCAGGACGGCTGGACCGATTTTGATGATCTTTGATTTGTTGGATTTTTCTTCGCCCCGATTGGCAGAATACCTATGAAAATACTGGAAAAATTAACGCAAAAAAAAATTATGAAGAAAATTAATTTTCTCATACATAGATGCAGATAATGATGGCCGATTGACAATTATATCGGTGACTTATATTGGCAGCCCGCGTCATATGTATGCATGTCAAAACGGTACGAAGTTCGCAGGGTCAGCTAATAGATAAATAAAAAAAACATCTCAATTTATCTTAATCGTCAAAACAGCTTATTCACAGCCAGTGCCATGACGAGCAAGTACAGTCAACAACAACATCATACTAAGATTGTTAAGAGGTTTATTACCTTATGCGTAGGTAATTATTTATGATTTTGAAACGGTTTTTTTTTATAAAAGAAATTCATAATAAGTTTTCTATTAATATTTTTATTGACTTTTTATGGTAACTGTACCTGCCTCAGGTTACTGGTCGCATTGCTTGGGAATCAATATAATATGAAGTTTTAAATTCAGAGAACAGGTTTGGCATTGGTGAAAATAAGCCATCAGACATAACTGTGCAGTTAATTTGAGAGAATTCATAAGTTAAACTTGATATATAATGGAACATTAAAAAGAACATTTTTTATAATCCATGATTGGAAAATTGAACCCTATTCGATCTGGCTACCAAAAATAAGTTAGGGGGCTAACGTAACGTAGTATTAATATTATTCTGTACCCGTAGATTAGACAACGATTAATTTTTCAGCAAGCACCCACTTATTTTAAGAATAGCCTTTGATGTGCAATAATTAGTTGTCCCAAAGGATTTAAAAAAACCTATTATCAACATGAAATGAACGTCTGTGAACCCTTAGGTCACATTTTGTGATATGCAGCAAAGTGACCTAAAATTAGAGTTCAGAGAAGTTGAAAAATAATTGACAAGATCAAGGAGAGATTTTCTTAAAAAATAGACAAAAACTTAGGTATAAAAATATTACGTATTTTTACTAATTCTACGTATTCTCATTATTTCATTATTTTTATGTATTCTTGTTAAATACTTTTTACTAAACACTTTTAATAAAAAAACTTATGTACTTTTGTACAGTTTTTATAGTGTTTTTATTTACTAAATATGTAATACTAAAAAAAAACAAAATAAATTAAAACAGTATTTCTACACATCTAAAAAAATATCCAAGTAAAGATTAAATACTACATTTAATTTTACTCAAATAAACAAGGCGTAAAAAGATAATAAACTATCATACATTTTTACAAACACTGCCGTTTAGGCGATGATTAAATATTATGTGTTTCTTAGTTATGGGTTACACAACGACGTTCCATCTCTTTCGCACTAATCCAATTCCTATAATTAATGTCACCTCTCCTTTTCCCAACTATTAAGAGCGGCCATCAGTCAAGAAAAATGGCGATTTTGTGCACGTGATCTGCTAATTGCCCCGTGTTATAAAACTCCTAATAATAAGAATAATGCTGGACATTTAATACAGCGCCATCTAGCCAAACAAAGCACTGCTTGTACTATGGGAACCAGATAACTGATAGAATAGATACACATTTTTTTGTAAATAAATACTTATGGAGAAACAATCAGACCCGGAGCAAATACATATCTGTAGTTCATACAAATATTTGTTCCGTGGCGGAAATTGAACCCAACCTCCTACGTCTTGCTGTCTAATTTAAAAAAATAAGTCAGACCTGGAAGTATGTTAAAATAGTGGAGTTCTGTTTCCCTCGCAAGGTTGTAGCGTTAGAACTCTCTCCTGTAAAAGAAGAGAGTTGTAAGTCAAGTTGAATACCTAAAGGTTTAAAAAGAAAGAGGGATTTTACAATTTTTTAATATAAATGATTTAATACAGTGACTGACTATTAATACGATACTTATCAAAACACTTATTGCCCCACTATGGTGCACACAAACGATAAATCCGGGAGTCTGCAGGTTCGGTAGAATGCGCGGTGGTTGAGGGCTAGTGGAGCCTCTAGCCTACGTCGACGAGAGGCCGAGAGGACGAAGTAGCTCCACCGTGATCTACAGGTCTGAATAGAGCAAAGGTCTCCAGCCTCGAGGGTCCAAGAGGGAGACGTGAGGACTCCAACCTCGAGGGGGTCAGGCTCCCAGGCTCAAGCCGGTAGGGCTTCCAAAATAATGATGAAAATGTTAAATCATGGTAATAGGAAACACACAATCTATCTCCCCATGTAAGTATATAAGTACATTAGGTAACGTGAATATCACGATCAAAATCTAGATAAAAAAGTGAGTGATATTACAAGGTAAAAAAAACGAAGTGCTGGAACTGCATGGATTGGCGATATTTAGATTTGAAAATTCTTGATTGCACTAATAAAATAGTACATAGGCAAATTTAATGCTAATTAGCATTAAGTACATATATAGTATAAAGATATTTAGTAAATGTTTACTGGAACAGCGCGGCGCAGAGGCATGTTTGTATTAGGGAATATTTAAGCAACTAAATAATTTCGAACCAGCGCGTAAGCAACAGCGGTTCCACGTGAATCACTCAGTCAGACACTCGTGCTGATGATTCCGCCCTCGTAGCTTTGAAGGACCAGTATATACAGGGAGACTGCTAACTCTGTAAATATGATTGCTAAGGTTTTGAAGGGACCGGGTTTATATAATTAAAACGACCGTTCGAGACCGATGTGAGTTTGCAACTATTTTATTCAGTAACTTAAAAATACATGCTAATGAATAATGATAATGCTGAATGTACGGTTCGGCCCATACATTTAAATAATGGCTTACCATTTTGGTTTTTTGCACGTTCACAGTTTTTACCATGAACAAACGTTATGGTAAAATTTCATGAGTATTCTCACTAAAGTTTTCGAATTTATACTGATTACACCCGGTATAGTCTACACTTTTTGTACACAGTAATTCACAGTTCTGTAGCTACTTGTAATTCCGTGCGAATGACATTGCCTGTCATTGATATTGGCACCCTCACCGCTCACTGAGCACGCGTGCGGTGAAAATCTGTTTTAGCGCTATGAGACTTTTTTAATTCGACCTTCGAAATATGTATGAAAATGGTTATTTTTTTACATTGAATCGAGAATTTTTGAGGTGTAAAATCGTAAACTTTTAGAGCGCCTTCAAATCAGTCATACTTGTCTTATTTGTACAAGATAGATACACGCTAAACACTGTTTATAAAAAATAAAATAAATAAAAACTGCTACACAAAAATTTCAAAGGATTTTTTCAAACACGCTTTAAATAGTGTTAACTTATTTGTGGTCGCAAGGTTTGTATCTATGTAAGACTTAAATATTTTTAATTTCTTAACTTCCATACAAAATCTTAACAAGGAGTTTCAATTCGGGTTATGGCCCTTATGCAGAAAGCAAACAAAATTTTCTTAGAACAGCAGATTCTACAAAGGGTTTCTTCAGTAAAAAACTTTGAATTATAATAGTTCTAAATTGGTTCTGCCCACTTTTTGAACATTATTATTAAGATATTTAAGTTATAGCTATAAGTAACACGCAAACCAGTTAACAGACTTAAAAATTTATACCAAAAACGTGCCGGATTCAACTTTTCTTTCCAGTTCATAAATCAAACTAACAAAAGTCAAGCTTATTAGTTCAAAATTGGCTTTTCAAATCAAATGGCGCTACGCATAGAATAGGCATGCACCGTTACATGATTAGCACACAGTGCTCGGAGAAATAGTCATCATTACTTGATTCCCTTTCTGATGTGATCTTATAGAGGTATGCCAAGCGTTGAGCTTTATATTAAACTGATAAGGGAACGTGCCGCACGCTGTGTGCCGGCCGGTAGGTATTATGCCCGGAATGTGTAGATAAACAAGGTGTCGGGGTTTAATGTGGTCCAAACAAAACCATCGATAGAAGGAACCATAGGTTTACATATATGCATACATAGGTTACTATGAATGACTAAAAGTGATTAGATTTTCTTAATAACAATTTCTTATATCTCGTCATCGTTTTGTGACGGCAGTTAAATAACGGTTTTAGCTTTTTAGAAAACAAAAGCTTAACCCAAACATACACTATTTTATAAGCCCTCAAATTGGCATAATCACAGCCAAAACTGACTTAGTAATATAGTGATTTAGTTAATAGAACAGGCAGTTTACTTTAAAAGTTGGTAATAATAAGCCAAATTTAAGTTTAAATCATAATAACATTTTATAGGAACATTAAGCATTGTTTATATTACCTACAAAAAATAAATACTTTACTTTACTTTAAATGTCACAGAACGCAATCTAGCTCCAAAAGCAAAGCTTATACTACGATAACAAATATGCTTATTATGTAATTTTTATTGTAAGTACCTACTTAATAAATAATACACACCCAGATCTACAGATATTTGTTAATCTAACAAATCTATATATATCATTTGTAGCGCAGTGGGCGAATTCCTTCTCTATACTGCTTAATGCTATTTATTGGCGAAACACTGCGCTATGGAAGCAATATTACAAGAGATACAAGGAATACATATTGCAAGACGACCAAAATTTGTATGAATTTAAGATTACGAGAATTCGAGTACCGTTGATGGCAAGGTGCTACGCGCGTAGACCCTCGTAGCAACACTGCTACGCTAGCTATTTCATAAATATGTGTTAGCTGTAAGCGCGTCATAGGAAAATTTATCAACACCTATATGGAATGCTTAACGATGCAAATAATGGGCATACATCTAATGTCCCTACACCTTATGTGTCTGTCAATCTGTCACACTCTATAAGCTAATCGGAACAAGACTACAAAAAAAAAGTTATAAGAATTTTTCTTTCTGTCAATTTAGTTATCATTAATTTGACAGTCACCATGCTTCACTCTGTGTTCCTTCGCTCTGTGTTCCGATAAACTTGACCGGGACTTGACACGGGTAATACAAATTGGTCGTTAAAACTTTGCTAAGTGCCATTATAATAGGTCGTGAAATATTTTAAATTATCATTTTAATATCTTGTGGAATGGATTTGTAACTTTCTGCATTGTGACTTCACGTTGAGGATCATATAATTTTAACTCCCTTAATAAAATAAGAGGTTTTTTGATTTTTTCGTTGTTATTTTGTGTTTTTGTATCCAACTGAAGTATCGTAGCTTCTAATGGTGTTAATAAGAGGATTTTTGGATACGTTTTCTGAGATTTATAGTGCCGAAAACTCATTTGATTCCTGTAGACTTTTGTTCCTTATGAGTAAGATATACAATAAATGTTTTTGTGTTGTATAGTATTTCTGTTTGCGGCCATTTTTTGGTACAATAATTTGTTTGAATGATTTTGAAATAAAAGTTAAGGTAAACATCATAAAGGTGCTTTCTTTTGCTGTCATCGGTACTGTACCCCCCCCCCCCCCCACCCTGCAAAGCCCCCCCCCTACAAAAAACACGCAACCCCTCCTAACCCCTGATGATTTTTACACAACTTCTAACCCAGACAATAATCTAAATAATCTAATTTACCTTTCTACCATATAGTCATGATCTACCTACTTCGTAAATTATTCAAACCTATTAACATCTACCTTAAGAGTGTATTATGATTAATATTTTTGGCCTCGTGATTTATCTAGTATTGCGGTAGGAACCCACACGTTGCAATATCTGTAATAACTCAGTTTTTTTTAAGGAATTTGAGTCTAGTACCAAAGATCATGCTACCTACTTTATGAGAGAATTAAACCTATCTAAACACACAGACATACAAGTAAAATTCTAGTTAGTGATAATTGTGATCTACCTATTGTAAACTTGGTGCCAAAGTTATAGCCTACTGGGAACGTATTGATCTACCTACAAATTGATTATCGAGAATTATAATTGTGGCTAAGACATTTGTTAAAATATCTTAGGTCCGCAGCACCACCACCGCTGAAGACATTGAGACTCGACTACCAGACTGGACATCTCTATTCGACAAATTAAAAGTATAATTAGGTATACTTAACCTTACATTATAAAAATTGTATGTAGGTAGTCTGTTGTTCCTACTCGTTATTAAGGGAATTAGAGGTCATAATCTTTTGCAAAGTGTAGATTCTTTCTTGGTTAACTTGTGAATCAGTAAAGTTTTTATTTTTAGAACTAAACCCATTCGATTTTAGTTCTTCGTAGCCTATTTTAGAACCCAACTCTTTTCGATTCCAATCCTAAGAATAGCCGCCCCCTACTACTACTATCTGCCACTCAGCCTTTAAACATACCTAGGCAAGCTATCAATTAACCATTCTCAAATTCACTATCAGAATGCACTAAAATGTAGAACTTGGTAAACCCCTCATAATGAAGCAAGTTGTACCAACTTAGTACTTTTCCGGACGGCTAGTTTGCATGAAATAGATAAGACTGCTTTAATTAGCTATCAAGCTATCAAAGTTTGACCATGAATATTACTGCAATTCATGTTTCTATAACATTTTCAGTTAACAATGCTGATTGATCTTAACGGAATTTCATTTCCTTGGCTCCGTAGAATAGAAAACAAACCTTTTTCATGCATCTGTTTCTAATTAAGCCCAGGGCTTTAGCCTTCAAAGATTCTATCAACATCAGATTAACTTACTTAGATTATTTACTTCCTTGAATCCGAGCACATTTCATTGTCAAACTTCACAAGTTCTATCTTATAATTTCATCATTGTATTCAATCTTACAAAGTATATTTTTTTTGAAACCCCCGTCCTTCTTCTTCTTTCGTGTCGATGTCTCAAGGCTATAGTCATTTTGACCAGTACGTCGCCACGTTCATGGCAGCGTCAGAGCAGGTCATCAGTTACTCCATCGTGCAGGTGGTAGAGCAGGATGGGCATGTAAGGACGTGTGCCATTGTTTGGAACTGGACACCACATTGGCATTGCGTCGCCGATTTCTCTATAATACCCCATTTACTAAGATTACACCTACAGCGGCCGACTTGGGTACGCACTCTGTTGAGGGTCCCCCACACTGACCAAGGTAGGTGTTGGCCAGGGGGTAATTCCTCTGCAGGTGTAACATATCCAGGTGGGGGGGGGGGGGGGGGGCTTTATTTAGTTTCCACAGAGTAACACGGGCATCACTTGCGTTATTTGTGGTGGCTTCGGTGGATCGCAAAAATCCCGACTATGCATGCGACTATGTAGCCCTTTTCTTGGGGGAGTAACGCCATACAAACAGTGTCGGATATCACATTCCTGTTTTGCCTTTTCTGTGGCACAGGCAATGTATCGCCGGATGTCAGGTGGTGCTATACCTGCTAAAGGGTAACCGGGTTTACCGTCCTTAAAAGCACAATTGCCCTTTCATTTAAGTTTAGTTTATTACATGAATTTTGTTCTACATACTGACATATTTTTATACCGTATGCTACATTAAAATATTTTCTTTTCAAACGCACAATAACAACAGAAATCAAACTAAGGAATCCAATCTTCCTACCCACATTTTTTTTCTTTATTAGATAACTTAATCTAAGAATTATTATACCGTCAATCGGTTACACATTCCTGTGTCTTTGTTATAACATAAGCTATGCTTACCAATGAACCCACTGTTTTTTTACGACCATATAAATAGAAATAGAATATAGAAATAGTTAAACAAATCGCTGCCAATACAAACATCAAACGTAAAAGGTTATTTTGTCTTTAGTTTAATATATTCCTCAGAAAATAATTTCTTAAAATGCAATACTGATGCTAATCTGTCCGTATATCTTCTTAAGAATAAATAGAACGTAATGGAAAGTATTTTCTAACGCCCCCATCCCATAGTATGATATAAATTAATTTGATTATTAGATTATTATAGACTCCACCGTCCCTGATGCGTTTCCAACCCGACATCCTATTATTCCTAGGTATAAACCCTATGACAAGATTCTTAGCCTCGTGTCATTCTGTATTATTCCCTCCAATGGTTGTAAAAGTTACTACAGGTTCATTTTTGAGAACAACCCAGCGACAGTAAAACTGTACCTCCCTATCAGATCCCTAGAAGATCTTAGCTAGATGCATGTTTAGTCAAAGCAAGAAGTCCCGGCTTCAATTTACTTTTAAACCGTGTCAGTAGGTGATTGCCGACAACCTTGTTAAACTAAAAGAAAATGCCACGGTAAAATGTCAATCCCCAAGGTTAACTATCTTATTTAATAAACACCCCGCAATTCAAAACAATATGGAAATGAATATGGAATATAAATTCCACTTATTGTATTTCAGGAATAATCACTTCAACCGCCACTAATTTATCCTACCCTCAAAATAAAATAAATCTCGGCTTCTAAAATTTTCCATCCAAAATTCACCCCATTTAAACTTCAATGTAAATAACACAGATATCCAACAATTACATTTAAATTAACACGAATAATTTACTCTGTTACGATCCACTTCAATATATTCCTGCACGAATCCGATTACCAAACATTAACACAAGAACAATAATTAAAATGGCAGTAACTAAAAACTCCTACCCTCAAAATAAAATAAATCTCGGGTCCTAAAATATTTCATCCAAAATTCACCCCATTTAAACTTCAATGTAAATAACACGGATATCCAACAATTACATTTAAATTAACACAAATAATTTACTCTGTTACGATCCACTTCAATATATTCCTGCGCGAATCCGATTACCAAACATAACAATAATTAAAATGGCAGTAAGTAAAAACTCCTACCCTCAAAATAAAATAAATCTCGGCTCCTAAAATTTTTCATCCAAAATTCACCCCATTTAAACTTCAATGTAAATAACACGGATATCCAACAATTACATTTAAATTAACACAAACAATTTACTCTGTTAGGGTCCACTTCAATACATTAATTCCTGCACGAATCCAATTACCAAACATTAACCCAAGAACAATAATAAAAAATAGCAATAAGAAAAATTAATAAATACGTACCTTTGTATTTTCTGTGTCCAAGAAGGTTGCTAGCGAGAGAAGACTCACGAGGAAAAATACCACGAGACAAGAGCCCACGAGCAAAGAGCGCGACCAAAGAGCGACGAGAAAAGAGCCCGACGAGAAGATCCCGAGAAAAAAGAGCGAGCTTTTTTTTTTCGAATTGACTAGTAAAACCCAGACTGGGTAGATTTAGATAAATAAGGTGTCAAAAGTTCGTTGAGATCTAGAGAGTGACATATTGAGTATGCAAAATAAACGTGAAGGCTGCCAGCTACGATTTTGTCCTACGTGTGAACTTTGAAAATATTAGACGACTTTATAAAAGCAAAGGTAATATGTAAAAAAAATCGTCCCATTTTAAAGCAGTTGCGTTTTTATGTAATACCAGCTGTTGCCCGTGACTTCGTACGCGTTACACTCATAAATGTGTAGGTAACCTAGAAATAAAGTTAAACTCGGTGTTGCAACTTGACTTGACACCCCATTTTTATCCCATGTGCCGAAAGTTGTGTTAATCCAGGTTAAAATCTATGTACATACTACATTTAATCAAAATCAGTTAAACCGTTACGTGGTGGTTGAGTAACAAACAAACAAACATATAAATGAATAAATAACCATCCAAACTTACGCATTTATAATATGAGTGTGATTTTGAATGAAATAAAAAGGGTTTTCAAAACATCTTTCTCTGTGGCAACACCCACAGAGAGTGATCTAGAACACGAGAAGGTATTGTGCAGAAGGAAAATAATTTTAGACCTATCAACCAACAAAGAAAAACATTTTCCTCTGTGTATTTGCTTGTATTAACCTTTTAAATAACTTTATTCCAACGAGTATTTTAATAAAAAATAAACCAAATTGGATCTTAACGGATCAAAAGGTTTGATGAAAAAATGTGGGCTTAAATAAAAAGGGTTATTTGCTATCAATTTGATAGATTTAACCTTCCAACTGGATATAAAAGTATATTGAAATTGTATTGGCAATAGGCACCTATTTGCTAATTGGACTACCTACTAGCAATCATCACTAGTGTTGCCAGATATGTTACTGCCGCTTTTTTGTCCGGAAAAAACATAATTATTACTTGAGTGGTCCAATTCTATTTGTCGTTCCTAAAATAATAAAATAAAATAAGACTAAAATGTATTTTTGCAAAACATCAGCAGAATGTATTATGAACACGATGGTGCTCCAACTCACTTGGTGGCAGTGGTGAAATAGTGGTGAAATGGTAGCGGAGTATGAGGACCAATAAATCCGACGCAGAGGATCTATTCAGTGGCCACTGAGATCACCAAATTTGACTCCACTAGACATTGTTTTGTGGGATCGTGTGTATCATTATAAATATGGACACACATATGTCACGGAGCCCTAAAATAAATTTGATAAGCGTTTACAAAAGTGAAAACAAGTGCTTCAGTGACTGAACAATAACATAAGAAAGCGTGCTGTGTTCTGTGTTCAGCATGGAGGCAGACTCTTCAAGGTAGGAATCGAAAAAATTTGAAAAAAAATTTACTAGACTTTCGCTAAAATTACGACAACATAGGTCTAAAAACACTCCAAAAAACTTCTACGATCATCGCAATACTAATACTAATACGCAATACTAAACTAAACATGTTCTGAATATACCCTAAAGTTGGGTACAAAATTAGTTTTTTTAGTTTCCGTCTTTTATATATTTTTGAAAACAACACTTCTTAATTCCTTCCAATATAAAACCCTCAGACGTTTATAATTCATTGACTCATAGTTCTGTTTGCTTCAACATGTTACTACAAAGAGTACTATCATACACCAAAAGTTTGGAAGACCCCAAAAATCCTTTGATGGGTCCCACTATAAAGGGTCTTTATTTATTTGGGCTATGGCAAACCGGAACAAAATTTCGCACAATTTCATACAACTGTGTCCACTTCTCAACTTATATATTCGTCGTCACCCAAATTGTTGATTTGTACAGTGTTAGACATGATTTCAATCAAGTGCTCAACAATATGTCATTGACTGTGCTCAGCGTAATTTGCATTACAAAATGCTTTTCATACGTATCACATCAAAGAGAATGGAGAGAGCTAGCGCGTCAGATTTCGAAAACAGAACTGCTCCAGATGGAACAAAAAGACAAGATTGCTCTTAAGCTGATGAAGGAATACACAAAGTATACCAGAGTCGTGACCTATCTCTTCTGGGTCATGGTTTTCGTGACAAATCTACTTTTAATTGTCTCGCCGTTTTTGAAGTATATTTCCCAAAGTTATCGTGAAGATGTGCGGACTGGTAAAGAACCTCTGCCGCAGATTTTATTCTCCTGGTTCCCATTTGATAACAAAAAGATGCCGGGTTATTTGGGAGGTATTTTGGTTCACGTTATTATGGGCTGCCAAGGCGCTGGCGTGATAGCGGGTTTTGATATGAACGCTGTAGCTGTAATGTCTTATCTGAAGGGACAATCAATGATTTTGAGGGAGAAATGTAGGAGGATTTTCGAGGGTGAAAACGCACGAGATGTTGTGGACAGGATAAGGGTCTGCCATGAGCTTCATAATGTTTTGGTTAAGTAAGTGGCCAAAGGTCAAATAAGACAAAATTTTGTTTGAAATTTAACGCTCTGATTTTATATTTATCAAACGTAAGGGCGGTAAGGCCGCCCATTGTACCACCACGTAGTCTTTGTTTGATCTATCTATCTATCTAAAAGTAGTTGTGTGTCATGCTCATGACAAAGATTTTTCCGTTTAGCATTTTACGATAGTGTATAAATGTCTTGACTTCCTAGATACAGATGCAGGGCAGTAAAAGTTGTGTGGGTACGTTAACCCCAGCTAGCCTAGTAGAGAAAGTTTTGGGTGGGGGTCATCCCCACCCAAAACTTTCTCTACAAAAGAATTAGTAGCGAGTAGAAATACGATCGTATACATGTTTTAGAAACAAACTTTTTTAGGGCGGTCATACTAGCCCAGCTGTTCTGTTTCGAATAAGTAAAAGTTACTGAATTCAGGCAAAATTGTTATGTTACAACCAACAGTCACAATCATATTCCCTTCCGGATAATATGGAACATCTCCGGTTGAAAGAAATAACTTCCTCTGTATGTCATCCGTGGCACAATGGGCGGTTTCCATTTACCTTATATTTTTTACGCAGTTCTTATAATAACAATGGTTTTGCTTTCATGCACTATGAATGAATAAATAATACTGGACATTTCACACAGCACCATCTAGCCCCAAACCAAGAAAAGAAATAAATAAATATTGCTGGACATTTAACACTGCGTTATCTAGCCCCAAACCAAACAGAGCTTGTATTATGGTAACCAGATAGCTGATAAAAATAAAGTATTTGTATATAGAAAATATGTAATATATAGAAAATCATCTAGACCCGGACCAAATATCTGTAAATCATGAAAACATTTATTCCACGGTGGAACCCAATCCGCAACCTCCTGCGTATCAGCCGGCTATTCGACCACTACGCGCGGAGGCCGTCGTATGGACTTATAAGTTATCTAAAAAAAATATATTTTTATTATTTACCTCGAAGCGGGAATCAAATCATTTATTTGCATCAAATAAGGTTTTAAACAAAGTTCTTAAAATTATTATAGATCCAACTTATTTCTACCACAGAGGCATGCAAATTATTAAAACATAAATAAAATAAATTATTACAAATTACAAAATAAGAACTAATAAAACTAAGTTAGGAACACAAACAAACCAAAATAAAATAAATGTCAAATAAAATTAATTGATCAAATTCAGATGTCAGGCAATATTAATTATACATTACGTCAATATTAATATTCATTTATCTAGTAAATATTCATGAATGCTATAGTAGGCTTTCTCAATTAAAAACATTTTTAGTTTATTTTTAAACATATGTACATTATCCGTTTCTAAAATTGATTTTGGTAACTTATTAAATAACCTAGGTGCCATACCCATTACGCTTTTGTCAAAAAGAGCGGTTTTATGCGGAGGCATTTGTACTCTATTAAATTTACGTCTGTTGCCCAATGTTACGAATTGACTTTTGTTTTGTCTGACAAATACAATTGTTTCAAATATGTATAAAGGAAAAGTTAATATGTTGAGTTGCTGGAAATGAGGCTTACATGTATCAATTTGTCGTAATTTACAGACGGCTCGTAAGCATTTCTTCTGTGCTTTGAAAATTTGTTCTATCTCTGTAGCGTTACCCCAAAAGATTACTCCGTATCAGAGGGTGGATGTGACATAAGCATTGTAAGCTGTTAGGACTGTTTTCTGGTTTACTATTTTGGTAAGCATGTAAAGAGCATACGAGAACCGATTCAATTTAACACATACGTCTTCAACCTGATCTGACCACGTCAAATTACAGTCAATTTTTCTCTTGTCGATTTTCTTACATACATAAGTAATTAATATTTAATGTCAAAGATTTATTATTAAATGTCATTATTTCAGTTTTACTAAGATTTATTGATAGATTATTAGATTATTAGAATCGATCCTGCAATTTTTCAAAACGGTGTAATCCCCGTAAATTAAGGCGATATTGGGTGACCTTTACTTAACAAGTATTCATAACTTTTAGGCATCATCAGATGTTCAACGCACTTCTATCTCCAACAATGTTCCTCTACGTCCTTGTGTGCTCGATCACCATTTGCGGCAGTGTAGTACAATTCACTTCTGTAAGTATAAAGGGCATTAACACACCGGCTAGTAGCGAGCGTGTTTCCAAGGAGGCGAATTGTGAACGTGTTCGCGACGTAAACCCGTGCGTCGTTCAGTCAGTTATATTGTAGAAACTATTGTGACGTATAAATTACGTATTGTAACAACGTGGCGTGCAGGTTCGCTAATCGGATCGATGAAAACACGCTCGCAACCATTACGCAATAAGTTTAAAGAAATAAATATTGTGACATTCCCTTGTCAATACATCTATGAAAATCTAATGTATGTTCACAAAAATATTAATTTGTTTAAGAAAAATAGCGATAATCATAATTTTAATACTAGAAATAAAGATAAACTCGCTGTTGCCACTTGTAGACTCCATAAAGTTAGTAAATCGTTTAAAGGGCAAGGTGTACGCTTTTATAACAAACTCCCAAGGGATGTACAAAAATTGACAATTAACAAATTTAAAAATGTAATTAAACAAAATCTTTGTAAAATAGCCTACTATAAAATATCGGATTATTTAGATGATAGAGAAGCTTGGGATTGAAATTGCTCCAACTCGTTCAAAATGTTACAATTTAGATGTAATTTATGTTCTGTATTATGTATTGTAAAAGGATCATTAAAAAAAACAACCAGCCTTGTTTCTTGCCTTTCTTTCCTGGCTTGGTCGCGAAGCGAAGGAACAGGCAGTAAAATTGACGTTTCAAAGTGATCCTTGTGATTATAATGAATAAAAATATTTGAATTTGAATTTGACTCGCCAGTGTGAAATGAAATGAAACCAAACACGTGCTAAAATACGATAGAATACATTGTAGTGTTATTGTATAACTACGTGTTTTGTAACAATATTAAATGAAAACACGGGCCGGGCTAATGGCTAGTATTGTTGTAAATAGGTTGTTTCAAATTCATTACCATAGAAGATTTTAAGTATTCTAACAACCATATCTAGTCCTAAAATATAAATAACTGCCTGTATAAATAAGGTAAACATATCATATTCATTCATCATGTAAGTAGGTATCTATCCTCGCAAAGGAGCCGCCAAGTTTCATTCAAAATTGGTTGTTACAAATGTATCGTTTACTGGATAAATATTCAAGCTACCGGTATTAAACCCACCTCTAAAATCGGATAATAGAAATTCGGTCGTGTTTTTTAAATTAATGTCATACATAACAAAATAGGTTGTATGTTAGGAGCACATGTTTTTGCTACGCGAGCATGCAAATGTACTATATAGGTAGCAATAGGTATAACAATCAACTATGTGTAACGCTCAATGATATACCATTGCTTGTAATTAAACTATTGCAGATAACTCTAGCGCTTTTTTATACTAAAATGCTATCCGACATTTACGACATCTCTCGTCAATCGTAACGTAGATTATTGAACAGATTAGAAACTATATAGTTTCTTTGTAGACGTAGTTAACAATACCGTTATAAGAAACAGGGCTTCTGCTGAAGTCTATTATTCCACATACTTTTTTTGTATTGTAATTGCAAGAGTATTACTTTCAAAACACCATTCTGAAAAGATCTAAACAAAACTGTATTGTTTATTATCTTCCCAAATATAAACAATAATTCTGTACATCCAGAGTAAATCATAAAAAATCCAAAAATTACATTTCTCGACCCAATTCCCAAATCGGCCGGATACAGTCACAATTTATACCCAAAATTGCTTTTTGACTCGTAACTCGGCAGATGTTAATTTCCTTTCTTCATATTTTACGGTCTCGAATTAATTTAGCGGCTATGAATGAACTTCAAAAAATAAAGTAGATCAGAAGACTTTTGGGAACCAAAGTGCTGAATAACTTGCAGCTGTTGACAGAATACAAAGTGACGAATTGACGTACCTATTCCAACTTTATCTTGTAAGATAAGATATATTTTTTTAAGATATTTTTTATTGTGATACATAATTTTATTCAAAATGAAACATATGTACAAGTAGAAAGAATAACACCTATGTATTTCATAAAGCATACATTTAACAAGCTATACATTTAGCAAAAATCCTAACGAATGAATAATCCATTAAAGAAGCTCACTAGCTCCCACCCTAGGTGAAACCTGTATTGTGGGAGATAGTCTCTTTCGTCCTGTTGTAACGCGTCGATGGTAAACCTTAACTATTTAACATTAATACATTGTCTCTTAAATAGTCTTTCCGAGTGTCTTTGTGCAGGTAGGTAAATCTCCACAGAAGAGCAGATAGAGCATGGACTGAATAGCAGCTCCGCAGTCGCATTGAGACCTTTCACACAGCGCTATCTAGCCCCAAACTAAGCAAAGCTTGTACTATGGGAACCAGATAACTGATAGAATACTTATATACTGTTTTTTTGTAAATACATACTTATAATAAATAGAAAAACACCCACACACGGTCCAAATATCGGTAGATCATGCAAACATTTGTTCCGCAGCGGGAATAGAACCCGCTACCTCCTGCATCTCAGCCGGCTATTCGTCCACTGCGCCACTGAGGTGTGATTAGGTCGAATTGTAGTCTCGCTTATTTCAGAAAGAGGCTACGACGTCGCAGAAGCTATGGGTGGTTCAGTACACCGCAGGACTAGTGTCGCAGCTATTTCTGTACTGCTGGCATAGCAATGAAGTCGCTGTCGAGGTAAGCATTCTTCGTCATTGGTGCCACATAAATAACTACTTACATACACGTAACAGTAAATTCTCCTCTTTTTTGGTTTTATATGTTATGTTTTTCACTTTTTATTGTATCTTTCCTCTGTAGGTGGAACAAATTATTTGTCTACATATTTACCTTTCATTGAAACCGGTCAGCTGTTCAGTCGTAAAAAGTAACAAACAAACAGAGAGAGAGGGATAAAGAGACGGAGCTACTTTCAAGTCTCTAATATCAATGTTTATTTCAACTTACAGACAAAGCAAATAGACACAGGGGTGTATGAAAGTGCCTGGTGGAAAGGCGACAAGAAACTGCGCCGATTAAGTCTACTGCTGGCTGGCAAACTCAATAAAACACTCATTTTGGACGCTGGACCGTACACTAAGTTATCTGTGCATACATTCATCGAAGTAAGTAGATATCAGTAGTTTTTGGCGTTCGGAATTGTTGTTAAAGTTGCGCTCGCTCAGTCTCTCTTACTCCCTATATTAGACTATGCTGACGCCAGTTTCTCCAATCTTATAGAATAGCAACTTAATAAGCTTGAGCGCCTTCAAAACGTTTGCATTCGATCTTCGATCAACAATACAACTAGATTACGGGTCGTAAACAAAATCAATGCTAAATGCTGTCCGCGTAAACATATAAATATACAGCTACATTCGTTTACCAATAGAATGAGACACAATATTTAAATTCAACCTAATCACAACCACAGCACCTTGTAATAAAGTCACAAATCCTTTAGGTAAATATTACGATCATTCGTCTCAAAAAAACAAACAAAGTAATAAATTACACCTTTCACTTAAAAATGAAAAAACGTGGGTTATATAACATTTATCGTGAAATCAACCTTATGCAGTAATAAATAAAGTACTTTTTCCTGTTTTTGTCTTGCGAGCTACATCGTTTTATTTCGTTTCTGTTTGTTATTGGCGTCTATTGGCCCAATGCTATATCACACGTTTGACGTTGGCCAAACATTCTTAGCGGTGGTTTAAAATCGGCAATATTGTTAAAAAGTTGATATTAATCGTCAGTTTAAAGCTTAAAATATAACTTATTCCATATGTACTTACCGAAAGTAAGACACTTCGGCTGATAAATTGCTTTTCCGGGCATTATTTTTGCAACTTTTAAATGCGCATTGAGGCATTGTAGTACGTGTTAACGTTGGCTGTGTTTCAACCTGACTAAACAAAATAAGAGTTCACGCCGCAAGTGAGCTGTTATTTACCGAGACGGATTTTTTGCGCAGACCCTTTATCTATGTGTATTGTTGATCGAAGCATTTGATTCATATTGGGCTTGCGAAAATATGATCATATTTCCGAGTTTCGCGTTAAACTTAAGTGGTTGCCAATCCGCCCTCGTCGGAATGCTTATATTCTGACTCTCTTATATAAAATTCTATTTATTTTTTCTTCTCCACCGTAACTCAAACAATGCTTTGAATCCCTAAATCTATCCAATTCCCGCAATCTGCGTTTTTCCACTACTCTCTAGTTGAAAACTCCAGCGCATAATTCCTACTTCTTTAGTAACTCGTTTACGGTACGAGCTGTCCGATTATGGAATGACTTGCCTGTTTCCACCAAACATGCTAAATCTTTACCTATTTTTAAAAGTGAGGTCTACAAACTGTACTTAGCAGCTTCTTTAGAGTAAAGACTGTATTTCCTTTCGATATATATTGTTAAAGTGAATAAATATATATATATATATATATTATTTTATTTATTCATATATGTGTGAATGTATTTTATATTTATCTAAGTAAGTATATGTAGGTATATTTTAGGTATAGGTATTTATTTATTTGTATCCTACGTAAATATGTATTTATTGTAACACCGCCTCCTCACACTTTTTTTCAATCAAAAAAAAATTTGCGGGTTTGATTCCCATTACGGGACAAACGTGTGCTTAATCGCTTTAAGCAATAATATCGCCCATTTTTAATATGAGAGGCCATAACTAAGTAATAGTTTCTATTCTTTATTTTAACCCGTAAATTGCTTCGTTGGTACTTCTCGTATCTTACTACGAAGACTCTATAACGTACTGATCACTAATTTACTAAACATAGCATTGCAAAGAAAAACTTAATCATCATCAACCTATAGCAATCCACTTTTGGGCGTAGGTATCTCGCAAAGTGCGCCCTTGAGCTTAAAGTTTAATCAACTTCGGTAAAAAAAGCTTAATTACGAAATCACTAGTGGTCCGCCTCGAACAGGGGACTCGTGAGTCCGAATAAAAATCCAATTCTATTAGTAGTTGATTCCGCTATTATTATTTCATATTTCATATAATATTTAGCTGTTCTATAGGTACTTATAGCATAAATAAAATACCTAACTGGATTCGACCCCTACTATCTCTGATTATATCCAAATTCTTACTTCAGACATAGAAAATAGAGACTAACGATTCTTTTTGCACTTTTTAAGACTATTTTTTTATATTTTTTTGCCAATAACGCTTTAATAAAAAAAAATCCATAATTGTTGACTTTTAAAATGAATAAAGTGTAAAGTATCAACAAAATACGAATAAAATATATACAGGGTGTTTAGTAATATACAGACGATATTTAAGTGATGGCTTCTCAAAACATAAACAAACTGCCGCTAAAAAAAATCTACTAGTTATATTATAAAGTTGTAAAGAAATCGACTAATTTTACGTGATTAATTCGATATAAAACTTACTGCCTACTCTTGCAATCGACATCCAAAAAGAAAGGCCGATTTGATATCTGTTTCGGAAATGGCTGCGGGTTTTGGGTTAGAAAAGAACAACAAGAGATATCTCGAGACATCGCTAATACAGCATCTGTGGTTAGATGGCAAGCATTGTGCAATAGCACAACATAAGTTTAATAAAGTGTTTGTTTTGACATGCCAAAATAAATTTCACATTTCTATGGTACACATTTCACAAATTTATTTATAATGCTCATTAAAATAACTTCTTTCATTTTGTGCGTATATTATCAAACACCCTATATACCGAAATTCACGGAGATCAGATATACGCTTCGTAAGTTATCCTCGGACAAAGAAACATACATAAAACGCCGATTCATCCAAGTTAATTTGGAGATTCACACGATTCAAAGTTTGTGACTTAGTTTTGATATATTTTTCTTTTGATATTTATAATAAGTGCCTTATTTTCACAGATAATAAGAGGCTCCTACAGTTTCTTCACACTCTTCTCTAAAATGCAAGACGACAAATAAAATTAGTGCAGCCATTAGTGGAAAAAAAATTACCATCATGCTTCAGTTTTATCTCTAAGTAAAAGTAATTTTTATTCATTATGTTATGATTACTATTCACCGCAGCTTTTAATTATGATAAAATGCACTGGGATTATAAATTGCTTGGAGAGAAAATTGTATTATTTTGTAGAAAATTGTATTATTTTGCATGACACAACTTTATTGTATAATTTTTAATCTCTAGTCCAGTGATGGGCAAAGTACGGCCCGCGGGCCAGTTCCAGCCCGCGAAAGCATTTAATCCGGCCCGCCGACGGTCCTTCGACATGAATAGTATATGGCCCGCGATAATTATATATTGACGGTCCAGAAGTATAAAGTAGATTCTACTTAGTACAGTGCTCAATAATTCCCAACTCGGGGCTAAAATTCAAAGAATTACTTCTTAGAATTCGAGAATATTATGGCAAATCAAAATCAATTTCATATGTCTCACTCGCCTACCATGGCAGGGCCTTCGAATAATAGTTAAATTGTAATTTTTAACATAAGTGCAAGTGTGTAATGCTGTATTGTATATGATTAAAATTTCAACACAAAAATGCATTTTTTCTATAATTCTGGCCCTCCTCTGAAATTTTTTAAACTTTCTGGCCCCCATTATGAAAGTTTGCCCAAGTGGACGGCCGCCATCTTATATATGCGTATCTGTGGGATTGGTTCCACGAGTGGAGCTGGCTCGTATTAAATTTGTAATTTCCATTATTTTTGTGTTTTAATTATAATGTCTAACCCTACCATTTCATAACAAAATATGAGTAAAATCAAAGATTTCCAAGTTTTGAGTCATATAATTCTTAATCAGTGGTACCTATCTGCCGACCCTTCCGCTACTATTCGTAAAATTTGTTGGGTTATTAATTATTATATCTGTGACATAGTTTAGTACTTTTTCACACTAAAAATAATTAAAATGCTTCATAGATACATAACCCAGGAAAGTATGTACTTGCAAATATACAAGCAAAGAAAACATTTACAAGTACCTAATAACTATCTTGTCAAAGCAAAATAAAAATTTTGCATAAAAGGAACATCTTTTCAAGGAAAACACTTTATTAACCTCAGGATTGTTTTGACATTCTGTCCTCCCCCTATTGCAACTTATTTGTTTGAATATGAGCGAAATCAGCATAGCGGTAAGAAATTGTTAAGTTGGTTTGTCTGTTGGAAATTGAAAGAAAGTGTAATTTTCGTTTCAAAAAAACCATGACAGATTGAAGAGTGACATCAGTTGATTAGACAAACATACAAAAACAAACACTTCAATATAGAATTTACATTTAACATTTCTACCTGATCGGGATTTTACAAACATTTTGGAGTGCTGAATAGCTTAGAAGCAGTTCACATCTGATCATCACACAAGAGTGGGGTCGGAATCTTCAATTTAGTTTTTTGATTTTTATACGCGATTTACTTATTTACTTTATTATTTAAATCATGTACTAAAACTGTGCGATCAGTAGTTTTAGTTTAAAGAAACTTTATTTCTCCTTTTATTTTACTCTTAACATTTTTTGTCGTCTCAAGTCAACGTTACGTAAGTAAGCAGATACAGATTTGCATTTATTCAAATATCAGATTTACACATATCTATATATATAAAAAAACAAAGTCGAGTTAGTTACACCATTTATAACTCAAGAAAAGGAACAATTTTGATGATCTTTGATTTGTTGGATTTGTCTTCGCCCCGAATAGCAGAATAATTATTAAAATATCGCAAAAATTCACGCAAAAAAAAATATAAAGAAAATTAATTTCCTCATACATAGATGCAGCTAATGATGGCTGATTGTCAATTCTACCGGTGACATACATTGGAAGCCCGCGTCAAACGCATGTTGAGGCGGTACGAAGTTTTCCAGATCAACTAGTAATACATAATATTTTAGGTTTAACTCCAGCACTCAACTAACTTTCAACCGTGAGCAGTCTTACTGGATTGTAATATTTATGCATTGATAATTATTTAGTGCTGAGCAAGCTACCATTTAAAACCACTGTGCCAGCCACTACACAGTTTAGTCATTTACTCAGCTAATGATGCAACTTAACAAAAAGCACTGTTTATATTATCATCAATTAATAATTATCTGTCGTGCGAAGTCTTGGAAAAACACTAGTCCAAAACACTCTTTTATTCAGACCATGTCACACAAAATTGCCTATAAATATAAAAGCAAAGCTCCATTTCAATTTAAAATACTGTCTCAGTAAAATGTCGTCTTTCCTTCGTAGCTTGGAAGATCCAAAATATCCTCTCCTTGGCCCAACTTTATGGGGACTCCAAAAATGGAGGGTTTGGCAGCCCAACTACTCAGGTTTTGCCTGCAACACTATACATATACTGGGCACGCTCTTCGTCATCAGCCAATATATAGAGCTTTGGTTCATCAGATCTGACCTTGAACTGGCTTTGAGGAATCTTTCAGTGACCATGCTTAGTACCATCTGTGTTGTCAAAGCTGTAACGTTTATCTGTTGGCAAAAGCATTGGAAAGATATCATCGAATTTGTATCAAATTTGGAGAAATTTCAGCTTAAGATCAATGATGAAAAGACCAAAATAATAATAAAAGAATATACGAAGTATTCAAGAATAATAACCTATCTTTACTGGGGTTTGGTCACAGCTACTGTGATCACTGTAGTCTTGGCACCTTTAATTGGATTTTTCTCATCAAAAGAACACAGATATTTGATTCAAAATGGTTCTGCGCCGTATCCTGAGATTCTTAGCTCGTGGTTGCCCTTCGATCGCACTAGGGGAATCGGTTATTGGTTGTCAGTTCTAGAGCATTTCGGAATTTGCGTATATGGTGGTGGTGTTGTGGCGAATTACGACTCAAACGCAGTGGTTATAATGTCGTTTTTCACTGGGCAACTTAAGCTCTTGTCCATTAACTGTGAAAGGATTTTCGATGGAGATGAGGTGATAAGTAACGATGAAGCTGTGAAGAGGATAAGGCAATGCCATTATCACCATGTTTATTTGGTAAAGTAAGTGAAAGGATTTTATGAATTTTTTTATGAGGTTTTTTATGCTATTTTTGCTTAAGCATAATGTTTATCGCGTATTTTAATGGATAATACACGTGTGTGTTTGAAAGTAGTTAGTATTTAACTAGTGGTTCGCCCCGAACTGAGATCTCGCGAGTCTCCCATAAAAACAAAAAACAAATATTATTTGTAATCTTTGGATGGACAGCGACGTCGGGGTCGGCCGCGAAAACGTTGGCGCGACGACATCAGTGGATTCGAAAAGAAATGGTGGGAATCTGCTAAGGATCGCGATAGGTGAAAGAAGTTGGGAGTTGAGTGTGGGGAGGCCTTTGCCCAGCTGTGGGAAAATGTAGGCTAGTAAAAAAAAAGTGATCTTTGACTATCAAAATAGTGCCACAAAAAAAATACCAAATTACTTAACCTACAGTTTCATTCAAATTACAGGGAACGGGAATTCATGTAATTGGTTACTTTTTTTGGGGTACAAATTGCAGTTATTCTGGATTTCAGACTTTTGCCTATATTTGTGTCACTAAAGCTACACGAATACTAAATTTCAGCATTGTGTCACTGGTGCACCCTGTGATTTTTGTTAAAGTTTGGTTTTTATTATGGATATTAACTCAAAAACTACAAATATTAAACTAAAAATAAAAACGTAGTAGTCAACTTCACTCAACTAGAGAAATCTCGTTCTCTAAAAGTACGACCATAAATACTCACGCAGCAGTGTCCAAATTCATCTAAATATGGTGGCACATAGGTCATAGTTACTTATTGGTAAAAAATAAAATTTAAATTACAAGTCATTTCCTAGTAAACATAACATAAAATAAAGATGGTACCTACATAGGTTGGTACAATTATATCTTATCATAAATTTCGTCACTTCAATTATTAATAAAATAAATAAAAAATACAAATCAAATAAAATAATTATTAAGTTTAGTCAACCTCCTATGGCGTCAGTTCGACTAACCACCGTTTGAGCTTATTTTTGAAGGAATGTGTCGAGCAGGTAATTCTTATATTCTCGGGTAGTCCATTGTAAATACCATAACATGCACCAGTTTTGACGTTTTGGTCAGCGGATGGGCGGATGGGGATGGGCCAGCAGTTTATTGCCGTTCCGCGTGTCCGTGTTTGCCTTCTCCAAGAGTGACGAAGGATTTCAGGTTGTTCCTAGCGTACAACGCCGTTTGGAATAAGACTATGGCAGGCACTGTCATTATCCTCAACGATCTGAAATGAGAAAAGGACCTCACCGATGTCTCTCCTGGTACTCGCGCAATGGCTCTCACGACTCGTTTTTGAATCCCGAAGACGCGCTCCACATCGGCAACATGCCCAAATAATTCAGTGCCGTATTGAAACAGTGAGTGCACTGTTGCGAATTAGCAACTCCTGACCATCTGCGTGGGCAAGATCGCTGAGACCTGCCACAATGCGAAGCAAGCTCGCCCGACCTTCTCACATAGCTTTTCGATGTGGTGTTCCCACGTCTGCCGTTATCCAGCTGAAAGTCAAGGAAGTTCGTTTGATATACCTAATCGATAAGCTGTGTCCCAAGTCCGACGGATAGCTGTCGGTATTTGCGACCTGCCAAATTAAAATGGGTAAAATGGGTCTTGCTTACGTTCAGTATTAGTCCGTTGGCTTTAAACCATTTGCCTAGTTCAGCTGCAACCGCGTTTAACTTCGTTTCTTTGCGGTTACAAACATCCAAACTTTTGCATTTATAATAGTAGTGCGATTTCTTTGTTAATGTATTTTTAAATTAGTGTGCAGTAGAGTTTATCTATATATCTATTAATATATAGAAATGGGGATAAACATTTATTTCTTTTCAGATTTTCGTCAATTTTGAATTCCTTGCTCTCTCCAGTGATGTTTCTGTACGTCATCATTTGCTCATTGATGATATGTGCAAGCGCAGTGCAAATGACTACGGTAAGTATTTGCATATCAATGAAACGTGTCCGCTGCTAACACCTGTGGAGAATTTTAAATTGGAACGAGATACACCAGGAGTCACTGTAGATCATATTTAATCTTGTATTAAGATGAAACATGGTAATAAAATAGACAAAATTGTACAAATAAAATATATACAAAAAAATACAAAAATTTATAAAATTTCATTCGCAGTTTAATCTAAAAACCATATAACCCAGCCAACGAAATAATTAAAAATATCAAAAAAAAAAATTTGAAAAACCTTTTGACAAATAAGTAACAAACCTTTGATATTAACATTACAAAAATTTCATGTTTTTAATTTTCATTTACGTATACCTACTTGTATCTATAGTAGGACTCAATGTAACGTCTAGTAGTGCAACGTAGAGTGGAAGGCAAATGACCGCGTGGCCGCTCTCCAACGATATGGTCAGACCTCATCAAGTCCATCACACACTCTACCATGACTGAATGTTCTCGCAATTCCTTCAATAGAGCTGAATGGAGACGCTAGAGCTGCTACTCAAGAGCTAATACCATAACCACGACCACTCAGCCAAGACTTGTACATAAAGCGGTGATTCAAATGCGCTCAAGGCTTCTTTCTCAAGACTCTTGATTTACTTATTTTTGTGAATGCCTGTATTTTATGTTTTATTCTGATAATCCTTATATAGTACAAGATGATATAGGATTGTCTACAGTGTCTGCCTGGTCTATAGATTTTTATCATAGCACCTGGAAGTGTACATATCAAGTTACAAAAATCTATTTAAAAGGTGTTGTTGTGATTCTTACATATGATAGCAGAGACTTAGGTAAATTAGTTTAGAATCGAAACTTCAATATGATATCATCATAGGAAGTCCACTACATAAGCCTACCCATAGATTTTTTAATTAATTAAATGACTTTACAACTACAATTACTTAACACCTACCAAAATACTTTACGAAAAAACAAAAATATTAAATGTGACGCAAATATAACTAAATATGTGTGTCCTAATAAAAAATAATTTGAATAAAACCGTAAAAACCAATATAACCCTAACTAAAAAAACCTACAAATATAACTTATGAAATAAAAATAAACTCTGTGTTTGCCAACCTAGAACGAAAAAATATGGAAGATAGAATATATTATTTGAAGGTGTAAAAATGTATAATAAATTTTCAAATGAAATAAAAGAATGCCAAAGTTTCACAATGTACAAAAAGAAAGTTAAACACTACATTATCGGAGTCAAATCACTTTAGTTATATCAATAATTCATTACTTTTATCTATAAAATATTACATTATTCTTTTAATTACAGAAACATATATTATATGTGATTTACTATAATAAAATATGTAAAATCATAAAATAATCCTAGAAATCGCAAAACTTCAAAAGCATGTTGTAATAAAACAGATATGTTACTCCTACATTATTTTTACGGACACATTGATTTTTGTATTCGGACTCTTTTAACGTAACTGCACCACAGTGGTCAGTGTTCGGCACCTTCACTCACACATAGACCGAACTCGCACACACTCTTACCCTTTCCGATCAAAACAACGACAGTGAAGTGGGTAATTATTTAATAAAATTTACCCACAAATTAATAGTTTTGCATTCTTGTGATTTGTATTATCTTTAACTATACTAGGTTTAAGTAACAAGTATCTATAGCTCAATAAAACGCATTGATTGTCACCAGCACCTATTAATATGTACCATAAATATACTAAGGTTTTATTGGTAGTATATATAGAAGTTATTAATTTTTATACTACCCATACTTCATCCTACCACATAACCTCAGAACAGACACAATTCTAGTAAAATACTTTACTTCGTATATTAGCTGTTTGCAATAGATATATATCCAATAGTTTTATGATTAACAACACATGACGCAAACTGCCAAAGCAGATCTTAGAATATATTATGAATAAATGTAAGCGAACAAATAAAATCAAAGCAAAAAGCGCAACAAATGACGACCTCCGTGGCGCAGTGGGCGAATAGCCGGCTGAGACGCAGGAGGTAGTGGGTTCGATTCCCGCCGCGGAACAAATGTTTTCATAATCTACAGATATTTGTTCCGGGTCTGGATGTTTTTCTATATATCATAAGTAGGGGAAGGGCGGGTAAGATGGATATGATAAGAAGAGACGGATGTAAATATTGTTAATCTTTGTATTAAGTTTGAACACTTAACTTAGAATAATCGTTAACTTAATAAACTATCATTGGCAACAATGAGATTAATCAAATCTAAAACAAAAATTGTGTAGCTCTAACAATTATTAAAAAGAGGAAATTATCCATCTTGCCCGACCAGGGTAGGTAAGATGGATAACCTAGTCTAGGTATTATAAAACTATATTTCATATAAGTGAACTGTATCTAATATTAAGTTCTTTTGAGAATAAAAAATTTTAAACCGATTTTTAGAGCAAATAATGCTGTGCAGTCTATACATAACGGCCTCCAACAACCTTAAGTATACAACCTGTAATATTATATACGACATTAATTTCAAATTAATTCAATTTCGGCGGTGCCTATGCGACGATTTGATGTCAGTTTCACAGGTACCTACTTTTATGATGAATGTATAATGATTTGTTTATCTATTTTATATATTATATTGGTAGTGTAATTAAAGTGGATCATGTTTTTTACTGGCCATATTGTAGTGGCAAAACCGAATGCCAAATTCGAACGGATCGGTTTTTTGCTGGATACTGTAAACAGGATACTCGTGTGACTGCTAGTGTTGAAACATGTGCACTACTAAACGGGATCCAAAAAACTGTACCTGCAAAAACTGGATGTTGCCATGTGAAAGGGCTGTTACTGGGAGTCGTTGTATGCAGGATATATGGGGTAGGCCTATGTTCTGCAGTGGTGGCTGCTATGATGATGATGATTGCGAAGTAAGATTTGCAGCGGTACAGCCAACCGAAATCCTAAAAAGCGTTAAACTGAAATAGGCTATTTAATATTTAATTTCTCAACTCCTAAAGCCAGGAAAGAGCTCTTAAAACGGTTTAATATTAATAAAACATCAAATTAAAAATTAATCTTATTGCGAGCTTTTAATTATAATTTCAGGCTGAGATACCGTTTATGTAAATTTACAGTATCTTTGAGTAATTAAGATATTATTCTAATTTTATATAGACAATCAATCTAGCAAGGTGCTTCAGAATATGTAAGTTAACCCGTGGGGGTGATTGTACCCATTAAACAGAACAACTTTAGATAAAAATAAATTATTTCAGCAAACATTTTACGAGCTTTGTCATCAAACAAGATGTTTCTTGGATTTTTCGCGGGATTTACATTAAAACCGATGAATTTCACAAAGTAGTTTTCAAGAAAAACTTTAAATTGCGTATTATATTTTTTTTATAGACATTGTTTTTAAGTTTTCATTCGTAAGTGAGGTCAGTGAACATATTTCTGGTTAACATACTATTTTAAACACCCTGTAGATAGTTCACACAGAACATAACTTCATAAATTTAGTATAGATCATAATAATCTGCTATTAGTTAACTCTTTGAAAAATCTTAGGTTAAAAATATTTGAAAACGCATTCTAACCATTGGTATACGCTTAAACCCAATGAATAGACCACTTCTATTCAAAATGCTAACGTCCTCAAATAATTCGATCACCAACCTCCACCTTTATAGAATTTTGGTTCATACTACTTTGAAATTAAAAGTCTCATTCCAATAGCAGATCTAAGCTCAGGAAGGCATGCAAATATCTACCAACTTTTAAAAAATTGTGCTTCATATCTAGAAATGAATAAGTTTGGCATAGTTAAATTTTCTAAGGAGTAGGATGGGTGAATACAAAAAAATTAAGCTTAAAAAATAAATTTGGTCGAATTCGACCACTGTGCATTGCCTACTAATTGGAATAAAATCTTCATTCCAATGGCTAATAAAGTATGTTTTAATTTTTAGGAAGGTACTGGAATAATGCAACGTGTGTGGATAGCTGAATACCTATTGGCGCTTATTGCCCAGCTATTTCTATATTGTTGGCATAGCAACCAATTACTTTACATGGTATGTTTTACATTCACTACTAGCTGACCCGCTCGCGGCTTCGCGCGCGTAGTTTGTTAAATATTTATTTGCATATTTTCTAAGCCCTGCAAGATATAATAAAACCGTTCAAGTGCGAGTTGAACTCGTGCGCCGAGGGTTCCGTACCTAACCATTGTCCTCTAAATTATAAGATTCTAAATTATAAGATGGCCATACAACTCAGAGGACTATCTTAATTGGTGTCAACTACGTATGTATGGCGGCACCCTTTAATAAAAATTAAAGGGTGCCGCCATACATACATACTTTGTTTGTTTTTTGAAATTTTTCCTTTATTTGTCCTTGCTTTTTGGCAAATTTCGTGATTCTAGGTCAACGGGAACTACCATATAGGTTTTCGACCCAAAACCTATAGGGTACTTCCGGTTGACCTAGAATTGTCAATTTTGGTTAAAAACAAGGTCTTACAGCACAAGTAAGGGAAAATTCCGGAAAGTAAAAAAGTTGAAGATTAAGGTAAATGTTGGTACATACTTACAAGTTTTCACGAAAATCTAAATTTGCCCATATCTTTTTATCGTGTTGAATCAGGATCTTGGTGTTTATACATCTAAAAGAGACTATAGACCTCAGTATCTGATATAAATTTCAATTTGCTAGGTCCACTCGTTCCTTAGAAAATCGGTGTTGACACACGGACAGACGGACAGCCGGACAAGAGAGTGATCTTATAAGGGTTCCTTTTTTACCTTTTTAGGTACGGAATCCTAAAAATGGAAAATACACGAAAATTTAGTTTAAAACTTATATTTTAACTCCTAAAATTTTCATTGAAATCTGTTGAGCCGTTTCGGATCCACACGAACTTTCAGACAGACAAAATAAATATACCTAAAGAAACGAGCAGCTCTAATTGCGGACAACGAAAATCCACAACCGTTAAATATTTAGTAGACTGGTGGAACGTCACCCGATAACTTCATTACAAGCACTGTAGTTTAGTTAATAAGATGTAGTTATCTGTGTTTGCTAGCTAAATGTTTCTACAGTTCAATTAATTGGTTTATATTTAGTCACCTAAGCCAGAAAAACTTATCGATAGAAGGACTTCGTATCAACCTTTTTCTATAATTCGTATAATGACGACCTCCGTGGCGCAGTGTGCGAATAGCCAGCTGAGACGCAGGAGGTAGCGGGTTCGATTCCCGCCGCGGAACAACGTTTGCATGATCTACAGATATATGTTCCAGGTCTGATTGTTTTTCTATATATTATAAGTATGTATTTACAAAAAAAATATTTAAGTAATCTATCAGTTCAAGTTCAGGTTCCCATAGTACAAGCTCTGCTTAGTTTGGGATTAGATAGCGCTGTGTTAAATGTCCAGCAATATTTAATTATTTATTTAATTAATTGAATAACGGTTTTGATTCCATATTAGAATTCCATAAGTATCAAGAACCACAAGCACCAAGATGCCACAATACCCAAATCCATTTACCCAGAGTAGCATTTGCCCCGCAGTGGGAATCGAACCTGCAACCTCTTGCGTCTCGCCCACCGCGCCACATAGATCTTTGGGTATATCTTATCTGTAAATAAGTACACCTACAAGTTTTGTAAACTTAATCATAAAATTTGTATGAAATAAGATCTTATTTTCAGAGCAGCAACGTCGAAGAAGGCGTATACAAGAGCGCATGGTGGTCACAGGAAGTTCATATACGTAGAAGTGTTCTACTCCTCGCCGGTCAACTACGAAGACCCATTTTGTTAAAAGCCGGGCCGTTCACAGATTTGAACGTAGCCACTTTTGTCGCTGTGAGTACAGAAACCGACAAAAAAGGTCGAAATATCTTTTATTAATTTTTGTACATAAATAGATTACAGACAAAACCGCTTACAAAAAGGACATGTACAAAGGCGAGCTTAACGCCAACAAGAGTTTTCTTCCAGCAAACCTTTGAGATAGAGATAGCTGATTACAGTGGTAGATACGTGCACAGAAACGGACTATTGGGGAAAAAAGTAAAAACCTACAATTATCCAGAGTTCCAAGATCAATTTTATATTATATCTACACATACGGATTCGGCGAATGACTCTTGAAACTTTAATCAAGCGACATTAGTAGAGGATAGGTTGACATTAGGTTGCCAGATTTAAAAACTGAAAAGCCGGACAGATCAGCCAGTTTCGTCGGACATCAGGATCAAAAAACCCTTAATTTTTTAGTCACGACAACTTTTTTAAAGTAAAACAAGGCTTTTTATCATTTACCATGTGATGACCATCGTGCGCGGAATTTAAAAAGCCTAACAAAAGCCGGACAGGCCGGAAACCGTCTGATTTGGTCGGACACGCAACCAAAAAACCTGACTCTGTCCGGCTTTATCCGGACGCCTGGCAACCCTAGTTGGGGATGACTCTGTTGGCACAAACTAAACTAAGTTTTGGTTTGACAAGACTAAAATGACAATTGCCACTTTCTTTCCGTGTAAAACAAAATAGAAATGCAATAATTTTAGTAAATCCGAAATTTAGTTTAGTTTATGCCAACAGAGTCGTCCTCAACTAATGTCACTTGAATACAATTTCAAGAGTATTGAAATTGAGATATGAAAAGGCTAAATGAAATTAATTGGCTCCATAAAACTACACCAAAAAAGAAAACTATTGTTATTCCGGAAAAAAATAAAATCTACTATTCTTTACACCACAAAGTTCTTTTATACGGTGAGGTAATAAAAAGCAACGATTTCCCTTTTTGCAGATACTGAAGGGATCTTACAGCTACTTCACTCTATTGAGCAAGAAAGAAGATTAGATTCCGTGTTACGATTTTATGCACTTTAGCACTTTCTAAACCGCCAGGGACTATCCGGTTTTAAGAAATGGCGTTTTATATTTTATAGGTTTTACCATTTTATTAGTTGTTTGAGCACTATCAAAATACTATTGAAGCACTTAATTAATTTATAGCACATTTTAGTCGTAAAGGTTGAATAGATTGAATGACGAATGTGATGACGAAAAGTTTTATTTGTAAGATATTTTCAAAAAAACTGCATCGGTTTCTGAAATTCTAGGTTTACCTAAAATTAGTTACTCGTCTTCTTTTACAAAAACTCGAACCTTTAACACAGTGAACATCAGTGGGCGTATAGCCGGCTGAGACGCAAGAGGTAGCGGGTTCGATTCCTGTCGATATTTGTTCCGTGTCTGGATGTTTTCTATATATGATAGCTATGTATTTACAAAAAAAAAGTATATACGTATTCTATCAATTATCTGGTTCCCATAGTACAAGCTCTGCTTAGTTTGGGGATAGATAGCGCTGTGTGAAATGACCAGCAATATTTATTATTATCTTCTTATTCATAACAAACCTAATGTAACGAAAGAAAAGTAATAAATACATCTATTTGACACGCTCACACAGTACAGACTACTAAGGAAAAGGCAACAGACAAAAATAAGAGGAAATTTATGTACATATTCAAGCAGATAGGTAAGTAAGTAGGCTGTAGTCATCAATGTTATGTGAAACAAATAGGTCTCATTGCGACGTTTTGCTGCCAACCATCCGATGATGGTAAGTGACTATATGAATAAATAAAGTTATTGAATACGTTGTCTCCATTTTTTCCATTACTTTAAGAACCGTTGCGTCTCATATTAAAATAGGGTTTTGAATCGATAGTTATGAAATATACCTTATATAAAACGGAGCCATAAAAACACAATCAAAATCTCACAAATCTACGTTAAAACCTATCTCGTTTTTAGCAAAAATAATGAAAGTTTCAAAACATATATATAAATATGCTATCGAAAAGTATAAAATTCATCAAAAAATATCTTTTTCTCTTATAATTAAACCCGCACTCAAATTTACCTCAATGACACCACAGTGAAATGAAATTCATATTTCAGCGGTAGCATGAAATGATTATAATTTTGTTACAAAAAGACGAAACTTATAGTTTGCTGAGTCCACTCAGCTTAATTAAAACGTTATATTTTTTGCAGCGATTGTGCAACGTGAGATGAAGGTTGATGAGAGCTCTTGGGATGTATTGAATATTTCGCAAGTTGAATTAAATTATGTGTCATTTGAATATAACTTATTTTTAACCCTACGAAAACGAGGGAGTTTTTTTTTTAATATTTTGGAATAACTAACAACTACCATAATACATAGGGTGTTTGATAATATACGCACAAAAATGAAAGGGGTTATTTTGATGAGAATAATAAATAAATTTGTGAAATGTTTACCATATAACTGTGAAATTTATTTTGGCATGTAAAACCAAACACTTTATTAAACTTATGTTGTGCTATTGCATAATGCTTGCCATCTAACCACAGATACTGTATTGGTGACGTCTCGAGATATCTCTTGTTGTCCCTTTCTAACCCAAAACCCGTAGCCATTTCCGAAAGATATATCAAATCGGCCTTTATTTTTGGATGTCGATTGCAAGAGTAGGCAGTAAGTTTTATATTAATCAACTAAACTCAGTCGATTTTCTTTAAAATTTGATAATATAACTAGTAGTTATTTTTCGAGAATTTTTTTTTTATGTTTTGAGAAACCGTCTCTTAAATATCGTCAGTATATTACCAAACACCCTGTATACTATGCAATTATAGTAGTCTATGTCAGTACATGGTAAATCATGTGACTGATTGATATTGTTGTCCATGACGTTATTTACATCATCATCATCCACAGCCCAACTTCACCCACTGCTGGGTATAGGCCTCCCCAAGTTTGTGCCATCCGCCACGATCCTGCGCTAATCTCATCCATTGACGGTCCGCGACTCTAACGTTATCTACATATTAGATAAATTATCATAGCTAGAATCTAGCTGGATCTTTTTTTTTATGGTCTTCTTTAAGAAAGCAAGCAAGAAAATCAAAGCAGCACTCGAAGGTCCCTTGCACGAGTGCATCAGAAAGGGTCATTACCCTGAAGTGATCACAACCACTCTGCCAAGAGCGTCACGACTAAGAAGAAGAACATTCCGAATGAGTTGAAAATTTGCTTAGAATAAAACCCTAATAAGTTTAAGATTCAGAAGTGAAAGTCACTATAAAAATAACAAGAACTTTATTAAAACAAAAATAAACAGTTATGAAAACAAAACCATCTATATTTGCAAGTACTTCATAATCAATTATTATCAAAGAAATCACCAATTTACACAATCGAGTTGAAACTACTTACTCAGCTATATTTTATCACTGAAATACACATTTTTACACTATACAACACTTAGTCACATAAGTCATAACATGTTACAACAAGTAATAATAATAAATAAATATTGCTGGACATTTCACACAGCGCTATCTAGCCCCAAACTAAGCAGAATACTATGGGAACCATATAACTGATAGAAATCAGATCTCAGAACGTTTATTTGCTCGAATATAGATACATGTTTTGATGTTACACTTTGTTGATCCTTATATATTCTACCATACAGATGATGGTGTGCAAATATAAATATATAAATCGAATTTAAACTAATTGAATGTCAAACAAAATTAGAAATGTCAATACAATACAACATAAAAAACAAATGTCATAGTATAGTCAATTAAAAGTCATTGGAATGGGTTAAATATTCATTAATGTCTATAGTGTGCCAGTCATTTTGTCAACTTTAATACTTATATACTTTTTTTTTGTAAATACATAGATACTTATAATAGATAGAAAAACAACCAGACCCGGAACAAATATCTGTAGATCATACAAACATTTGTTCCGCGGTGGGAATCGAACCCACTACCTTCTGCGTCTCAGCCGGCTGTTCGCCCACTGCGCCACGGAGGTGGTCAAAGTCACGCCGAATACGACCGCACCGCACGAAAGACGACAAGCAAGTGGCCGCTTTTTTCTTTTTTTTTTTAATGGACTTTCTCGCTTTAACGAGCGCAGATGGTGCTCAGCCCTGTAAGTTTTGAAGGCAACTAGTGCAAGGGCACCACTTAGGTATGAACATCGGCTTGGGCCGTAGCCAGAAAGGCGATAGGAGAGAAACACATGTTTGAACCTTGTAAAGGCGGCGACTGAAGGGACTCGTCGACCTCGCCGGCGAGTTCGGTGTATATGTGAAGTGTTTCCTCTGTCTAACGTAGATGACTCAGAAATCTCCTGTGACGTGTCTCGGTCGACAGAGGGTTTCAAGTGACCTCTTTGCGCTTGGGGGCTGCTTTACGAGTATTTAGCAACGGTAGGCGAAAACAAGTTTCTTAACTATATTAATTCGAATACTGATCATTCATATTTTCAATTCTAGATTAAAATTTTCTTTTTACAGTTAAGGAAAAATTAATAATGCCCTAGCATTTTAGGACTTATCGAGAGAACAAGCTTGTGAAATATTATTGGCTAGCTACTCACAGATAGGTTCATTCTTCAAACCCTCTCAACGCTATTGCCTTTCTTCCAATCAATAGATATTTTTCCTCTAGTCTAGAGTATAAATTACATGGCCCAAAATCTGAAGTACACACGTCTGAAGTTGACTAATTGCCCAATTTATTATCAACCAAACTAAAATGAACACAGTTTTGGAAGCTGTTTTTGTCAGTCTGGATGGGATCTGCCCCTTATTCTGTATCTAGAAAGTCACCCAGCGAGAGTTAGTGACTTGACAACTCTTGATCGCTTTTGACATTTCTGGAAAGTAACTTTGGTAAGTTGATAGGCATTTTACCTGTCAAAAGTTAGTTATAAGAATAGAATAAGAATACATTTATTTATTTTTCTTATACAAAAGTAGTATACCTACATGCTTAACATGATTAGAGGGTGATTAAAAAAAATAGGCTAGACACATACAGGTACACTAACGAGTACTGGCATTTCATCGTGTGATAGAATTATATAAACTTAAAATAACAAATTCAAAATATAGAGTTTGCTACATTTTTCATTGATAACATTTTTACCCTCAGGGTAGGAATGTAAAAGCTTACACTTAAAATTAAAACGTGAAGTTTCCCCAAAATCTTGTTAGCTGGACCTTTGATCTGAGAGACTAGAAAGTAGATTAAATAAAATTGGTAGGTAATTTAGAGGATTAATTAAAAACATTATTTTGTAATATCATATAAAATAATTTCTTTGCAGTTTAACGAATGAATGAATGAAAACATTTTATTGTAGGTACACAATACAAACAAAATAGAAAAAACAAAACAAACAGTACAATAAAATCTTATCGCTTAGAAGCGATCTCTTCCAGACAACCTTTGGATGATTATAATAATAATATGATGGTTATAATAAAGATAATGGTCGTGGGTGTACATTTATGGCTAAACTATTTATGAAGAGAGTGCGTCTAATACCAATATAAAAACATAATTAAATACTAACATTTACAAATAAATATGAATAGATATAGTAAATTACTTATGTACTTACATTAAATATTTATAGAAACATATAAATTATAATATATTTTAATAATATGTAATATAAAGATAAGCTGATATATGCGATTACATATATAAATGAATTGTGCGATACTACGACGTTTCTGTCAAATACAAACTTTTAACCCTAGATTTAAATATGGCTAAGGATGAGGCTTGCCGTATTGTTACTGGTAACGCGTTCCAGAGACTTTTATGACATTTTTTTACCGTCCGTGCAGTACTGCTGTGCAGTAATGCCGTGCAGTAATGTCATAAAAGCTGGAGTTATGAGCAATAGATTTTCAGACGACCGGAGTAGGCGGGGATTAGAGGAATAATAAATAAATAAATAATAAAAATTGCTGAACATTTCACACAGCGCTATCTAGCCCCGAACTAAGCAGAGCTTGATCTATGGGAACCAGATACCTGATACTTATATACTTTTTTTGTAAATAGATACTTATAATATATAGAAAACACCCAGACACGGAACAAATATCTGTAGATCATGCAAACATTCGTTCCGTGGCGGGAATCGAACCCGCTACCTCCTGCGTCTCAGCCGGCTATACACCCACTGCGCCACGGAGGCCGTCAAGGAATAAAGGAACTCAAATCGCTCCTTCAAATAGGAGGGGGTTAAGGTATTTTGGAGGATGTTGTATAACAGGGAAAGGTTAATAGCATTCCGGCGAAGACGAATAGGTTAGTTTAATCTTTATGCCATGACACACGTTTTTGGATGAGGGGATGATGTCAATGTGCCATTATTATTACCCTTAAAAAGAGAATTAAAATTTTATTCATATTTCTGAAACCAAATGTATCAGCAAGATGAATAGGTTTTATTGGTCAGACGTAAGTACTTTTCTTAGATATTCTTCTAAGATATTACAATACTATTAGAGATGTTGACTGTATTTTGAAGAAAATCGAACTCCAAGCAAATTCTTCACAGCAAACTTTTCACAATTTTGAAATACCTCTATCCAGTAAGACCTTTGAAATTCCTTTTAACTCAATCGAACCGAAAATTGACTTTTCTTGTTCATTTCTCAGGAGGATATTACCAGGATGTAAAGTCAAGGTTTTCTAAATAGCGGCCGTTTTATTGCTGCCATTATTGCATATGACAAACACTAAGGTTGATATCAAATGTGGCTATCTGTGTCTAAGGTCACAAAGACGGCAATTTGTCATCCTCGACCAATCAAAAACGTTTATTTCATCATGGCCGACAACAGATTTCAGTTGGACGTTTCTATGCACATGTTTTTTTCAATTTTTGAACATTTTTGAAAAATCCTATTATTGAAACTTGTCAACTTGATTAAACGTTCGTGCAACATAAAATTGTTACAAAAAATATGACGTGCTGTTGTCAAGATTCAGAAAAATACGGACGAAGGCGTGGGTATGCAATTAGTTATTTATAAAATAAAATTACAACCGGGTGTTGCCAGTGTCAATAGGCGACGGTGACCGCTTATCATCAGGTGGGCCGTAAGCCAGTTTCCCACAAAACAAAAAAAAATATATGCACAAAATCTGGCTTTGTCAGGGTACCTTGCCCTAATTGTGAGTGTTGGGTGATTTCCAATCCGCTATTCTTGTATACTATACGCACATAACCAATTCGTTAGACCATATACTAAATTATCTTGTTTCGCTGTTGGGACGATTTATTGTATAAGTTTTGCCAAATCAGAACTAGATGGGCGCTAGTAAAATTGTACTGATCCTAGAACGCGCTATTGAAGCGTTTTGGGTAATTTGTTGGTCACTTCGTGTGTTACTACTAACTCATAATAAGGCCCTTGTTTCGTAATAATAGGTTGGGGAAAAAGTCTTTTCGCATTATAGTATGTATGAACTTGTAATAAAATCTCTTTGGCTATACTATTTGTATCTGGCTGGTTTTGGTATCATTTAAAGTTTAAATTTTAAAGAAGATAATTCCAAATTCAAATTAGGAAAATGTGTGATTTTTATTTGTTTTTCGTACTGTAAAGATCAGTGAATCTAATGAAGAAATTCGATACATTTTAAAATTTTACTACAAAAAACGTAAAAATGCAACGCAAGCTGCGAAAAAAATTTGCGATGTTTATGAACCTAGTACAGTGTCTGTGAGAGTAGCACAAATGTGGTTTAGGCGTTTTCAATCCGGAAATTTTGCTGTCAAAGATGCATGTCGCTCTGGTCGCCCTATTACGGATAAAATTGATGCCATTGTTGAAAAAGTGGAGCAAGATCGGCATATCAGTAGTTACGACGTAGCTGAAGAACTGGGAATTGACCACAACACAGTTTGGCGCATTTGAAAAAAACTGGGTACACAAAAAAGCTCGATATTTGGGTACCCCACGAGCTCACTGAAAGAAACCTAATGAACCTAATGAACTCATTTGTGATTCTTTATTACGACGTAATGAAACGGAACCATTTTTGAAGAAGCTGATAACTGGTGATGAAAAGTGGATCACGTACGACAAGAACGTGCGAAAAAGGTCGCGGTCAAAGGCCGGTCAGGCTTCACAGACTGTGGCGAAACCCGGGTTAACTCGCAACAAGGTGATGCTGTGTGTGTGGTGGGATTGGAAGGGCATTATTCATTATGAGCTGTTACCACCAAGCAGGACCATCGATTCTGAACTCTACTTCGAACAACTGCTGAGATTAAAGCAAGAAGTTGAGGGAAAGCGGCCGGAATTAATTAACAGAAGGGGTGTGGATTTTCATCATGATAACGCTAGACCTCACACATTTTTAGCCACTCAGCAAAAATTAAGAGAGTTTGGCTGGGAGGTGTTGCATTTGCCGTATAGTCCTGACCTTGCACCTTCAGATTTCCACCTGTTTCGGTCTCTTCAGAATTCTTTAGGCAATGTCAGGTTAACATCACGAGAGGACTGCCAAAACCACTTGTCGCGGTATTTTAATCAGAAGCCCCAAAATTTCTATAGCAATGGGATCATGCCCCTACCTACAAGATGGCAAAAAGTTATCGAATAAAATGGTACCTACATACTTTAGTTAAATGTAAATAAACTATATTAAAAATGTTTTGAATTTTCTTAAAAAATGCGAAGAAACTTTTTCCCCAACCTAATATATTCTGTCATTGAAATTAAAGCAGTATGTCATTACTTCCAACCCTTGAGAACCCAATAGTCATTCTGTCGCCGTTATTTTAGAAAACCGTGGCTTAATCTAAAGATTACGACGACCCAAGACAAAAGGCCCGCGATGATATCAAATCAATTGTCTGCTCCATTTGTAGATCGCTGAAGGCTCGATATCAAAGATTTCATTCGTTTTATTTGTTTCACTCTTTCCACGAAATTATGATTTACACGATTTTCTTTTCTTGTCATTTTTAGAGGGATTGTGGCATCTAATAAAGGTTGACCGGATAATAGTACCTGAGATTATTGATGATTGATCAAGCAAAGCGAGATCTCCAAATCAACTTGGGCAAATCGGCGTTGTATGTATGTATGTTTGTTTATCTGAGGATAACTTTCGAAGCGTTGATCCGATAATCGTGGAATTTAATACATACGTAGATAGTGATAGTAGAATTTTGGTGTGTCTAAATGAGCTAAAAATGTGGGGGGGTTGTTGAGATATTAGGGTTCAAGATGGGTAAAAAAAAATTATACCATAAGCTCAAGTCGCCAAATTAAAGGACTACATTGACAAAATTCGCAGGGTACATCAGTGACCCCATAATTACTGGTGTACCCTGTGAATTTTGTCAAAGTTTTGTTTTTATTATGGCTAATAACTCAGAAACTACAAGGATTAAACTGAAAATAACTAAACTGAGTCATAAACGAATGCAAAAAGATTTAAAATAATGAGGATTGAAAACTTTAACCCTTAAACTTGCAACAAATCCAATACAATTTTCCTCACTCACCATAATGCAAATTGGAAAATTTAAATCATACCGAAACTTTCGCCCGAAAACTAGTTATTTTCGTTGTCAGGTTCCGAATACTAAACTTTTATGAACTGGGAAATATAGTCGGACTAATACCGACTTCTTGTTTTCTAACTTTGTAAAGCCTTTAATCTGAAAATCGGGCTGATATTCATTAGTTGCCCTTTGTGGTGTCATTAGGGTTAAGCTCAGTTTTGACGCCCGATTTTTAGATATTCTGGTACTCTCGGATATTCTGAGTTAGTAATACTTTTAAGCGAAAGTTTTGTTAATGTATAATGTTCATTGAATGGACATATATAGGGCTGGTATTCACCAAAGTGGAGCAGAAAGAAGAATATTATGTGATTATTCTAAATACGGGATTAATCACGTGCTATTTTATCGGTGTTTCAGCCGACAACGTGCGAGGCGAGACGTTGTTCGGAGCGGATCGCACTCCCTGATGAAGGTCACGAATAGAACCGAAACATTGTTGGACGAAACACCGATAAAACGTTACGCGATTGATATCACGAAAGTTTTCTAAGTAAAAAGATATTATGTGGTGTGTAAAATCAACCAATAACCACGTAGATTACGTAATACCGTTGGCTTGATAAAAAAGTACTTTGTTATCAAGGGGCGCGCGATATTTTGGAGAACAAGCGAGCGAAAGCGAGCGAGGATGGTGATGCGTCGAGCGTGCACCCGAGTATAACATAACTTTTTACCACGAATTCCAGGAAATTAAAACGAATTTATAACAGTTTAAGCTAAAAGAAAATTTCCGTTTCCGGTATTTATTGTTTTTCCCCCCTCTAAGATATTTTGGGACTCTGGGAAAACATGGAGCTGAATTAATTCAAAATAAATCTACGCATGACGCAAACATAATACACTAAATATATTGAACGAATACATCGATGAAGGGACCTTACGGTAAACTATTTTAACGGTTATTTTGTGGAAAAGCCCGGAATGAAATTGTTTTTTGGTCTAAAATTCAAATTGGTTTAATATATTGATAATCAAGCAAACATTTGTTTTATGTCTGGGCGTTGAATAGTTGGTAGTTTTGGATACCCAATATACAGGAAATCCTAGTATTTTGTCTATTGGGTACAGGGTATTGGGTCAGAATTAATTGATTGTTAACGTGTTACGACAATTCAACAATAATATCAGAGGTACTAGTGGTTCACCTCGAACTAAGATCTCGTGAGTCTCCGATTAGAACAAAAACATATTATTTGTAATCTTTCACTATCAAAATAGTGCCACAAAAAAATAACCAACTTTTTAAACCTACGGTTTCATTCAAATTGCAGGCAACGGGAGTTCATGTATTTTGGTTAATTTTTTGGGGTACAAATTGCAGTTATTCTGGATTTCAGAACTTTTCCTATATTTGTGTCACTTAAGCTACACGTATACTAAATTACAGCACTGTGGGGTTACTAAATTTTGTCATAGTTCAGTTTTTATTTTAGCTAATACTCAAACACTATAAAGAATTTAATAAAAATAAAAACGGAGTCTAAATGTACAAATAAAGACCTTACATTTGATGTCCTATTTGACCTAATAGTCTCATTTTCATTTTTAACCCTCTTCAGCCCCAAAATTGTGCCATCACTACCTACCTATGTATCAAATTTCACGATGATCGGATCAACCCTTCGAAAGTTATCCTCGAACAAACATACATACATACATACAACGCCGATTTGCCCAAGTTGCAGCCACAGGTCGTCCACTGCTGAAGAAAAGCCTCCCTATAGACTTCCTGAGCAACCTCTTGTCCAGCCTGCGCCTGACGACTCTTAGTAACTATTATCAGATCTTCACGACAATTGCTTGTTTATAATAAAGTTTGTCTAGAAAACAAATACCTACTTCTTATTGTTTTGATTATGTTTGTTTATTTTGTGGTGTCTCATAATGTATTCATTCATCGTTTCGGTTCATTCATATACCTTAATCCGGGTGAGTGTAATCCGCGCTGCGTCTCGTCCCGCAAAGAAAGGGTCTTTGGGTCGTGGGTTAAAACACAGCTATCCGTATAACCTCAACACCCTGAATATTTGAAGTGACATATTTCAACACCCCTACTCAATCAAACTCCTACAAAGGTGTCGCCTTTGTAACATGTCGACGTCAAGATCAAAGTTCGTTATTGAAACTATGCTTTCGGGTAAATAAACTAAGTTAGAACTTAAATGGTTTTAGCAAAGCTTTGAAGTTGAAATATTACATGGCTGATTACATTAGGCAGGTGCGATTAAGTGGACTATTTGTGTGCGTACAAGCCTCTAATAGCGACTTTGCACGCAGAGTTGATAAAAAATTAGCCTATGTTTATCTGTATTATATACATACATATGTATATATAAGTATGTATATATATGCATATATAAGAAATTTCATCAAGATTGGTTCATCCTACTACTAACAGACAGAGTTACTTTCGAAATATTTGCGTGATCTGCACAGATACTCTTTAAATAAAAAGTATCTATGCATTTACAAATTAAAAATTATAGCTATTGTTTTTATTTTATATTAGAATAACGACCTCCATGGTACAGTGGGTGAATATCCGGCTACAACGCCAGAGATTGCTGGTTCATTCCCGCCGAGGAACAAATTTTTGCATGACCTACAAATTATTGTTCCGGGTCTGAGTGTCTATTTATTATAAGTATGTATTTACAAAACAAAAGTATCTAAGTATTCTATCAGTTATCGGGTTCACATAGTACAAGCAATACTTAGTTTGGGGCTAGATAGCGCTGTGTGTAATGACCAGTATTATTTATTTATTTAATCAATGAAGTATGGCAGGACGCACGTCACGCACGTGTGAACGCGGCCGCGGTATGCAGGTTAGAAACATGCTTGAAACTTGCCAGTAAAGTCCTTATTTGATATGACAGCTTTATAAAACAATCATTAAAGGAATAATAGCAGAAAGAGGAAACTACATGAGCCAGGTAAAGGCGTAAAATATTGCATTAGAACGAGACACATGGAGGGAGTTTAATCAGTTGCAGCCACATATATTAAACGACATAAATATGAGAGACATAAAACTGGCCAAGTCTGTCTCATCAGATGCTTCCGGTCTGAGTATATTCAAGGAAAAACTGAAGAAATTGCTTGTAGAAAAACCTTATAAGGAAGGAATAAAAGGAATAATTATATGAAAAAAATCTAGATAAATAATAATTATAATTTTAGTCACTCAATAACTTTGACATTATTACAATTTTATTAAAATGGTACTTACTAGTAAAACTCGACATTGCATGCGTAAAATGCTGAATATGGCTGCACTTATACTATGTTCTACTAAACACGTTGTGTCTACCCATAATACGCAACAAATAGATGTATTTTTTTTTTATTTATTCGACAAAAATTTACTAATAGTATTACATAAAGCATTGTAAACCCTTAAAGGTTTGTCTCGGGGCTTATAGACACTCAAGCCGCTACACATTACTTAAATACTTAAAAAACCCGCCACCTTTACCTAAACATGATTTTAGTAGTTACACAATTACACATAACCGACCTACCCACCCAAATTGGCATCTACATATTACCGAAATTATTTGTGCGTGTATTTGTAGCAATTTATATGATTTGAACACGTATAACCAACATAACTCCCTTCTACTCCCTATTTTAGATTACGCCGACGTCAGCTATCCTTCCTCGACCTATCCTTATCAACCTTTCCGAAGTCCAATTGAGCAAACTTGAACGTCTTCAAAACCTTTGTATTCGGTTCGTATTCGGCTTGCGCAAATATGACCATGTTTCAGAATTTCGCGCAAAACTCAAGTGGCTCCCTATCCGTCTTCGCCGGAATGCACATATTCTGTCCCTTCTTTTTAACATTATTTTCAATCCTTCTTCACCATCCTATCTAAAGGAGCGTTTTGTGTTCTTGCACCAGGCGCATGATCGAAACCTACGCTCTAAGTCTCCAAACCCCTGTCCACAGTTCTCAATATTATGGTGACTCCTTTACAGTTCAAGCTGTGCGGCTGTGGAACGCTTTACTTTTCTCTATTATCTCATCTAAATCTCTTCCTATCTTCAAAGCTAAGGTATACAACCATTTCCTTTCTTTGTCTACGCACTGTTAGTTTATCGTTATGTTTATCTCCTTTATTGTAGTTTATACATAAGTATATATTATTATATTTGTAAGTATATATATTTAGTTTATTAGTAAGTATAGGTAGTTTATGTAGGTTTATGAATATACTCGTATTTACACCGCCGTCTTTTTGATTTTGTTTTGTCCTGTCCATCCAAAGGTTGTCTGGAAGAGATCGCTTTTAGCGATAAGACCACCCATTGTACTTACCTTAATTTTTGTGTATTTTTATTGTATTTTTAATTTTGTTGGTGTGCAATAAAGAGTATTCTATTCTATAATTACAATCAAATGTTCGCTTATCGCAGTGTGATTGCGAGTTTCCTCACAACTTTCTCGAAGATATCGCACTTTTATTTGCCAAAGTCACTAAAGTAATATTTTATGTGTTGACTTCGTTCGTCTTTTGTCTCCAGGTCCGAAATGGTGTTTTATCTAAGCTACTCAAGACTCCCTATCTCAAAGAACGTTTCCATATCCTGCAACATTCCAAACCTCGTTGCTTGCGCTCATCCGAATCTCTCCAACTTAAGACATCGTTACATTCCTACGATGACTCCTTTACAGTGCAGGCTGTCCGTTTATGGAATGCGCTACTAGTGGCTATCTGAAATGGTAAATCACTCGCTGTTAAGGAACATTATTTAACTACTTGTCGCTAACTATTGCTTATCTCTTTTATATTATGCATTTATTGATCGAGCGAAGCGAGATCTCCAAATCAACTTGGGCAAATCGGCGTTGTATGTATGCATGTTTGTTTGTCCGAGGATAACTTTCAAAGCGTTGACCTGATCATCGTGAAATTTGATACATAGGTAGATAGTGATAGCACAATTTTGGTGTGACTAAATGAGCTAAAAATGTGGGGGGAGTTCTTGAGATAATGGGGTTCAAGAGGGGTAAAAAAAAATTAAAAAGAGACTATTCGGTTAAATGGGGCATCAAATGAAAGGTCTTTGTGTGTACATTTCGATCCTGTTTTTATATTTAGTTTAAATCTTGAAGTTTTCAAGTTATTAGCCATAATAAAAACTGAACTTTGACATAATTCACAGGGTGCACCAGTGACCCCACAGTACTGAAATTTGGTACGCGTGTAGCTTTAGTGACACCAATATAGGAAAAAGTCTGAAATCCAGAGTAACTGCAATTTCTACCCCAAAAAAAGAGTAATCTATATGAACTCCCGTTAACTGTAATTTGAATGAAACCGTGGGTCAAGCTAGTTGGTTATTTATTTTGTGGCATTATTTTGATGGTCAGAGTACGCATAATATTTTTTTGTTTTTATGTTAGACTCGCGAGATTGCGAGTTCGGGGCGAACCACTAGTATTATTGTGTTTAATGTAAACCTAACCTATCGTAGATTTAATATTGTATATATGTGGTACACCACTGATACCCTAGGTAAAACTCACATGATCCATTCCATTCAAAGGTTTTCTAGAGAGATCTATGTAGCGATTAGACCACCAATTGTATACATTCATTTGAATGTAGCTGCTCTACAATTTTTATAATTTTTGCAGTTTCATCGGGCTATCAGTATTCTGTTAGTAAACTATTTCTAAATAAATGAATTTGAATTTAAATACTGTTACTTTTAATTCGACCTCCGTGGCGCAGTGGGTTCGATTCCCACCGCGGAACAAATGTTTGCATGATCTACAGATATTTGTTTCGGGTCTGGATGTTATTCTATATATTATAAGTATGCATTTACAAAAAAAAAGTATATAAGTATTCTATCAGTTATCTGGTTCCCATAGTACAAGCTCTGCTTAATTTGGGGCTAGATAGCGCTGTGTGAAATGTCCTGCAATGTTTATTTATTTATAATTGTTTGTTTATTCTTTATTGCACACAAGAAAATACATTTATAAATACAGAAATAGAGGTCATGTACAAAGGCGAGCTTAACCCTAAGAAGAGTTTTCTTCCAGCAAACCTTTGAGGCTAGAGAGAGAAATGATTTTAAAGGTAGGTGAGTGTACAAAAACATAAATAAATATATATATATACCCAAAACGAATATGAAATTTACTCAAAGTATGTCATAATATTATAATTATAATAAATAAATTATATGGAATAATAATACATACCTACGTAATATAAATATATACCTATATATAATAATATAAAATTACAGAGAAAGGTAGTGCTCTTTAACTTTCCGTTTAAAAATTTTGAGTGATGGGCTAGCGCGAACTTCATGAGGAAGGGCATTCCAAATTTTTACCGCATAAACGGTGAAGGAGCCTCCATAGCGGCTAGAAGTGTGTTGAGGTATTTTGAGGAGAAGAGACTTGGAGGACCGGCATGGCACACTGCGAGGGACAAGAAATTCAAAACGCTCACGGAGGTAAGAAGGAGAGATTGGACAATATAATACTTTGAAGAGGAGTGATAAGACGTGAAGATCACGGCGAAGACGAATAGGGAGCCATTTAAGTTGGAAGGATCTAAAATTGGATGCGTGATCAAACTTGCGCAGACCGAATATAAAACGAATGCACAAGTAGACGTTCCAGTTTATTGAGAAGTTCCTCCGTAGCATCAAGAAAACAGACATCTGAATAGTCGAGAAGGGGCAACATTAAGGCTTGGGCGAGAGTAATTTTAGTTTCAAAGGGAAGAAATTTCTGAAGGCGTTTTAGTGATTGGAACGAGAAATGCACCCTTTTACTGATTTCGTTTATGTGGCTGGCCCAGGATAGCTGGTTATCAAAAATGACACCAAGGTTCTTAGCTTTGCTCGAGTAAGGTATAGGTACCTGATCAAACACGATTTGAGGTAACGTTAACTGGTCGACGACCCTCAGCATATATGGACTTCCCAAAAGTATAACCTGGAACTTAGAAGGGTTAACCAATAGACCAAAAGTATTAGCCCATGTGTTGATGCGGTCAAGATCTGTGTTAATTTGGTTAACACCTTCTAATATGTTCTCGGCTTTAAAGTGCCGATAAAGTTGTAAATCGTCGGCATATAGATGGCAGTGAGAAAAAACAACAAGGGTAATAGAGTTGATAAAAATTGAAAAAAGTAGAGGAGAGAGAACGACACCTTGCGGTACACCAGCAGATATGTCACACCAGTCAGAGCAAGACTCATTCGAGCGCACACACTGCGAGCGGCCGGAAAGATATGATTTGAACCAAGAGGTTACTTGATGAGAAACACTTAGGGAGGAAAGGATGGACAGTAGGATATCATAGTCAACTGAATTGAAAGCACTGCTGAAATCCAATAGCACCAGAGCAGTAAGGCACTTATTGTCCATACCCCAACGAATATCGTCAGACACTTTCGTAAGCGCACTTACGGTACTGTGGCCAGGTCGAAACCCAGATTGGAATGGACTCAGCAGGCTATTTTGAGTGAGAAAATGAGAAAGTTGTCTATGAACAACGTTTTCGAGGACTTTTGAAAGGATAGGTAATATGGAGATTAGACGAAATTGCGAGACAATAGTAGGATTAGAGGTTTTAGGCAGAGGTAGGACAAATGCTTTCCTCCAGGCGGAAGGAAAGGAGCTGGTTGTTAAGGAGTGATTTATGATGTGGGTAATGACAGGAACAAGCTCAGAGGTTAAAGGTTGCAACATCTGAATGTGAATGCCGTCAGAACCTACAGCTTTGGTGGAGATGGACCTCAGGAATAAAATGACTTCTTTTTCAGTAACCTCTTTGAAGATAAAAGGAGGGTACTCAGGCATGGGTAAGTGAGAGATTTTGTCTAAAGTAAAAAGTTTGACGTTCTTGTCTAAAGAAAGAGGAGATTTGGAAAAATGAGTGTTAATTGTATTCAAGTCAAATGATATGGTGGAATTACTAGACTCTTTACCCAACCCAAGAGATTTTAAAAATTTCCACATCTGAGAGGAACTGCAATTTTTTATCGAGTCGTGTATGTGGCGTCTCTTGGCATCTCTGCACAGCTTGGTACAACGATTACAGAGTTTTTTATAGGTAAGTAAATTCTCCTCAGAAGGAAATCTTTTGTAGGTCCGTTTTGCTTTGTCTCGTTTAGACATAGCTTTCTTAATGGTCCGAGTCAACCAAGGAGCCGGAGGGTGTTTGACTTTAACAAGTTTAAGAGGTGCATGTGCGTGATAAAGGGTAGTTAAGATACGGGTGTTTTGTTGTTTATGGTGTGCAATATAGTATTATCTATATCTATGTACTCTTAAAAAGGTATTTAAGGATAGATGTTTTGATGGAGTAATAAAGATCAATAGAGGATGGAACTTGGTGTTCCAATGTTCGCCTCTCGAATTAACTCAAAAAACGGATATTTTTAGGTTAAAGTCCCTACAACTCTCCCATTCTAGAATTATCCACCCAGTAGTAAACTTGACATAACTAGCATACATTGCTACGTTAAACGTGGCTTTTCTTGAATCAGAGAAATCGCAGCAAATACCTGAAATAGCCCGACCACGCTAATAGTGTAGAACGATAGGGATGACAGTTTTTTAATATATCGCTCCTGTCGTTATTTAATACCTACATTTTAAAGACAAATGCTTATTCAGTTTCACTAAAACATTTAAAACTTTATCCAAGTAAACCAGACAAAAACGGACATAATGTAGAGCAAAACAGTTAGGCAGAATGAGAGATTTAAAAAAAAAATGGCGTCACGGGACGCCCCTGGCAGATATGAAACCTCTAAATTGATGGGTACTGAAATAATTAATAACCAAATAAAACCGTTTATAATCATTATCTTATCAATACGCGTGACAAAAACAATTCATTCTCCGCACTTTTTTACACTTTTTTTGACTTTTAATCATTGGTACACAATATCGCCCCCAAGGCGCGCCAATAGATACCTGTGACTCCATGGCGTCACGCATCGAGTCAGTCTTACCCCCAAGGCGCGCCAATATATTTTTCACATCAAAATAAGATGACGTCACAAGCTCTTGGCCCATCTAATGCAAAGCGGCTAGCACTGGTTATTACAATTGAATTACCTCACATGTTACGTTCAACTAAGACTTGGCATATATAGCACTATGCCATCATTATATATTTCTAGGAAAAGTTGTTCATTTTCATGGGTTGTGCTTACCCCTAATTGACTCCGTTCAACTGGAGTGACGCTGGTGTTCCGGAATCGCACGACTCTTTCCGACATATTTTACTATCTCATAATAAAAATACTTCACCTTTCCTAAAGTTATGCGGACTTAGCGTGAGCAGACTATTGGACTCGAGGTCTTGCAACAGTTTGAATGGCTTTCATATTAAATTTGACCGTATTGAACGGGTAAATAACTCACATTGAACCACTTTTTGAAATGAAAGTAACTTTATACGGGTCTTGGAATAGTCTATTAACTTAGAAATTCATGCGAAATACACCTTTATAAGAACTTATTTTACACTAGTTTCCGCCCGCGGCTGCGCACGCGTGGTTTGTCAGTAAAAAATAGCCTATGTGTTAATCCAGGTTATAATCTACGTACAAACAAATACGTAAAAAAAAACAACAAACAAACAAACATCAAAACTTTCGCATTTATAATAATAGTGTGATACTAAGACAGTGTGATATAAGTAGCGGCCACGCACAGGGCCCCACTAAACGTTAGACGGTGGCGTCGTTGCAGACCCTCGTCGGTGACGGGCCAGCTCAATACTTAATGTAGCGACTGGCAAACAAAAGCCTTTGACCACGAGGAGTGGAAGAGAAGAAGGGAGTATATAATAATAATTGTAGCCTTTGTTTAAATGTATGATTGTAAATTTGTGTGACTGTGTATCTGTATGACTGTGTATATACAGGGTGTTTGGTAATATACTGACGATATTCAAGTGACGGTTTCTCAAAACTTAAAAAAGACTTTTCAAAAAAAAAATACTAGTTACATATGTTATCAAATTTTAAATAAAATCGACTAAGCTTAGGTGATAAATTTCGATATAAAACTTACTGCCTACTCTTGCAATCGACATTCAAAATAAAAACCGATTTGATATATTTGGTGGAAATAGCTGCAGGTTTTGGGTTAGAAAGAGATAACAAGAGTTATCTTGAGACGTCACCAATACAGTATTTGTGGTTAGATGGCAAGCATTATGCAATAGCACAACATAAGTTTAATACTATTTGTACTAAAAACGGGATATTTACCATGATTTGTGAGTTCTTGAGTGTCCCGATATTTCGATGCAGTTGCATGCGCCATGATCACGGGTAAACTGAAGTCTTTGCGAGTGGATAGTTATTGGCAGATATAACGATCTACCCTCTTTCTTAGTCTCTTGCTAGGAATGAATTCAGTAATACTATCACTACTACCCGATGGTAAATATCCCGTTTTTAGTAAAAATAGTGTTAATAACCATGATAGTTTCAAAAGTTATAAGTTTAATAAAGTGTTTGTTTTTACATGCCAAAATAAATTTCAGATTTCTGTGGTAAATATTTCACAAATGTATTTAATATGCTCGTCAAAATAACCCCTTTTATTTTTGTACTTATATTATCAAACAATCTATATACAACTGTGTATTTGTGTCATTGTAAAATGTGTGCGACTGTATATGTGTGACTGTGTCCGGTACACATATATATCTCTATCATCTGACTATGTATCTATGCAACGGTGTATTTTTGTTGTTACGTATTATGTGCAATTATATATTTTATATCTGTGGAGCTGTGTGTCTGGTCAAGGAAACATCCCGAGAAAATCGCGGTCACTGTGTAGCGATCTCTACAAATATATGTATTTCAACGTAAATATTTTTGTAAACCGTGTAACCACAGTTTACATTTTTGAAAAGTGTATGTTAAAAAAGTTTTCTGCGTTTCAGGAATAAATAAAACTGAGCTGTAATTTTTTTTCTGTAATAACAATATTTGATCGAGCGAAGAGAGACCGGTATCAACTTGGGCAAATCGGCGTTGTATGTATGTATGTATGTTTGTTTGTCCGAGGATAACTTTCGAAGCGTTTAGCCGATCATCATGAAATTTGGTGTGTAGGTAGGTGGTGATGGCATAATTCTGACGTGACTCAATGAGCTAAAAATGTGGGGAGTTGTTGAGATATTAGGGTTCAAGAGGGGTAAAAAAACAAATTGGGACTATCTGGTCAAGTGGCCCGTCTAATAAAAGGTCTTTGTGAGTACATTTTGACCCCATTTTTATTTTTAGTTTAAACTTTGTAGTTTTTACGTTATTAGCTATAATACAAACTGAAGACAACATTCACAGTGTACACCAGTGATCCCACAGTGCACAACTATAGTGACACAAATATAGGCAAAAGACTGAAATCCAGAACAGACATGAACTCCCGTTACCTGTAATTTAAATGAAAATGTAGGTCAAGTGAAGTGGATATACATTTCGGGCACTATTATGATAGTTAAAGATTACGAATTTTTGTTTTTGTTTTTATTGGAGACTCGCGAGATCTCAGTTCGGGGCGAACCACTAGTTATTTAAATTCATAGTAAACTGCAAGCCGTCAGCAAAACAAATAAAATATTCCTTCCCAGTTCCTCTTCTCGCCTTACAAAGTTAGTTTATTACTGCGCCTTTCAGCACGATCCCTGGTGCAGATACAACTTAAGTTGGAAATCCTATCCGGCTGTTAAACTTTGCATTCATAGACTATCACTATTTTTACTAGTACATGGTATAAAGAAAAGTAAAGTTCGCGTTTGGATGTGTATTTGTTCGAGCTAATCTCGAAAAGTACTATACGGATACGAAAACTGGGTGTAATAGACGCGGACACCAACACCGACACCGGCACCAACACTGACACCTAGACCGACTCCAACTTCTGCTCTCTACAGTGTGAATCCAAAATATGATAAATCAAAAAAGTGCGTTTTGAGAAAACGGGCAAAATAAACATCTTATTCTTCTGTCATTAATATTTTTGAAGTGATAACTTCTTTAGGCACGTTGGGCGTTTTTTGAGATGGGAAAAAACCATTGAACTCGCGACACTGTTACCGTTCCCGGTACCGACACCTCTGTATATAAGTATCTGTAGTCTGTTCAAGTTTTCACTTCTGTCGGCACTCCCGGAGTCTTTTTATTTATTTATTTGACTCAATAAACTAGACTTTACATTAAAGATAAAAATAGAACAGAATACAATTAAAGCTAACAGATAAGTTTAGTTTAGTCAACTGAGGCTCATACATAATTGTTGTCACATAATAAACATCTTAATTTTTGTTACATGTACCTACCTAATAATTATGTATTGTATTTTTGTACTTGTATATTGTGTCAAATAAATAAATATTCATTCATTCATTCATTCATAAAAAAAGAAGTATTTATTCAGTAAGTAAATATGAAAGGTGCACGTCGTTCTTGAAGTAATTATTATCAAAACTAGCGAAGTATTATTTCAAGGTTATCCAACTAGCTATGAGATTCATCCGTATTTAAAAATAATAAGCGGAATAGCAGCGTACCGACACTGACGCCAAAACTGACGTCGAATTCCAAACCACCACCTGAACCGATGCTGACGCCTTATCAAATGCCGACGTCACCAGTGAACTTCGTATCTTTAACCATCATTTATATGCACGTAGAGTTACGGATCCCACCTAATCCTTTCTAGCGAATAAATCTTCACAGTCATTACGAAGGGTACAAACATCCTTGCCAATATAAACGGCATGTCTAACTGTCTTAGTTCGTAGAGGTTATCCTAATGAGGAAAAATTAGGGTACGAAAAGTTGCCTTCACTTATTTAATCTTAATCACGTCAATCCCAATTAACAACAAGCTTAAACCTAAAATAGATGATTGCAGAGTTCTAAGGCCTAATTCTAATTATATTTTTTAAGGTATTGTCTTTTATAAGAAAACTGATACCTGTATTTTTATAAGCCTCATCTTTTAAATGTTCTCAGGGAACATAATGTTCTGAGGAGATGACTCTGACATGAATAAGAATGAATTTTCTTAAAAACTAAGAAGAATATGATTATTTTTTAGGAAAAAACACAAAATCAAGCATTGAGCTAAATTAGCTGTTTTATGGACTTTACGTTTAATGGACATAAATAGAACTCTGATATCAATGGTATGAGCATTCACTTCCTAGTAGGACTTTATAGAAAGCAAAACCTGGGCTATATATTTTGGCCTCGTCTTTCATCTGTTAGCTCCCCCCCCCTCCCCACCCCTTATCTTTTAAGTTTGCAAATAAAAGGAAGTTACCATGCACAATTTTTTTTTTTAAATCTGCCTTAAAAGTTTACTTGGTTTCTGAGTCATAAAACTAGATTGCGCTATTATTTACATAAATAAAGGAAGTTAGATACGGAACCCCCAGTGTGTGAGTCCCACTTGTACTTGATCAGTCTTGTTTGTTATACATGAACCTTATAAAGGCCTCTTTGACTGACTTTAACCGTCTTGAAAGCATATTTCCATAACTGAATCCGTTTATATTTTGGCCTCACATTCCCTCCAAAAAAATGTGTACTTTGATAACAATACTCCAGACCATTTTCTGGCAAAAGAAAATGATCGATGTATGAAACATTGATTATTCGGGGCATTATAATAATATCCGAGCTGGCAACCCTTTGAGTAGGTCAAAAGTGCTGGTCATGGCTGCCATCTATCACAATCAAAACCATTGCATTGGTGTCTGTTGCCAAACTATTTGAAAGTCACTGAGGTCTCAAAACAAAACAGCACAGTGACTGATGTTAATAATATAAGCGATAAAACATATCAGTGGTCTTTTGTTGGGTGTCAAAAATAAAATAAAGAGTTATCAAAATATAGTACATATTAAGACGACATTCTTAAGTCCGCTGAAATTCCAGACCCGCCTTTACAATCTGTGTGTGCAGCCCGCTATAACATAGATCATGGTAAAGGCAGTAGAATCGCCCCTACATCTGTTAGGCGAGTGTGGTCCACTAATACGCAAACGTAGCATTCTTCTGGGCAAACACATTTTTAGCCTAGAGGAGCTAACAGTTATCACCCACAAGAATATTCTATAGTTTTTAGCCGCTGTAGGGCTTAGTGGTGAATTTTAAACGCCCCCAAAATCTAGGGGTGAAATAAAACAGTGGCGATCAAAATAGGCCACGTGGTCACAGTGAAATTAGTTTCACTTATTTTACTTTACTTACTACTATTAGTACTTTTACTTTAATAAAAACAAAATAAAAAAAATAAGTCATGGCATTTTTTATTTTTACCCCTATGGGTGCCGAGACATGGACGATGACGCAGGAGATTATGTACAGGATGTTAGTTGCACAGAGAGCCATGGAGGGTGCTATGCTCCGCATCAAGCTTGCAGACCGTGTTCCCAACATCATGATGATGGTCATGAAGGTCAAAGATATTGGGAACAGTATAACGGAGCTAAAATGGAGTTGAGCAGGACTCCTGGCAACGCGAGGTGATGGCAGGTGAAGTAAGGCGTTAATTAAATGACGTCCACGAACAGGGTACCAAAAAGTTGGTCGTCCAGCAGTGAGACGGGCAGACGGTGTAGAAGCATCGCGAGTCAAACCTGGATGTGGCTGGCATAGGACTGTGGAGAATGGCACAGACAAAGAGAGGCATATGAAGTCATACCCAGCAATGGGTGAAGTCAAGCTGCGGATGATGATTTTATAAACAAAGTAAGTTATTTTTTTGAGAGGGGCTGTCCAAGTCTATGCGCATATATTAGGGAAAACTAATTCTAACAGTGAATGAATGAATTATTTATTCGCAGAAAAGGTGTAATTAATTCATTTCACTTGAGAAAACACTTGACCAGCTGAATGAGGTTAGTAAAATCAATGATAATAACTTATTATTTTGGATAAGCAAAATTACTTTAATGATCAGCAATTTGCATATACAACGTGGGGCAAGATTTCGATATAATTATAGTCCAAGCTACCAGTCGCACTGCAAGGCTTCATCAAATATTAATACCTTTCTCTGTCTCTCATGATGACCTTGTTCTCTTCTAACTTCTTCTCGTAGGTATGTAAAAATCTCGTCACGCTCGAAAAAAACGACGGACTTAAATAATAAAATACAAAAGGTAGTAAGATAAGCTACAAAAGGCCTTTCACTTTCAAATTTTCTTCAACAATATCCTCGACAGCTTAAATTCTACAACTTCAGTTCGCATTAAATGACAAATTTAAGGCGTAATCGGCAATTTTGTAAGTTACAGCCAATTTTATGAGCTACAACCTATTTTATGAGTAGCGATTAATGTTACTGCTGAAATAAATAAAATGAGATATTGAAGTTTTAAGCTGCTGGAAATGTTGTTGAAATTGTAATTCAATTTACTGAATTGCGGAGCTGCATGTTGGAAATTGCAGTACATTTTAGTGCTACTAAGAACGCTGGGTATAAATTTAATTAATTTATAACAAGATCAGTAATGGGTGTTCTCAATTTAAGCAACGTACTACGAGGCCACAACATGAATCAGACCACTATTACACTGATATTTCGTACCATGACCCTCAATTATTATTAGTAAGGTTACTTTATTATTGTTAAGGCGAAGCAGTTTTGTGACGTCACCACAAATCGTTCACTCAAAACTTTTCACATTAGAGCTCAAATAAAGCGTAAAATTATCCTAAAAAGTAAGTAAATCGTGTTTATTATCCCAATGTTTTATACTGAACGTGGTGTAATCACTAGAAAGTACTAAATATTAGGTCTTTACCTATGAAATTGCCGTTTTGTATGGAATAAGTGAAAGTACTTATTTTATTAAACTTTTTTATTTCTGTTATTCAAAGTAATCACCCATGCAATCAACGCATCTTTGCTAACGCATTGGCAGTTTATTGATGCCCTTCTTGTAAAAGTCAGCTGGACGGGAGGCAACAAACTCTTCAAAGGCATTTTGTATTGCCTCTCGGGAATTGAATTTTTTACCCAGTGAAAAATTGTCTTTTTAGGGGTCATTTCTGGTTTAGGGCATTGCTTTGGTGCTGAACCAGGATCTAACCAACGTGCTGAGCGCGCTTTCGATTGTCGAACAGATTCCATTTTTTATCGCACGTAACAATTCGGTTCAAAATTCCTTCATTTCTTTGCCTATTAAGCAGCGCGAGGCAGGGCCCGTAGCCAAATGTCATTCGCCACGAATCTATTCGACTTCTACATACATTTGTTGTCGCTGAATGACGTAATATTTCTATAGCATGTGTCAAATCCCATACATTTGCGGACGTATCGACTAGCGTCATCGCTAATCGACTGTAACTTGGCTAAGCCCTCAGGTATCGACGCGTACGTTGCGCTGGTGATCGTTAAGTTCGTGGGGCACCCATCTATCAAGTTTTTTTACCTTGCCTATTTGTCGCAAATGGATCAAAATTGTTTTGATGCTAACATCAAAAGCTGCTGCTAGCTTAGCTGTAGATTGAGTTTCGTCAGCTTCCACAATCACCTTTAATTCATCATTGTTGACCAAAGTCTCCGGACGGCCACGAGCTTCATTTTTCAAGTCAAAATTTCCAGAACGGAACCGGGAAAACCAATAACGGATTGTGCTTTCGTTTGTACAGTTCTCTTCGTAAACGTTTTTGATGTTACGTGCCGTTTGTGTTGCGTTGGTGCCACGACAGAACACATATTCCATAATTACACGAATTTTTAAAGTATCCATTATGACGAAAAATGTTCAAATGTAATGAAAATACAACGCTAATCAATAAAAAAAGACAGAGTTTGTAAAAAGAATGTCATGTTTTTAAAACAAAATTAATTTGAATTTAGAATACAAAGCCATTCCAAACTTTTTTTTAATTTGTAATGACCAGTACTGAAGAACGGCAATTTCATAGGTAAAGACCTTATACATCATTATTATAATTATTACAGTAATGTCTAAAAGTTTTGTGGTTCAAATCGAAGTTATGTTGCTACAAGCTTGAAACAAAACGCTTCTGAAACATAATGGTTTTCTAAAAGATTTTGGTTGGTGCCCTGACCGCTTTTATGCGATGAAAGTATTTAGAGGGCACGATGAAAGTAGTTGAGACTTTTTTATGCGGGTTTTTGGCGCTCAAATGCCTATAAACTAGCAGTCATTCCAAGGTTGGCCACTTATACAAAGTAAAAGTAATAAATACAGTAAATATTATAATATCTTTACTAGCAACTCTCTCGACACACTGTAGTTATTTCTATATACAGGGTTATTTGAAAAATATTCAAGTAAGGTTTAAGGTGTTACATTAAAATAAGTATTTTTTGTTCTACTACCAATTCGAACCTAACCCATTTTTCCCATGTTAAAAATAACTCTCTGTAATCTGTACATCTAGTAATGAATGAAGTGAAAGAAACAATGTATTAAAAAATTAAAACTATTTATTATACAACTGCTCAAAAGACCAAGTTCTATTTATATCCTCACATTATTTTCATAAAAAAAACGTGTGTGTGTATTATGTACGCACTGTTATAGATAACTAATGCACCCTTTACTACTTAATAGACACCCTCCTTTTGCAGACTCAGCACTCTCCACTCACAGCCCATAATCCCTTCCATTCAACCATCAGTCTCATTCCAATATCCAAATTAGGCGGTTGTCTCATCCAACAAATAAATATTCTTTTTTTAAAAACCTAAATCCGTCGAGGCTCATAACATTTGGTGGCAGCGTAAAGGGATTCAGTAAAGAGTCCCCGGTACATCTCAAAGTTTCCAAAATCAAATCTCGACGCGTGTGTGTGTGTGTTCGAGTGTAAGTGCCAACTCCATTGTGTGAACCTTCATTACCACACCGAGTCTGGCCCGGCCCAAGATATTCCAGCGTTTGTGACAAGTTCCTGAAAGGCCCACTGCTGCGTATCACCCGTACTGCAGCCGGTCTTTATCGAGAACAGCTGTTTGCCCACTGTCGCGCACGATTTCGTGCTGCGACCGGTAAACGAGCTACCTAGCAACGCAACGGAGCGAGGCTTATCTTCACGCAGACATTTCGCCGAGAGCAGCGCAAATTCCAAGAATGATCGTCCTTATCGCGCTATCCGCATTCCAGTGAGTAACTTGGTCATTGCTATCGTCCGATTGTAACATTGTAATTATTCTTATCGTGTGTTTTATTAGATTATCCTATAAGTTAGTTAGAGTTCAAGCCAGGGTCCTATTACGTAGTATAATAATTCGTGAATCTCGTTTTCGTGTTTGTTAATTTAATTATACAAAATGGCTGAAAGACCAAACAGCCCTAAGCCCGAAATAGTTTTGACTGACGTAGAGGAGGAAGGCCAAGATCAGTGTTTACCCCCTCCTGGACTTTCTACCAGGTCCCAAACAAAGAGGAAAGCGGCAGTAGTAAAATCAATTGAAGTCGAATTATCAACATTATTGAAATTCATTAAGCCATACGACGGCTGTCGTGAGAAATTAAATTCATTTTTAGTAAATTGCACCAATGCATATGATTTAGCATCAGAATCCCAGAAAGATATCCTTTTCAAATATATTCTTTGCCAACTGCAGGGCAAGGCTGAGACAGCCTGCTCCATCAAAGAGTTCACCAACTGGCAACAACTAAAAGAGTTCTTAAAGACTCAGTTCAGCGAGAGGAAGCATTACGCGCACCTCCTCACAGAACTGCAGGACTGTAAACAACGACCGACGGAGCCAGTAAGCCAGTTTGCTCTAAGAATCGAAACGTGTCTGTCTCAGTTGCTAACAGAAATTTCTATATCTCACAGTTACAAAAGCAAGGAAACCGTAGGGAGAACTGCGGCCATGGAGGAACTTGCCCTCCATCATTTCCAGATGGGTCTGTCGCCCCGTCTTTCAAATTTCGTTAGGTGTAAATCAGCAAAATCCTTAAATGACGCTATTAATATTGCAATCTCAGAGGAGAAAATCCAACAAGCGTTATTCAAATCAAATCCAAGTCAGTCAAGCAATCAATACTCACGTCAAGATAGGTCCAACACGCCAAGGGCAAATAACCAATTTAACCGTCGTAACCAAGGCTACTCTAACGAATCGAATCCAAGACCGAATTTCGTCTCCAACCGATCTAATAATAACATTCCCAACAGCAATCCTTCTACTTCGTTCTGTAGGTATTGTAAAAACCCAGGACATACCCTCGAGCAATGTCGCAAAAGGGAATTCAATAACAATCGTTTCAAAAATTTCGATCGAAACCAACCCGGAACGTCTCAACGGGTTCATTTTCTATCTGATGAGTCATCGGAACCCATCGATGATGAATATCCAGCCGATCCAGTAGACGGATACGATACCGTCGATACTAATCCAAAAAACGAATAATCGTCTCGTCCCAGTGTCGTGCGGGACCTTACGACTTCAAAATCGACACCGCCAATTCACTCAGGGAATCCAAAGCAAAGAAATCCATGTACAAACCTGAGTTACCACAAACATCATTACAAAATCCAAAATCTACAAAATCCACTGTATCCGTGCAGCAACCTAACAAGGTTGACCTGCCAAAACCTACAAAATCCACTGTATCCGTGCAGCGACCTAACAAGGTTGACCTGCCAAAACCTACAAGATCCACTGTATCCGTGCAGCGACCTAGCAAGGTTGACCTGCCAAAACCTACAAAATCCACTGTATCCGTGCAGCAACCTAACAAGGTTGACCTGCCAAAACCTACAAAATCCACTGTATCCGTGCAGCGACCTAACAAGGTTGACCTGCCAAAACCTACAAGATCCACTGTATCCGTGCAGCGACCTAACGTGGTTGATCTGCCAAATCCTACGAAATCCACTGTATCCGTGCAGCGACCTAACGTGGTTGATCTGCCAAATCCTACAAAATCCACTGTATCCGTGCAGCGACCTAACGTGGTTGACCTGCCAAATCCTACAAAATCCACTGTATCCGTGCAGCGACCTAGCAAGGTTGATCTGCCAAATCCTACGAAATCCACTGTATCCGTGCAGCGACCTAGCAAGGTTGATCTACTAAACCCTACGAAATCCACTGTATCCATGCAGCAACCTAGCAAGGTTGATCTACCATATCCTACGAAATCCACTGTATCCATTCAGCAACCTAGTAAGGTTGACCTGTCAAAACCTGCTAAATCCAATATATTCGAGATAATTAATAATCCTGCAAAGACATTGCTACCTCAAGTCATAGTAAAATCCTCTGTATCCAATATCCCACTATCATTGCTAGTCGACTCAGGATCCTCTGTGTGTCTGTTACAACATTCGTGCATCGAAACCCATCCTAAACTCATCAAAGAAATCATCCAATTAAAAGGCATTGACCCTGCTGAAGAAACAATCCGCACCAGAGGTCACTTCCAATTGAAATTACAATTTCCCAAATTAAATGTGTCACATTCATTCCACGTAATAGACGCAGTACATTTACCATATGATGGAATAATCGGTTCAGACATGCTCAATGCTCATAATTGCAGCATTAATTATAACAATAACCTTCTTCACATCGGTAAAACATCCGTAAAACTACATTTCCATGATCCTGCTTACATTATCCCTCCTAGAACCGAGACCATTATTGAGTGCTCAGTATCAAATCCTGAAATGAAAGAAGGATTAATCCTCGATCAAAAACTTTCCGAAAACCTATTGATTGCAAATTGCCTAGTAGTTGTAAAACCAAATAACCGAATAAACTTATCCGTAATTAATACATCCGAAATTCCTATCACCCTGAAATCCGATTTAAATCTCAAACTTAGTCCTTTTCATTCTTCCAATTTCACAGAACAACCTTCCGTCTCAATAAATCACATAAACGTTTCAACAGATTGCCACAAAAGAACCAAAGAAGTATTAAAACAACTACGTGTTTCACATCTCAATCACGAAGAGAGAGAGTCACTCCTTCAATTATGTTCCGAGTTTTCCGATATTTTCCATCTTCCCGGAGAAAACTTAACCTATACCAACGCCCTGAAACACGAAATCAAAACTACCACAGATGTCCCAATACATACCAAATCCTATAGATTTCCTGAAGTCCACAAAGCCGAAGTACGCAAACAAATTGACAAAATGTTGGAACAAAATATCATAGAGCCCTCTGATTCTCCTTGGTCGTCACCTATTTGGGTTGTCCCTAAGAAGCTGGACGCTTCTAACATACAAAAGTGGCGCGTAGTGATCGACTACCGAAAGTTGAACGACGTCACTATCGGCGATACCTATCCTATCCCACAGATTACCGAGATATTAGACCAACTCGGTAGCAGCTCCTACTTCTCCACCATAGACCTAGCATCTGGATTTCATCAAATTAAGCTGAATGAAGCCGACAAACCCAAAACAGCTTTCACAGTTCCTGAGGGGCACTACCAGTTCACCCGCATGCCTTTTGGCCTTAAAAACGCCCCGTCAACGTTTCAGAGACTTATGAATTCTGCCTTGTCAGGTCTCCAGGGCATCCGATGCTTTGTCTACTTGGACGATGTCGTTTCATATGGATACGATCTGAATTCCTGTATCAACAATTTAAGAACCATCTTCCAGAGAATCCGAGATTTCAATTTAAAACTTCAGCCCGACAAATGCGAGTTTTTAAGACGCGAAGTCTGTTATTTAGGGCACGTAATCACCGAACAAGGTGTCAAGCCAAATCCTGAAAAGATCAAGGCCGTAACTGCATTCCCGATTCCTAAAACTCCAAAGGATATAAAATCATTCCTTGGCCTTGTATCATACTATCGCCGTTTCATATCCGATTTTTCTAAAGTTGCTAAATCCCTTACTAGCCTGCTGAAAAAGGATACACCTTTCATATGGCAGAATCAACAACAACTAGCTTTCGACACGTTAAAGCATAAGCTGACAACTGCTCCGCTCCTTATATATCCAGACTTCTCAAAGCCATTCATCCTCACCTGTGATGCCTCAAACCACGCTGTTGGTGCCGTCCTTTCCCAGGGTCCTGCTGGCAAAGATCAACCAGTCGCTTTTGCTTCACGAACCCTCAACAGAAGCGAATCCAATTACAGCACAACTGAAAAAGAATTGCTGTCTATCCTATACGGTTGCAAAACCTTCCGTCCTTATCTGTATGGGCGTAAATTCCTCATCATTACCGACCATCGTCCCTTGAAATGGTTATTTAACCACAAAGATCCCAGTAGCAAGCTCCAAAGATGGAGATTAAAATTGGAAGAGTATGATTACGAGATAACCTATCGTAAAGGCAAATTAAATTCCGTCGCAGACGCACTATCTAGATATCCGGTAAACCCTGTAATTCCTACTAACCCTTCAGACCAAATGAACAATCCTAACTCTCCTGGTCCGTCGCCAGTACAAAATCCGAACTCTTCTCTTGCTGTAGGTGATGAACTCCCTTTCAGCCCCTTAACTCTCGAAGACCTGGGTGTACAACTTCCTGCTCCATCCGAAGAGGATGACAGCATACCCTGCATCGACCTATTGGAAGGCGACGATGAAATCGATCTTCAATATAGCCCTACTGAATATAAAAATCCAGAGGCATCTGCCCTAATTCCACATCCTAACAACAACTTACCTCCATTATTGCCCTCTGCTTCAAGTCCTAATCCTGAAACGCAACCAAACTTACCTTCTTCTAGTTCACCTCGTTACGATGCTCCTTCTCCATCAGCTGAAACCTTACCCGTGTCCGACGAAACCTATACTAAATTCTTAAAGTCACCCACGAAATCACATGATACTCAAATCATAGAACATAACGAAACCCTCCTAAAGGGAACTCAGAAGTTGATCATTGTACCTACCTCAATAGACATGGACGACTCCATGCCTTATGTCCAAGAAATTATTAATAATTGTCCAGAATCTGAACGCGATGAATTCCTGAAGTCAGATAGAACATTAAACACCTTTTTACCTCTTACAATCGAGAACAAAACTTACCTGTTCTTATTTACGAAAGTGCACCACTTTGATGATTACTCTTACTCCGACATTTTCAAATCCCTAAAATATGCACGTGATCAAATAATGATGTCATACCCCACAATAAACGAAATGAGTACGTCTGACTTTAAAAATCCGTTTGATAGGCATTCCTTTGTAAAAATATATAATATGTTCAGTTATCTATTTGATGGAACAAAATATACACATCCATATCTACCATGATTCTATTATATATCCATCACTGAGTGAAATTCCCAAGATCCTTAGAGAAAATCACGACATCCCTATCGCCGGACATTTAGGAGCTATCAGAATGTTAAATCGTATAAAAGAAAGGTTTTATTGGAAAAACATGCGAGGCGACATAGAAAATTACATTAAAAAATGCACATCCTGTCAAACAAATAAAGCCCTACGTAAAGTTAACAGAGCGCCCATGATAATAACATCCACTTCAACAACTCCATTAGAGAGATTATCCATTGACATAGTCGGACCTTTACCCGAATCCGGCGCAGCTAAACTTAAGTACATCTTGACTATGCAAGATGACCTCACCAAATTCTCGATAGCATACCCAATTCGCAGCTATACTGCTGAGGAATCGTGCGAGTGCCTCCTTCATTTTATTTCGATATTTGGAATTCCAAAGTATATACTTACTGACCAAGGCACCAACTTCACCGCCGAAGTATTCAAGAAGACATGCGATTTCTTGAAAACAAAACAGTTGTGGTCCGCTCCTTACCATCCGCAAACGCAAGGTGCCTTAGAAAGATCCCATTCGACCTTAAAAGAATATTTAAAATCATATGTCAACGATAATCATGATAATTGGCCCCGGTATGTTTATACAGCGATGCTCGCATATAATACCGCTGTACATTCGACAACACATTACTCACCATTTGAATTATTATTTGGATATAAATCTCGCATACCAGACTCAGTGTATAATGACAGTTCTAACACGACGTATCCAGAATACGTTAAAATGCTTCAACATCGGTTGAAGCATACTAGAGATAAAGCCATAGAATTCATCCAAAAATCTAAAAATACCTCAAAAACGTACTATGATTCCCGTACTCGCCCTGTACAGTACAAAGTAGGCCAGTATGTCATGTTAAAAAATCATCTAAGAATGCGCAAAGCTTTGTCCCCTGTATGGAAGGGCCCATACAAAATTGTCAAAGTACATGGGAACCATACATTGTCATTATTAATAAACAGGCGATATGTAAAACACCATTTCGACGAGGTCAAACATGTAGAAAGCCAAGACAATTAATTTTTATTATTATAGGTTAACATTAATTCTAATTTACCTTTTTTTTATAATACTTTTTATAATATATTGATACTTTTTTTATAATACTTAGGTTAGTTTATTTTACAGGTAAGAGTAGGAACCTACATATACATAAAATACATAATTAAACAATAGATAATAACCTGAGAAAAAAAAAAACTTTCCAAACAGAATGTCTCCTTTCATTACAGCATATTGGCCCAAGGTCATCCGGAGCTCGTCCAAGAAATCAACTCCAGTTCTGGCATATACTTTGACCCAATTGGTGAACTCAAAATTCGCGTAAGCCATTTAGACGTAATAACGCCTATCGATATATCGTATATTGAACCTCATATCAAAAACTTAAACTCTATTTTGGGTACACTGCGTCTCATATGTACTCAAATTCAATTAAAAAGCAGTTACAATTTAGAATGCCATAATATTTTGGAACCATTAACAGTTCGGTATCATGATTTAGTTTCTGAATACTCCGCTATTTCTCACCTGGTGGATAAAAGGTTTAAGAGAGGGGCATGGATAGGTGGTATTGGCTCTCTCGCCAAAACTATATTCGGGACCTTGGACGAAGAGGATGGTATTAAATATGATAATGCCATCCAGAATGTACACAATAATGAGAAAAGATTGGCATCGTTAATTAAAGAGAATGTCTTAGTCACCTCTTCAGTTTTATCTCAATTTAATAAAACATTACATACCATAAACCTTAACGAGGCCAACCTTAACCAAGCTATCGACAATTTCTTTTTAAAACTAAAAAATATTACATTAATTTCTAATGAATTAACTATCAAAGCAAATATAAATTCAATCCTAAACAGTTTAGAAGCTTCATTGTTAACATTATCGTTCCGGCTGGAAGACATAACAAACGCTATCATGATTAGCAATCAAAACATTCTGCACCCGGCCGTATTACCTCCCACGCAGCTTTACGATGAAATTGTCACTAACTATCGATACTTACCTGTAGATTTTAAATTACCTGTAGATTTAGCATTAAAAAATATTCACGTATTATTAAATGTCTCTAGTATAGTATGTTATAGTTTAAGCAACAAGATTGTCTTCGTATTAAGAATACCTTTGGTTTCTCCAAGAGAGTTCAGTTTGTATCATAGTATAGCGTTACCTACACCTCACAATAAAATGAAACCAAATTCTTTTACCTATATTATACCTAGCAATAGATATATAGCAATGACCAAAGACAGATCGGAATACTGTAACCTTGACTCACTGAAGGAATGCATTGCGATAAGCCCGCGCGAATACATCTGTGACGTCATGACCGTGTTTCCCGTCAGTGCAAATCCAAATTGTGAAAGTGTGTTAATGACCAATGTGATAAAGGCTATGCCAGTGCAGTGTCAAACCGATTTTGTTCACGGAAATATCGATTTATGGACACCACTCTATGATAATAATTGGATCTATGTACAATCCCAAAATAATAAACTGTATATCGAATGCCCAAATCAAAAAATCCTAGAACTAAGTATTATTGGCACAGGAATACTTACAGTACCAAATAACTGTATCGCTTATTGTAAAAGTACAAAGTTAATACCGAAATTTAATAATATAAGAATCAACGCTACTGTAATCCACCCCGATTTTAATATTGTAAATCAATCTTGTTGTACTTTAGATAAGTTTAATAAGGTAATCAGTAATGAGGCTCCCATGAAACTACAAAATATTGATTTAGATGTTTTTACTTTAGAATCAAAATCAAAATTAAGATCTATATCTGATCAAACTGATAAAATTTTAAATCAACATCCGATAATTAAATACGAGACTCATTACTCAGTTACATTCATAATTATAATAGGTTTAGTTTTAATATTTTGTATTTTAAAGATAGTTTTATACATTAAATCGCACAACCGTCTGATTTACCCTTTCCCGAGATCCTCTCGTGCCAATCCTGTAAATTTACCTGTAAACTTACCCGTAGAACAAACTCCAGCTTCCGAACCAGCTATTCCTTTGAAGGTCCTTAAGCGTCATCCTAATGCAGAAGAACTCCCATCTCCTAGTATTCGCCGAAATGTGTAATACCTACCTTTTCCCATTTTTCCCAAACATCGCTCATTTCACCCCGATGTTTAGTCTACCCCCGGGAGGTGTTATAGATAACTAATGCACCCTTTACTACTTAATAGACACCCTCCTTTTGCAGACTCAGCACTCTCCACTCACAGCCCATAATCCCTTCCATTCAACCATCAGTCTCATTCCAATATCCAAATTAGGCGGTTGTCTCATCCAACAAATAAATATTCTTTTTTTAAAAACCTAAATCCGTCGAGGCTCATAACAGCACGTAAGAAGTTATACTTCTTTGGCGTAACAGAACAAAAATAGCTAAACATGTCATCCCGTATGCCACAACCCTTTGTTTGTAGCTAACTTCATCATGTTGCTTTTTGGCTGTCGGTGTGCGCGCACATGAGACAGTTATCAGCTAACTTCATCATGTTGCTTTTTGGCTGTCGGTGTGTGCTCGCATCGTAAAAAAATTACTCTCATATTTTTATCCAAACGCGCCAAAAGAAGTATAATTTCCACAATAACCAAATGTAATAAGTACTACCCAGTTAGAGTAAGATTAATCACTCTATAGTTCTCATAGCCTTGCACTTTCAGTCGTATATTAGTGAAGTGAGCACCCAGTATCAAATTCACCCGTGCGCTTTCCATCTACACAAACAGTCTCAACGTGGCCAGCCATTGTTGGAAGGCCGCTTCAGTAGTACTACAGTTATTTTTAGTACCACTTTGGACAAACCCCAGTTCCAATTGAAAAGCAAGCCGTGGTAATGTTGATAAAATGGTACGTGATGAAACCCGTGTTTATAATAAGTTTAAAATAAATCACGAAAGTTTGCTCACATTATTATCAGAGTGAGTGCGATCCGCTCCAAACGTAGTTCAGGCGAGACGTAGTTCGGAGCAGATCACACTTACCCTGATGAAGGTTCACGAATTGAACCGAAACATTGTCTATCGAAAAAACGATAAAACGGTACGTGATAAATTCCGTATTGATAATAATGATTGAAATAAATCACGAAAGTATTCTATGTAAAAAAGTTTGATTAGAATTTCTTTCTTAAAATTTGCAGATTATCTTGTTCCATCTTAAGATCATAACATATTATATGTCTATTCAATTTTGTCAAAAACGCATACTCATTATCCTTTTAGTTTCATTACCCTAGATCGCTGTGAAATACCTGCATTATTTATTTCTTCATTCCAATTTGTGATTCAACCTAGTCACTGTCTGTAGGGGAGACCCGTACAAAACTGTAAAGCGGGGTAAAACCGTACAGTAGGTATATTCTCATCAATCATTCAAATTTCCCGTGCCCAAGCCGCTAGTCTGGAGTCTACCATGCAGCGTGTTTTGTCAACAAACACTTGTCGAGGCAGGTTCGCGCGTTACGAAAATATTGGATTTTATAGTTTTTTTGTGGTCTTGAAGTATTTTTTTTTCAATATTCAAGCAATTGTTGTTAAGTTTAGATGAACTGCAGGTAAGTAGCTTATTATTTATGTTGAAGGTTGTGTATTTACACGTTATTTACGATACTTGTAACGGCGAATTTAACTTGCATATGCATTGCATAGTGAGAGCTAAGTATTGACAAACATAACAATAGGTCAAAACCGGGTAAAACGGGTAAAACCGGCTATACCATTTTGACCGGAGTTGATGAAACTTTAAGTTCCTTACATTCTTTCATATAAAATTGAGCTGATTAATATCTCACAAAACCGGAATTAAAAAACAAGATAAAACGAAAAAAACCAAGAAAACTAATCAAGCTACCAACGATGAAACTATATGATTGTACTGCCTTGAAAAATACGGTACAAGTCGCATAGACGAAGGTTGGTTCCAATGTATGGCTTGCAAGGGCTGGGCTCATGAGGGCTGTACTGGCTACAGTTCAAAGGAGCTGGATGATTTCATATGCAGAGGATATATTGCAAAATGTAGATATCTTACAGAGCAATATCGTATGTATATACGGTTTTACCCAGGTGTTGGGGCAAAATCGTAAATAGTAGAAGTTTGCTATTTTTCTGTTATTTTTTTAAATGCTTTAGTTTTAGTAATATGTGTATATAATTGTGTACCTAGACAGATATACTAATTAAAAATATTGATTTGATACATAAAATAAAATATAATTTGATTTGTGTTTAAAAATGAACGATCTACAGGCCTAGATCCTTAGCTATACAGCATTGAATCGGTCTCCCCTACCTAATATTTGTACAGACCCACAGGAGCAAATTAAACTTTGTTGTTACAACGTATTGTTTGAGCTCTTTAATTATCCTGGGGTTTAAGGCCGCTAACTTTAATCAACGACTTGTCTGGGTATTTTAGACATCAAATTATAATTCTACTAATTGTTAAACTTCTGACCAAATTAATAAAATAATTATAGAAAAGGATAACCATTTATTTGGTACATAGACAACTTTTAAACGAAAATATGTCCAACTTCAGATACTTAACAGAAAAAAGCAAGCCACTGAAACAATTTTAATGAAATTTCCATGGGACCAATCTGAAAGTATAATTTCTTTAAAATATAAAACAATACAAATCTGTTGATAAATGGTGGTATTTTGAATACATAAAATAACAATAAAAAATACAACCAAATTGAGAATCTTCTCCTTTTTTTGAAGTCAATAAAGAACAGTGGGTATAACTGAATTTGTTTTGATAGTTCGACTCATGTGTTTGTGTACCTAAATGGCGTTCAGCATAGTTTATGGGTGCGTTTCCATCAGAAATATGCGAAGAAGCTGTGCGTTTACATCAAAGATGTGTGAGGAAGTTGAGTGGTGCGAGGATGCGTAGCAAAGCTGTGAAACGGTGTGACTCTTTCCACCATAGATGGGTGAAGAAACTGCGGTGCGAGGATGTAGAGCGGGCTCTTTTCAGCTGTCACCGTCTATTGACTGGTAGTCCAGTAGCACTTGCTTACTACACCGTCTCGCAGACATTCCTCGCTCGCTAGCTCCACTAGCCTTTTTTCACCAGAGCTGCGCTGAGCGAGGCTAGGAAAATGAAGCTATACATAATGTTGGGTATTTTGCACCCAACTAACATAATTACCTCGTTATTTTATATCCATACCTCGTTAATATACCATCCAGTAGCACTTACAACTTTGGTTCTACGTAATAAATAAATAATAATAAATAATAAATAGATTTTGCACACAAGTTGGTCGTTGCAGAGTCTTATTCAGAGAATATGTGCAGTGCAAATGGTGGTTCAATGGTCCCAGTTAAACGCAATGCGACTGTGATGATCCTGCACAGTTGATGAAACACCTGCTAATGTGCTCTTTGTGCCCGAACACCTGCACAATGGAAGACTAAAAAATGGCTTTTCCTAACGCCCATCAATGTAGCCAAGTACCTATCTAATACAGTTAAACACATAATAAGTGGAGCTATTATTACGCTAAGAAGAAGAATAATAGATAAGTTATGAATAGATTAGTTCCTGAAGACTATTTCCGGGTTTCTTGAAGATAAGAGTGAATAGGTGTATTCCTGATCTTTGTGCATCATCTTAGACCACAACATCGGTTACTGTCACGTGAGATTGTGGCCAAACGAAGATCTATTCATACTAATATTACAAATTCGAAAGAAACTCTATCTATCTGTCTGTTTTTATCTTTTTGTTGCGCTTTCACGTCGTAAGGCCTGTCCCGATTTTTAGAAGTACGGGATATAGGTACCTGTATTATACATAGGCTATTTATTAACAATAATAATAATAAAAACGTTTATTTCAGACCAAACAGATCCATAATTTTTGTTAGTAACACAGAAAAATCTTACTTAAATAATATTGTTAGTAGGTACACAAAAAGACAAGATAAAAATAAATGCAGTAATATTGAAACATGAGCGCATCTACTGAGACACCAGGCATGTGATTAGCTTAAGCAAAGCCATCCAACGCCTCATGATATATGAGCTCATGTTCCCGGCAACAACGGTCAGGAAGCTGTTGGCTCACCAGGGATGCGGTTCTTTTTCGAATGATCGCGTAGAAATCATCGGTACGCCCATCTGCAAACATCTCTGATGCGCTACAGAACCTTGGCAGCCCCAACAACATCCTGAAACCGTTATTGTATTGGATTCGTAAGGCATTGTAGGATTTCTGTGTATATTTGGCCCATAGACTGCACGTGTAAAAAGAGGTACAATACGCTCTAAACAGAGTAATTTTAACTGGCGCAGTACATCGTGCAAATCTACGAGTCAACATATTGCATCTTACCACCAACGCCCTACGTTCCCTCTCGATGTCAGCATCGTCTGACATATCATCTGTTACCCAGTGACCCAGGTACTTAAATTGTTTTACCCAATTCAGAGGAGTTCCATAGAGCTTTACTGACGGTACTTGGTAGCTTTTATTACCAGCCTTGAAAAGCATCAGCTCACTCTTTTTGACATTGTACCGAGTCCATGGGATGCTGCGTAAATCTCACAAGAGCCCAGCAATCGAACAATAAACCACGCGTGCAAAGCTGCCGGCGGAAGCTGGTAACGAATAAAAACTACAGTATAATTCTCACTCTTTATTTGCTATTAACGTTTAAGAAACATTTATTTTATCGTAACTAGGTCTACGTTTAATTTATTAATATAATACCTTGCTAAGATCACAACAGTAACATTACTTTTAAAATAATATTTACAATAAATAAAGGATTTAAGTACACAATATTTACGTCTAGTCTCATCTTAATATTTATACTTTAGTTGCCACAAGTTTTTTTTTATACCAGAATGTATATTAAAGTTTGGATACAACAATGCAATACTTTTATGCAATTCCCTGTCCGAGGCAAAGTGTTTATAAGTTACAAATGTCTGTTGAAAATACATTTGCATACATTGCACAGCTATTTTACAATTATATGAATAGTATATTACGCGTTCAATAGTTCATCATTATGCGTCCACGGTTGAATATAGGCAGATAGATTTTCTGAGTGACCAAACCTGTGCATTGGGTCTTCAACAGCTCATAGTAACCTTAAGGTAATTTTTCCATTGAGTAAGGGGTTACTTCAGTTTTCTACATGAGCTCCAGGAGATGGCAACCGTCGTCAGTTCTCTAAATGATGTACTCCAACCATTGCCACTTCAACTTGCTTATCGTCTGGTCTACCATACACTTTATAAAATATTTAATACGTATTAATTTAGTTTCATCTCTAATTAGCTTGCATACAAATTGTATATAATGTTTAGTATTCTTAATTTGACGTCATTCTCAAGTGTCAGTATAAGTCAAACTAAAGTCGAAGCTCTTACCTAGATACTAATGAGCACACTTTATAACACTGAGATACCTATTAAATATATTTAAGTAAACCTAAGTGCCTTTTCACACGTCCTGGTTGCCGGGTAGCTGGCGCCGGCTACCCGGCGGTGAAGTGTATGGCCGTGTACGCTAGCTTTCACGCGTAATTTGGCCGGCAAGCGGTCGCCGGGTGCACGCCGGATCCACCACTATGCGTCCGTTCGCTGCCTACCGGTTAATCGGCGGCTGGACTCACAGTGGTGTATAGAACACGAACAAGCTTTCATACGCACCGGCAGCCAGTTAGGAAGGTACAACTATGGAGAGCGCAACTTGTTTTATCTGACACCCTCGCGTTGTAAATAGTACCTACTTAATTCGTTGCAAAATGGAGGTAGATGCCTATTAAACTGTTGTATTTTGCATTTTGTAGTAGGTCTGGAAATAAGGTATAGGATGCTCAACACTGTTCTCTTTTCATGTTAATCGGGTGAACCCAATAATTTCTTGACTCGTTTTTCTGGCGGCAGTATCTTCGGTACAAAATCCACATTGCAATTAATTGTTCACATTACATTTTTAGAGAAGAGAGAAAATGAAATTATTTATGCAGTCACTACGCGACTGTACTCGCGTTGACGGTTTACACGGTACTGAATACAAAATCGGGTCGTGTGAAAGCTAAATGTGTTACCGGACAGTCGGCACCGGCTATCCGGCAACTGGGGCGTGTGAAAAAGTACTAACTGCTAGTAACTTTGACAAGGAATCTATTAGAAATCGCAGCGACAGATATCTTTGCAGGAAAGTATTCATAAATTTTCAGAATTTTATAGAGAACATTGATTTAAATACCACTATATACAAGAACTATACTTACAAAAACCTATTCCAGTCAAACAGTTAAATCAAGTATACTTTAAATAATTAAATTAAAACATTTTAGTAAACTATGAACAATTTAGTACAAAATGCAAAATTCGAAAGTTACTTATCTCTCTTTTTACTAAAATTGCATGAAAAGAGCCTAGAGGTGCTGAGCCCGCTTATTCCACTGGTTCTTTTATTAGTTAGAAGGCCAAAACTACCCAAAAAGAAAAATTCATAAATTGTATGAACTAAAATTAATAATTAAGTAATTAAGGAAATTAAATTTTTTTAACCATCCCAAGACCACCTCAATCTATGCCTCAATTCTCATAACTTTATTCATATTTCGGGCGCATTACGATCAAAGGAGGCAATATCAATATTTACGTCTAACGTTTGACCGACATCGAGTTTAGATGGAATCTTTTTGACTAGATTTAATTAGGGGAATTGGCCATGTATTACTAATGTAGAGTGACTATGAAAGAACCAGCGACATTAAAAAGGAAAGCTTATACAATCGAATCATTTGGCGTATCAGTTTTAGATAGCAAGGGTACACTACTGTAATCTTTTAACCGCTCACATCCCTTCTTTGTCCCGTTATCAAAGGAGCTCGCGGTCGGTAACTTCGATATCCAATTGTTATTACCTATTTTATTTGATTTATGATTCACTGAGTTCTGCTCCTTCAGCTTTACTCGTGGCTGGCCCTGGTTTACTGAACTATGGTTAAGTGAATTCACGTTAAGTGATATGGAATTTGTGACGCTCAGTTTGTCCAGTTCTTCACCGTTATCAGTTATACCGTTTATGAATGGCTCGGTAGGGTCCGATTGTTGTCTTTGTATACACAGATTCTGTAGTAATGGTTGTGCTTCTTTCTCCAGCTTGGCTATATCAGGAATTTTGTGCTGGAATATTCCAGATCCACGTCTGCTCGATGATCTAGAAGTTTGGTCTAGTCGATTTCTGAATGGTGTGAGGTGTGATAACGAGCCGCTTTCTGTTGACTGAGTTTGTGCCTTGATAAGGGGGTGTCTAGGTATATTAGGATCAATCTTTTCACCTTGCAACCAGTAAGTGACTAGAATTCCTTTACCCTGCAACAACGAGAAACGTCATTGTACAGACAAATGTCCAGAATACACAGTGAGCAAATTTTTTGAGTTCATATATAGATGGTTATTCTACACATGAACTCATGTCATTCATGGCATATATATGACATGAATGACATATAGGTTGTATAAAGATGAAGTAGGCCTACTTGTAATATGTTTGAGTTTTTATTACTATCTCTCAATTTTTCTTGTCTCTAGTTGCTCATCAGTTATTAGTGTAAAACTTGTTCTGTTTTTTACACCAATGTAACAGCTTTTCTAGTTGCTAAATAAATAATATTTTATACTTTAAAATGTTACCTAAATAATGATCATACAATTTGATTACTTTATTTAATACATTTTGATTAATTTATGTGGGCGGAAAAAGCAAACATGTCTCAAATTCTGTCAATACCATTTTCAATTTCATAAGATTTGTTATATCATTTCAGTTGTTTGCTTTATTTTGTTTCACAAACATTAATACGATACAGAAAAAGCTTAAAATAAAAAATCCAATACTTTCTAAATTATTTGTTCGTTTGTTATGTGGATGCTTGTTTGATACTCAATAATGGCGTATATCTCGTAAACATTTATAGGATTCAAATTAGATTTTTGTATTTTGTGTCTAAGAGTTGCAGATGACATACATATTTGTAAACCAGTCGACCAATTTTGCATAACAGTTATTATGTTAAAATCTTAGGTTTCATAAATTTATCGATTGTTGACTTTTATATGTATCCTCCATACCTCATCTATTGAAAGTCATAGAACGATTAATAATTATCGAATTCAGTTTAGCCATGCCTGCGTAAATGTTTCTTCAAAAAAATAATAGTAATTAATATGATACTTAAACTTTTAACATGGAATTTATAATGATGTACAGAAAAAAACCAGCTGTTCCTAATAAAAAGTCCAAGCTTAGGTAAGTTGTATGAAAAGCTAATACAAACCTTCATAGCAACTTCTCCTCGGCAGTCCAGCAGAAAGGTCCCATACAAATCCAGCAAAGCCTTCGTATCAGGAGACACATGGATCTTCAGGGCTTCTCCATTCGACTCCATTCTTGAAGCTGTGTTCACTGTGTCCCCAAAGAGACAGTACCGAGGCATCTTGAGACCAACTACTCCTGCTACACAGGGACCTGTGAGAGAAGAGGATAAAGGATACAGAACTGAAATATCTAACCTCTGACTACAATTAATACAGTTGGCATATTCACAACCGATACATTTTTTTATAAGTTAAAAACAAAATCGCATAGATCTCTTCAAATATAATAAGCACGCCAACTTAGACTAACAACTCCTAAGAAGTTAATGGAGCATACTTCTTAAACCTTCAAAGAAAAATTATATTTCTATTTTAAATTACCTACTTTAATGTAAATATTAGTATAAGTAAAATATTCCTAAGTGTTATTTCGAATAAGAAAATAACTCTGGTTATTTTAACATTTTCAAATTTCTAAAAGCATTTGTACATTCTTCAGACGGCTCATTACCCAAAATATGAATTTAAATCTACATTTACTTTTGTTTGTGCAAATGCAGAGATAAGAGGGGCGGTTGCTCTTTTAATTCAGGTTGCTATGGCCGTAATTTGAGAAGGGACTGAGGATTAATTTAAAATGTCCAGTATGCTGATGATTACTTTCTGGCTTCAACAAAAATTGATCTAAATAAATTTAATTTCAAAGTGTAAAATAAAGCTCAAAAAATTTGATTACACAAACAGGTTTTTAGTGAATGAGATCTAAAAGAGAACCTTCAGATACATAACTGAAAATACATGATATAACACACACGAGTTTAAACATAATGCCTTTATGCACTTTAGATAAATGTCTTCAAAACCATTTTTTTAATATAGGCACTTTAAGCAACCATTTCAAATTATAGTAACCAAATCTAGAAGTCTGGACGAAGTTTTGTCAAAAGTTCATTGACGGTGGCGTAATCTGACTTGAAAATAACAGATGTCAGGTATAATGTACTTAATAATTTAGGTAGCTCGTAAAATATATGTAGATTTCTAGAAAAAAAATCTTTGATAAAGGAGATTATTATAGTTTAGTCGTCTAGCTAAAGTTTGCGGACGGTGGCTATAAAACTGCACAAATCTTTTATGTCTTAAGGAGTAAATATCGCGCGGTGAATATTACTACTGAAATATTTAATTCCTGTCTCAATTCGCCATGCTAAATCTTTAAAAACATGGTCAGACAACACGATCTGTCATCCACCGCTCACAAGGCTACTTATTAATTTATACATTTTTTAAATGTATATATATATTATGTAGGTATGACAATATATATCTTATGTATTATATTAATATTTTTGTAATTTTATGATTATATTATATATTATAATTATGCATTTTATGTTATATTATATATATTTTTTATAAATTGTTCTAATAACATCGGATTTACGCCGCCGTCCTTATTTGTTCACATAGATCCTGTCCATCTAAAGGTTGCCTGGAAGAGATTGCTTTTAGCAGTAAGTCCGCTCATTGTACCTACGATTTAAAAGTATATTTTCTTTTATGTTTATATATAATGGTGTGCAATAAAGGAATTATCTATCTATTTAGATAGCAAACATTGATCAAAACTTCAATACTCGTAGGTACTTAGTGTTGTCAATGTGTTGCGATGTCTCAAAGATTACATGTTACAACTTACATAGTATTCCAACCATCATCCATACCGTGACTTGACTGTACCATCTGATAGCTATCTAAGACTGTTCGGAGGGTTTCAAGCTATGAATAAATCATAGATAAGTTCAAACGTGCAGATTGCAAGTCTGTACGAGACGTGTGATTGGAGAATTTAAGAGTTGGTAGAATTGCGAGAAATCTCTTTGACGTTGAAATTTGAGTTGGGTCTAGCATTAGATAGAAAATAGTTTTCGAAAAATACTTCGAGCAAATACTGAGTAGTTGCTTAAAGTAAATAATTATTATATTTTGCGGCACAGCTTATAACTTCTGCGAACACTATCGAGTTCCAGTATTGTTATACCATATTTGGGCATAATGGGCAAGGCATAATGCGAATGGTTTTTTATCTTTAGTTAGAATTATTTTGGAAAACTAATTTGTTTGAAATAACCTAAATAACACAAGATAACAAAATTAAATAACTAATATGAATTTGTGTAATTTCTACCTCTACCGTCAACAAAAAGCTTTTTTATGCTATTTTGTTGACAACAAAAATTACTTTTTGCATGCTGAGTATTAGATACAAACAGTTATTAAATCGTGAGGTTTTCTTGTGAGTTTTGCTGAAGTAGGATTGAGCTAATCACATCTGTTATATCCTAAATGAGCGGTGGGCAAAGGAAGCTACCGAGTGGGGTCCAGGGCCCGTAGCCAAATTCCATTCACCACGAATCTATTCGATTTCTACATACATTTGTTGTCGCTGAATGACGTAGTATTTCTATAGCATATGTCAAATCCATACATTTTCGGACGTATCGACTAGCGTCATCGCTAATCGACTGTAACTTGGCTAAGCCCCCTGCTCAGCGAGAATGCAACACGGTAGACTAAGACGGAGACTGTTTGAAAGGAATAGGGGAAACTTTTGCCCCACATAGGGAGATGGATGGCTGAGTAATAATAATAATAATAACAGCTAGAAGCAGGCGATACTCCTGGACTCGGCACGCATAGTCAGGAGGTTCCTCTCTCTGCAGCCCTAGCCACCGATCGCTTGGGCCTTGCTCACGCTTGGGTCGGTGGTTTACCGTTTTTATAAATATATTTGTTACTATAATTTTTGTTTTTTGTAAGATACTTTGTAGTGAAACATGTATTTTATATAAATGATTTTTAAAATAAATATGTGTGAAAAATCTTCTTGATATACATATAAAACAAAGTCGGGTTTGTTCGAACACTTATAACTCGAGAACGGCTAGACTGATTTTGATGATCTTTGATTTGTTGGGTTTGTTTCCGCCCCGAATAACTGAATAACTATTAAAATATCGGGAAATTTCAAGCAAAAAGAAATTATGAAGAAAATTCATTTCCTCATACATAATTATGGCAGATTTTCAATTCTACCGGGGTGACGTAAATTGACAGCCCGCGTCATATGCATGTCAAGGCGGTACGAAGTTCAGTGGGGCAGCTAGTAATAAAAAAAGGATTGTGTGGTTTTATGAAACCACGGTAAAAGTGAAACTTTATTTTACATTATAGACATTTTTCCTCGTTGGCACAAATGAGTAATAGTCTATACACTACAAGGTCAGCTGATGCGAACTATAGGCGCCGCCATAGCCATAGCCATTTGACTGCCTCCGTGGCGCAGTGGGCGTATAGCCGGCTGAGACGCAGGAGGTAGCGGGTTCGATTCCCGCCGCGGAACAAATGTTTGCATGATCTACAGATATTTGTTCCGTGTCTGGGTGTTTTTCTATATATTATAAGTATGTATTTACAAAACAAAAAGTATATAAGTATTCTATCAGTTATCTGGTTCCCATAGTACAAGCTCTGCTTAGTTTGGGGCTAGATAGCCCTGTGTGAAATGTCCAGAAATATTTATTTATTTATTTTATTTATATTGGCCTCGGCTGCTCTGACGACCGTCTTTCACTTTATCCCTACTCCGCGGCCGACCGTCACGCGACATGCAACACACAGACGAAAAAGTTTGAGACGATGTAATAAAAGTTTCACTTTAATAAATAATAATAAATATTGCTGGACATTTCACACAGCGCTACCTAGCCCCAAACTAAGCAAAGCTACGATATGATATTATATATATATATATATATATATATATATAAAGCTATGATATGTACGATAGGAACCAGATAACTGATACTTATAAATATATTTATTGTAGATAGTAGTTCTCTTACCTGAATGTAGTCCAATCCTAAGTTTGAGCTGATCATGTGGTCGATGACGAATCTTGAACCGTCTCACGGCATCCAACAGTGCAAGTGCCATTCTGGATATTTCACAGGCGTGCCGAGTACCATTACGTTCCGGCAGTCCTGATACCACCATGTAAGCGTCGCCTATTGTTTCTACCTGTTAAGAAATGTAATTTTATAGAATAAAATATTTATGAACATTAGGCACAAAACCAAAAGGTTAGCAATGTTACCATCAGTTTTTTTAAATGAAACTCTAGTACTAACTACTTGTGATTTTTTGGTTGTAAATTTAACTTAGGTACTTGTTATAAAGTAGGGGTAAGTTTGGCAATAAGCTAGCAAATATTTGGTATAAAAAACTGTTCCCGAAAACTTTAGGGGTTCACACATCAATTGAACAATCTCAACATTGGACCCAAAACTTGATTCCCAAAATAGAATTATATTTCTATTTTATTATTCTTCAAAAGTCGAATTAAAGTTCTAAACTAGAAGGATTTAAAACATAGATGATATAAATATAATTTTACAGGACATTTATAATTAGGTAATATATCTTGCCCTTTTTATAAGATGAGTAGATATCACAGGGACTTTTTAGGCTATGTAGGCCTCACTACGACGAATCACGCAAGTTTTCTAAGCAAGTAACGTACCTTATAAACATCGTAGTTCTCGACGATGCTATCGAAGCAAGTATACAGATCATTCAGTAGATCCACTACTTGCATTGGAGTGGAAGAGGCAGAGAGAGAGGTAAAACCTACTATATCGGAGAAGTATATTGTGACTTGTTCGAACGTTTCCGCTACCACGGACAGACCGTTGATGAGTTGAGAGGCTACGGACCTGGCGAAAACAAAAATCAGAAATCAGAGTATTTAAAGGCAAAGATAAAAAACGCTTTATTGTACATCACACTTTAATCAACAAAAAAACGATTTCTAAAAGTTTGTCTCATAAAATACAGATTTTATCTAACCACACGACGTGTAATAAATACTTGTTGACGTATTTTTTGTTTTAATCTTTAAATATACAGGGATTTACCAGTTAAAGATGTTGTGTGTATATCACACTTAAATTAACAAATAATACCACGAGGAAATAAAAGTGGCGGCAAGATACACATTAACTGTTATATCGTGGAAAGTGTAACAATCCTTTACTTGTTAAACTTATAGCTAGTAGAGAATGCGTTTGAAAGAGTTGAGTGAGTACTAATGAGACTAGCGTTGTAAAAAGACGTCCATATAGTTTTTGATGTGTAACATCTTTCCTCTCGGTTTGTGGGAGTAATTTTGGCAAAAGGTACGAAAATGTGTAACAGGAAACTGGGGAAACTCTTTGACCAATGACCGCGCGCGGTGGTCAGATGTTTTTCATTACGAGACTATAATTATGGCCTCTTTCATTTAATAGAAAAAAGGATTAGTCATGGAGGTTGTATTTCATCATAACATAATATTAATACAATGAGCTTCATTCTATTTTTAAATTTACTTACGGTTAATCGCATTTACGGTTCCGTTATCGAGTTTTCAATGACCAACTTTCAGAGTGAGTCGGTAGATAAGATTAAGATTTGCTTTGTGTTTTCTATTTTGTTTGTAATTTTTTGTTTATATGGTTTACAATAAAGTGTTTTAATTAATTTATTCATAAGTTGTTCTAATAAACTAAAGAAAAATCACTTTTAATAAAACTTTATTGAAAAACAACAAGAAAAAAAATATTTGAGCAATGAGCGCGCGCGGCGGCCAGTTGTTACACATCGTATGCGACTACTGTAAGGCACGTTGTTCTTTTTTTAAAGTGAAAACTTCTTTAGGCGCGTTGAACACTTTTTGAGATGAGAAAACACCGTTGAATTCGCGACACTGTTACCGATACCTGTCACTGACTACTGACACTGACTGTTACTGACACCTCTGTATATAAGTTGTATCTGTAGTGAAGTATATTCAAGTTTTCACTTCTGGCGGCACTTCCGGATCGCCACTTTTTTGTTTGTTTATTTGTTTATTTATTCACACATTACATCTATCATTACAGTCACCTAATATAATAGAGTAGCAACATATGTCAATTAATAATAATCATTACATTAGTCATCATAAATTATATACAAAGGCGGCCGCATGCGCCGCGCCACTTACTCGTCTGGCACGCACAGCCCTACCCTCTCCAAGATAGTTGGGTTGGTTATGATCCCTCGAATCACCTTAATCACATATACAGCCAGCGTCACATCTCTCCTAATTTTTATAACATATACTGTCTCCCCCATTTCCTTCCATTCCTGGCATTGTCCAGAACTCTCCTGCCAGTGAGAGTGGAACCTATCCAGATCGTTGCGCCAACGTTTTCGTGGTCTGCCTTAGTATAGGGGAAATTGAAATTTGTGTCTACAACAAAACAAATAGACCAGAAAGAAAGCCCATTTTTAATGATCCTTTTTAAAAATGCAAGCTTTACAAAAACAATCTACAATTTTGATATAAACTCATTCTGCCACAACGAATTCCCTAGATGATAAGACCAAAGAATAAAAGCCTCCAAATAATCCGCCTTAACCTCAAAAATATTATATTCAAGTAGCGCGTATGAGTCGACAGAAAACCTTACCGAAATAACGGTGAAAATCTTCCGAAACAATGAAAAATTGTTTCCATCGAAAGAAAGACGCTGGCTTTAGGATTCCGGAACAAAATGGTAAAAACGGAAAAGGTTCGAGTTTGGGCGTAATTTGGGACAGTTATAAATAATTACACTTATTGCTAGTTATAGCTAAAAAAACATTTTAATTGCCAAAGAGGCCGAAATGGTATTATGGTATGGGATTCATATAAAGAGCTTAATTAGCTAACACAGTTTTATTATTTTTGTGCCGTAACATAGTTCTGAATTTTGATGACAAATATCGAAAAAATACCACCCTCCCCTCATTATTTCTGGAGTTTTTAAAGCGAAATATATGAAATACTCATGATTGATAAAAGCTAATGTGACCGAATAATGAACAAAGTCTCTGGAAAAGTGTTTTTTATAAATCTGCCTTTATTATAAGTTCACTTGGTTCCCGAGTTTACCACTTACACTAAATGGAACTGCTAAAATTCTAAAAATCTAGGACGGTATAGAACCATCTACGCGCTAGTAAAATTTTTTTAAGTCTCACTCGCACTTGTTTAATATTTATAAGTAGAACACATTTAAATGGAACGTCCCATTAAGTAGAATTATTTTGAGGGTTCAGAAAGTTGAAAGAAGTCTAATTATATTCCTACATTATTTATGTGAATATGAGGATTTTAAAAGCAACAATTTTTTTTTTTATTCAAGATGTCTTGAATTAATTGTGGAAGAAGATTGGCGATACTAAACCCAACCAGTATACTATTTATGGTCATCATCATAGATAATGTTATTTTGGAAGATGACGACATGTTGAAAGTAAAAGGGGGAGATCTCCCACAGCGACTTTTGGCCGTAGTAGCTCAAAAATGTAACGTTTCTAGCGTCAGTTTTTTTAAATATTGTGTCAAGACTAGGTTAGTGTAAATAAAACTGAGTTATCTTTGGATTAATGTACGTACTTTTAGGTGGGAGTAGGAACTTTAATTAAATTTTAATTTAACTTATATGATGATGAGAAACTAAATATCTATAGGTATATCATTGAATACGAAATAATATGTAGATGAATTGTGATTTGTTACGGTTCTAAAAAAAATTATATGATAATTTGCATTCATCTCAACAAACCAATTTATAAAATTTATTTTTAGGTTTTTTAGGATGTCGTCTTTATATTACTCTTAACTGTAACTTTGGACTACAAAACATTCTATTTTTTCTTGTCTATTTGTAAACTACATAGAACCTGCTTAAGAAAAATACTTTCTTTGGTCCACGCGGAAATCTCTCAACCGTCTCAGGACACAAGTGGATCGCAGAAGGCAAAATATGAGTAAATGGGGCTACATTGGAGAGTCGGCGACTAGTTGCCCATGCGGTACAGACCCTCAGACTATGCCACACTTACTAAGCTGCCCATTGTGCCCTTATTCTTGCACCCTGAGGGATGCTCCGCCACAGATAACGTTGTAGCAGTGGTCAATTATTGGCAAAACAACATTTGATATTTAAAATAATATGAACCATATCGACAAGAAGAAGGTGGCAACCTATTTTTTAGTTTTGTTTTTGTTCTTCTTCTTACAACGTGTCATTAGTTCTACTCATATTTTATCAGGTAAGTACCTTCTTAGCAACATTAACGTCAATATGATTTAGCCGGTGTGTAAGTAGAGTGCAAGTTCTGTCCCTTCTGCCCAATTTTTCTCCTAATTTCCGTCAAAACAAAAGAAGCGCGTTTATGTTCTAGCAAAGAAATTCTTGGTTCGGAAAAGAGCGCCTTAAATTGGAGTTGTTTTTATAATAATTACTAGCTGAATAATTCGTAGTTTAGCACGCGTAGTTTTTCAATAAAAACATCACCCTCTTTCTACGCAGTTGGGCAAAAGTAGCCTATGTTACTCAAGGATAATGTAGCATTCTAATAGTGAAAGAGTTTTTTAAATCGGACCCGAAGTTTTTGAGTTTATTCATTACAAACATACAAAAACACAAATCTTTCCTCTTTATAATATTACAGAATAGAAACAGAACCTGACACGTCACCTAATCCGATAGCACTCATGATACAGCAGACACGTTGCCTATCACTAAAATACTTTTTCTTAAATGCGTTTGTGTTGAAAGAGTTTCATCATCATTATCCACAGCCCGACTTCACCCACTGATGATTATCAGCCTCTCTTTGCCTGCACCATACTTCACGGTCCTATGCCAGCCTCATCCGGGTTCGACACACGATGCTACATCGTTTGCCCATCTACCTTGTTCGAGGGCGCCAGTTAGTTACCGCTTTACTTGTAGTCACTTCGCCTTGCCTGGTGTCATTATGCGATCCCCAAAATCTTTAACCTTTGTCTTACTTCTGATCTCGATGTTGAAAACACAGCCTTAATATGTTTATAAAAAGTTATTAAACCTTTAATACTCACTTTGGCAACAGCTGATAAAGCAGTTCTTCACATTTTTTCTTCTCTTCCAAATAGTCTTGTGTGCGCTCAGTAACTAGATACTCCAAATTATTTGCATATTGTTCCATACGGGAAAGCAGATTATCTAATATATTGCTACTTTCTTGAGCTCTGTGGGTGAAAACAAAAATATTTGTATAAACACGACAATATGCAAATAGGTTAACTTAAAATAACTTGGGTTCTCTAACATACCAACACACGTAGATGTTTTGGAATAACATGCCATAATTGGGTAGGGCATAGTACATAACATAAACATATTATAACATATTTTTGTAAGCACGTTGATATAAAAAAATCAACTTCAAATTACTAAATTATCATATCCACGATAATTACAAGACTTATGTAACTGAATAATAACGGGAGTTGCCACTTGATTAGTGGTAAAACACAAAATCATAATTCTACGTAAACCTTTTTTCTTTAGGAAATTATCAAAATCTGGGCGCTGACCACAATCTTTTAGAATACCATCATGTTTCAGGAGCGTTTTGTTTCAAGCTTGTAGCAACATTATTTCGATTTGAACCACAAAACTTTTAAACATTACTGTTATAATCCTAATAATATTGTATATTTAATGCTTTCTAGTAATTTCACCACGTTCTTAGTCACTTTTTAGGATAATTTAAGCTTTATTTGAGATCTAATTTTAAACTTTTTAAGTGAACGATTTATGGTGACGTCACCAAAACTGCTTCGCCTTTACAATAATAAAGTAAGCTTACTAATTGAGGGTCATGGTACGAAATGTCAGTGTAATATTATTTTAATATTGCTTTATGAGATTGATGTTGGCTCCCAGGGCAATCAAATATCCCTAGCTCATGAACTATAAAAAATCCTAGAACATACATGCGGGTGATTACGTAGCCCATGGGTCCCTCAAACTATAAAATAAAATAATAAATAAACTACTAAAACCTACTATACAATTGACGAATATTTTAATGCCAAATTTTAGATGCTTATCTACTTTAACATTAGATTAAAATGTTTTCTTTTTAACAGGGTCCAAAATTAACGTGTACCTATTAATTTCCACCTGTTATTACATTGTGGAATACAATAAACGAATGCGTATTGAGAATTGCTATCTACACCCAATCTAAAATTTGACCATAGTTTATATTCCATAAATTCCAAGTTACATAATTCCTCAAATTCTTGTAAAATTTACCTCAAAATTTATACACAAGGAAAATTTAGACAAATACTTGAACCCCGTAATTATATAATACAGCTTTAACGTACTAAAGTAAATTTACAAAGCAAGAATTTCTTTATTCGATGTTATAAAGATCCTAATTCCTAGGGCATGTTTAACATACCAAATTTTTTTGTAAAAGAAAATTTTGGTGACTGAAAAAAGCCGCTCGAAAATTTACATAATTAGCAAAGAAATGTCTTAGGTACAAAGTCTCTGAAAGCTATTAAAGTTACTGAGAAGATGAAAAAATATTGTATAATAGCTTTTAGTGAGAAAAAAACACAGTAATAATTTATTTAAATTTTTATTCGAATTGGAGATGGATAAAACATATGGCCCACTTGATGTTAGATAGTAACCAAAGCCTATTACAAAGTATTGTCTCGTAGGTGACGCAACGTTCCCTATAATTGGATTGGGTTAATATAGCTCACGATAGATACCTGAGAAAGCAAGGGAGGCCTTTGCTTTATAGTGGGGAACATCAGACTTAAAAGTTTCGCGATCACTGTACATAATTATGATTTAAACGGGTATTTATCGCGTATGTACCTTTTTACTTGTACTATTATAAAAACCAAAGCATCTAACTTATAAATAGTTACAACAATGTAAAAACTACAAAACCAGCCAATTTTTTGAACATTGATAACATCAGTTAAAATTGATAAAGGCATATTAAAACAATTAGTTTTCTTTAAAGAACTTTTAAGTAACCTATTATCAGCGTTCGATCAATTAGCTGTGAGATTATAAAATACCAACACCGGAAAGAGTATGTACACATTACTTGTTGAGCCTTCTGATAGCTCCCTTGAGATGGGCAAAGTCTGGTCTCTCAGTGGGTTCCTCCGCCCAGCACCGTCTCATAAGCTCCGTGGCATCATCGACCTCGCAAGAACGATGGTGAGAGGTATTCGGGCGGATACCGCTGGCGATCAATGTCTCTATGATATCTAGAAGAAATTATAAGGTTTGTTAACAATGTTTCATCATTAGGTTTTAAGTGGCATCTTTGGTCTATTGATTGGGACACATTTCTTGACCTAGCAAGAAAAGTTCTCAAAATGATGCAACAATTTTTTATTTAAAATTTGATTTTGAACAAATGCAACAATATGCTACAATGGAGGTGTTCTCATGGTAGAGACGGATGCTAGACAACGAAACTTCTGAATGGATTATAGTAGGCTACTAGTGTTTGGGCTCATTTCAACCTGCATGCGGTTCCAATTATGAATTTTATAAAAGTTTGTTTTGAAAATATTTTCAACAAAAAAATGATTATGAATATAATTTGCTTACATAACCTCACTAATGCCAATTTAGACTCACTGAACTTTATGGCAGGTTCACGATGTACTAGGAAGTTCCAAAATTTGCGGGTTAAAGGCCTCAGACAATTACGCTTAGCAATTTTTATAGCCGGGGCATCTTATCGTAATCAGAAGCGCTCAGCTCAATACCACGAGATCTCCAAGTGATATCCGCGCAGAATTGGTTGTCCTAGTTATGAACCGGCTGGCTTAGCTTACCTTGTTCATAATAAATTAGCTCAGTTTACCAACATTCTGCCTTAAAACGGTCAATATTCTTATAAAGGTGAAATTAAACCTATTCATTTTCAAACTACTACAATAACTACCGGTTAAAAAACCTAAAGATTATAGGTTTTATACAGTATAAAAAAACGAACTCCGGCATTTTACCAGATTTAGGATAGCAGATTTGGAATTCTGATACGTAAGTATTTCAATGAGATAAGATTTAGTTTTTTTACTAAGATTCTGGAGTAAGTGCTTTCTGGAGAATTTACAAAGAGCTTTCATTTCATCATTTTATAGAATCTACATTTAAAAGTGGATCATTTTGTAAATAAAATGAATTGCATCCCTGAATTCTTTACCGATGCCAACCACCCCTAGAGTATTAGCGAAAAGAAAATGAAAATTGGCTGAAAATTGGGTTTATTGCGTCTCTTTTAATTTTCCCACGATAAAATGAAGACCTGATAGGATAAATTCAATTTGTCACCACTCGTTTTGTGTAGATTTTCTTTTACAGTACAGGGAGAAATTTACTGTTCTAATCTGTTGCTATCTGTTAAAAAGGTGCTGCGGATATTACTTATTATTATTTTGAAATTGTGCAATGTCCCACTGCTGGGAATAGGCATCCTCCTAATTATTCCAAACATACCTAGCTAAAACCATCTCGCCATAAAAATTACATACAAATTAGCTAATCCGTTTAGGAAATATACCAACATGGACATAATTATTATTGTGATTGTCCTCTATGTTTAAATGTATACAGAAAGAAGATTTAAATTTATAACACGCTCTTTTTGCGTCTGTGGTTAAAAATCCGAATAATAAAAGGAGTTAGAAATTCCCAAAGTTAATAGTAACAAAGTATTAAAACATCGTAAGGTAACTCAAGAAATAAAGTTATACATTAGGTAAGCTCAAAATAACTAGAAACCAACCCTGGCATCAGAGTATATAAATTGAATTATTAAGGGCGTGTAATTGAGATCGGTCAGTGGGGAGAAATCCGATACCGTAAGATAATTAATTATTTTTATAATGACGGTGTAAGGATTAGAAGATATTCACCTAAGTTCATAGGGTGTGAGGATTATAATAAATAAATTAAAAGCATTTATTGAGGAACAACAAATATACAATTATGTATGTGTACAGTTTGAAACGATGATGCCTGTATTAGTATGAAAACTGTGTTACAGACACCAACGCCCTCCTCCTATACATCAATGAGTTCCAATCAGGTAAATGGTACATAAACAAAAACTAAACTAAAAATTACAGTTATATTCCAACAGACCAGAAGGATCTGCGTGGGTGGGTGTGTGTGTGCGTGAGTGTATGTATCTATGTGAGGGTGTGTGTGTATGTATGTGAGTAATTGAGTGTGTGTTTGTGTGTGTAGGCATTATTTGGGAATCTTTAGGAGGTCCTCAGTATCTTCGTAATTTAAAGATTTAAGCCACTCTAGACATTTAATCTTACATTTGTTGTGAGGTAGCGGGTAAATGATAATTTCCTTGTTAACTCTGTTGTACAAGGAAGAGCTAATAAAAAATAAGTGACGACTTGCTACTGCTGTACGTCGTTGTGCTATTTTGCAAACTTTATCTGATCTCCGCCTGAATAGAACAACTGAGAGTGCGTAAAGCTCAGTAGTAGGGAACGAGATAGGTTTTTTGTTGAGCCCTTTCTAGTCTTAGCATCGTGGTTTTAACTGAGCCACCCCAGGAAGTGATGCAGTGCGCTATAATGGATTGGACTAGTGCCAGGTAGATGATTTATAGAGATTTTAGTTAACAACTGTTATTAGAGTTTTAAAAATGTATGACTGATTTAGCCAAGAAGATAGTATAAGCACTACTAATTCATCTTAAATTTGATCCTAGGCATTACAGTGACTGCGTTCTCGTCAGTCTAGCAAATCCAATAGGCGCTGTTAAATAATTTTCAATTGATGACGTAATACTATGTTAAAATCATTTTGTGTGAGCACTACATGAATGCCCACTACTCGTAGGTACTTCAGATGACACGTTAAGATCTAAACCAGGCTGTATGATTCATCAAGCCATACATCACGCGTCTGAAAAATAGGAAGTGTAGTACTAACCTTTAGGTGGCATTTCGACTCCGGGCCCAAGCCAGAACACACCCTGTCGGTTCACGATCTCATGCATAATTATCCCGAAGGAATATACATCTCCCTTCTGGGTTCCGTATGGGGGTGGCTCCGACATTCTAAGCATTTCTGGTGATGTCCACAGTTGACCTGATAAAAAGATAATGAATGAATGAATGAAAATTCTTTATTATGCCTTACAAGCTAGACACAACAAATATAATGTAAAATAAAAATGAAACAAATATGTACATATGTGTAAGTAAAATGGGCGGTCTTATCGCTTAACAAAGCTAACAAGATAATTGTTTTTATATTATGAAATGTTCACTAGCCTGTTTGATAATGTCTAATATTTCTTTTAAGTGAGAGATATATTTCATTAAGTCTCTCTCTTTTGCTATTTATATGTCAAAAAGAAAAGATTGTGAAATAGAAACTAAACATATATATTAAATAATATTTTATGGTTAAATAATTAGTTTAATCTATTGAATTTACAAAAACTTGTGCTTACAAATTCAAATGTTCAAAAATATGCAAAAAGAATATATAATATTTTATGGTTAAATAATTAGTTTAATCTATTGAATTTACAAAAACTTGTGCTTACAAATTCAAATGTTCAAAAATATGCAAAAAGATACCCCTGGTGGGACTCGAACCCACAATCCCCGGCTTAGGAGGCCGATGCCTTATCCATTAGGCCACAGGGGCTGACAACTACTTGCCCGAAATAGCGCACTACATATGGGTTAAATCTTCGTAAAAATCGAAGGTAACAAAACAATGTTTTATTCATTCGTACTACGCATCAAAGTCGCGTATAAATTCAGAACCACCCTTTTCCGCGTCATCAAAAAACTATAAATAAAGTACAATAGATACGATTGTATTCGTTCAAGAAGAAAACATTTTATCGTCACTTTCGAGCCAATAAACGCTGGTATCTACCAAAAGTGATAAATGGCAAATGAAAAGCAGTCCTCAAAAGGTGTTTATTTTACGATTCCCGAATAAATACAGCATAAATTGAACGAAACAAATAATAATCAAAATGAATTCTGCTCACGGAATTGGACAAAAACACTTTAGAAACGTATTTATTGTTGACAAAACAAAAACATTAAAAGTGCTTGTTTACGTCCGGCCACTTCATTTTTCTGAGGAAATAAATAGGAGATACTGTGTCGTAGATATAGTCGAAGGAACTTTTATAATAAAATGCCCGATTCCAATATGTTAAAAGTTATTTTGTTGCTAATATTTTAAGTAACATTTGTTAGCGGGTAAATACTTACACTTGGAAAAGGGGCATTGAGCTGAAATTGTTAAATGTAGAATGTTATAAATATTATCTTGAAATCATATCAAATAGAATATGTATATTTCTTACTTGAAATATATTATAACTAGCTGTTACCAGCGGCTTCGCCCAAATTGTACTGGGGTGTAAAAATACATACAACTAATTTGAAGAGACTCTGTGAGACTCTCTACCTAGAAAGAGCTGACTGAATAACTTTGCGGTAGGTGAAAAATTGTTATTCCTCATAATTGGTCGAGTATAACTCGAAGAGAGTGGGCCATGGCATTTGCGCTTGCTGATTTTTTTTTTACTAATAATTTTACCCCCATCTAACTTGCTGTGAATTGGTTAGGGGACGCTGCAGTTGCTAAAAAAATATAATCCATCATTTCAACTCTGGGGAGTGGGGACGTTGTGGTTGCTGCAAATGTTTACCACTCATTCATTATTATAAATACGGGATTTATCACGTACCTACGTATGTTTCTAAGTAAACTTTTACCACTCATTGCGACCGTATCAAACTTAAAGGTAGTGGCCTGCGGGATCCTGCAGTAGCTGTTTTTTTTTATTGTTGCGGCCCTATCTGACTTGTAGTGAGTTGCAAATTATGTTTGATTCATCATTGCAACCCTATTTTCGTTGAAGAGAGTGTGCAGGCAGATGAGAGTGAAGAGAGTGGGTTGCGGTTGCTACGTCGTTTTGGCGTGAAGGGGTAACAGATAACAAAAGCATTTATATATACATAGAAACTTTTACAACTCATTTTTATCTCATGGAAACAGATTTATGAGACAAAAAGTAGATTATATGTTATTTTAGGTCCAGAACTAAACTTATGCAAAGTTTGTGCCTCATCCCTTCCGTGATTTTGGCGTGAAGGGATAAAAAAACCACAATATATTCTCTATAGAAACTTTAACGACTCAGTCTTATCTCATTAGAAACTATTTATGAGATATATAGTAACTTATATGTTATTTTTGGTCTAGACCTAAACTTTTGCAAAGTTTGAGCTCAATCCGTTCAGTAGTTTTGGTGTAAAGGGGTAACAAAAACCAAAATCATTTTTGTATAGAAACTTTGCCCCCCCCCCATTTTTATCACATGGGAATTGATTTATGGGATAAAAGGTAGCTTATATGGTAATCCAGGTTATAATCTACGTATATACCAAATTTCATCGAAATCAGTTCGCCGTTACGACGTGATTGAGTTACAAACAAACAAACATCCAAACTTTCACATTTGTAATATTAGTATGATTATGTCATTGTACAAAGATGTTAGAAGTAATTAATAGTATCAATATGCATATTTCTACTTTTCAAAGCATGCATTATTAAAATCTATAAAATCATAATACTAAATAATAATAATGTCAGAAAAATGGGTAGTAAAAAAAACGAATTAAATAAGATAAGCTAAAATGTGTTAAAAATTACAAATTGTTTAGGGATTATTATAATTTTAGCAATTATTGTCATTTGTTGGGAATATAGATTATTCTAGATAATCTGAAAGGTCTGATGAAGGTTTCAACTTCTCTGAATTATGAATGGGTCCATTATGCCGGATTCACACATAATTAACACGTAAATAACTTACGTCCACACTTTGTCATATGTCTAGCTAAGATTATCGTCTGTATACGTCACCCGTAATCGCATCTTAGATACATACATGTGAGTAGGGGATGTTGCTTGAACAAAACAATAATGTTTGAAATTCACACGTTCACACACAAATCACACAATTACTAATTTAACCATCGAATGCAAACCTTTGGTCTTCCTTTCAGTCATTCAGTCACTCCGAGACCTTGTTCTCAGGGCTTAGCTTTAAGAATAGTTTTAATTTAGAATTAATAATAAATTGCAGTCGATTAGAAGCAATCTTTAGACATTTAGGTTTAATTTTTAGGGGCGTTTCATTGTTATTTATCTCGTTCATTTAATGTATTAAAGAAGTTACTATGTCATTTACTTCTCCAAATCATTTACACAACGTAGAATCAAATTCCACTCTAGACACTTAGGATGACCAAGAATATTATTAGGTGGTTTAAATTCAGAATAGTTAGAGCTTTAGGCTCAGGTTATTCTAGATTGCCTAGGTTAGGTTTCGTTACAATAACAGAACAAATTCAAGTAGTCCTATTAAAAAAATACGTATTATTAAACTACATTACTCTATGATTTCAAGTAAGTTGGCGACAGATTGCTAGAAACTTTTGAATTGTTTTTTTATTGATGATAGTCAAGCGCTTGACAACTAACTCACCTGGTGGTAAGTGATGATGTGATTTAAGATGGAGCACGCTTGCCTAGAAAGAACCTATTCAGACTTCGAGATTATACTGGTACGCTAAAACATACGCCGGAAGTGGATATGCCGACCAGGTATAGGTGATACTTCGCAGTACTTCTGCTTGTCCGGTGGTGAAGGGGGAAGGAGGGATAAGCTCCGGGAGATCTTGCGTACATTCGACAAAATGAATCTTGTAAACAACTGAAAGTCGGCGTCTGTGCTCTAGATGTAAATTAGCTTCTACTAGTGAGTCATCACCAATAAGTCTAGCAGTACGTCGCGCAATCGAATCAAGGGCTTCAAGTTGCTTGTTTTCTAAATTAATTGTTTTTACCTTATTATTATTTCATATTTTCCGTGTGGTTCATTTTTGCGTACTTTAATGGTTCAACCCTTTTAATTTTTAATTTAAGTCACATGTTTTATTATTCTTATTTTTATTGGTTTATTATCGTTTTTTAAATACCGTTTGTGTGATTTATTGGTCTCTCTACTCTTAAGTTTCTTAGAAACTATTTTGACGACCTCCGTGGTGCAGTGGGCGAATAGCTGGCTGAGAGGCAGAAGGTAGTGGGTTCGATTCCCGCCGCGGAACAAATGTTTGCATGATCTACAGATATTTGTTTATAATTCATATAAAAATTAATATTAAAAATCATCAATAAAAAGTAATCTCTATTTCTCTTGGTCATCGCATCACGCGTGAATGGATGGAACAATTTCGCAAATTCTTTTTTTGTTGTGTTTATTATTGTCAGGAAAAGGTTCTTATGAAAGAAAAAATTAAGGAAGTTGAGCGGAACATTAGAAAATTTAAGAAAATTAACGACAGTATTAATTTTATATACCTGTCAGTTGTTTGACGTAACTGTCAGTTATTTGACATAACTGTCAGTGGTTTAATATAATTGTCAGCATGCCATTCGACTTTAAACGGTTACAATTTCCAGTGAATTTAGCAGACAGATCCAGTGTTTTTTCCTGTTGACACATCGTCTCGATACATTACATTCCCTGCCAATATTTGACATATCTAAGACAGGACATAGTCTGTCGGGTCAGCTAGTATATTATAAGTATGTTTTTACATACTGACCCGAAAAAAGCTGACCAAAAAAAAATTTTTTTTTTTTTTACGTATAGGCTAGCGTTTGACCACTATCTCGCCTGATGGTAAGCGATGATGCAGTCTACGATGGTACACGCTTGCCTAGAAGAAACCTATTCACTCCTGACTTGAAGATCTCTAGGTTGGATCATCAGGAAACACAGACTCAGGCAAGGCGTTCCACTCCTTGGCGGTGCGCATAATAAAGGTGGAAGAGTACCGCTTTGTGCGTATGGGAGGTATGTCTACCATGTAGCGGTGGCATATCGCGGAGCGTCTGGTTGTCCAATCATAGAATGGGGATGGTGGGATCAGGTTGAAAAGCTCCGCAGCACACTCTCCGAAATGTATCCGATAAAAAACCGAGAGGCTGCAACCTTTCGACGATGCTCGAGGCTGTGGAGCCTTGCAATTGCTAACTCGTCATTGCAAATGAGCTTCTTGGCTCTTCTCTCAATTGAATCTAGAGCCTCTAGCTGGTACATCGCTGATCCGTCCCAGAGGTGAGAACAGTACTCCAGACATGATCGGACTTGTGCTTGGTATAAGTTGAGCAACTGTCCCGGTGTGAAGTATTGCCTCACCTTTGCAAGTATTCCAAGCTTCTTAGCGGCCAGCTGGGCTTTCGACTCAATGTAGGAGACGAAATTGAGAGTGGGTGTTAATGAGATACCAAGAAGCTCGAGGTGGTCAGAAATCGGCACGGGTACATTACGGAAAGTAGAAGCCAGATGAAATGGGCTCCGTTTCGCGGAAAACAGGCACGCCTGGGTTATTAAACTTAACCAAGTTGGCATCGCCCCAGTCGGAGATCACCTTCAAGGACAAGTTTAAGCGTTCAACCATGGCCTCTCTGAGTGACTGAATCTGCGCCACACTGGCTCGTGCAGTAGATGTGTAACTCTCCACAACTGTGCTGTCGTCTGCATACCCAAAGGTTCCAGGCTTTAGCAGATCGTTGATATGCAGCAGGAAGAGAGTTGCAGAGAGTACCGACCCTTGAGGGACTCCGGCGTTAATCGCCAATTGATCGGACCAGCAGCCATCAACGACGACTCGTATCGATCGGTCTCTCAAAAAGTCCGAGATCCAAACACAAAGACCAGTGGGTAGACCGAAAGATGGAAGCTTACTTATAAGGCTATCATGCCAGACCCTGTCAAAGGCCTTTGAGATGTCGAGAGAAACAGCAAGCGCTTCTCCGTATTTCTCAATGGCCTCGCTCCATAAATGCGTGGCATACGCCAGAAGATCCCCAGTTGACCGGTTTCGGCGGAAGCCGTATTGGCGGTCACTGAGGAGGTTATTAGCTTCTAGGTGTGCCAGGAGCCTGTTGTTCAGAACACGTTCCATAGTCTTACAAATTATGGACGTGACCGAGATGGGCCTATAATTGGATGGGTCAGCACGACTACCTTTTTTGGGCACAGGCTGCACATTAGCCAGCTTCCATGATGTCGGCACATGTACAGCCTCAACAGAGCGGCGAAAGAGGCGTGTCAGTACAGGAGCGAGCTCAGACGCACAGGATTCATCATAATTATATCAGTTATCTGGTTCCCATAGTACACGCTCTTCTTAGTTTGGGGCTAGATAGCGCCGTGTGTAATGTCCAGCACTATTTATTTGTTTTATTGTAAGATTATACCTTTAAGCTCTTACGTCAATCCATATGACATTGATCTTTACTAACTAAAAAACAAGGTGACTTATCAACCAGCGTGTTGTGGTTTCTAAGATTTATTTTTAAAAGTAAAGCAAAAGTTCTCAAGTCAATTACGAAGTAGAAACAAAATTAAAAGTTCCGGGGAACTCCCGCTTAAAGAGCTTCGACAACATAATTTACTCGAGATTTTCTGTTTATCGACTAATAGGATTTGTTTGGATGTTTTTTTTTTGTGGTTTATTGGATTCTATTAATTAAAGAAATATCAAATAATAAACATAATTTACGTCAAAAGAAAATAAAAATAGACCAGTCTTAGGCCGTATTCTGAAATTCGAGTGTGAGTCGAGCCTCAAGCTAAGATTTTTGACAACTTCCAATAAAAAATACTATCTTGAATCTGTACTTATGTACTTGAGTCCATATTTAGTTTTGAGATTGTTCATTAAATCAATTATAGGTACCTAGTAAATCACCCCCTGCTGATTTTAAGTGGTAACCATCGCCTATAACAAAGTTTGCCTCGTAGGTCACGCTCCTTAGAAATGTGCCCTACGATGCACTTCCCGGCGTCCAATCAACGTGCATTCGTTGCAGACACATTCAAACTACACTGCTTGCGGATTTTTACTATCTTTTGTTTTTGTAAAACTGGATCCGTGAATGATCACTGTTCTTGCAGTGGAGTTATCACACTAATATTATAAATGCTGCACTAATATTATAAAAGTTTGGATGTTGTCAGCCGAAGAACGGCTGAACCGATTTCGATAAAATTTGTTATATGGGTTAAAACAGGCTTCTTTTTATTGACAAACTACGTGTGCGAAGCCGTGTGCGGAAGCTAATTGTAAAATAAAAGACAGCGCAGTGTTTGGGTGGAACTAGTAATTTGATTCTACTATTCCTCCGATATTTTCATAAAAACCTATATATGTAATGCAGCATCATTTACTTTGTGACAAATATATGTAAAAGTTGAAGATATATCCTAAACACTACGTGTAGCGAAAAAACCATTCCTTAAAAAAAATTCGGTGGAAAATAATTCCAAAGCCACGTCCAAAGCATACAATAAACGCGTAGTATTCAATAAATACTACAAATTAGTTCTTGAAACTTTACATACATATCGATATTTATATGATGCACCTATATTTAGATATTTCACAGTTTTGTTATAAATCATTATTTTATGCTGTTTTATTAGGTGTTCTCTCTAGCGCCTCGAATTAGTCCTTCTAGTACTGCGGGTATTTTCACATGGAGTCACTGAGATAGTTGCACAAAGTATACTGGACTCATAAGTAATCATTTAAATTCGGGAATATTTTATATACCTCAATTTCTGCTAGTACTGACGCAATCGCGAGAAACCGCCGTAGTGTAGTTTGAACGAGCGGTTATAAGCTGCGGTTTGACGCTGCATGCGGTGATCAATTTACTCCCGCTTGTGAACCACTGCGGAAAACCGCGCAGTGTAGTTTGCATTTAACTTTCATACTGTTAATATTTATATACCTATGTATATATAATCTGTGTTTGCGACGGTTTACGATCTCATTCCTGCGACGGGAGAACCGTGTAGCATAACCCTTAATCTTGACGATAAACCAGGTCGTCACTCAGTGGTCATAGTCTTTTTTGAAGTCTCAGTGGCGTGTAACTAACAGCAAATCATGTTTAGATAAATAATATTACACAATTAATAACCTATTTCTCTAATAATATAAAAATCTTTTAACTTTTTACTGTACTATCGGAATTTTATTATACTTAATCAATGGATTTTAGTAATTCTGGCAGAAGCAAATAACTCCCTCAATTTCTACCAACTAAAGATAAGAAGGTGATAAACAAAGCGTTCTTCGGCAGGAGGTTAAAATAATAAAAATTAACTTACGAGTCCAATAGCTATGAGCCCTCGAATCCTTTTCCGAAATCCTTAACTCGTGCAGTCCAAAGTCGGTGATCTTCAAAACGAAACGGGAATCGACCACGCAATTGCTGGACTTAAGGTTACCGTGAGATCTGATGTCTGTGCCATGGAGATAATGCATACCCTGTGAAAAAAACAACTTTTATATCTACCGCTAATTGTAATCAATTCGTTTATAAATTCAGGTGTCAATTCAACACAACCATTTCAAACTATATAGAGTGTTTGATACGCACAACAATGAAAGGGGTTATTTTGATGAGCATAATAAATAAAATTGTGAAATGTTTACCATAGAAATGTGAAATTTATTCTGGCATGAAAAAACAAACACTTTATTAAACTTATGTTGTGCTATTGCATAATACTTGCCATCTAACCACAGATACCGTATTGGTGACGTCTCGAGATATCTCTTGTTGACCCTTTCTAAACCAAACCCGCAGCCATTTCTAAAAAAGATATCAAATCGGCCTTTGTTTTTGGATTTCGATTGCAAGAGTGGGCAGTAAATTTTATATCAAATTAATCGCCTAAACGTAGTCGATTTTCTTTAAAATCTGTTAATATAACTAGCAGTTTTTTTTTGGGAAGTCTTTTTTATGTTTTAAAAAACCGTCACTTGAATATCGTCAATATATTACCAAACATCCTGTATAAATAAACAGGTAAGTATGAATCTCGGTGCTTCACCTTGCAGAGCACAAACGTTAAATTAAAATGCCCCATAAATATACTGAGTGTAGCGTTCACTCCCGTCGCACTACACTAACATAAAGTACATAAAGGTTCGCCAATGTATGTATTTGAATACTTCTGCCCTATACGAGCGACAAACAGAGAACACCAACGATTTCGCCCGAAACAGTAACTTTTATGATGACTTCTACATTTGTTAAATTATAAATCACAGATGTTTATATTTTATTGTTTTATTTGTTTTTGGGTAACTGTTCGAAGCGACGTGTAATCCGAGAGCTAGTGCTTACCTAGGTCAACTCATAAGCATTGCACTTCAGCGGGGCAATGCAGCTAGTGTCTTGTGGACACTCCCGCCTGGTCAGATTGAATTATCTATAAATCGTATGCAGTTGTCTTTGGAAGACAACTGTTTCTTTTATATTTATTGAAGAGGTATCTATGCCAATTCTTTGTCAATAAAATGTATTTTCTAAATAAATAAAAATGAAGATATATTTCTGAAAGGAAACTGTGCTGGAAAATAAATTCAATATCATTACGACCGTGTGTAAAATCTTTTGAATCCTATCGGTTTGCCGTCAGGTAGGATAAGGAGTAGAGTTATTGATTTTCAGCGTAATATATTCAGGTCTTAGGTGCAAGCCTGGTTTATTTCTGAGAAACTGTGGTATAGGCCATCTGAGCTTGAAGAGTTATTGCATGAAATACGATATATAGCATCATATACTTATGCTACGTAGTAAGAAATAATGGTAATCGATAGAATGCGCAAAATATAAGCGCTTCAGTAACAAGCATTTATGGTGTGCATTTTAACATATCATGGTTAAAATAATTTTTATTAGTTTTTGATTTGTAAAATTAATTTATAAATATAAAAAATCACACTGGATGAGCAGTGAGCTCGAAGCGAAATCGGTAGGTACCCACATCCCCATATCAAGGGGAAGTTTGTGGGTTTAAATCCCCATCTATTTTGTATATTTTGGGATAATTATAAAAGTCATACAATTTTGGAGCCATTGTAATAGTTAATGTAAATAAATAGATAACTATATATATATATAATAGATATACCTATATACATATATATATATATATATATATGAAGAAAAGTCGGATTAGTTACACCATTTATAAATCAAGAATGGCTGGATCGATTTTGATGATCTTTGATTTGTTGAAATTGTCTCTGCCCCAAATAACAGAATAACTATTAACAAATCGAAAAAATTTACGCAAACAGATATGATGAAGAAAATTTATTTTCTCATACATAATGATGGCGAATTGACAATCCTACTGGGGTGGCGTAGGTACATATTGGCTGCCCACGTCATATGTATATCATGTCAAGGCGATACGAATTTCGGCAGGTCAACTAGTTATATATAAAAACGAAAATAGTAATAAGATGAATAGTATATAAATAAAATAAGATGACTATCAAAAAAGAAAATAACAAAAGATTGATACATGCTAAACCAGATAGGTAGGTTATACAAAACCTACCTGCCATAAAAAAATAAATGTACTGAGAATTTTTTTAGTGGCGTAGATAATATCTACTCAATAACATACCTTAACAATATCATGCATAAGGCTGACTTTAAACATCCAGTCCAGCTTGATCGACTCATTCTCCAGAATGTCTTGTAGAGAACCTTTAGGGCAGTATTCTGTGAGTAGGCAGCAATGGGGAGGGTCTACACAGGCCCCGTAAAACCTTAAATATAAGTGTAAATTTAAAATAAAAAAACTCCTGACCCCTCTTTTTGCCTCAGGGGTAAAAAGCTCACATAGCTACGAACTAACCCAGATAATCAAGCTTAATCAAAAAAACCACTTCCAATTGGTCCATCTATTTGGGAACTACAATACCAGACAGACACACTAGGTGGAAAGAAGACCGGATAAAGGTTGCTGGGAGCGGTTGGGTGTAGGCCGCACTAGATCGGTCTCTCCGAAAATCTATGGAGGAAACTTATGTTCAGCAGTAAGCGTACTATGGTAATATGCTGATGATAATTTTTTACCTCGCCAGATGATCATGCTCCAGATCTTTCATTTTCTTCAGCTCCAGCAGTAAAGGCCTGGTTAAATCGATCCTCTGTTTATCCACTCGCTTGATAGATACACGGCAACCCTTGTAGAAGCCACATGGGGTGTACACTTGACGGTCACCAGCCAAGGAGGTTGCTTCATCGGAGAATGTCGTCTGAAACATTTTGAACTATCAGAATACATAAATGGGCTAGCTAGCTAAGCCTCAGGTAATTTATTTAAACTAAGCAAACTTGTACTATGGGAACCAGATAACTGCTAGAATATAAAATAGACTTTTTTCGTAAATACTTAATATATATAGAAAAACACCTAGACCCGAAACAAATATCTGTAGATAATGCAAACATGTATTCCGTGGCGGGAACTGATCCCGCAACCTCCTGCTTCTCAGCCAGCTATTCGGTCACTGCGTCATGAAGGTCATCACATAATTTATTTAAGTAAAGTTAAAATTTTATACAATTTAAAATATTAAATGGTTCAGCAATATTTCGTTTTCTTATCTGAACTTTATATTAAAAAACCTTGAAATTGCTAGAATTTTTTCTAAAAATTGGTAAAAAATGAATAGCTGAGCTAAAACTCGAGCGTAATAGCGTATTTCAGCGAGCTTAAAATATTTAATCAAGATCCAAGTGAATATTCACTTCACAATAAAATTTTGAGCAAATTTTTTTTCCTTAAATTTCGTTTCATGTGTATCCTGCTCATTCTAACTTACGGTGCGCAGACATGGTCTCTGACTGAAGCCCAGAAGTCAAATCTAGGGAAATGGAGCGCAGCATTATCGGCTTTAAACGTGTCGACCGAATGCGTAATCTATATATTAATAAGTGATTGTCACTAAGTAAGCGTTTAAGCTTACTAGTTTGAAAAAAATGATTTGAAAAATGTGGATTCCCAAAAAAATGTCAGACTGATGCAATAGCTTTCCGACGTTTTAAGTTAGCCCCACTGGAGAGCAGATAGATAGATAGATAATATATTTATTGCATACCATTAATAAATAAATGAACAACAGTATACAAATAGTACATTACTGTAGCGGCCAGCAAAAGAGGCATTGATGGACGAACGTGTAAATGTGGACCGAGACGAAGCTGAGGCGCATTATGTAAGTTCATCAATGCCGAGTTGTGGCTAAGGCTTGTATAGTACTTTTCTCAAATAATGCGCAGAAGTTATAAATAAAATAAAACATACAATTACTTTTCAAAATCACTGACGAACAACAATAATTTTTCCCGCATTAAAGTGTTAATTTGTTTTTTCAATAAAAAGCTTTCTATTTGCAAGCCTGTTCGAAATTTAAATAAACCTTTGATTAGTTACCTCTTAGGTTGCCATGTTTCGGAGCAAAATATCGTTCCATTTTTAAATTACACGACAGATATGAGTTTACTATGTAATTTATTTGGCCGCTAAACCACGACCGATATGGATTTTCATACAACTTTAGCCGGCCGCTGCTCGCATGTATTTGGCCAGTACAGAAATTTCAATTATCTCAAATTTACAAGCATGTTTGAGACAAATATGTTTAATTCATAGGTAAAATGGTACAATAGGCCAGATATTTGTCGCGCAACGGAATTCAAAGCTATTTTAACACAGTGGTTGTCAAACTAAACTAAAGCTAACAAAATATTTGTTATTTTATTCATTACAAACAAGAATCATTTTGAATAGACAATTTTCCGCCTGAAGAATCTCCAGTAATCAAAAGTGACAGCAGAAGGTGAGTAGAAAAAAGTGTCAATAAAAATAAAACTTCGGAAAAGTCGCACAAAACCAGGAAAACCAAAGAAAAGCTTTCTACGTCACATGGTTATCCAATTTTCGCGAAGGAGAGGTGAAAAGCAATTTATACATATTCCTAAAGAATAAGAGTTAAATGAATCGGAAACAAAACGTAATAAGCATTGGGGAAAACAGTAAAGATCCATTTATTGAGGACGGGAAGGGTCTGATAGGTACCCTTAGAAGATTCGCGAAAATTTACCAAAGGAATACCTATAAAATAACCATTCATTACACAATTAAATTTGAAAAATGTTATTGATATTTTAATCATTCTTATTATTTCTCCTTTCTTTCTCCTTCCCTCTTCCCACTTTTATCTGGCGTATCAATTTAATCTAATGTGTTAGATTTTCTATAGTTACATATAATATTATGGTAAGTACGAAAGACAACGTATAATAGATTAGATAATTCCTTTACACATGTGGCCGCGCCTGGCCTGGTGATGAGAGGTGGATCAGGGTGCTGCCTAAGTGGTGACCCCGAGATGGAACCAGGAACGCAGATCGTCCACCGGCAAGATGGGTCGACGACATTATAAAAATCGCAAGTCGTATGTGGATTAGAACAGCGCAGGACAGAGGCGAATGGCGACAACGAACAGAAGCCTATGCCCAGCAGTGGGATGAGAAGGGCTGACGATGATGATGATGATGAATTCCTTTAATGCACACCATTAAATATAAACATATACAAGAAAAAAATACACTTCTAAATCATAGGTACAATGGGCGGCCTAATTATCGCTAAAAGCGATCTCTTCCAGGCAATCTTTGGATGGATAGGATCTATGTGAACAAATAAGGACGGCGGCGTAAATCATATATTATAGAACAAGTACATAATAATAGATACTTTGGTAAAATATCTGAGGTAAAATTTACTTTATGATTAAAGTATCAGAATATGTTTTACAATGTGTCAATGTTGAGTGATTTCTCAGTGAAAGGGTCTAGGTATAAGTTGTTATGGTCTAAGAGCCGGTGAAGATCGACCTTCACCGATCTGATAACCAGATGAGACATATTTTTTATCAAATATAATTTATAAACAAATATGCCTATAATTACTTGACTATCTAAAAGTGCTATCTAAAAGTTTTTAGCTAGGCAACAGTACTATAAGTATGATTTTTTGCAGGCAATGATTTTGAAATATGACTGATTTTGTAATAAAGTAATCTAAAGTTTGATATAACTTTCGATAAGTTAGCAGAACGATGGAGTCACCTATATTGTCTTACCTGTTCACATCGGCTTGCCAGGTAGCTATACACATAAATGAGTAGGCAAGCCTACTGAGGCATATTCTGTGTGTTAAAAACTAACAGTGAAATAAAATTCATTTGGTTATCAAAAGAATGAAAGCGATGAAAAAAAAATCGATTAAAGTTAATTTAATTAAAAATAGCCCTAACCACTTTTAGATAGGCAAGTAATTATAGGCATATTTGTTTATACATTATATTTGATAAAAAATACGTCTCATCTGGTTATCAGATCGGTGAAGGTCGATCTTCACGATCTCCTCTACTATTAGATGATCGCGAACTTTCGCACGAAAACGACCGAAGTGTTACGAAGAGCGATTTCATTGTAATGATTTTTAGCAGGTTACACGAAGGAAAGTAGCAGATGTGACGTTTGATAAGGTTCAGTGTTCGATGCAGCTCCTAAAACGGCGGCGTTAGATCGACTGCTTTTAGAGAAGTTTTTGCTACGCTGCATCGAAATGTTGGAATAAAATACCTCCGGTAATAATGAATCTGCAGAGTTTTAAGGATTTAGACTAAAATTTATGAATTATTTGATTAACGGGCAGAAAAAGAGAAAAGCTTATTACAAGATGTAAGTACTATACAGTAATTTATGTTGATGTTATTGCTATTATAAAAATATCATCATCTAGGGCTCCAGTTATGTATGTATCACAACATCACTTACCACCAGGTGAGGTTATGGTCAAGCGCTTGACTATCATCAATTTAAAAAAGTAATTTAATTTAATTTATTCGTTGTTAATGATTTTATTTGGTTTTGTTATACTTTCATTCTGTTTGTTTTGTTATTCCGTCCTATTTTGCTATATGTATAGTAGATTTTTTTAAATATAAATAAGTATATTTTTGAGTTATTACAATTAATAACAATTGTTTATTCATGAGATTGTATTTATAAAAAGAAAAGAAAAAAAGATATATATCTACAACAAGTAAAATTGTACGGAAGACCATCGCTGGTGGTTGCAACCAGCACATGCTACTCAGCATGTGCTTAAGACCTTTTTGCGTATTTAAGTATTATTATTGAGTATATTAAGATTAATTTGTGTGTTTTTGGTAAACTTATATTTTGGTGTTATTGCAAATAATTGAATGAATTAAAATACTTTATCGTCTAAAATACTAATTTACAAAGCAACAAGTACAATGGGCGGTCTTATCGTTTAGAAGCGATTTATCCCCGACAACTTTTGGTTGGAGAGAATTTTTGTAACATTACAATAATGGAAGGGGGATTCTCATTTTCATATGATTTTTTTCATACATTTTTTTTGTTCTCATTGTGATCCGCAATTAGTTGGAGGACTATAGGCGGATGTGTTGACTTATTTGTGGCGTTCGAGATCAAGACACATTAGTCCTTCTTCCGTTGTTTAGAAGCAGCAAGCAGGTTGTTCAAGACATGGACTCTTTGCAGGCGCTTTGTGTCAGAATGATTTTCAAGCAGCGCTCTTGCCAGCGGATTATCATGGCTTTTTAGGCGATCCAGGTATATTTTCCCTTTCATCCATATAACATGCTACTCATGAAATGTTCCATTTATACTCAGTGTGCTACGACGAAATATAAAGAGTATTCACACAAGTAATACACAAGCTATTACAGAGTATACACGACATAAATATTAACCCTCTTTAGTCCACAAAAATACGTATTAGTATGACTTCTTGTTTCCATCCCGTACTCATCTGTTTTATGTAAGCAAGCTCATACACGGGTAACGTACCTACAATATTACGAGAAAAGGTACAATTCTCACATGAATTTCATGTACGATATTGTTCTTTTCTGAATGTAATCTGAGCGAAATTGTTTAGGTAATACAGATTTCAGTTTGGATATCAACGCAATTTCCGTTTCGTTAGTGCAATAAATTAAAGATAATATGGCGAAATGATATAAACTTAATAACCAGATTAAATGGAAGATTGTGACTATTTGAAATAAGCTTTAATTATGTCTGAGCAGATCTGCTTTCCTACCGAAGTCGACCTTTTTGTCACGACCAAGATAGAATGAGTGGGGAATGCAGATAAAGATTTTAATGATACATTTAATAACAAAAAAATAAGTGATACGAGAGAAAATTTATGTGTTTTTTTAACTTCAGCTTAACATTTTTTTTATTCAGACGAATTCTACAGAAAAAAAGCACTTCTAAGAAGTTGGTACCCAGTCACACATTGACAACCTCCGTGGCGCAGTGGGCGTATAGCGGGCTGTGACGCAGGAGGTAGCTGGTTCGATTCCCACTGCGGGACAAATGTTTGCATGATCTACAAATATTTGTTCCGGGTCTTTGTTTTTTCTATATATTATAAGTACGTATTTACAAAAAAAATATATATATAAATATTCTATCAGTTATTTGGTTCCCTTAGTACAAGCTCTACTTAGTTTGGGGCTAGATAGCGCTGTGTGAAATGTCCACCAATATTTATTTATTTATGTATTAAAAAACAATGTTACGATGTTAAAACGGTCATCCGATTATGGCTCTACCTACAAAATAGTTCTTCCACATTATTGAGGTTGCTGAGAGGTAGTTTGCTTAAAATCGATAAAACTGGGTTAAAAAGTAAATTTTAACATAAATAAAAAACGCTAAAAAACAAGTAACAACTTAAAATAAAACTTTTTAAAGCTGAGATCCCTTCACTAAAACGGAACAGTATTCGGACCGGCTGACTTCCGAAAAGAGGTGTATGTGTATCACAAAAATTCAAAAAATTCAAAAAAATTATTCTAAACAAAAAATAACTAGTAAAAAATCCATAAACAATCAAAAAGTTAGTGCAGGCTGCATTCTATTCCGAATCGTACTTAGATGTAGACCTTACCCCAGTACTATATCTTCTCGCTAGCGAATGCAGACTGCCTCTCAGCCTTCCTCCAGGTTGCAGTACATCAGTCCAGCTGACTCGCCACGTCATCATCGCTATCTCTGCTTCTAGTTTGTAATGTCTGAAAAAATACTTTATTTTAGTTTCAAAGGTCATTCCTCATCGCGCGACCCTTAATTTATGTGAAACTTCGTCCTCTAGAACGAGAAACATGCCGCAATAAAAGACTTATTTTAAAAGAAGTATGTATATTGCTCTCTCTGACACTCAGAAAATTTAGTCGCCCTGTGGGATTAACTAAGGATTTTATGATTGTTCCCTGTGACATGTATAAAATAAAAAAAATAAAGCTGGACACTTCACACAACGGAAACTAAGCATAGCTTGTACCATGAGAATCAGATAACTGATGGAATACTATATTATTATTATAATTATAAATTATTCAGTATTTACACAAAAACAAATGTAAATATACATACATAAATAGACAAACAACCAAATCCGGAAAAAAATATCTATCGATCACGCAAACGTTAGTTCCGCTGAGGGAATCGAACCTGGATCCTGCACCACTGATATCAGAAACAACGGGTATCAGATCCGTTACTAATATGCAATGAATTGCCGCGCAGTGGGAATCAATCCAACGCCGCACAGAAATCGTCAATCTTTAGATATAACAATTCAGCTTCCATACGTTTGTGTCCGCAAAACTCAAAAGTAATAGGTGGATTAACTGAAATTTTTAAACAATGTTGATTTTCTATTTAGCCGTGTTTTTATATTCATTTTATCCTGAAGAAACGGGAAATTATAAGCATGCAACGCTGCGGGGCTCAACTAGTTAATATCAAAGATAATTATTATATCTCGGAAATTGAAAATAATTACAGAGTTGAGCTTCTTCTGTTTTGATAAACACCACAGGGGAGCTTTTGTAAAAGGATCATAAAACAACAAACAGTTTCTTGTCTGATCTTAGAAAAGTAAAATTGACATTTGACGATGCTTCTTCTGATTTTAATGAATAATTAATTTGAATTTCATTCTGATATTGTCTTCTGAAACGGCTTTGATATTGCAAATGTTTTTGAAGTAAATGAAGCAATATTTTGTTGTAAATATTGGGTCTCTATTTAATATTGCTACATCATCATCCCATCTAAACAACGTCCACTGCTGAACAAAGGCCACCTCCATAAATTTTCAGAGCGACCGATCTTGTGCGGCCTACACCCAACGGCTCCCAGCAACCCTTATCAGGTCTTCTTTCCATCTAATAGGGGCCGTCCTACCCTGCGCTTTCCAGTGCGTGGTCTCCACTTGAGAACCTTCCACGACGGTCATCATTTCTACGAGCTATGAGCTTGCTATAATATTGCTTACCTGTAGATAAAGACTGACAGCACAGCGAGAACGACTACCACTGAGCTTAGGATAATACTCAGTATCGCGTACACGGGCAAAGCTGCAACAATAAAAAACAATCAAAATATATTATTATCTTTTACAATACCACAAAATAAAAAGCGGACAAGTGCGAGTCGAACCACGCACAGTAGAAAAAACCGTTATGTCTGCTCAGACTGTTTCAGAAATGTCTTCCAGACAACGTTTGGATGGAGATGATGACTTTGGTGCCTATCAATGCAAAATTTGATGTAGCTAAGATGTTGCCTGTTAATACGACTAAAAGCGATGAGTAAATTACTGGAGTACCTACTTATTTTTTTTCACGACAAATGTCAATGTTTTTGACATTCGGAAGGAAGTAGTTTTTTTGTGTTACCTTCTGTCAAAAATGTTCTATAAGCATCAGGCACGATAATTCCCTTAGAAAAATTATTCAGATATGTCATTACCCTATCAAGTACAATATTAAAATGGTAGAATAGTTCATTAAATAAACAAAGCGCTATTTTTTCAAACACTCCCACGAGTAAAACAACAAACAAATCTCTGGAAATATTTATATGAAGAACACGGTAAGCGAATTATCGCAGTACACCCTTTAATGGAGTTAATTTAATGCTAAATAAGCTGAGCGCAAGAAGATTACCTAGCAGAGGTTAATAGGATCCGAACAGTAACTCAGTAACTAAATTGTGAACGCCAAATACAGATTTACCATCAATGCTAGACAGAGTTCGCAATTCGGAACAAGGAGGACAAAGGAAGTAAATATTGGAGAACTTATTGTCAGAGTCAATTATCGCGAGCAAAGTACTAGCCAGACTTGGGCCCTGTCTGAATGGTGCCTTAAAAAAAGAAACGAGAGGCCACGGCATACCATCAGTGGACGATAAACAAGGCCGAAGAGGATAAGCGAAAACTCACGTACAAAAACTCAGTATTTATGTAGTATATAAATAAAATTTCAGTTTTATTTTAATAGTATATTTATGGGCAGTAGAATAAGTTATTTACCATCCTGTTTATTTTATTGTTGCCTGTATGATTTATTATTATTGATCGAGCGAAGCGAGATCTCTGAATCAACTTGGGCAAATCGGCGTTGTATGTATGTGTGTGTGTTTGTTTGTCCGAGGATAACTTTCGAAGCGTTGATCCGATCATCGTGAAATTTTATACATAGGTAGGTACTAATGGCACAATTTTTATGTGTCTAAATAAATTAAAAAAGTTGGGGGGTTGTTGAGATATTGCGGTTCAAGAGGGGTAAAAAAAATGAAAATGAGACTATTAGATCAAGTGAGACGTCAAATGAAAGGTCTTCATTAGTACATTTCGATCCCGTTTTTAATTTAAGTAAATTATTTGTAGTTTTTGAGTTATTAGACATAATAAAAACTAAACTTTGACAAAATTCACAGGGTACACCAGTGAACCCACAGTGCTGTAATTTAGTATGCGTGTAGCTTAAGTAACACAAATATAAGCAAAAGTCTGAAATCGAGAATAACTGCAATTTGTACCCCAAAAATAAGTAACCACATTACATGAACTCCCGTTACCTGTAATTTAAATGAAACTGTAGGTCAAGTAATTTGGTTATTTATTTCGTGGCACTATTTTGATAGTCAAAGATTACGAATAATATTTTTTTGTTTTTATGGTAGTCTCGCGAGATCTCAGTTCGGGGCGAACCACTAGTTATTCCAAGTCTTTATTTAACAACTCAGGCACTGAGCCTGAACTAAGCAGTACCGAGAAAGAGGTCTGTTTACATAAGCCATAGTTACCTATACATTGCACTATGATAATTATGGATAAATCCCCCAGAGGGTTAGGTATGATTTTAACTGCAATGCATTTCAGACTACCCAGAGTATTGACTACCCAGATTACCCAGAGCTGACGACGTCCGTGGCGCAATGGGCGAATAGCCGGCTGAGACGCAGGAGGTAGCGGGTTCAATTCCCGCCGTGGAACAAATGTTTGCATGATCTACAGATATTTGTTCTGGGTCTCGATGCATTTCTATATGTACAATATGTATTTAATTAAAAAAAAAGTATATAAGTGTTATATCAGTTATCTGGTTCCCATAGTACAAGCTCTGCTTAGTTTGGGGTTAGATAGCGCTGTGTGAAATGTCCAGCAATTATTTATTTATTAGTAGCTGATTGTAGCAGTGGGTGGGGTACATGGCTAGAAGGTAATATTAGTCGTCAAGTAATTTAACTCTTGAAGTAATGACCTAATAAAAAGAGCAGGCCTACGCTCCTTCCAATTTTCGCTTATTAGCTCCTCGCAGTACGTGATTATGATGCTTCCTATCTAGATCTCACTGAACAGCAACGAGATAAACTTTTCATATAATGTAATTAAGTTTAAGTATCTATGTAATAGGTACAGCCCTAGATCCTAGAACAAAATAATATTACCCAATAATAAAATAATAATTAATTTTACTTGGAAAACCATATTACCTATAAGAGTAAAAATCTCTAAGTTCCAAGTAAAATCATAAATCAAATTGTCTGCGTATTCTCTTGAGAGATTAAGCTGAACTAATAACTTGAATAATATCAAATACAATATTTTTTATGCGCAATGAACCATTAATCCGATCCAAACTTTGATATTATTGATTCAATTGTAAACATCTTTGGTTTGAGAAATAGCTTCGGTTTATGATGACCGGTTCACATTATTCCAGTCACTGGCTCCAGCAACTACACTAACTACTGACTAAGTGTCACCATTATTTTGATACAAAAATTTTGTCTACAACAGAGAAGACAACAATAGTATTATTGTTCTTGGAAATAAAACTAAAAGCAGCTAAGTCTACTGGAATGAGTTCTGCTACCGTACCATGACTTTATTTTCAACAAAACTTTGCGATGCTCAATGCACTAAATTATTCAATTTAGGTCTGCAGTTGTGTGTACATGTATGTATTGCTGGACATTTCACACAGCGCTATCTAGCCCCAAACTAAGCAGAGCTTGTACTATGGGAACCAGATAACTGATAGAATACTTATATACTATTATGTTTTTTGTAAATACATACTTATAATATATAGAAAAACATCCAGACCTGAAACAAATATCTGCAGATCATGCAAACATTTGTTCCACAGTGGGAATCGAACCCGCTACCTTCTGCGTCTCAGCCGGCTATTCGCCCACTGCGCCACGGAGGTCGTCAATTGAATCGCAGTAAAATCTCATGGTGACCAAGTAAATAAAATAGCAAAGAATAGTAAAGAAACAAACTAAAATAGGCCTAATTTACGCTAAATAGGAACCGGTTTTCTTAAAGAAAACTGGATTGTTATTGGTCCATCCAGTTGGGAACGAGAAGTAGTCGGAGACTTATTTAACACTCCTATATCGGAAGTTAAAATCAAATGTTTTCATTATTAAGGTAACTATCCAACGCTGTATTGCACCACTGGACTGGAAAACTACTGGAATCATGTGAACCGGCTTTTATTGGCATCTTGCCCGAGGTTGTTTGAAAATTACAGGTAAAAGTGGATTTTATGATAGATGACTTTAATATATACTTCAAACTTTTCCTTTGAAAGGCATTAGAGGTTATTTAACTGATTCGTTGTAGGTAATTATTTATTTACGGTAACTCGTAAACAGAACTCCAATTCTTGAAAATTTTGTTTTCAGTCAACTCTCGATCGCATTAATTGGATTCTTAAACGTTATATTAGGTTGGGGAAAAAGTTTCTTCGCATTTTTTAAGAAAATTCAAAACATTTTTAGTATAGTTTATTTACATTTAACTAAAGTATGTAGGTACCATTTTGTTTGATAACTTTTTGCCATCTTGTAGGTAGGGACATGATCCCATTGCTATAGACATTTTGGGGCTTCTGATCAAAATACCGCGACAAGTGGTTTTGGCAGTCCTCTCGTGATGTTAACCTGACACTGCCTAAAGAATTCTGAAGAGACCGAAACAGGTGGAAATCTGAAGGTGCAAGGTCAGGACTATACGGCAGATGCATTAACACCTCCCAGTCAAACTCTCTTAATTTTTGCTGAGTGGCTAAAGATGTGTGACGTCTAGCGTTATCATGATAAAAAACCACACCCCTTCTGTTGATTAATTCCGGCCGCTTTCTCTCAACTTCTTGCTTTAATCTCATCAGTTGTTCGCAGTAGAGTTCAGAATCGATGGTCCTGCCTGGTGTTAATAGCTCATAATGAATAATGCTCTTCCAATCCCACCACACACACAGCATCTCCTTGTTGCGAGTTAACCCGGGTTTCGCCACAGTTTGTGAAGCCTGACCGGCCTTTGACCACGACCTTTTTCGCACGTTCTTGTCGTACGTGATCCACTTTTCATCACCAGTTATCAGCTACTTCAAAAATGGTTCAAAAATAAAGAAACACAAATGAGTACACGGTTCATTAGGTTTCTTTCAGTGAGCTCGTGGGGTACCCAAATATCGAGCTTTTTTCTGTACCCAGTTTTTTTCAAATGCGCTAAAACTGTTTTGTGGTCAATTCCCAGTTCTTCAGCTACGTCGTAACTACTGATATGCCGATCTTGCTCCACTTTTTCAAAAATGGCATCAATTTTATCCGTAATAGGGCGACCAGAGCGACGTGCATCTTTGACATCAAAATTTCCGGATTGAAAACGCTTAAACCAAATTTGTGCTACTCTCACAGACACCTGCACTAGGTCCATAAAGATCGCAAATTTTTTTCGCGGCTTCCGTTGCATTTTTACCTTTTTGTAGTAAAATTTTAAAATGTATCGAATTTCTTCATTAGATTCACTCATCTTTACAGTGCGAAAAACAAATAAAAATCACACATTTTCCTAATTTGAATTTGGAATTATCTTCTTCAAAATTTAAACTTTGAATGATACCAAAACCAGCCAGATACAAATAGATACAAGATACAAAGTTATTTTATTACAAGTTCATACATACTATAATGCGAAAGACTTTTTCCCCAACCTATTATATTGTATCTTCTTTTCTTAGGGTGTTCAACAGCAAACTTAAGTTATTTTGGAGTACCTAAATTTGTGTCACTTCAGTAGCAAGCAGTAGCCGTGTTAAAGTTATCCCTTGTACACTAGTGGTTTGCCCCGAACTGAGATCTTGGGAGTCTCCCATAAAAAAAAAATATTATTTGTACCTAATCTTTGACTCATCCAAACGGAGACCCTTGGGGGAGACCTTTGCCCAGCAGTGGGACAATATAGGTTGACAAAAAAAATCTTTGAATATCAAAATAATTCCATAAAATGGATTTCCTTTTTACTTGACCAACAGTTTCATTCAAATTACAGGTAACGGGAGGTCTTGGGAATTGGATATACGTTTTTGGGGGTAGAAATTGAAGTTATTCTGGATTTCAGATTTTTTCCTATATTTTTGTTACTAAGCTACACTCATACCAAATTTCAGTACTGTGGGGTCACTGTTGTACCCTGTGATTTTGTAAAATTTCAGTTTTTACTATGGCTAATAACTTAAAAACTACAAGATTTAAACTAAAAATAAAAACGGTGTCGAAATGTACTCAGACTTTGATCGGACAGTCTCATTTTGGTCATTTTTTATCCCTCTTGAATCCCAATATCTCAACAACCCCTTCACATTTTTAGCTCATTTAGTCACACCAAAATTGTGCTATCACTATCTACCTGAATACCAAATTTCACGATGATCGGAAAAACGCTTCGAAAGTTAACCTCGTACAAACAAACAAATATACATACATGCATATAATGCCGATTTGCCCAAGTTGATTTAGAGATCTCGCTTCGCTCTATCAAATAGGTAAACCAGGGACAGGAGAACAAGTAGGGCATGTTCTAAATCGTATTCAATCCGGGAGGAGCCTCGTATTCCGTATTGATAAAGGCTAAGTCTGATGTACCCATTTTGGGTTCATTGCATTGACAGGCGTCAAGATCGAGACCTGAAGTATTTATTTGGTATTCATTGTATTTAATTTTTTCCATTATTTATATAAAAAATACTAAGATATAAAATCAATCCAAAAAATTCTAACCAAACGGAACCCTTTTCCTTGATACGGAGATGATATTCCAATTTCGTTACGGGACAACTCGTCTATTGCGAAATTATTGGGATGTTATGTCAAGGCTCAAACGGCGTTATAATAGAAATTTTTACAATTTTCCCGAGAGCGTCGGCTAACTATAAAATTATCTATGAATGAATTATTATTCGCTATTATGCGAGTACACAGTACATTTACTTATTGTTTAAGACGGATAATTAAATGGCAAGAAAATGAATAGTTTGTAACTAACTTGAATATAATTTCATTGAATCAAAGGAAACTAAGCAGGTACTTGAGAAAATAAACTCGTTAACCTGACGCAACAAAAGCTCAATTTACTCAAGAAAATTAGAGCCTTACAAACTGACTTCGGCAGGAAGCACAATTTATAGCTTTAAACAAAGCTAAAGGTGCTTCTAAACGAGCATTATTTTTACCCCTAGGGATTAAATAAATTAGTATAAAGAGACGTACTCGTACTAAGCAGTATATACTTTGTAAAGAGTTTCACGTGACTAACAGTCCCCTGACGGTGAGGTTTCCTCTTTATTATTTTTGGCAAGCTTCCACCTGCGGCTTTGCACGCGTGGCTTGCAAAGAAAAGTAGTTTATGCTTTAAAAAAGTAGTCTGTGTCTCACTCAAAGTCATAATCTACCTTTGGCGGACGACAAGTTGATAGCTGTCCGCCATTAAAAAGGAGAGATCGCTACCGAGTAACCTTTGGCTCGGGGTCTTAAGACCAACAGGTCTTGTTGAAAAGTGTTATATATAACTAGGTGACCCGTCCGCGGCTTAGCACGGGTAGCATATATCCTTTCCCAGTATATAATCTATTTCCTTGCAAAATTTCATTACGATCCGTTCAGCCGTTTAGTCGTGTAAAGGTAACAAACGGACCAATAAACAAACAGAGTTATGTATGTATTATATATATTATATAAACTTTTCTCTTGAATCACGCTATCTATTGCTAAATACTGCATTAAAATCCGTTGAGTAGTTTGAAAGATCTAAGCGAACAGACAGCGGAAGCGACTTCATTTTATACTATGTAAAGATAAAGAAAGATACAATCGTTAGAATCTTTTGTTTGCGCGATTTAGGATTGGTTTGGATTTAGGAACGGATTGCCGTTAGATCTCGTTGATGCTCGCTCTGTAAGTTACCTTGATGTCAAAGTGGATCTTCCATGTAGCGATAGATGTCGCTACATATCTATATACCTACCAAATTTTATCGTAATCAATTCAATTTCAATTTTCAAGACCTTATTACCTATTAGATAACAATCAATAATTATCTTGCAATAGTTGAGCCACACATTGCAGGGCAACTTGTGGATTGAGCTTGTGACACCACTGGTGTTAGGCATCGCTGGCTACATATTGCAAATATTACTCCTATAAGAGCACCTTAACATTTTTATTTGCTTGTTGACAAAACAATGAGGAGCTTTATGACGGTACATCCCTCCCTATTCTAATCTGCTTACTACGATTTCTTATATACGAATCTTATATACGATTTCGTATATAAGATCGTAGGTCAGTAGGGCATGTAAATGGGTCAAGTTAGGAATTGATTACTTGGATATTTAAAAAATATAGAAAATAATAGTGTCCTTTTCGAAAGGTCAACTCCCGTCTAATTAAAAATTGACAAATTCATAGTTTTTGACAACCTCCGTGGCGCAGTGAGCGAACAGCTGGCTGGGACGCTGGGGGTTGTGGTTTTTATTCCCGCCGCGGAATAAATATTTGCATGATCTACAGATATTTGTTCCAGGTCTGGTGGTTTCTTTATGTATTTATAAAAAAAAAACCATATATAAGTATTTTATCATTTATCTCGTCCCCATACTACAAGGTTTGGTAATTCATGTATAAATTTTCTTTTATGCCTGTGATTTTGCTTAAGAGTATTCAGGGCACCGCTCTTTGTATTGATGTAGGTAACTCCAGAACCTAAGACCCTTTTACGAAATAATCTCTGTTTTCATTAAATGAAGGTAACGACCACATTTCAATCGGGTAAGTGATTGGCATTCCCTCTTTTACGAGCTATAAACGTACCATAAAACTGGTTAAATGGATCTGACGGTTCTAATCGATCTACTCAAAATACCGTTATAGAAATCAGAATGCTGGATACAGGATATTTGAAATTCTGTTTGGTGTAATCCTCATTTTGTATGGAAATTTATATGATACCAGCTGTTGCCCGCGTTTCGTACGCGTTACACTACTAAATGTGTAGGTAACCTAGAAATACAGCTAAACTCGCTTTTGCAACTTGACTTGATACCCCATTTTTATCCCATGGGAACTGATTTATGAGACATAAGGTAGCCTATGTGGTAATCCAGGTTATAATTTATGTATATACCAAATTTCATCGAAATCGATTCAGCCGTTACGACGAGATTGAGTAACAAACAAACAAATAAATAAACAAACATCCAAACTTTCACATTTATAATATTACATATATATTATATAGTTTGTGAATATGGATAGTTATGTTACAGAAACTTTGTGTGCCATACATTCTTAGTTATACTAGAGTTTGTATTTACAAAAAGCTAGTTGGCAGCGGTTTTTACTACGACACAAATAGTGTTATAACTTTGAATCCTTCATTTGTCTGTGTGTTTGAATATAATAAATGTGTGGCTGTGTCTGTTCAACTTTAACGGGTCTGTCCTTTTGCAATTAAATTTCAATTTATATAAATTCATTATAGTCATTACGAGGTAACAAAGAGTATTGCATAAGTATAAGCAAAATCACAGGCATAAAAGAAAATTTATACATAAATGCCATATGCTTTTTAAAACGTTTTTTTATAACTATAGAGTAGCAAACAAGCATACGGCTCATCTGATGGTAAGCGGTTACCTCAGCTTATGGACGTTTGTAACACTAAAACTCGCGCGTTGCCGACCCTTAAAAATTTTCAAAACGCCCTTTTTGAAGAACCCCACACTGTAGTCCCTAAAGAAAACCTCAGCAGGGAAACCATTCCCAAGCGAAGTGTTCGCGGCTTTTTATCAAAACACAGGCATTAGTCTGTGAAAATTTATACATGCAATAAACATGCCTTTTAAAACTGACGGCTTTTTGCCAAAAAGCTCCCCCCAAATGCAAAGTGACAAGAGTATTGTACAAAGTGTTGTTTATATTTTCCGGAATCCACTTAAAGGGAGTGCTGTTTATATTCCGAACACCTCGCACTTAGGGTCTTTCTTATAATTAAACTTTGAGATAAGCCTTAAGTGATGTGACATTTACAATTAGAAATGGGATAAGAAGATAAGGAGCTTAATCTCTTAGATTTTTTTTATCGCAATGTGAATAGTAGATGTACTTGTTTTAAAGCTTGCAAATAAGCTTTAATCGGGGCTATTGTAATTTCAAAATAATCAACGTATAAATTTCAGCAAGTTGATTAAAAATCTATGTATAAAAATCAAACGTGCGTTAGTCTGGCTAAAACTCGAATATACTTCGATCGATTAATTTTTTTTGTAGTGTTTGTTATTTTCAGGGAGGTTTGTATGAAAGAAAAGTTTGGAAAATTGCCTGTTAAATTTGAAAATTGTAAAAAAACTGAGAGTGCTTTATTCTGTTATATTTTATTTTGAAATCCGTGAGAAGCCGGAGTGGCTCAACTAGTATTATATAAACACTGACAAAAACCTTCTTTTTTTTATTATCAAAGGCGGTTTTCGTCTTGGAAGACAGTGGAGCTACTGATAATCCACTTCCAAGTGATTCCGTTTTCAGCTTGTCTCACAAAATTCTGTCACTTGGTCAGACTTCTTCTTCTTCTCAATCGTAACGCTCTTGGCAGAGCGGTTGTGGTCGACATGTTGTATCATTATTTTTGGGGGCAGATGCTACACGCCTCACGATATCTCGCTATTTGTCTCTGTTGACAGACATTCTCGTGCATTCATGCAGTTTGCCGCCCACTGCAGCTTTTATTTCATCGGTCCACCGCATGGGCAACCTTCCGCGCGGTCTGATGCTCTCCACTCGTCCTTGTATGACAAGACGCTCAATAGAGTCAGTGTCCCGCCTCGAGACGTGGCCGAAGAACTTCAGAATGCAAGTTTGTACTAAAGCCGACAGACGCTGTTTTATGCCGAGTATAGTGACATTATTGGAGAACTCGGTCCATAATATTCCAAGAAGCCTTCTCCAGCACCACATTTCCAAAGCGTATATCTTTTGGTTAGACTAGCAGCGGCTAAAAGATGATGGCATTTTAGACTCAATATAAATAAGGTACTCACAATTATCAGGACATAGAGAACCATCGAACCCGCACTCCGGAGTATCAGGCGGCGGCGTGTCTCGTCCACCAGCCCAGTGGATAGGCCTGTTCTCTATAAACTGTAGGGAGGAGTTGGCTGCCACGTATGTAGCTACAACCTGTCAACAAAAATAATATATTATAATAATAATGCGTACAACCACATTAATCCACTAATCTCCTCGGATCCCTCAGTACGCAGACCCTTGTCAAAAGTCAAAGTCAAATATTTTTATTCATTAAAATCACACGGATCACTTTGAAACGTCAATTTTACTGCCTGTTCCTTCGCGACCAAACCAGGAAAGAAAGGCAAGAAACAAGACTGGTTGTTTTTTTAATGATCCTTATTGAAGATATCCACTAGGGGATCAGAGGTAAGTCCAAACGTTACGTTTAATATATACCCACTCGTTGCATAAGCAGCGACGGGCAGTCACAGGGGGCAATTTCACGTACGAGTAACACAGATGTAAAACACAACGAAAGTTGACCCAAATGAGATTATGATTTGAATTGAATATCTTTTGGTATTCTGCTCTATTAATATTAGCTTGATATAAATAAAGTCTATATTTGCATGCCCGTCCACTCAAACCATTGTATTGTGTTGACGACCTCCGTGGCGCAGTGGGCGAACGGCCGGCTGAGACGTAGGAGGTAGTGGGTTCGAAACCCGCCGCGGAACAAATGTTTGCATGATCTACAGATATTTGTTCCGGGTCTGGTTGTTTTTCTATATATTATAAGTATGTATTTACAAAAAAAAGTATATAAGTATTCTATCAGTTATCTGGTTCCCATAGTACAAGCTCTGCTTAGTTTGGGGCTAGATAGCGCTGTGTGAAATGTCCAGCAATATTTATATTTATTTTTATATTTATATTGTCAGTAACGTGAATACCGTTTAGGATATTTAACATAACGAGACTAGATCGATACTCGAAATTTACTATTTTAAGTTATGGGAATTAGCCCCCTGGTTGCAAATACATCCCCGCTTATAACACGCTCGAGCCCGGTACATGATTGTACGACGGAATATTTGCCGTGTGAAATGACACGACGTGTAATGTCGTCCAGAAAAAATACTTTGTATTAGGCAGAACGTGTACCCACATGGTGATTCATAATGTTAAATCCTATTAGCAACCTTTTACCGTCACATCCAAATTTCGAATTCCTACCGTCACATATTGTCAGTTTATGTTCACTTCAATGAGAGGTGGTGTCACTGTGTGGTGACCCATACACAGAAACACACATCGTTATTACACGCCACTCGACCCACCGTCACCCCGTATATTCAGTCGAGCAGTGTCACAGAAGGTGCGCGCACGTCGGGTTTCCGCCAGTTTGAAAATGCCAATAAAAGTCGTATTTACACGAGTGACGTATGCAAACGTTACTGTCACAAGATGCTTAGATGTATTTATTGAGTATTGTACTACGTATATAGACGTCGTCTCAAAATGTATGGGAGTTTTTAGTGTCATATCACGGACCGCCGTAAATCGGGCACCGCGCTGGAACGTGTTAAAATACTAACCCATGCACATGGATACAATAGTTTAAAATAGCTAACGTACTTTAATAATTTATATAGACATCTGTCTTGTTAGCACAGCTAGCACGTCGATTTTTTTTTGTCTATTTTTCGAAGAAAGTATATTAAACCACTCAAAAGTATAAAGACGATGCGATGTACGAAGAGAAATTCTTTATTGGATTTAAATGTCATGTCATATTTGTCAATCTTTCTCAAAATCATACAAATTGGCGCAATAGAAAAGCCTTTATTCAATTAATAGAAATAAACCGTACAGATATATTAATCTACTGTATTACGTTTTCCAAAAGTCGACTGTTTTAAAACTTTTTCTGTAGAGCTTTGTCAGCTTTCGTTGGATTTCGAACATAATCAAAATTTATCTGTGTAGGGGTTTTAGATTGCCTTCCGGAATGAGTTAGAAAATTAATCAATCTTGTTATAAAACGTAGACCATTTGCCATTCCTCCGGAATTAATTTACCACGGGAATTTATAGGCCTAAGTACAAAAAGAAGCTGTACACAAAATGTAATTTCCTCGTGGGCAAAAATTCAATTTTCGACTTTGCATGATGATTATTTTTGAGAGTGGTAATTTGATAGTCTCTGAACCGCCTTAAATAAAATAGGGGATGTTTTCATTTATTTTCTACACGATCTTCTTTTATGTTATTTGATTTTTTTTAAGACCTATCTATACTACTTTTAATAAATATATATATTTGAGTGGATAAAGCGACACTCAGGGGCAACCACGCGAGAGTTCTGGTGAGAGCCCATCTCTGAAAATTATAGAGACGGAACGAAACGGGCCACCCTGACTTGAATAGGTTAGGTTCAAAAACAAACTAACACTTACTAATTTATGTCTGACTGGTCAAACCCCAATTTCAGCAAATTGAGTTTCAAATCAAATATTTTATTTGCAACACATAATACAAAACTAAGTACAAAAAATAACACAGTAGATATATCAATAAAAAAACAACATAAAAACTTAAAGCTTTGGCGTTTGACTGTCCAAATTAGTATCCCTTAGGATTAGACAAAAATTCGATAGTCAAAGGTAGAAACATGATATTGGTTTGAACTTTGACTAAGCCTTTACGTCAGACCTGAGGTTTGACTAGCCAAACCTAGGAGCGCCGGAGCTTCATAGTTTGACTATAGCATATATACTTTTCTTGTTTTTTTTTCTGCTTAAAAATCGTTTTATTCAGAACTCTGAAAAGAAATAATTATATATAGATTATATAAGATGAACAATTACTTTATTTTATAATACATACTCTGAGTAAACATGTAAACGTAGGTACATACCTACTTTAATGTTAAAATATTCATTGATTAGTTTATTTATTGTGTTATTGTTTATTACAAAAAAGCTCCCTCAGTAATCAGTAATTTGCGATGCTCGTAATGGTCAAACAAGTATAAAGTGCCATCACCTAGTTTTTAAGACCTTATTGTGCACTTGTTTATGCAAATAAATACCTCGTATCTCTATCTCTTTGGTTACAGTGCGCACGTACTGAAATTTTATTGAGTTATAAAATGTAGCTATTTCAAACGGAGTTATTTTAGTGCTTTGAAGTATGCAACTATTTCTAATGTTAACAGTGATTGCAACTGCAGATTTTGCCAACGAAATGACATGACTTTGAAGTCTAAGATAAAGGGTGATTCAGAATGTTCATGTTAACTCTAAAGGAAACACTCTTCGCTCATGATAACAACGAAACTGGATGATTTTTATTAAAAAACTTTAACTATGGGTAAAAATCAGGTAATTGGCTATTTATTTTTATATTTCATTTTCTAATCCATAGCCAATCATTTTTACGTACCAAGATAGCTGTTTAAGATACATTTTATCTAGATAGACACAAGTTCAAGGAATAGGAATACAGAGAACTCAATTCAAAAAAACCTGTCGTGTGTTCATTTTCATAAGTAAATTTTTACCCCCTTTCAGGTTTATCTTGAAACAACCGATATACTTAATAAATTAGTGTGTAGTAAGCCTACATACTTGGAAAGAAAACTCTATTCAGTTGTCTTAAAACTTTTTTAATAATCTAATTGCTTTTAATAAAAAGATGTAATGTGTGTAGCTATAATATAATTGACCATTAATATTTGCATGCCAACAATTGTGGTAGGACATATAATGGAACTACAATTTATGTAAGACCTAATATTATCACAATGTACTAGCAAATAAATAAATTTCATTTCATTTAGAATTGATTGTGTATTACAAGCTTTAAGCTAAGTAAATAGGGTTCAAACTTACTCAAATAAACATTACCTTGTAACGAAAATAATTATGTTGTGTAAACATGCCTATTTAACTTAACGTGATTGAAAGGTTTTACGGTTACGTGTTACGGTGAAAATAATGTGGCGTTGTAAAAAGGTACTTTCAAAAAGGTTTATGTTTTAGAGTTTCGGACAACAAAGGAAAGATCTAAACATGTTCGGGAGCACTTTGGGTTCCGTCTATTTATCTGTTTCTCATAAGAAGGCTCGAGATCACTCAGCGTGCTATGAAGACAGCTCAGTGGTTCTCAATAAGATCAAATCAGAAATATGGAGATCAGTAAATAAACGAAAGTTACTCGTATAGATGTGGCTATATGTATCGACAGTGGGCAGCTTGAAAAACTGACGGCTCTTGGGATAGAAGGGTTTCTAAGTGCAGACCACGCTAGGAAAGAGCAGGTAGATCGGCCCTATGTTGCTAAGTTGTTAAGGTAATCTCGTTAGAGGCATCCGGGAGCGTTAGGTATAGGCCGCACAAGATATTACTTTAATTGTCTTTACTTATCCACTGTATGTAGTTTCTGTGTGTTTGTTACTTGTGTCGAAATAAATGTCTATATCTATCTATCTATCTATCTATATTTCACTCAGGAAATCTACTTGGCAGGCCTAAGTTCAGCAGTGGATAGGTACTGCAGTATTGCTGATCAAGAGAATAGGTAAAATGACCTGGCAGACGAGAATGAATAATAGTTATCTCTTCTTTTATATAAGTGTATTTTTATATTTGTCTTGCCGTCGTAGCTTTGTTTATAGCAACTGCTCAGCTTTGTTCAAAGCAATTGTTATTTCATTGAAAAATAAAATTAAACTTAATCCATTGTTGCCAGCGATCCTTTTTCAAGAGATTAATGTTTCCCCAGCGGAGACATTTTGTACGGTTTGTAAATGCTACGAGTATTCGTGGGAAGATACTATTTTTCAGGAACGCAAGAAAGGAATTTACTGAAATTTTTAGGGCTTTTTGGAGAATAGTATTAATTTTACGAAGCAACACGACTTACAAATAATTAATACACTTTCTTTATAATATTATATAAACACTGAACGTACTATGGAAGGGATATGCTTTGTATTTCTCTACGAGATCAAATAGAAATAAGAAGATTTGTAGACAAACCGCAAGGTCACTGACCATACCGTACTATACCATACATATTTCTGCCAGCTAGCAGCAATGCTGTGTTACGGTTGTAAGGTAGTGTATCATCATAGGACACGTTTCTAAAGTGCGTGACCTATGTGGCAATACTTTGTTACAGACGATAGTTACAGGTCGCTCAAAGCCCAACCTTAGCACGTCACCGCAAAATAAGAATTTAAGCGACGTGACCCCTTCTTTTTTCACTTCACTTTCTTGTTGGTATTGTTATCAATGTAACTGATCTAAAACACGTGAAGTACTATCTGATATGAGTCTTAGTAACACGTAATTATGCAGCATGTAAATTATATTTCATGTGCAAAATAAACATTCTACGAGTTTGTTTATCGATGTTTCACAGTTTGATTAAAAACTACATAAAAATAATTACTGATTAAAACGGGTATTTATCGCGTATATACTTTTTTTACGTGTTAGATTTTATTCAGTCCACCCATGATCACGGCTGTTGTGACACAACCGAACCGTGGGGATAACAAATAAAAAAGGTACATACGCGATAACTACCCGTTTTAATCAGTAATTATGTACAGTGATCGCGAAAGTTTGAAAAATATATAAAAATACATAAGATACAATATTTATTTTACTCACAAATCTGCCTTTAGTAGATACGTGACTTTGCCATCGTTCTAATAAAAACTACAGCAGGAAATTGTTCGAAGCTTGTTATTTCCCGATGAAGTCTATTCCGTTTATTTTCTGAAGCGGATAGTTTGATTCAGAATACATTTTCATTTCAAGTTATCATATTTTTATTTTTATTGTCAAGTCTTGGCTTACCTCATCTGATGGAAAGTTTTTTTTCAACTTGGAGATGGATCAAGCAGATGGCCTACCATGATGGCAGATGGTTAAGTGGTAACCATCTCCTATGACAAAGCATTGTCTCGTCGGTTACGTATCTTAGGATCATGCCCTACGATGCACTGCCCTGCGTCTATCAACCAGAGGCATAACGATGTAAAGCCTCATGTAATTTCACTAGCGCTCATATTCTTCAAACCGAATGACAGTAGTAATTTTGCTTGGCGGCAAAAATTGGTATGGTGGTTGGTTATTTGACACACACACACATATACATACCATACCATAACTTCCCCGGGTGAGCCTTTCTACAAATAATTCTACTACTACTAAATCTATCTTTCTGAGGTTGGTAGGTAGAAAATGCTTTTAGCATTAAGCCCATCTTTTGTACATTTTTCTAAATGACAATGTCCCAATCGGCAAAATAAATATAAGCATTTTTTTTCCATTTCATTGTTTTTGATCCAGCGGGGTAACGGCGAACACTCCATGTCGGGCAATCTTGAACGCTTGGCATTACCCCCCCCCCCACTCTCTTTTGTTGGTTCCCCATTCCTCATTTTTTAATTATTGTTTCAGATGCCTCGTAATTACGAAAAAAAACTCGAACCGAAGTACGGGCTTGAAGAAATCAAAAAGGCTATTTTGACCAACTAAAGAAAGCAGTCATAAAACAGCCAAGGTCTGGCTCAAGCCTTTAGTATTACCTAAAAAAATGTACATAAAAAAAACAATAATATAAATATAAATATTGCTGGACATTTCACACAGCGCTATCTAGCCCCAAATTAAGCAGAGCTTGTACTATGGGAACCAGATAACTAACAGAATACTTATATACTTTTTTTGTAAATACATACTTATAATGTATGGAGAAACAACCAGACCCGGAACAAATATCTGTAGATCATGCAAACATTTGTTCCGCGGCGGGAATCGAACCCGCTACCTCCTGCGTCTCAGCCGGCTATTCGCCCACTGCACCACGGAGGTCGTCAATATAATGACAATCGGGCTTATACATAAAACAAATAAATATTTTGGTCCAGAAATCGAACCTGCAAGTCTTTAGCCCAGTCAGCTTCTAGTCCACTGTGTCTAAGGATCTAAAAGCTAAATGTCATCATGGTTCTCCCACATCAGCTCATATTTCCGTTCAACTTTCCTATTCCTAATGTTTAATTTGCGAACACTAAGTGGATTCCCAGTTGCTTCAGTGACAGTAATCTGATTAGTAACTCGCCTCTTATCTTCCTTGAGAGTAAAATTAACGTATATAGTCGAAACATATGAACTTATGAAACATGCTGACACCTTATAATATTTTGAGCTTCAGCACCCATAGATTCCTCCTCCTCAGTCAGTTCCTCATTGTTGAGGATCCTGACTTGATATATTTGATATATTTTTTAGCTATTAGCACTCGTGTAGTTGAGACAATTTCTTATTTGTCTAAATACGTTTGCCGTTTGGCATAATTGCATTGATAGATGACTCAGTTTATCTGGGCCCAACCGCCCGATGTGACGTCACGTACGGTTGTGCTTGACGGTTGTGGTTGGTTGTGGTTGTGGTTGTGATTGCATTGTGTGGACGCTGTTCGGGCGCTGTCGGGCTAACCATATTTATACAATTAACTGGTTGGGTGGTCGGTTCGTTATGTCACTTCGAGAAGTCCAGCCAAACTGGGGCGTCTGGTAATAGCATAAAGAATGCACCAATTGAACAGACATCAAATCAAATCAAATTTATTCATTTCATGGGTTTCGGACCCTCTTTTAAGTATAAAATACCTGTGTTAGAGGGTCTCGCTGTTCCGTTAATTCGGTTGTTCTGATTAAGTACTATCAGAAGTACTATTATTCTAATACAAATAAATTTCAATATTGATAAATAAATATCAATATTGACCAATAAAAGAATTTACGTTAAATAAATTTAAGTTAATGTAGGTTAAGTTCACTTAAAGTAAGAAAAAATTAAATTAATGTAGTGTAAGTAAGATTATTCCTGTTTAGGATAAGTTAAAGTAAGGTGGTCAGTTTAGTACAAGTTAAAGTAACTTGTACTATGGTTTCCATAGTATAGTTCCATAGCTTCGCTTAGTTTGGGAGATAGATAGCACTGTGTGAAAGGTCCAGCATTATTCATTTATTTTATTTTTTATTCTATTGACACGGTTCCCGTGTCAAAGAGAATAAAAATTAGATAAAATTATATCTATAAGAGATATTTGCTTATTAGTAGTCAAAACTAATTCATAGCTAGCTGCCTCTACAAACACTTTATTACTCTTCAGTATTACCAATGGAAAAACAGTCGATATTTATCTTAACAAAGTGGCCTGAATTGGTGGTGCCATGACCCAAGTGTTTGTCGGAAGTTAATAAGTATTTTATTTGTCTTTGACATTTTGATCATAATAGTTCTATTTGCGCGGCTACGGAGATTTATACAGGGTATAAGAATGCCCCAAATACTTAATTATCTTTATTTTATATAAAACTAGCTGACCCGCCGAACTTCGTACCACCTTGACATGCATATGACGCGGGCTGCCAATGCGTCGCCAGGGTATAATTGTCAAACGGCCATCATTAGCTGCATCTATGTATGAGAAAATGAATTTTCTTCATAATTTCTTTTTGCGTGACTTTTTTCTATATTTTAATATTTATTCGGGGCAAAGACAAATCCAACAAATCAAAGTTGGTTGGGGGGTTGAGTGCAGATCGCACAAGATCGGTCGCTCTAGAAATCTATGGGGAGATGCATGTTCAGTAGTGGATATCGTATGGCTGATATGATAATGATACACTTTTGTCCACAGCTTTGTTTACGAGTTCTCCGAAAAAAATAGATTCTCGATTCACGAATACGAAGTTCATCCACAATCACAATAGTATTATAAATGCAAAAGTTTGGATCTTTCTTTACTTATTTTTTTGTTTGTTTGTTACTCAATCACGTTGTAACGGCTAAACCAATTTCGATGAAATTTAGTATCTATGTAGATTATAACCTGGATTAACACATAGGCTACTTTTTATCTCATTAATCAGGACTCATGAGATACAAAAGGGGTGTCAAGTGCAGTTACAACAGCGAGTTTAGCTTTATTTCTAGGTTACCTTCACATTTAGTAATGTAACGCGTACAAAGTCGCGGGCAACAGCTAGTTATACCATATATATCGATCAATACAACCTTTCTGTAGAAAATTCAAGAAAGTATGGCCGCCGCCAGTCATAATTATGCTGAAGGAATAACTCCCGAAACTAAAGAAAAGTTGCAAAAGTTCTGATACTCAAGCTGTGAGAATAACTTCTTCAGAAATCGTGCATTACCTAATGCAAGAACAAACTAACTAGTCTCTACTAAATCCTTACACGACGGTTTTAAATTCGCAAACTTATACACATCTATTTTACATCGCAGTCTAACTTTGCGTACTTTCTCAATGTCTGCTTAAGGTGCCGTTCAGTTCTAGCGACTTGAGATTAACAAACTAAGCTCTCCTAAATCCTCACACGACGTTTAAATTTGCAAACTCGTATACATCGATTTTAGATCGCAGTCTAACTTCGCGTACTTTCTCAATGTTGTCATAAAGTGCCGGTTCGCTCTAGCGACTTGCGACTTGGTTCTAGAGATAAAATTGATACTAACCGATGATCGTAACTTATGAGAATCAGTTTTCATTGATATGTATGGCAAAGATATTTTATGAAACATTTTTCAATAGAAATTAATGGTATATAATCAATTATTTAATAAGTTCTATACAAAAACAAAAAAAGCAGTTAATACGGTAGAGACCGTAGTTAATGATGATCTACATATATAAAGCTCAACTGCATTACCCTGCCTGCATTAAAAGCCTGTTTTTAAAAATTCTAACAATATTTTTTCGAAGGTAAAATATATTTATTCAATGAGAGTATTTACCCTCACTGTCTATACATTTCTGCAATCTCATGAGAAGGCCAACTATGCCTTTGCGGTACAACTCTGGGGACCTGGGTGCCAACCACAATCTTTTAGAAAACCATCAAGTTTTAGAATCGTTTTGTTTCAAGTTTGTAGCAACATTACTACGATTTGAACCACAAAACTTTTAAACATTACTGTTATAATCCTAATAATGTTGTATATTTAGTGCTTTCTAATGATTGCACCATGTTTAGTATACAACATTGCGAAAATAAACACGGTTTACTTACTTTTTAGGATAATTTTACGCTTTATTTATGCTCTAATGTGAAACGTTTTGAGTGTAAGATTTATGGTGACGTCACCAAAACTGCTTCGCCTTTACAATAATAAAGAAAGCTTACTACTTTAGGGTCATGGTAGGAAATGTCAGCGTAATATTATTTTACTATTGCTATAAGAGATTGAGGTTGGCCCCCTGGACTCAACAGACTGTGTGAAGGCATTTTGTACTCCTTCCTAGGATTACTAATATTATAATATTATTGTTTTTTTGTGTCGCGCGTCGCAAGCCTTGGAATTGCACCTTAACAAAGTACGAAGTTAAGCACATGCTATTTAGAAAGTTTCGAAGTTTTACCCTAACAGATGTAGGACACCTTGCGAGTGAAATAAGAAGTTTTGAAATATTACGATTGTTTTATTGTGAATCGTTTTCTTCGTGAACCAGGCGTGAAAGAACCTGTATTTAATATGGTATTACAAATTTTGATTAATAACCTACGTTGGCTCTGTCTCTGTAACTTACCAGAATAGCTTTTTTGAAGAATTTTTACGATGCGCGCGCACACTGACGACCAAAAAGCGACATGATGAAGTTACGAGTAACTGATAATTGTCTCATGCGCGCGCACACCGACAGCCAAAAAGCGACATGATGAAGTTAGCTGATAACTGTCTCTCAAGTTTCCGTGAAAACTCATAACTATATTTATTAATTTGTCATTTCTTTTACAAACAAAGAGTTGTGGCATACGGGATGAAATCTTCAGCTATTTTGTTATGTTACGCCAAAGAAGTATAACTTCTTAGGTAAATACAAAAGTACACGCACACACTTTTTTTGGTTTATTCTTTACAGAATCAACAATACTTGATACCAATGTAAACAAACTCTTATAGCTAATGCTTAAGGTCAATAAGAGATTCTCATTTTATAAAAATACATTTTTAGAAATTAGCAAGCTTTACAAGTTGACATGTTTTTAATCGACAAATGCTTTCAAAGGCTTGTGGTTTTCGGGCCCTCAAACTATTGTGCTTAAAATAGGTAGTTCTTAAATATTAATACGACCTTTCTTCACATCCTTTCTAGACCGGAAAAACCACAGCACACCTTTAGTTTTGCACAACAGACCGCAAAACCACAGCCTAAAATTACTTAGTTGACTAACTACATAGATACAATGTGGAGATTTGTATAATCCCTATTGATTTACAACTTTAAATTGTGTTTTTATTGCATACATTTTCGAATGAACAACAGACGATGCAGAAATTACGATGCAGAAGAAGACTGCAGAAACAGACGGGGCACATAGTTCGAAGAACTGACAGCCGTTGGGACAGAGAGGTTCTAGAGTGGAACACACTGGAAAGCGCAGCGTATGGGGGGATCATACGCTGCGCTTTCCGTTCCCCTTCCCCCTCCCACTACATTGAAAGACGGCCTGATAAAGGTTGCTGGGATCCGTTGGGTGAAGGCCGCACAAGATCGGTCGCTCCGTAAATGTATGGGGGAGGCCTATGTTTAGTAGTGGACGTTTTGTGGAAGATATGATGATGATAATGATGAACAGGCAATTTTTTTTTTAATAGATAATATTTTTTTTATTGATGATAGCCAAGCGCTTGACCACTACCTCACCTAGTGGTGAGTGATGGTGTGATCGAAGATGGAGCACGCTTGTCTAGAAAGAACCTATTTACTCCGGACTTGAAGACTCCGAGATTATACTGGTTCGGAAAAACATACGCCGGAAGTGATTTCCACTCCTTACTTGGGCTAAAAATAAAAGTTGAAGCAAATCGTTTGGTACAGCAAGGTGGTATGCCAAGTATTTTTGACTATCGATTCCTCAGTGAAGACTGAAGAGGGTCGTAACCTCTCGTCATGATTATTTCTCTATAAATACAAACTACATGTCAGGACTTACCTATCATACTGTAGAAACTTTGTAAAACTTACTTTGGTATATCAAAACTTCGAACAAAAGGATAAAGTTATCTACAGAAAAAATCGTACTCATTGTGATGATGATGTGAAACCAGTAACAGGCAAACACAACATGCTCGGTAATCTAACACTTTTGTTAGGTAAACATACACATATTATAACTAGGTAAGAAGGTAAAATATTAATAGTACAATAGGTGACCACTTCAAGCCAGTGAGTAATTTGATTATCTAGTAAACAAACAAAAACGGGATCTGCACACTTAGCCCGGCCTGCACAACGACCCCTAAACGCACTGAGCATTTAGATACTAAGTTTTGTTTTATAAGCAATCATGTGTTTAACTGTTGGTAAACCTAATAAATAAAAAAAAACAAATGATGATTAATGTATTTGTCAAAATGATACTTCAGTTTGAATGCAAAAAAATAAAATTTAAAAGTGCATCCAGCAACATTTTGCACATTCTATAACATTTGCAATTGTACTAACGAATGTTTAAAAAACATCTGAAATTCAGACGTACTATTATAAGTTTGCGAACATTTAAAATTCAGAGATAACAATTTCAAATGTACAATAAGTTAGAACATTTCAGTTTAGCGGATAGCTGCTTTCAAAGATTACTAGCTGTTCTCCCCCTAAACCTTTGACCGGTCAATAGTAAAATAGTCCCACCTACATCCTTCTAACTACATTATTTACAGCCACGCCTCTCACTAACCAGGATAAGTATCTTGTTATTTCATTCGTCTGTTATAGAAGGTCAAACAATCTCTGTAGCATGGTGGGCGAATTGTGAACTGAGACGCAGGAAGTTGCGGTTAACGTAAATTGACAGATTTTATTTATACTACATATTCACCTGATAGTAATCCACGATTCAATCTAAGATATAACACGTTTGCCTAGAAGAAACTTGTTCACTTGCGACTTGAATACACTCAAGTTGCAGTTATCAGAAAACTTAGGCTCAGTAATTCTCAGTAACGTCTTCAGGGCGTTTTAATGAATTCATATTTAATTTATTGCCAAAAAGAATGTACAATTATTTACAATAAAATACAGAAGAAACAGTTGAATCATCTAGAAGCCGTTACAAACGATTTATAGATAGCTCAACTGCTCCAGATCACTACCAGGCGGAAGTGTTTCCAAGACACTGGCTGCATTGCCCCGCTGAATTGCAATGCTTATGCGTTGACACAGACAAGCACCAGCTCTCGGATCACACGTCGCTTCAACCAGTTGCCCAGAAAGAATTTTGAAAAAGCGATGGGCATAAGTACCCCATGGACCCAGGATCTCGACCCTAACTGGCTAAAATACGTAATCTCTGAGATTTCCATAATTGCCGACAAGTACAGTTACTCATTACAGCTTTTAAGGTCTTTCATCATTCTTCTTCGGTTCGGATCATAGTCATCATCATTTTAGACGAGTTCAGATTTATACTAGGTAATACTGATTTAAACAGGTATTTATCACATAATGTACCTTTTTATTATTTTTTTGTTTCTACTATGTAGGTGTTTTGTTATGTACCTACGACATTAAATGAAAACACTGGTAGGGCTAATGGCTAGTATTGATGTAAGATAGGTTTTTTGAAATTCATTACTAAAGAAAATTTTTAATTTTACAACAACTTTAATATCAAGTCCTAAAATAACAGCCTGAAAAAAATAGTAAACAACTCATATTCATTCATCATAGTTACATGTTAAACTGACTAAGCGGTATCGTTGCAAATGTGCCGCCGATTTACATTAAAAATTGTCAACTACCGGTATTAAATCCACCCATAACATCAGTTAATACGATTCCGGATGTGCGTTTTAAATTAATGTCGTACATAACAAAATTGGTTGTATAATAAAAGTATAGTTAAATTGATATCTCAAGATTAATAAGAGTTATAATTAAATATCAGCCTAAAACCAGATATTATAAATATGTGTAATAATAACAATAAAAAAATTAATGTCATAAAATGGTAGTCACAATAGATTTGTCGAAGCACAAAATAAACAAGTCAAAAATACACACACATTCATCTTCCCGAAAACGACTCCCCTAAACGCACGTATGGTTTAATCAGATCCATCATCCTTATTCTTTCTTATAGTATGTATATAATAAGCTGGTGTCACGGTTTTAGTGGTCGGTGTCCTCCGAAACGGGTAGACCGATTTCAATTATTCTTATTTTTGTATATTTGGTAGGTATGAGAATAGGTCGTAAAGTATTTTTCACCCTCTCCGCCCGCATTTTTTAATCGATATTTTATTATTTTATCCTTATAATTTAAACGTCGTTCATTGACATGAAGTCATTTACATGAAGTGTCGCGTCACTTCGACAAGAGTGATTTATACAGTTTTTAACCCGAAGTTTCTACAGGACTGGCAAATTTCAAAAATGCGAAGCTGCTGGTGGGTCAGCTAGTCTTTAAATAATTATTTAATCCTATTAAAACAATAAGTTCAAGATTTTAGGCAAGTTTAACGATTTTTAAATTTTTGATAGGGTTCTATTACAAAGGTATTTAATTTAAACTTAACATCAAACCTTTTTGAGTTAAACATAAATTAACTCATAATACTCGTACAAAAGCACTTTAAAATTTCAAATATCTAAAGTAATCTAGATGCTCGTAATAAGTTAAAGATCTTTGAAACGAATTTAAAAATGGACTCGCAATTTCATTGAAATGAAATTAAAAGTTCTTCGGCTTCACTTTCTAAATCTAATCTAAACAGCTCGTGTGATCCCACTGCAGGGCAAAGGCCTCCCTTCCCTTTTTCCAGTCTATGTGATCTTGAGATTTCACTGGCCAGGATACCGAAAAGGCGTCAAGTTCGTCGCGCCATCTTCGCCAAGGTCGACCACGTGATTGAGGTCCATGTGGGACTCACTCAGTGGCGATTATAGGCCAAAAGTAGTCAGGCATGCCGCACACTAGCTCGGCCCAGTCCCATTTTAATTTGGTGGACTTGTAGGTTACATCGATGATTTTAATCTGTAAGCGCAGTATGGTGTTTCTGATTCTATCGCCAGCTGGCAAACCTCGAGTTTGTACCTTTGAAGAGCCGTCAGAGACCAGGTTTGCGCACCGTATGTGAGCTTTACTTTGACTAAAGAATATTTTATAGTGGAAATTATTGTCTAGAAAATAGTTTTAGATCAATTACACGCTTGCGAAGATGTTGAATAAGAATGCAGACATTTCTTTTAGCTGTAAAGGCACACCCCAATGTAGGAAAAATCTTAGTCGTAGCGGTTTACGAGCGCCCTAGTCTATTATGGTAGTACATTAAGTCACCTTTCTGGGTCAGTGTACTATATAATTAAACTTACCTCGAATTTGCTTGTGATAGGGTTCATGTCGAGGAGAGAGTAGGAGGCCACGCGGTCCCCATTGTCGTTGATCACCACCTCACCGGTTATACCTGATGATAAATTATAGTAATTAATACAGAGTTGAATTTGAAAGGTAATTGGGTAGTTTATAATTGAGGCGATGGTACATTGTCTAGTATCAACTGTAACTGTTTCTATGGAGTCTAAAGCAGGAGTTCCCTAAGTATGGGTCGCGACCATTAAGCGAATATTGAGTGGGCCCTGAAACATAGTATAACCCGACCGATTGGGCTAACAGCCGGTCGACCACTGAGGGGCGCACGCCGGCGCTCGCGTTTAATTCTATAGTAAATTAAAGTTGTTTTCTTATTTGAATAGTCCTTCACCCATGTTGGTGACGCTTAAATTTCAATTGTTCATGAGCTAACTAAAGTTAATATATTACAATAAATATGTTGTCTGTGATGATAAAAAATAATAATGTCAAACGAAAAAAAATAGGTAATTTGAAACAATCTCTCAGTCTGTCATTTTCTTTCCTCTGACCACAGAGACTAGAGAATCCGAGCGTTACCAATATTGTATGCCTCCTTTTAAAAACTGTATAGAGGTGGATCCCGAATTTGGTAGTTTTTGTTAGGTGGGTAGGAGTTCAATCAAGTTTGGGAACCACTGGTCTAAAGAGTTACAGGAGGTGGTAGTTTGGCCCCAAATATGAGACTGTAATAACGCTGTTGCAGTGGCAAAGTATTGGCAAAACAACATTTGATATTTAAAATATGAACCATATCGACACGATGAAGAAGAAGAATATTAATACAGGGTGTCCCAGAACTAGTACATTATCTTGAGTGGGAGATGGAGGCAATTCCACACATACGAGAGCAACAAAATGGTCTACGACTTTTGTGTTTTTGATAATTTTAATTGAAGAATCACTTGGTGAAAATCAGCTGATTTCGGTTAAAGTTCCGTTTATCAGCTGTTGTGGGTCGAAAACCTTTGTATAAGGTAAGTTATAGGGAAGGCGCAATGTCCAGAAAACTGATGATTATATATAAAATGATTAAAATATAATTCTCGTTATGGCCAATGCGAGTGTGATAATGTGCGGCGGACGTGTCGGTGAAATTACAGACACATGAGGCTTTACACCTGTATGCCACTTAACATCAAGTGGGTCATTTACTCATACTCATCCTCATTTATTGAAACCGTAGAGACACAATAAAACCCTTGGTTACGTCAATAATAGCAGGTACTCAACTAATTACATGTCTTTATATAAGTAGCTCATTGCACCATAATTTTGGAAATGCAAGAAACAAACAAGCATTTCGTATACATTTACATTTATGCATCAAAACTACTAATTAATAAGTATGTAGGTACTTAAAATTCTTGTTCCGTCTCCGTGTTGTATCGAAAAACATAGCATAAATCTACCTATTTTAAATAAATTTTGTATCATGTTTTTTATATTTATTTATTTATATTTATTTATTTGGAAAACCAACAGCTAATTATATATAATATGAAACACAGTAAATAAAAGAAAGCCAATAATAGGTTTTCACGACTAAACAACAAAATAAAACAAAATGTGAAGTGAACAATAAAATGTCAAAACGAAGTGGTTAGAAATACGTAACAGCTACTTAATACTACATAAATATATTTAAAGTATACTTATATTGCCAAAAAAATCTCTGTTCAGCCGCAGTCTGGCTGAACTGACACTCGTACAGGATAGATAAAGATCTAATCTTACTCAGCTTATTAAAAGTGTCGCTTGCTCGCCACAGAAATGAATTTTGCCTGTAGTTGGTACCAAGTGCAGTGATATGGATAGGATGATTAAATCTCTTATGTTCAAATGGTACACTAACTTTAATTTTCGTTAACAAGTCGGCACAGTTAATATTTTTCGAATCTATTTTTAATAGCAATGACAGATCGGCGATTTCACGCCGTTTAACCAGGAGAATTAGAAGAGATATATGGAATGCGCAGGCGAAAGCAGAGGTATTTCTTGAATTTAATTTGGATGCGTTCAATCCTGCCAATATATTTATTATAACGCAAATTTATAGCTTTAAATTATATAGGTTGTAAGCAAACTAGCGTAAGCAATTTCCAGGATCTCGACAACAGCGCCACCTACCGGGTTCAATTGTGTGTTCAAACCATCCAGGAACCCATTGAAACATACAGACAAAAATTCATCCAAATCTGTTTAGCCATTTAGGAGGAGTTAGGTGACAAACACACGAACAGAAGAATTATATATATATATGTATTAAGATATGTCACATTATTATCAAAACCTGTTTTAATAATAATAATAAAGATTTATATTATGTATCTAGAGTATTTTGTTCGGCAAATAAAATGTTTAGATTGCTTTGTCCAATTTGACAAATTAATGTCCGTAATCGGTCTCAGTGTAGCACTGCTACGGCGTAGGCCGGCTACGCAGTAGACCTGCTACGTAAGACAATATTTGATTTCCCTTTTATGAGGATCTAACTGACGTCCGCCGCTTCGCACGCGTGGTTTGTCAATAAAACACATTACTCTCCTTTTATGTTATAGGATAAAAAGTAGAACTAAACAAAAAATACTACTCACATTAAAATAAAATTCTGCATATCTTTTCATAATCAGTCTAGTTTTCGAGAATAACCCGTTTTCATAACTTTTTTACTATAATTTTGGAAGAATAGGTACTTATACTCTTCTATATTTTACGCTTATGGGGGCAAATATAATTTTTTGTACGAATTATTAAACCTTCATTGTATCTGTCCTAAAAGTGTATATCCCAAACGTAAATGGGAAATCCTGCAGATTATTTTACCGATTATTGTGTTGTTTTTATAAATTTTCGCTTTATTAGAAAGGGACCGTTTATTCGTATCAGACGAGATTAACTCTAATAAGAGTTTTCTTCCAGCAAACCTTCGAAGATGGAGAAACTCGTAGTTGATTACAGTGGTGGGAACGTGCTCAGAAAAGGGCATTGGACTAAAATACTAATAAATACCTATAGTTATACATAATATATACATAACATATGCCATGATAAATAAAATACTTGTACATATTAAAAATAATACCTATAAGTTATACCTAAATTATAGATAAACATACTACATTATACAAAAAAATACGTAAGACATTATACAAAAGTACGTTGTTGTAAAACCCTTACAATAAGATGATGATAACGTTTATTTATCTTTTGATATTTACATGTACTTAGACATAACAATAAAATAATAATATAGTGCAACTTATCGTAATGAATCACACTATCACTAATAATACATTTTCTTCAAAACGAACACTAAAAATTACAATAGCAATTAATACATTATTTTGTGTATTTACTGAATCCACATCAAATAAGAATAAATATAAGTATAACTTGTTTTTAACCAGGATTATTATCATTACAAAATATGTATTTATCCGTCAAAGCTTCGTCAATTGTACATTTTTAAATAATAAACATTTTGTACATACCTTACAAATTTTATGTCACTCTTATTTCGTATGTCAATTGGAATATTCAGCTTAACAGATGCGTAAACAAAACTTTTTTTTGTTTTAGCCAGTCTTATGGCACTGCAATATTTATTTTTGTGTCTTGTGTGTAATACTGATTAAAACTCTGTATACCAAGATTACCACTGAATTTACTGACTAATATCGAAATCTGAACTGTACGACTAATTAATTACAATATTACCTCTCAATCATCACTGATTCTACGAAATATATAAAATTTCACGATATCCGCACCATATTTTACTACCTGACTCTTTTAAAAAAACTCCTCAACTGATCATCTAACGCTTCAACTCAAGTTTTGTTTCAAAATCCCCCACCAATTTCTAGTTTTTTTTTTTAGAAATTTGGGCAGTTTATTTCGGTGCTCATGTTACATAGTAAAAGTTAAATTTATAGACTGACAGCACTACTTAAGCTATAAAATGGTAATTTATTACTCTGAGTATTTTATTACCTACTTTAATTAGTTTTTTGGAATTTTATTTATTTCATAATTGGAGTACGCAAATCTCAACCTTTTAAAGTAAATAGAAAGTAAAATACGTATGTCTAAACTCTCAAAAATTTTAAAAATTTAAGTTAATGAATGTCTTCTCATTAATTTTCTTTTTCTAAGTGTCGTTCATAATTGTTACCAAAATGTAAGTCTAAACTATTAGCTACAAAATAATTTCTAGCGTATTAATATCAGGCCTTATATAAAAACTTCATTGCAGTGCCCATGCCATATTATTGTATGGAGTATTTATTTATTTAATATTTTTACACATAATATGGTACTGCGTGAGGTCTTAATGCTAATTGCATTATCTACCAGTATCTTGCGCGTGGAAGACAGGACCCAAAATCCGCACACTGGGACAGCTTCTTAGTCTCTAGAAAGTACAAGTCCGGTCTGGTATGGGGTACTGCTTTGCTCTTTTGCCTTTGGGATGGTTTGGCCAAATACTAGGTCACTACTTTAGACTCGATAAGAATTAGAGCTTTTAGGTTTATAGATGAGCAATATATGGCGGAGACTAAGACTTAAAGTCTCGAACACCACCGTCAAGGTGCAAGCCTATTGATATATTACAGGAACAAAGTACAATCCTCGAATGCCCCTTAAATTTACGGGGAAATTTATAAGACCTATCGTAATGTATGGTTCTGGGTTGGATTACGAAAGGGGCAGAAGAAAAAAGAGTGCACGCGGCGGAAATGCGAATGTTGAGATTGATGGATAACGAGAATGGATAAGATAAGGAAGGAGTATAATTATTAAAGGAAGTTTGAAAGTAGCGCCAGTGATTGAAAAGTGGAGGAGTAAGAGGCTAGAATGTTATGGGCATGTCGTGCGGAGGGATGAAAATCATGTGACTATAAGAGTGTTAGATATGAATGTGGATAGATATAGAAGTAGAGGAAGGCCGATAAAGAGATGGATGGGCTGTGTGAAGAACGACATGGTTAAGAAAGAAGTGACAACGGAGATGACAACATGTTATGCCGACCCCAATAATGTGGGAAAAGGGCAGGAAGAAGAAGATCCTGCGAGTGCAAGAAGAAGAAGTTAATCAAATTAAGTAGTATAGCGCCCAGCAATAGGAAAGTACAGATTAGAAAAAAAAACGTTAATAGTTAAATTACTTACAATAACTTATTAACTATTAAATAATATAACATTTTTTTTTATCTTTTTTATGCTAACCTTGAAAGTTCCTGTTCTTCATATTGCTGATTATGGAGGCTCCATTTAGATGCCCCCTCGGATCTTCTGCTTCTTCCAGGGTCCTGTTCAGTGCCAGTGCGTAAAGCAGTACTGCATCATAGAACGCTGCCACGAAGGTGGATACCACTTCTCCTTTTCCGAATGTGTAGTTGTATTTTGTAGCTGCTAGGTCTTTTACCTGTTATAGTTATAGAAAGAAGAGTTATAGCTTTTTATTTGTAACTAGTCGCCCGCGATATCGTCTGAAATTTCCTAGATATCGACAACAGCACCACCTACTGGGTCTAATTGTGAATCAAAATCACCCAGGAACCCACACAAACACACAAAAAAAATCATCAAAATCGGTAAAGTGGTTCTTAAGTTATGGCGTGACCAAGGGAAACAGGGATTCCTTATTAAAAGCTTTTATTTAGTTTGCAATGTTTGTATGTTTGTTTGTTAGTTGGTTCAGGTCAAATCTTGTGAGTGAAATTAGAAACACATCCTACGGAGTTGAAATTTGTCATGTTGGTTTAGTTCCGATGACAATGCATTTTAATGGTAAGCATGTCCTGATTCTTAACCCCGGATTGGCTCCAGGATTGGAAGGAAATCATCAACGATCAGCAGCACATATACAAAACTTAGTATACGTATTTAATTATGATAGCCCGTTTAAAGTTCCACCATGACATAGCTGCTGCACTCAGGGTTGATGTCCAAGAAGGAACTCCTCATCTGTCAACAGCTCTGACACGAAATGTTGTATACGCATGTATATGGTAGGTATCAATGAGATCTGTATTTCTGATGACAGCTGTCAATCTTTAAACAGTCGTATCTCAGTAACTAGACGTTCTAAGCAAGCGGTGTCCTGGGACAAATGGTAGGTATCAATGAGATCTGTACTTCTGATGACAGTTGTGTAACTTCAAACAGCCGTACCTTGGCCGTTCGTGGAATAACATTGGCACATTTCAAATAGGTGCGCATCAAATCGTTGCCGTTTGTGGCATGCCTCTTTGAATCTGCTTGCGGTTCTGATTTTGAACTTTACAAAAGCTTATTTTGAAAAAGTAGTTTTTCATCAAAACAAACTTTATATATTATTATTATTATTTGGAGCCTGTACTGTCCCACTGCAGGGCAAAGGCCTCTCTTCCTTCCTTCCACTCCATACGCTTGTGTAGTCCAGTTAAACAAACTTATTATATATATATATATATATATAGATTCAAGGACCTTTTAACATCTAGACCAATTTTGTTGCAGTTTAGATTCGATCGAGTGCAAAGTTGCAACTCGAGAAAATAATATAAGGTGATCATAGAGTAACTTATGTCATTTTACAAAAGAACATAGCATAGACGAAGCATAAGGATGTGCTACTTAATCCGTATTTCTGGCCAATCAGCATCGTTTAAAGGCACTACAGGGAAGAAGCTGAGAAGCAAAATCCCCCAAATAAATAAAGGTGTTAGTTTTAAGATTATTGTTTTATGTATGTTTGTCTTTAAGGTATTTAAAGATATGGTCTTGTTATAATTTTTTTGCCTGAAATAAACTGCATATATTAATATTATAATTATGTCGCTTGTTTGTAAGTAATGTGGTAAAAGACTGCACTAACTCTATCAGAGAACTCCAAGTACTCCTTCTTCTCTGGAGCCGGGCTGGTCACAGTGAGGAGTGCGCTGTATGCTCTTCTTGCCTTCTCATTCCGTTCTTCTGTGTCACTTTCCATCTTCCACGGCTCTTTGGATGATGCCGATGCCAGACTATTGAAGATAAGACAATGATTAAACAAGTTTTCAAATATAACAGATTTTGAGAAACATTCAACAAGTGTATAATATATTACCATACTAGCTGACCCGCCCGTAGCTTCGCAGGCTTGAAAATTCCCGTTTCCGTGGAAACTTCAGGATTAAAACTATATAAAACAATCTTGTCAAAAAGACGCGACAATTCATGTAAATGACTTCACGTCCATGAATGACGGTTAAATTATATGGATACTGTTCATACAAAAATGCAAAAATTGCGATTAAAAATGGGGATTGGGGGTAGGAGGGTGAAAAATACTCTACGACCTATTCTCACACCTACCAAATATACAAAAAAAAAATCATTAAAATCGATATACCCGTTTCGGAGGAGTACGACCACAAACACCGTGATACGAGAGTTTTATATATTAGATGATGATGTAGGTAATCTTTCTATTTAACCAGCCTCAAGCACCCGCAAATGTAACAAATTCAATAAAATAACATAAATAAATAATTGCCGACCACCGTGGCGCAGTAGGCGTATAGCCGGCTGAGACGCTGGAGGTAGCGGGTTAAATTCCCGCCACGGAACATATGTTTGCATGATCTACAGATATTTGTTTCATATATTATAAGTATGAATTTACAAAAAAAAAGTATGTAAGTTATCAGTTATTTGGTTCCCATAGTACAAGCTCTGCTTAGTTTGGGGCTAGATAGCGCTGTGTGAAATGTCGAGCAATATTTATTTATTTATATATTTATTTATAAATAATGCTGGACAATTCACGCAGCGCCATCGAGCCCCAAACTCAGCAAAGCTTACTATCGGAACCGGATAACTGATAGATTGCTTATGCAGTTGTTTTTGTAAAAACATACTCGTACTTACAAATATATAGAGAAAAACAACCAGACCCGAATCAAATATCCATCTAGTTCTAATGGTGCTACCTAGTTCAGATTACGCTTATTAAACAAGAGTCCATACATTTTAATATTTATTTTTCATTTTACTGTCCATACAAAGGTTCTCTGGAAGAGATCGCTTTTAGCAATAAGACCGCCCATTGTACTAAATATATTTGTAAAAATTATGTTCTGTATGTTACTTTAGTGTACAATAAAGAGTTATTTTATATTAACAATAGTAGATGACTTTGAAGGTAACTAAGGCTTAATTTATGCAAAGTCAGGTTACTCACTCATTTATGCATAAAAATAACTTTCTATGTCAGTTTTAGTGCCTGTTTCTAGGCTTCCTTACTTTCCACTGAGCACTGAAATTTACTAACCTTATTTACGTGACTGACATCAATACAATCATTGCCAATAAATTCGACTGTCCTCTGATGTGGAAGCTCACGCAGAGGACTAAATCGCAATTAGTGATTAAGTACTAACTCCCCTAGATTTAAGCTTTTTACTAACAAAATAGATCCATTGTTATCTGATAAATAAATAAAATAAATAAATAAATAAAATACTTTTTCAGTTCAATGAGCTGTAACTTATCAGTACTCTAAGTAATAAATATATTGCTTTCCGATCGTTGACAGAATTATGACTCGTATGTGTCATAATATTTCTTTGTTGAACACCGGTTTAAAAGTTCCTTAGCAGTAGTTGTTGCGGAATATTTTATACAGGTGGTTGACGGGTGCTAAGCTTTTTTTGATATGTTCCTATGCTTTTTGTGGATTTTTATGGTAAACTAATTTTATTTTAAAATATCTACACATAGTTAAAAGAAAATAAATGTTTTTTTCGTGTATTAATTAAGGGATATACACACACTTACAATTTGCTGCACAAGCAGAGGAACACAACCGCTTTAGCGCCTGGGATAGCATTTTCTAAAACACTTGTCCAGCTATTATAATACTATCCTCTTAGCTTAATTAGCCTAACCCACAGGAAACTCATGGTCAATACCAGGAAAGTTGCAAATATTCGTATCCGCGTCCGCAAATGCAGAGCCTCCGCATCGATTTGGACACCTGCACCCGCATCCGCAATAATCTATGAGGATGTTCATGCGGAAGCAGATGCAGTACAGGTCGCGACGAGAAAGAAATTGGATGGGGCTTGCGAGTGGCGCGTACCATGGGCACGTGCTGATTAACCAATAAGAGCGAAGATTTCGGTGACACGATCCGATGCGTTTGTTAATGTTTATCATTTGTATCTCGTCAATCAATCATAACGTGTTTATTTGCGCTAATCGTATGAGCATTGCAGTTTATGAGTGTTAACGTGAGTATACAGTGTGTATTGTATTTTATGCGAGTTTTCTGCAGTTAATAGTTTATATTTTTGTTTTATTTCTGTACCAAAACGAAGTTTCTTAAAAAAATCTTAAGAGCCGCATCCGCGGATGTCAATAAATCTGCATCCGCAACATCCCTGGTCAACACTTGAAAAACTAACATACCCACGAACTCCAACAAATTATCATATTATAATATAACTTACTTAGAGAACAACTCGATATTGAAGAACACGTACTCTCCAGATGACACCATGTTGAGATCGTCCGCTGCCAGCATGATTTCCCTCACTGTGGTTGGATTCGCGCACACCACAACAACTGGAACAAATAATCATTATTATTAGCTATTTAAATAACTTTACGTCTATGAACAGTGCCTTGACCAAGGTGACGGTTGTAGTGAAGACAAAGACAGAAGATTTCGATGAGTAATAGAGGCTTAAGACCGAGATAGATGTCTCCTTTCAGGTAGTGAACTGTGCGCATGACTGTGATATCGAGCAAACGCGTCAACAGTTTACACCACTTGTTCGCACGTGTCTTTCTGTTTTCAGTCTTTCGGTGTGCTGTCTCGGTCACGCTCGCGAACTAAATACGTCAAGTAACTCGGTCTCTCGTCTCTAGCTCTGTCTCAACCCTTTAAGCCAGGTTTACACATGAGTTTAGAAATTTAAATTAGTCATACACACTTAAATAAGTCATATTTGTTCCGGTTCTGGATGTTTTTCTACATATTATTATAAGTACCTATGTATTTACAAAAAAAAAATTATATAAGTATTCTATCAGTTATCTGGTTCCCACAGTACAAGCTCTGCTTAGTTTGGGGCTAGATAGCGCTGTGTGAAACGTCTACCAATATTAATTTATTTATTTATTATCATCATCAGGACGTCCATAGGCCATAGACATAGGCCTCCCCCATAGATTTTAAGCGCGCCCGATACTATGCGAGCAAGAGCTTCCAGCATCCTTTATCAGATATCAATTCAATCTATTAGGAAACTGGCCAAAACACTGCGCTTTCCAGTGCGTGGTGTCCACTCTAGAACCCATCTGCCCCAACGCCGTTCAGTTCTTCAAGCTATGTGCCCTGCCTACTGCCACCTCAGCAACATAATGTTGATAAATTGCAATGAACATGCCTTGAACTTACCGCTAATAGTTTCTACCTCAAAGGGACTACATCCTTTAAGCAGAGATCAAACTTACAGAGCCTGTTCCCATACTTTAGAAACAAAGGTTTTGTTTGCCAGCGGCACACATTGCTTTGTTGTCAATATTAATGAACTGCCAAACCAAAAGCCGTACAGTTTCAGGCCATAGATAACACACATCAAACTTTGGAAAAAGACTATCAGTCAATAACGACTCACTTTCAATTTGTCTAAGTGTATTTATATATGGCCTAGCACTGTACTACGTGCAACAACTTCAACATAGCTTTATAATAGAAGTTTTAGATTCGTCACGGACAAAAAGCAAAATAATCAATAAAACCCAATAAAACGAAGAGACAACACTTGTACTCATTATAACTCACCCGATTACTCGAAGACGATTCGAGAAATTCTTTTTTTGTTTCAAAGAGTATACCCAAAAAAATCGGTGGCAACCCTGAAATTTTATAGGGACGCATAAAGTGTTTTTAAATCAAAATAACTGGTTTCGATTCTTGAAGTCGGTTATATTTTTCTTAAAAAGCTACTTTTATGTATTCATATTATGTCTTATTCCTCCAAAATCCAATGCATATAAATATGCAAAGAGTGGCCGAGTTTTCTAGGAAGATCTCATAAAAATATACTTATTTACCGTTCCTTTTCTGTTTTATTATACCTGTTGAAACAACTAAAAAGTTTACGAACGAAATAAAAAAGTTTTCACACTTCACACTCAAAACGTATCTTAACGACTTTTGTTAATTATTAATTGCGACGTTTTATGTTAAATGCGAGTTATTTTTATTTGTTTTCGTGTTATTTTTTTTAAACCACTGGAATCATTGGGGCCAAATGTCAAAAGTCGTAAATCCAAAGTCGTTATGGTAAACACAGAATCGTGTGACGCCAAAAAAAAAGTCGTCGATATAGGTGGCAGTTATAGTAAATAAATATTGGTGAACATTTCACACAGCGCTATCTAGCCCCAAACTAAGCAGAGCTTGTACTATGGGAACCAGATAACTGATAGAATACTTATATACTTTTTTTTGTAAATACATACTTATAATATATAGAAAAACATCCAGACCGGGAACAAATATTTGTAGATCATGCAAACATTTGTTCCGCTGCGGGAATCCAACCCGCTACCTCCTGCGTCTCAGCCGGCTCTACGCCCACTGCGCCACGGAGGTCGTCAAACCTCCTCAAGTTATACAGGGTTATTCCCGCTTGTCCCCACCCAAAGGACCAACACAAAGTTGAAACGTCATCATTTTGGAATAGACTGAATAAAATTAAATCATAATTAACTAATTTGCAAGTGTCTATGTGGTTATTCTATTGAGCCTATCAACCTATCATTAAGTGCTTCTACTCAGTTTTGTACGAAAGAATTATTTAGTTAGTAGGATAAAACCAAAATGTCTGCCGTATTTCGTAAGCAAATAAATGCCAATAGATTCAACAAATTTTTATGTAAATTTTTATGTATATTTTGGCAAGTTAAGTGTGGCAGAGCATTTCTAACGATCAAATTTGATGCTAATAATAATTAACGTTCGGCTCACAGTCCATTATTTATGATCATGCACGTTAAATTTACGTTGAAATGAACGTAACAATACGCATAAACAACTACCCCCATAAATGTTTTATTACACGTCGTGCGTTTAGATAAAATCTATATATTATTAAACAACAATTTTGGAAATAATTCTTCTGCAAGTTTTAATTTCAATCTTTACACACGCCGTACAATGTAATGCCTTATTAGTATTTAGTTGATCGAGCGAAGCGAAATCTCTAAATCAACTTGGGCAAATCGGCGTTGTATGTATTTTTGTTTATCCGAGGATAACTTTCGAAGCGTTCATCCGATCGTCGTGAAATTTTGTATATAGGTAGGTAGTGATGGCACAATTTTGGTGTGAATCAATGAGCTAAAAATGTTGGGGGGGTTGTTGAGATAATGGGGTTCAAGAGGGGTAAAAAAAATGAAAATGATATTATTAGGTCAAATGAGACGTCAATTGAAAGATCTTCATTAGTACATTTCGATCCCTTTTTAATTTAAGTAAAGTGCTTGTAGTTTTTGAGTTATTAGCCATAATTAAAACTAAACTTTGACAAAATTCACAGGGTATACCAGTGACACCACGGTGCTGTAATTTAGTATACGTGTAGCTTAAGTATCACAAATATAGGCAAAAGTCTTAAATCCAGAATAATTGCAATTTCTACCCCAAAAAATTAACCAATTTACATGAACTCCCGTTACCTGTAATTTGAATGAAACTGTAGGTCAAGTAATTTGGTTATTTATGTCGTGGCACTATTTTGATAGTTAAAGATTAAGAATAATATTTTTTTTTTGTTTTTATGGTAGACTAGTTCGGGGCAAACCACTAGTTTAATATAGAATGCAATACCACCTACCACTATCTGAGCCGAGGATGATGTCGCTTGTGTCTATGGAATATTATTTATGGTAATTAGTTTTGGTGTTGTGTCTGGCGCGATTATCTCCCAGTATGACATCAGATAAATTAGCAACTTTTATAATTTAGACATTATTTTTTATATTTTTTGTAGATATGCCGAAAAATCAGTAAGCCACAGTCATTGCGAAAAAATAAAGAAAGTAGTCTCCCAATTTTAAAACGTAATCACACTGGCGAGTTGCGATTGTTTATCTAGCGAGGTGATTTGTGACCGTGTTCTCTACTATGATCAGGATGACTTCATATCACAGTAATATTAAAAATGCGAAAGTTTGGATGTTTGTTTATTTATCAATATTTAAGTTTGTTTGTTACTCAATCACGTTCTAACGATTTCGATTAAATTTAGTACGATAGATTAACACGTAGGCTACATTTTATCCCATAAATCAGGTCCCATGGGATAAAAATGGGGTGTGAAGTTGCAACCGCGAGTTTGGCTGTATTTCTAGATTACCTACACATTTAGTAGTGCTCCTATATTTTTACGAGTAATACTGCATCATTTACTTTGTAATTAATAACGTAAAAGTTGAGGACATACTCGTAAGCTAAATAACGTGCGTATTGAAGACACGATTCCTTATAATTCTGGAAACATGTTCGCCACTCGCAAGTGTTAAGTGTGGTAAGGCCCAATTGAATAAAGATAATATGAAATAATGGTTTTAAGAACAATGTGACTATCTTTTTTCTCATATATACAATAAATAACAATTTCTCACAAAATTATACGTTAGTTTTAGAATGCAGATTGTGCATGCCAATTAGATTCAAATGTGAGATACCGCTGGGGAAATCTCGAACTGTGAATATTGAAGCAATGTTAGACCCGGGAGTTGAAAATTATGAGAAGAAATATTTTTCATTCCGACGATTCGAGTATATATTGACTTTCTAGGTTTGGAAATTGTTAAATGAAATCTTTTCTGTTCGTAGATTTATAGCAAATGTTGACTTTCCAGTGTTTGGATATTGTTAAATGGTTGACTTTTCTAGAGAACTTTAGCAGTTTTATGATTATTGAAAATGCTGATGTTACTATTTTTACCGATACCAGACCAAAATGGTAAAACCGAACAGTTGGTTTTTATGTCGTACAGTTTTATACAATGAACATGATCAAATAACGCTGCTAAATCTGGGTAGGTTACTAAACCCACGGCGCGTAAAACTCACTCACACTTGATCAGTCTTGTTTTTTTCATAACGTTCTCAGAGCGGTCATGTCTGTATCGTTCTACGTCTCACAATATATAACCATTTATTTCAGATAGAGGTTACTCTGGTACATTGATACCGGTTACTCTTTTGGATGAAAATTTAAAGAAAGTGTCTTATTTTTATTGTTATACGTGCGAGATATAATTTCCTTTTGAAACAAGTAAATACGGTATCCTGATAAAGTTTTTCGGGATATTTTGTTACGATACAAACGTAGACTTTGTCAGCAAGAGTGAGATTTTTGCCTGTTGCAGTTAAAAGGGATGTACATATTGACAATAGCTTTAAAAAAATTATTCACTGATAATGATTGTTCACAGAAATTTTGCAATGTCGTTTAAAATTTTATGCTATGACCTTTTAATACGAGTACTTACTCAATCTTTTATTCCAGATATAAAAACACTGCATTTGCTTGCATGACTGTAAGATGAGGTTTATTCCAGATATAAAAACACTGCATTTGCTTGCATGACTGTAAGATGAGAGGTGAGTCAGAGCCAAATATGCAATATTCATACAAGTGCATGTAACACGGCTTCTGGCTTTAAATATTGATAGAATCTGACTCATTCTGCTCAAAGGAACTTCATATGATCCGCATTTGAATTTTAAATCTTCGATAGATGATGCGAAACCTTTGATAAAATGGAGGGATGCTTCAAGTATAAGAATCTCGATTAGTATCACGAGCAGAGTTAGCGATGAAACGTTCTTGTTGTCACCAAAAAAAACTAATATAACTCGTGGAACACAGCTGGGCACTGAGCGGTTCTGTGGCATATAAAAAAACCTTGCACAATGAATAAGGGTTTATTGTGAATGAACCATTTCAAATCAGTGATTTGATAAACAGCCTTTGATAAACGGTATACAAACCGAATCTTAGCGCTAAACAGAAACCATCATCCTGTCCATACTAAGCTTGTCTGGAAGAGATCGCTTTTAGCGATAAGACCGCCCATTTGTTAGTAAAAATTATGTTCTGTATTTTACTTTGGTGTACAATAAAGAGTTATCTTATCTTATCTTATCTTATCTTCGCATTATTGTCAGAACCCTCACTGGACTCTGTCGGATTGATAAGCACATGTTCAAGCTGGGGCTATGCGATACACAAACCTGCAGATTCTGGAATGAGGCGGCAGAATTGCCCCTACATCTGTTAGACGAGTGTGGTTCACTAATGCGCAAACGTAGTATTCTTCTGGCCAAACACATTCTTAGCCCGGAGGAGCTAACTGTTTTTAACAACTGTAGGGGTTAGTAGTGAACTTTGAAAGCCTCTATAAACTAGGGAAGACATGAAAACAAGTGACACAATAGGGCCTCGTGGCCGCAGTGAAATTAAAGCCGCAAAAGCTAATTGATCGAGCGAAGCGAGATCTCCAAATCAACTTGGGAAAATCGGCGTTGTACCTATATGTATGTATGTATGTTTGTTTGTCCGAAGATAACTTTCGAAGCGTTTATCCGATTATCGTGAAATTTGGTATATAGGTATGTCATGATGGCACAATTTTGGTGTGACTGAATGAGCTAAAAATTGGGGGGGGGGGGTTGTTGAGATATTGGGGGGGTTCAAGAGACTATTAGGTCAAGTGACATGTCAAATGAAAGGTCTTCATTAGTATATTTCGACCCCGTTTTTACTTTTAGTAAAGTTTTTGTAGTTTTTGAGTTATTAGCTATAATATAAACTAAACTTTAACAAAATTCACAGGGTACACCAGTAACCCCACAGTGCTGTAATTTGGTATGTGTGTAGCTTATGTGTCACAAATATAAGAAAATGTCTGAAATCTAGAATAACTGCAATTTGTACTCCAAAAAGAGTATCCAATTTACATGAACTCCCGTTACCTGAAACTTGAATGAAACTGTAGGTTAAGTTATTTGGTTTTCATTTCGTGGCACTTTCGTGGATAGTCAAAGATGAAGAATAATATTGTTTTTGTTTTTATGGTAGACTCGCGAGATCTCAGTTTGGGGCGAACCACTAGTAAAATATATACGAGTATATATAAAATATACCTATATATCTCATGATTCGAGTGTTTTATATTATGTACATATTCTGATAATAAACTACATTAAACGTAAAACTAGTAGTTCTGATAAAACGTTGCCTGTTAGTGCACTTATGCAATCATGCGCTTACGTTATTGAGCGGGGAGAGGAGTTGAAAAAGAGCCTCGAAATTCACTCTGTGCGTCCAAAGAATAAGTCATAACTCCGTAATCCGTAAAGAGTAATACAACTTATTTGTACGTCTTTATGTGGATATTGAGGTGTTCTAAAAGGTGAAAAGTTGTGTTGGATGCCAAACATGAATGACGAGCCAGGAGCGGCGCGGTAAACCACGATTTTGCACTAAAACACGACCAAACTTTACCGACGACCCGTAAAGCCACCGTTTTACTCATTGGTCGATCAGGGATTTAACATCAAAGGCATGATTCGTGCTTGGCCGACACTTAAAAAAATCAAACGAAGATTTTGAAGGATTATTTGGAGAAATCCTCAAACATTAGTGACTTTAAACGTTACATTTGACAAACTTCAAAATACTTGAGTTTAACTATTTATCTATAAATATATTAACAGATTTCATAACAAGAATTCGTCTTCAGAGAAAAAAATTGCTTATTTGGAAAACGGGCAGAATCGCTTGCAAGACTTGTTCTAAGCATTATAGGTACATTTCATACGACGCAAAATAAATAAAAGCTAGTAAATGTCAGACCGTAATTGAATGTAAATATTTGATACTCCTGTGCGTTACATTTCACGATTCATAAAAGTTATACGAAGGGGTTGAAACGATCAAAAATAAACTTTCTTATGAGCAGCTAAGTCACAAGTTTGTAGTTACCCACTAATCTCTCTTTTGTCGATTCTCCTAGTAATCGATAAAGTAATTTTGTGTAAGTTAGTTGGCAATTTTGGTTTCAGATAATCACCCAAAGGCTCAGTAACAACTGCTGAGATAGAACCAAAAGTGTACTCCGAGATACTGAGCGCACATACTAGAGGACATTTTCGAAATATTTTATTGTTTTTCATATAATCTACACTGATTTACCGTGAGGACTATTTAATCAAAAATTTGAGGCAATAATTAGCGGTTAGTATTGTAACAGCGATGGGCTTGCAATCTGTATGTGAATGCTATCATATCATCATCATATAAGCTAAAAGACGTCCACTGCTGATTTAAACCGTGATTCAAACCCGCAACCGCTAAATTAGAAGTCAGATATACCTTACCCACACGACTTCATAAAATATTGTGATTGAAAAACAAATTGCGTTACGAACTAAGTAATGAAACAATATAAATCTCAAAAAGAAATAAAAAGAAAATCACGTGCAAATTTCAAAATGGACCAAACAGATTGCCTCTTTCATCGTACCCTAATCTCAGATCACGGAGACTAATATTTTAAACCTCTTAGAAGAATCGCTTTTCTTCCTTTAAAAGGAGCAGTTAAAGAACCCATAACTTATTCAGGGGCTTAAAAATAGCAGTGACCTTTATAAATAGGCAGTAGTCGTTATACGAAGATAAGATTAACAATTTCAAGATTTTCTCGAAGTGTCTGTCACTTTTAAATTAAAGTAACAGTTTCTTTTTTATGAGACCTACCTACCATACCTGATGTTATGTGGTAACCATACGCCTATAGCAAAGTATTGGCTCGTAGGTCACGCACCCTACGATGCACTGCTCTGCGACCATCAACTTGTGGCATTCAGGTGTAAAGCCTCATGTGCCAGTAATTTCAACGGCAACCATACCCTTCAAACCGAAAGACAGGAATGCTGCTTGGTGGCTGAAATAGATGGGAGGGGGCGCAAGAAACTACACGGTTTTATTGGTCAAAACACCGATAAAACGGTACGTGATAAATCCCGCTTTTTTAATAATAACTCTGCTACTCTTAAAACGAACTTTTGCGCCAATAGATTTGCCCCATTGTCTAACAATAATATATCCTACGTGCCAACAGCGAATATACTATTATCGTGATCCGTTAGTAGCTTAACCTTATCTCGATCGCTTAGACGTCAGCCCTATTTTATGAGAGAAAATCTCTTTTTGATTCTATCTGGATAACGACTTAAAGGTCAGGGCTTTTAGATAGAATCAAACTACAGGGTGATTCAGAATATTAAGTAAACCAGTATTATAAGAACTAGATTAGATTAGATTAGATAATTTCTTTATTGTACACCATTAAATGTAAATATATAAAAGAAAATACTCTTTTAAATCATAAGTATTTTGACTATTTAAAAATATTTGTAATATACAGTCTGACACCGCATTCACAACATTAATTTAAAACACATATGCAGAATCGAATTAACTGATTTTAGAGATAGGTTTAATACTTGAACGTTGAATGAAGTTTGAATATTTATTCAGTAATCGATACATTTCCAATAAACAATTTTTAACGTAAATCGGCGGCGCCTTTGCGATGATGCCGCTTAGTCAGTTTAACAGGTACCTACTTACATGATGAATGAATATGATTTGTTTTCCTATTTTATACAGGCACATTTTTTACATTGATATTATTTATATTTATATTATTTATAGTTATTATTTTTTGAACTTGGAATTAAGATAAATTTAAAATAAAAAAAAATCATGGTAACGAATTTGAAAAAAAAAACGATTTTACTTATAATGTAGCCTTCAGCCGTAACCGTGATTTAAATTAATGACGTAAATGCAGTAACACGCAGTATACAAAAATCATAGTTCTATGTTACTCAGAAAAGGGGTTATTTTTCCCGAAATCAAATACCTATATAAACTAACTTTTCAGTATAAAAATCAGGAGAATCAGGAACTTTGCAATATGCATTCAAAACAATTGGGGTCTTATCTCAAAATAAAATAAACACTGTTTAGCGCGGATTAAAAAAATCTTACACAGAAAATGGTAAAGAAGTTTTTAAGGACGCGTTAAACAGTTGTTTAACTTTTTTGTGGTAACAAGGATCTTAGAACTTTTATCATACAAGATTTGGTGGTTTAAATTTGGTAATAGCTGTATTACAGTTAAATAATTACGTATATTAAACGGGTATTTATAGCTTATGAGCTTATTTATTTATAGCTTAGGAGACCCACACAATAAGAACTCGCAGAAAGTTTGAATAGTAAAATATTCTCCTCGTCGATAAAGCTGCACTCAGGATTCCAGTAAATCCCTCGCTCGGCTCGTGAGTTAACTCTAGAATCCTTCGTTACGTTCAGGATTCAATACAGCGCCCATGACGCAATCGTCATGTGACGCATCGTTAATTAATATACTATTATTAGTACATGAAGATAAAACAAAATTAGGCCCACCTGATGTTAAGTGGTAAGCATAGTCTATAACAAAGCATTGTAGCATTATCCTCGTAAGTCACGCACTTTATGAGCATGCCCTACGGTGCGCTACCTTGTTTCCATGAACTTGAGACATATAGGTGTAAATTATGAAAGAAAATTAATTGTGATCGCGAAAGTTTGAGAAATTAAAGATCATTAATTTTCGTTCAACGCACCCTGTTTTGGAATCTGGTTTATGCTAAGTATTACCCTAAGTACTACTTACATAAAAAGTAGGGCAGTAGTGGTAAGTAAATATTGTAAACGTATATAGATTATATACAAACTCGAAAAGTTCAAAGCAAATAAAAAGCGTTAATTCCCGCCGCAAATATACAACTATAGGTACACATTTTTTAAATTCATCAATTTCACTAAAAACGGTAAATTTACGTGATATCAAAGTTTTTGAGATCGAAGTTCTCGATGTTCGCAAAAACTGGTTGATTTCGTGTTTAGTAAAAATAGATAAATTTTTGTTCATCTCCACGTTTTCAAAATCGTGTTTGGTTAGACTTTAAATAAGGGAAATAATGTTCGAATTTTTCATGCAAAACACCGCCAAATGCCAAATGTTAGTTCACCAGCAAAATAAAAGTCTCCAAAGAATCTTATTTCTCAGTTCCCAATCGTTTTATTATGTACTTACTTCTAGTGTTCAAAGACAGTTTGTCGAGCATATCCTTGTATTTTGATGAAGTGGTGTTTGTTTCATCGAATGGCACTGACACTATATTAGATCCTTTTGCTGTTTTCTTTTGTAGTACAGTGAAAATAGCGCTTAAAATCATAAAGCAAAGACTGTTCCCTTTGCCTGTGGAAAGGTCGTTGTTGTGGTACATCATCCCATATCTTTGCCACTTGAATTCCTGGAACAAAAGAGAAGAATTTGAGACAGGTAAAATTAAATAACAAGAAACATAAGCTAAACTACATTTTCAGAAAAGAGTGGTTCTTTTCTGAAAATGTAGTTTAGCTTCGGGGAAAAACAAAAAAAAACTTTTGCCGCTTCGCAATTGCACATATGGACAAAATTGTTCTAAAAAATATTAAGAATAGAATATCAAACCTGCCGGGCTAGCATGACCGCCATAGAAAAGGATTTCTCTTTTAATAAATTTTTTGCTAAAATTTCATTTTACTCTTTTCTTCCATATAAAGAAACGTTTCTATGCTGTCATACTAGCCTGGCAGGTTTAAAATTCTAGTAATAGGTAATATGAATAGAGAAAATTAAATTTGAACGTAGAATCTACTCTACACTAAAATGTCATATTCTTCAAACGTTTCTATGGCGGTCAGGCTAGCCCTGCAGGTTTGAAATTCTAAGGCTGGAGGTTTATTCAATATTTAAACGTCAAAGCCAGATTAGTGCTTCGTTGAACAACATTGTAACAAAAAGCCTCGCTGATGATTGGAAGTCAATAGCTCACGCGACTGAAATCTGAATAGTGGAATATATTAGAAGCAAAATCTTTTGAGCAATCAATTCAGTAGTTTTTAAATTCTATTAAAATTATATCAGTTTTTTTCATTATGTTATGATTTTTTTAAAGACGATATTATTTTGTTGTACATTTATATTAATATAAAATCTTATATCTTACTTGCCTCATTTATTTTTGTGACTGAATAAATAATTTAAAATTTCACCACCTAATTTCAAATTATTTATTCAGTTCACCAATTATTTTTATGATCGTGTTAATATTGCAATATTACATCATTCTACAAATTTTATTGAGCCATTATGATTACTAAAACTCTCAAATCTAAATTTAGTTACATGTTTAGTATCAATAAAAACCTGGCAATAAAATGTTGGAATCGAGTTTCGAATACCGCCAGTGTAAAATTCAAATCTAAGTATTGGTGTTTATAATGTTAAATAACACATGTATATGAAATTACATGTGCATAAATATGTTTATATGCACATGTATATGATTTATATGAATCGTTTATAAGTTTGTTTGTCATTATTTACTAGCTTTGATGTATCTACTAATACGCACAACTGATGTTTGACACAGGTGGTGCCCTGCACCTACAGCAATGGCACCACGGAACACCAGCGCTGTAGTGGTGTAAATACAGCATAATGCTGAGTGGTGACCATTTTTGCTTTCACAACATTACCATTATAATCTGTACCTGTGTGTGTGTATAATGTACCCTTGTGATGCAAAGCAAACGTTTTTAGGGTTCCGTACCCAAAGGGTAAAACGAGACCCTATTACTAAGACTCCGTTGTCTGTCTGTCCGTCTGTCACCAGGTCTCATGAACCGTGATAGTTAGACTGTTGAAATTTTCACGAATGATGTATTTCTGTTGCCGCTATAACAACAAATACTAAAAACAGAATCAAATAAATATTTAAGGGGCTCCCATAACACAAACGTGTTTTTCTTGCTCGTTTTTGCTCGATATTGATAAATATTCACAGAATATTTAGTTATATAGTCACTTTAAAAATAAATAATTAAATTTAAAAAAAAACTAATATTTAAGTAGGGCTCACATACAACAGACGTGATTTTTTTGCCGTTTTATAGATAATGGTACGGAACCCTTCGTGCGCAAGTCCGACTCGCACTTAGCCGATTTTTTACTTTACCTTACTAACTCTTGACACTAAAAAAGTAATTTGGATTTTTTCCCCGATTCGATTAGTAATTATATAAATATTCAATCAGTAATTTTATTTTAACTAAAAACATATAAGAAGAAAACAATAATGAAACAAAAAACATGAAAAAATAAAGTAAGGTAATTTTATTGAACACATTCAACTTATGAGTAACATGCTGGAAGACCTAAAACCATAAAATTATCCAAAATTAGAATAAAACTAAATAAATTAAAGGAAATAGAACTGTAACCTAATAGAACCGTCACATAAATTCTTATTTGATGACTTTACTTTTGATAAGAAGCGGAAGTAAAAGAAATCATGATCCATTAGGTTTAAAATATACAGAACAAGCTTCCGCTCGCGGCTTTGCATGCGTCGTTGTCAATAAAAACATTACCCTCCTTCTGCGCAGACGGAGTCGAGCAAATTTCATCGAAATCGGTCTAGCCGTTTAGTTGTTAAAACGTAACATACTGAGAGATGGAGCTACTTACGGCGTTTCGAAGGAATATATTGATTCAAATAGCAAAAGTTTAAAAATACAAAACTAAAAATAGTTAGCTTTATGTAAAAAACTTGCAAAAACCTGAGATTCAGTTACTTAAAATAGATTTTTTATCTCGTCAAATCTGGGTAAAAAACCTGTGATTTTGGTAGGTGATAAAATTAGTAGAAATGTTTAACTTCCGGGACTAAATGATTAAATGTCTAAATTTTATTGTAAATACTTTTTACGCTAAACCAAAATGATACATTTACTAAACATATATTGGAAAAAAGCATTTAGTGAAATTGTGAAAATTTTAATAATTATAATAATAATTCATATCAACAGCCAAAACACCAACATTCGCATTTAGGTAAATATATTTTTTACGCGTAAAATTGCAAACAAAATTTAACACCACAGATCAAACAACAATTCACAGATACAACATTTACACACGAGAAAATTACCTCAAAAATTGTCCTGATTGCGACAGCGGCTTGCGTATAGCTGCCCATCATTCTTATGAGGGTTTCATAGCTCGGAGACTTGTAACCAAATGCTTCAGCTTGAGCACCAGCGGTCAGCACTGGTATGTTCCAGGCGCTGGCGTATCTGGCTACTGGTGCTATCACATATTCGCATCCTGGTCCAATGAAGGCATCTGAAAGATTAGCACTACTTAGGTAATCTGATGATGACATACAAAATCACATAACATACATATATAATGACCTACGACCAAGATATCCGACCGTCAAAAGTTGTAAACATACATTCAGAAAGCGATAAAATTTTATTGAAGCTATAAAGTTATTAAAAACGAATATTCTGCCTTTGCAAAGAAAAAGATTAACCACTAATGGTTTTAATATAATGAGCGAAAGTTTCAAAACTTGGTGCAAAGTGTCACTTCAAAAATAAGATGTTAAATTGAGGTCAGCTTAATACTATTATAGATGACTTACCAGCAGATCCGTTGACATAAAACTCGAAGGCAGCCAGCGGTCCATTCACCGAAGAACATCTGGTATCCCTATAGTCTACCAGCACCGACCAGCCTGGTAAAGGTCCCTTAGGACTAGTAATAGCGGGCACCGCCATCTCCAAAATCGGAAGTACTTTGGACAGTGAAAATATATGACTCGGATCAGCTGGTAACAACACTCCAAGTTTCACCACTCTCTCACTAAACTGATGTCTTTCCATCCTCAAATTGAAGTTTATATTTTTTACGTAGAAGGGATTTGCTGCCAAATCGTGAGGATACCCCACCGCTCGAGTGTTATCGTAAATATAATTATCCCTATCGTATAGCAATGGATTCTCTGTTATATTGTGGATCACATCTTTGTTTTTATAGTAGTCATAATATTTATTCAGTTCTTGACCTTCTGGTGTTTTTTCTTCATCAGCCTGTCTTTTAGCAGAAGTTCTTCCTTTTCTCAGGTTCTTTCCATGTAATCTGTCATCGTGTCTATGTCCGTGCCAATATTTCTTATTTTCTTTAACTTTGTCAACATGTCTATAGTTATACTTATTTACATCACTTACACTAGAATCACACTTAATTATCACATTTATAACACATATATAGAAAATGAGGAATGAGAGTAGCATTGGCACGGTGAATTTTGTCCGCTTGTGATTTTTAATCTTGAGTGTTTGAGCATCGTCCATAAATATACAGGTTGTGTCATCTTCTGTAATTCGTCTTTTTCTGAGATTCGCTCTATTTATATAGGGTCCTTCCTTATGTCTCAATGTCGGATTTGAAGGGAGTATCGCATGAACGATCTCCACCATCTTATTTTTTATTTATGTCATTTTATTGGGTTACTTCAGGCGCCTCACGTCGTCTGCCAAATGAATTGATCTAATTATTACCCAGATTTATCGAGTGTCAAAAGCGATGTTCGTTATGTTAGATCTGTTTTACCGTAATAAATAAAAATAGTGTTGTGGGAAAACAAATAAAAGTTGAATAGATTCGCTTGGTGGCGTTTTAGTTTTTCAAATCGCTGTGTAAAGCTATCTCTAAAATAAAATAAATTAATATAAATTGTTGATATAACATTCCACGTTCCCGAAATATGGTAATTTGGAGACAAGAACTGCAAATCGTAATTTAATATCCGCAAAATACTACAAATTATCTTATTTTATAGATAACAGTTTCATACAAATTAAAAAAAGTAGAAAAAAAATTATAATCTGTACATGCTAAATCAAGGGCAAACTAAACATAGCGGTTTATATGAGAAAAATGAGGTTTATAGATCCATTTGCTGATAGCAGCACTAAGAGTATTAGGCATTTTTTATGTTTTTTTTTGTGGTTGCGGTTTCGTTGCCCGTCACGGAACACATGTTTGCATGGTCTACAGATATTTGTTCTGGGTCTGGTTGTTTCTCTGTACACTACTAGTGGTTCACCCCGAACTGAGATTTCACGAGTCCTATAAAACCAAAAAAAAGTTGTTTATCAAAATAGTGACACGAAGTACATAACCAGTAAACTTGACCTACAGTTTCATTCAAATTACAGGAGTTCATGTAAATTGGTTACAATTTTTTGGGGTAGAAATGGCAGTTATTCTGGATTTCAGACTTTTTACTATATTTGTGTCCCTAAAGCTACACGCATACCAAATTTCAGCACTGTGGGGTCACTGGCCCTGTGAATTTCGTCAAAGTTCAGTTTTTATTATGGCTAAAAACTTAAAAACTACAATCCTCGGACAAACAAACATACATACGTGCAACGCTGATTTGTCGAAGTTGATTTGGAGAGCTCACTTCGCTCGATAAATAAGTATGTATTTACAAAAAACGTAAGTATGCAACAAGTATTCAATCAGTTATACTCGTATGGCTGCCATTTTGTTGTGTGAAATGTCCAAAATTATTTATTTATTTGTATGACATTCTAAGTTATCGTATTTAGTAATTTCGTACCACATAAATTTACCCAATAACTATATTACTATTGTTTTAGAATCTTATTAGATATTGTGTTACAATAGGTTTGCCAAATGTTTTCCTGCTTTTTGGGGTGTCCTAGGCTGTCCTGGAAAGTTTTTAAGTAGCGTCCTGGGTTTTTAAAGGGTCCAGTGTTTTAAAATTCACTCACCACTACTGTCTCCAATCGTTTTGTCACTAGACCCGCACCTCGCAAGTGAAGGTCGTTGACACTTTTTAAATCAAATAAGCAATGTGGAAAGCTTTCTGTACCTTTTGCAAGAAAAGCTTATACGAGGTCTCATGAGGATTCCAAACACAGTAGTGCGTCTTGGTTTTAAACCGAAATGTCCTGGTACTTATACCTTCAAATCCTGGATTTCAAAATCTGGAGATGGCAACCCTATGTTACAATCATTCGGGTGTTAGGTGGCGCAATATATATATATTTTTTATAATTTATAACTTGTTGTCAGGTTTGTTTGATTTTATGCAATACCTTTGCTTTACTTGAGAAATCGACAGGGGACTAGAAAAGGGGGAGAGGTTAGTCCAGCTATGGGACGTATATAAAATAAATTAAACAAGAGAAAATACTAAAATAACTCTGCAATAGAACAGTCACAACCCAACTAAAATGTCTTATTTAAATTCTAATCACAATACCCGTGCAAAATTACACGCAAATTAGCCGTTGAAATTCACAACAAATAATTTACGTATGTTACTAACCTACAGTAATATAATATGTTTTTATAGCGTTATTTTTTGGTTTTTTGCCAAGTTAGAAAGCAGATTCATAAAATTTTATTACTAGCATTATTCATAGAAATCTTTGGGGTTTTTAATTGCTTTTTTATCGATTGTTTCACTTTTTGTTGATTAATATTAAAATCAAAGTTACGTTTGCATTGATTTCCACTCATAAATATTCAACGGACAGATACATACATTGATAGGCTGAGCATAATTTTGTAAAAAATTACGTGATACGATGAATAGTAAGTTGCTACTGAAATTCATATCAAAGTTACTGTGAAATTCATATCAATGTTGCTGGAAGTTGAATTCAAATTACTTAAATCCTTATAATTCCGTTCGTTGTTTAAGCCACGATTTATTTTTACATCCGTTACATAAAAAGGCTTTAGGCCATTTGTTAATTGAATATTAAATAATAGACTGAGGGCGTCCTATCGGATGACTGAAATGATGGGTATTTTACTGTTTTAAAAATCATGAACATTAAAAGCCTATTAATTAACTTTGTATAAATAAATAAACATAAATATTCCTGGATATTTTACGCAGCGCTATCTAGCCCCAAACTAAGCAGAGCTTGTACTATGGGAACCAGACAACTGATAGATTACTTATATACTTTTTTTTATGTAAATACGTACTTATAATATAGAAAAACACCCAGACAAGGAACAATACTTTTTTTTTGTAAATACATACTTATAATATATAGAAAAACATCCAGATCCGGAACAAATATCTGTAGATCATGTAAACATTTGTTCCGCGGCGGGAATCGAACCCACTACCTCCTGCGTCTCAGCCGGATATTCGTCCACTGCGCCACGGAGGTCGTCGAGGTATAATACTTGTATATAGGGTAATTGTATAACCGTTATTAACGAAATCAATCATTAATGAACAGCGTAGAGTTGTTGATAAATATGTGTTTACATTCTTAGTCACTTCAAATTATAAACAAATTTAATAAACTTGTGTTTAAAAAAATTGTTAAATTCGTTCTACTGTGTAAAAGTTTTGAAACGTTCTAAAGATTATAATCACAAAGAGTTTAAGTTTTCATGACATTTGTTTAATATTATTGTATTCGTTGACATTTTATTGTATTCGTTGACATTTATTTTATTGTATTTGTTGTAATTTTTAATTTTTTTTAGTAATTGTTTTTAATAATCATATTTATAATTGCTCCAGCAAAGCAAATCAACTTGGGCAAATCGGCGTTGTATGTATGTATGTTTGTTTGTCCTAGGATAACTTTCGAAGCCTGGATCCAATCATTGTGAAATTTGGTATATAGGTAGGTAGTGATGGCACAATCCTGGTGTGACTAAATGAGCTAAAAATGTAGGGGGTTCTTGAGTAAGGAGGTTTAAGACGGAAAAAAAACAAAATGGAGCTATCCGGTCAAATGTCACGTCTAATGAAAGGCTTTCATCGTTACATTTTGACCTCGTTATTATTTTTAAATCTTAGCCATGGACAAAATGGAATTTTGACGAAATTCACAGGGTTTAACAGTGACACCACAGTGCTGATATTTAATATGCGTGTAGCTTTAGTGACACAAATACTATAGGGAAAAGTCTGAAATCCAGAATAACTACAATTTCAACCAAAAACTACTAACCATATAACATGAACTCCCGTTATCTGTAATTTGAATGAAACTGTATGTCAAGTTATATGGATATACATTTCTTGGCATTATTTTGATAGTCAAAAATTACAAATACATAAACAAATATAAAATTTTTTTTTTTTGTTTTTATGGGAGACTCGCTAGATCTTAGTTCATGGCGAACCACTAGTAATTAGACATTAAGTTGAAATTTTGTTGTGTACACGTTCTTACAAAGTTATCAGATTTCCTTTAGTTTAAGTGCCCATTTTACGACCCCCGAGTAACTTTAATTGACAGATAAAAATCATTCTCTCGTTATGTTTTCAAATCAAAACAAAACACGCATATACATTTTTATCCTCCTCTGTGGATAAAAATATATCCTCTGTGTGAAGAATGATATGGGTAGGATGGAAGTGACAACGGAGATGACGGCTGATAGAGAGATGTGGTGGAGGAATACCTGTTGTGCCGACCCCGCATAATGTGGGAAAAGGGCAGGAAGAAGATCAGTTATCTGGTTCCCATAGTACAGTACTAGATTGGGGCTAGATAGTGCTGTGTGAAATTTCCAGCAATATTTATTATTATTTTATCCACTGGATAGTGTTGCTTAGAGACTGTGAAATAGGAAGTTCGACAAATTAATGTTGCCTTATCTGGAATTCCTTTACTAATCAACAGACGACAGAAAAAATCATATAAAATTAGTTACTTGCAACCAACTTGTTACGGTTTTGTACCGTAACAAGTAGCATTATGCAAATAACACGTTTATTATTAGACATGGAATTATATTTTTAATAGGCGAAGTGCAAACACTAATTAACCACATTATGGAAGTTACTTTGAACTTAATTTGCATATTTTTCCTGGTTCATCTAAGCACGAGCACATTTCTATCGTTAGCGTCGATTCCCTGAGCTAACTGTCAATTTAATCGTTATTAAGTTTGATAGGCTTACAAGATATATACCAAAATTAGTCAATAAATATTATGTCAGAATTCTAGCACATTAGCGAATCGATGTGCAAAAACTTACAGCTTTAGTTTTATAATTCACACTACTAAATGGGTAGGTAACCTAGAAATAAGGCTAAACTCGCTGTTGCAACTTGACTTGACAACCCATTTTTATCCAATGGGACCTGATTTATGAGATAAAAATTAGCCTATGTGGTAATCTACGTACACACTAAATTTCATCGAAATCGGTTCAGACGTTACGAGATTGAGTAACAAGCAAATAAATAAACAAACATTCAAATTTTCGCATTTATAATAAGAGTGTGTTTATTCTACGCATTGTAGGTAACTGTCGCAAGTCACTACAACACTCAGAATACCGCTACTGTAGTTTAGATAACCAGCTGTAGTCATTAAAACTTTTTATAAATATATGTTAAAATACCTGTTGTTAGTAGTTTTATATATTTCGTATTCCTTTATTTTGTAACACTTATAACTAGATACGCAAGGGTAGGTGAAGTCAGTCGCAAAATTCGCAAATAAAAATCATCGAGCGCACACGTATATCAGTGGTTTTCTTAAATAAAGTCCCGCAAGCTAAACTGAACCTTAGGCACATCATCATATGGTCGAATTCGAACCGGATATTTACGAGCTACGGAGCATCGGTCGGCCGACGAGAACAATAGCGACTGCATTACTGAGCAAAGACTTACGGGATGACCACTACGGCGGAGTTAATTAATATTTTGGAAGATACGGCTTCTGTATCACAAAAATCTCAAGTTATCTAAGAAATGCCCGAAATCAAGATTGACAAAAGGTTACATCGAAACAAGAATAAAGGTTATAGAGGATTATTGGCAGATTTTTGCAAGATCACATCAAGATTTGGTCAAAAGTACACCGAAAGAACAAAAGGCCTTATTACCGTACTTTGTGAATGAAGACTTTCATATTATCGAGGACTTATTATATTTATATATATACCTTTGTTTACTGGTGGATTTACGTGACCTAATGGCTACTTTGACCAAATCGCCCGAACCTACCGCCGCCTCTGTCTCATCGCAGAACAGCAGCCTGAACTCAAGTACAAATACCAATACAAATCAACTCGTGAGGCTGCCAAGGATAGAATTACCAAAGTTTAGAGGAATTTATAATGAATGGTCTACATTCCAGGACTTGTTTACCTCATTGACTGCCTCCGTGGCGCAGTGGGCGTATAGCCGGCTGAGACGCAGGAGGTAGCGGGTTCGATTCCCGCCGCGGAACAAATGCTTGCATGATCTACAGATATTTTTTCCGTATCTGGGTGTTTTTATATATATTATAAGTATGTATTTACAAAAAAAAAAGTATATAAGTATTCTATTAGTTACCTGGTTCCCATAGTACAAGCTATGGTTAGTTTGGGGCTAGATAGCGCTGTGTGAAATGTCCAGCGATATTTATTTATATTTATTAGTGCATGCAATTATAACAATTAGTGACGTGCAAAAGTTACACTATTCAAAGACTAGTGTAAGTGGAGAAGCCCAGATATTATTGAAACACATCCAGGTAACACATCAAAAATTATGAACAGGCATATTCTCAAAGCGAAGTATGGAAATAAAAGATTAATTATCAACTCAGTCTTGAAAAAGTTGTTTAACCAAAAGGAGATTTCTTCGCAATCTTCTTCTCAGTTCAAGATGCTTCACGTCACCAAAAATTGGGCCCTGACTCACACATTGACTGGGAAGAGAATGCCTACCAACACGAATCTGACACTACCTACCTGGAGTGACTTAAAGAAGGTTCTACAGTCAAAATACCGAACGCTGGAAATTGTCTCATCAACCAAACAGTCAGCGAGAGGAAGTATCATTGGAGTGGGGTCTACAAGGACGAACGTCGATCACGTGGTACAGCTACAGGTTGGTTCCCGATGAGATTCCAGCTTCAAGATGTATCTAAAGGCTTATGTAATGAGCATACAACTTATCACGCAACTCCCCTCCAAAGCTGTTGCTGTCAACCATTAGACACACCTAGAATGACTTAATCTGGCAGATGCAAGCTACCACACACCAGGGCCGATTGACTTGCTTCTAGGTGTTAAATTGTGCAACAACCACTTATCAAGTGTCCTCCGGGTTCATCATGTGCTCAAAAAATAAATCTTGGATGGATCTTCTTCGGAGAAACCAATTGAACGAACTCGCAAAATAAATCATTTCTGGTCCTTCTGTCATAATTTATTAAACATATAACCAAAAACTGTTTTTAAGCGCGCGATTGAAAAGTGTGCAGAATTTGAGAAGACAGTGTGGTCTAGGCATCGCAAGATCTAGACAATTTCAGAAAGTTGTCTATCTTTAAATGTCAAAGATAGAGAAAATTATGGCTATCGTGCTCGGCGTTGTAGGCTACTATCAAGGAAGTATCGATAACGTTTCTTCCCGTTCACTCTCACAATCGCCGTGCTCAAGATGATCGATAAAGTGTCTAAAGTGTCTTCTTTGTTCCGAAAAATGACTCATGACTAAATCCTTCTCTACAGTTACTGTGCTAGGCCTACAGGAATGCGGTTCTTTTTCGTATGATCGCGTAGAAATCAACAGTACGCGCGTCTGCAAAATCCCTGATGCGCTACAGAGCCTTGGCAGCCCCAACAACATCCTGAAGCCTAAAGATATTGTATGGGATTCGTAAGACATTGAAGGATTTCTGCGTATATTTGGCCCATAGACTGCACTTGTTAAAAGAGGTACAATACGTTCTAAACTGATTTTAAAGGATCCTATTTATTAATCGATTCATCAGCAATGTCTATATAAGTATAATAAATCAGTTTAGCTGTCTGATAATGGAACGCCAAGTCGGCCTCCATTAGACAATCCACTAACCTTCCGTATTTAAAACTAGGGTCTAAAACTTTTATCTCAATGAAGAGTCATCAAATCATATATCATTCATATGATCTTTATAGTGGCAGTGTATGACATCCGCGGTACAGTTGGCGAATAGCCGGCTGAGAAACAGGGGTTCGATTCCCGCCGCGGAACAAATGTTTGTATGATCTACAGATATTTGTTCCGGGTCTGGGTATTTGCAAAAAAAGTATATAAGTATCAGTGTGTATAAGTACTGATACTTATACACACTGATACTTATATACTTTTTTTGAATAAGCAGAGCTTGTACTATGGGAACCAAATAACTGATTATTTGGTTCCCATAGTACAAGCTCTGCTTAGTTTGGGGCTAGATAGCGCTGTGTGAAATGTCCAGCCATATTTATATATTTATATTTATTTATAGTTATCTATATGTAGGTATTACAAATGTAAATACAATAAATAATGCTAGGTGCTAGTTATGCCTGTAGTAAGACATCTTGTAATAGTTATAGTAGTAATATTAAGGGCATAATTGTTTGTGTTAATAAATAAAAAATAGACATTTTCACACAGCGCAGCGCCATCTATCCCCAAACTATACAAAGCTATGGGAACTAGATAACTGATACAATAGATATATACTTTTTGGCAAATACTTACATGCTTATAATATATAGATATACAACCAAACCCGGAATCTGTAGATCATGCAAACATTTGTTCCGCAGCGGGAATCGAACCCGCAAACTCTTGCGTCTCAGCCGGCTATACACCAACGGAGGTCGTCATATATATATACATATTGCAATATGTATGTATGTACATATTTCATTATAATTATTATGTACCTAATTATGTATGTAAGTTGATAAATTTTTCTTTTTCTAATATTCATTTAAATTTTTTTTACGCCATTCTTCAATTAAGCAATGGTCCTCCCCATCCAAAGGTTGTCTGGACGAGATTGCTTTGGTTTCTTCCAGGCAACCTTGGGATGGACAATGCCCAGACCAGGCCGTCATGAATAACATAATTAACGCTAGTTACTACCCATACTAATATTATAAATGCGAAAGTAACTCTGTTTGTTTGTAAATTTGTTTGTTTGTTACCTTTTCACGACTAAGTGGCTGAACGGATCGTAATGAAATTTGGCAAGGAGATAGATTATATCCTCGAGAAGGACATATCTTCTCATATCGTCTCAAAAATGATCTTGAAAGGGGTGAAATATGGGTTGAAAGTTTGTATGGACAATCCTTTATTCCTTAAGTCAGGTATCTAAAAATTGATATGTAAACTTTTAGTAAGAAATAAAGAAATACGTGTTTCAACTTTTTTGCGAAATCATCCGTAAAGGAGGGGGGTGGAAAAAGTAAGGGGTTACAAATATGAGGTATTCTTTAGATGCACTCCCTATGTACCATTGGTATATAGATAGATTGTGACCGGGATTGGGACATAGGCTACTTTTTACTCGACTGCGCAGAAGGAGGTTAATGTTTTTAATGACAAATCACGCGTGCGCAGCCGCAGGCGAGTCAGCTAGTATGCAAAACATTTATTGTTTTTTCAACCTTTTGCGATCACTGTACATAATTACTGATTAAAACGGGTATTTATCGCGTATGTACCTTTTTTTTAATTTGTTTTCCTTTTTTCCGTAACATCGGGATAATAAATAAAAACAAGGTACATACGCGATAAATATCAGTTTTAATCAGAAATTACATTTGTTGCTTTCACATAGTTACAAGACTGTTACAGGTAAAACTAACGAGACGAAAGCAACACGGTTGTCATGTCGAATTTAAAGCGATGGGAATAAAGTCTATTTTACTATGCAAGTAAATTTGAAATGGCATTTGCTTATTAACACTCTCGGCACGTCTCGAACCATTATGATGAAGCACGTGCGTACATCGGATGAGTTCTTTATGATCTCTATGTAAGGCAAGTAGGCCAAGGTTTAAGCATAAATGATTTGTCCATAGATTTATTCTATCTAAACTCTACCTCTCACAGTCAGTTGTACTGACAAGAGCTAAGCTCTCAATACGAGATTTATTAGAGGAGTAGCGTTCCATGTGAAAGGGTTCGCCTGAGATGAATCTCCAAACATTTTCTGCCGCCAAGTATCATTGCTGTTTAGATTTAAAGGATATGGTTTGCGGTGAAATTACAGGCACATAGGGCTTTATACCTAATAGTATCGATCTCGGTGACTTGGAACAACTGCTGCCATCAACCCAAAGTCCTACTCCGCTACTTCAAGGAGTTAGGATGGCTGGGGTGTACAATACACCCCTATGCGGGACGTCAGTGAATCTTATTCTTCCCACCCTAGAATTAGAATTAGGCTTTACACCTGTATGCTTCACGTTGATGGATGCAGGGCAGTGCATAGTAGATCATATTTCAAAGGTGCGTAACGAGGCAATACTTTGATATATGATGATGATTATGAAGGGTTTTTATTTCGCTTGGGTCTAGTCTCACAAATTTTCTTTGTCATAGAATTACTTTGAAATTAATTACAAAATCTTATAGAACTATGACAAAAGGGCACTTGAATGGAAATAAACAAAAGGCCCTGTTTCAGATAATTTATCTCTTTGTCTCAAAATGTTATGTGGCAGAAATGTTTAGCAATAAGAGCGCTTATTGTATTTCCGCTTTGTTTGTAAAGTGGTGTAAGTTCTTTTAATTCACTTGTTTCTGAAAATGTTTAATAATATTGTGAATTATTTTCTTCCGGACCTCTTTAAGGTACGAGTGAATAGATTTCTTCAGGATCTTCGTGCTTCATCTTAGACCACATCATCGCTTACCATCAGGTGAGATTGTGCTCAAACGAAGATCTCTCAAGATATCCTAGGCTTAATTAACAGTACCACGGAATGGGATGGAAGCGACTTAGCGACGATGGAAGCGACGAATTGTACGTAGCTTAATGATGTGTATGCCAATTCTGTAACGTAAGTTGTGCGTCTTCCGGGGAATTATGTTTGGCTTGCCTGTATTTTGGCTCGTATTTAGTTTATAAATAATAATAATAATAATAAATATTGCTGGACATTTCACACAGCGCTATCTAGCCCAAATTAAGCAGAGCTTGTACTATGGGAACCAGATAACTGATAGAATACATATACTTTTTTTTTTGTAAATACATACTTATAATATAATTCGACGGCAGAAAGCGGAAATGGCGTATCTCAAAAATTTCCGCTGTTCGATATTGAAACATCAATTGCTGTAACTAGTTAAAAATCAATGAAGCAGTAACTTTAGGACATTCCAATTAACTGTATCAAACAAATATTTTCCAAATTTCAACGTTCTATCTATATTAATGTATGAGTTATGATTTTTTTAAATAGTTTTTTGGCTCTGGTGTACAATTAGATATTTTGAGATACGCCATTTCCGCTTTCTACCGTCGATATAGAGAAACAACCAGACCCGGAACAAATATCTGTAGATCATGCAAACATTTATTCCGCAGCGGGGATCGAACCCGCTACCTCCTGCGTCTCAGTCGGCTATTCGCCCACTGCACGACGGAGGTTGTCAAATTATAATCCTTCAAAGTCGATTTCTGAAAAAAGTGGTTTTCGGAGATAACACGTTCTTGTCGCAAAGGCGCGATATGTCATGTAAACCTCACCGAAAGCAGGTGATTAAATCCCTATGGCTGAGCCGAGGGTAAATTTGTACTGAATTTCTTTGTTTTATTGAATTTGAAGTTGGAACCTCATCTGTATTAAAATTTGAACCAAAGAGACCCGCACAATAAGAACTTATTACTAAATCGAACTAATCTCTGTACAGAATGTACCAACCTTGATTTGATTTTATTGTCTCGCAGAAAGTGTAAAAAGTAGAGTTTTATCCTCGTGGATAAAACTGTCTGTATCTTGGGCGTGCTTATATCCCTCTCTGCACTCAGGATTTTAGTAATACTCTAATAACTCTAGAATCCTTCGTTACATTCGGAATTCAATGTAGCGCCCATGACGCAAGACACTGCTTTATCTCCTCGTTTAATAATCTACTATAAATTACTATTTTGTTCATGGTTGGAATCACCACGTTCAGGCTTGACATAATAGTTCCAGGACACACTGTATACCTAAATATTATATATGATTTTTGTTGTTATGCTATATGAATTCGATTAAAAACAAGATGCATGTTACGATAATGTAAATATTCAAGTTTGGACGACCAACGCAAGTCAGATACGTGGCCTTGACTTTAAACACCTCGACTAAAAATAGATGACTTTGAACAGTATGTAGGAAGTTATTTTTATTTAAAATTTGGTCTATCATCTCAACTAACAACTTAAATAGAAATCATTATTATAAATACGCGATTTTTCACGTACCGTTTTATCGTTGTTACAACCGACAGTGTTTTGGTTCGATTCTGAACCTTCATCAGGGTGTTAAATCCCATATTTATAATAACTAGTTGCCAGTGTATAGTGATTAATTGATTAAAACGGGTATTTATCGCGTATGTACCTATTTTATTTGTTATCCCGACATTTCGGCAGTGTTTAATTATGTACAGTGATCGCGAAAGTTGGAAAAATAACAGTATAGTGGTTGAAACCTGACAGTTTTTTTTTCATCACTCCTTTTGCTAATTTGACATTCCTCCGCGCGCAATAAACTAACAAAGCACTTTTTAGCAAAAATGTAACCGAATTTAGCTTAGTTTTTTTTACGTAGAACTAGCTGACTCGCTGAACTTAGTACCGCCTTGACATGCATATGACGGTAGAATTGTCAATCGGCCATCATTAGCTACATCTATGTATGAGAAAATGGATTATCATTATAATTTTTATTTGGCTAAAGAAATGAATTATCGTTAAAGTTTCTAATTTTTTATTAGTTATTCGGGGCGGAGACAAACAACAAATCAAATATCATCAAAACCGGTCCCACCGTTCTTGATTTATATAAATGGTTTAACTAACCCAATTTTGTTTTATATATAATATATAGATATAAAAAGCACATTAGCGTTTTTATAAAATTTGGGAGTTGCTTTCAACTTTTTTGGGAATGAATGAATGAATGAATGAATGAATGAATGAATGAAAATTATTTATTATACCTTACAAGCTAGATACCACAGATATAAAAATAAAGAGAAAACAAATAAATGTAAGCATAATGGGCGGTCTTATCGCTTCCATCCCATCATTAGATCCTGACTTTTTGCCAATGGGACCACCTGGGAAGTATACCTTTTTAAACAAAGAAAGAATTGCTCAAATCGATCATGGCGTCTTCGAGTAGGTAATCGGGAAACATATAAAACAAAAAAAAGATTCCGACGCATTGAGAACCTTTTCCTTTTTTTAAGTACGTTAAAAAAGGGGTACAAAGTTTCTATACCTAACACATATTCATTAATGGTTAGTTTAAATATAAATATAAAAAATATATATATTATATATGCAAAGAGATTCCGCTTTTTATTGTTTTAACGCGAATTATTGTTAAATTTATTTTAAGTACTTTTTTTATTAGTGAAAAACGGTATAAGTTAGATACATAATGTTTATCCGTTTTTCGATGGCGACAGTCTAATTCAGATTCAAAATAAAAATTAATTACACACTTGAGTTCTTTTATCTACAATGCCTATATTTGAAAAATAATGCGATTTTTATGAATATTGTTAACCGCTTAACATCGGGTGGACAATGGGTATAAGTAAGTGGCCTAGTGGCCATCAGTATGAAAAATATACGATGTAAAGAAAAGTGACAAAAATTAATAATATGCTAATATTATTACTCCCATGACCATTCTTACATAATTCATAAACCCATTATAATATATTTATTGGACCTAACTATTATAACTTGTCTATATTAATTTTGAACTAAAGACAACTTAGCATCGGTTCGGTTGTACAAATTAAGTTGATTTATTTATTCAAAAAAAACTAGCATTGATAAACATAACTTATGTTTATAGATGGTTAATTTTTTTTGTATAATTAACAAAGCTTGTAGGCTCTACTAGCTTACGAGCAGTAGTCAATCAACTTACGTCTGTAGTTAGGTTTGCAATTTTTTATTTTTATACGAAATTACCGAAATTAACTGCATTGTTAACATCATATTTTAAAATAAACGATACGGAAGATAACTCATTACGGAACCCTTTACTATACCTGGTCCGATACGCGCTTGATATATTATTTTGTGGTAGAAACAAAACCCCGATATTTCCACATAAATTCTACTTATCTAATAATCTTATGCCTATGTTGTATGTTATGTATCATAATCTTATGTCATGTAAAATATTTATTATAAATAATAAAAAAATAAATATTTCTGTACATTTCACACAGTGTTATCTAGCACGAAACTAAGCAGAGCTTATACTATGGGGTCCAGATAACTGATAGAATACTTAAATACTTTTTTTTTGTAAATGCATACTTATAATATATAGAGAAACAACCAGACCCGAAACAAATATCTGTAGATTGTGCAAACATTTGTTCCGCGGCGGGAATCGAACCCGCTACCTCCTGCGTCTCAGCCGACTATTCGCCCACTGCGCCACGGAGGTCGTCAAAAATGATTTATTATTTATTTCTTTCATTTATTACTGGACATTTCACACAGCGCTATCTACTCCCAAACTAAGCAGAGTTTGTACTATGGGAACCAGATAACTTGTAGAATGCTTATATACTTTTTTTTGTACATACATACATACATACATATAATATATAGAAAAACATCCAGACCGGAAACAAATATCTGTAGATCATGCAAACATTTGTTCCACAGCGGGAATCGAACCCGCTGCCTCCTGCGTCTCAGCTGGTTATTCGCCCACTGCTCCACGGAGGTCATCCTGGTATAAATCATTTCATTTTATGGTAAACGTAACAAAACCAGAAATAATTTTACATAAATCATAAGTTGATTTATAATCCTATAAAAACGTAAAAAAGAACCAGTTGAACCATTTAAAAATCGTTTCAAACGATCTATAGATAGCAAAATTGTTCCAGATAATTTTACCAGGCAAAATTGTCCCAAAGACACTGGTTGCATTACCTCGCTGAATTACGAAGCTTATGCGTTGACCCAGAATAATTCTCATAAGCACCAACCAGCTCTCAGATCACGCCTAATATAAATAAGTATTAACTAAGTTGATCAATAACTTGTGACTTAGAAACAGAATTTTCCTTGTGAATAACAGAAACATTGTTTTTGTCTCTCCATAACCTAACCTAAAGCGTCGTTACGTCACTCACTAACTATTGTGCTAGTTTTTCCACATAAGCAACGCTAACTGGAAGAAAATCTATTGCTCAGCCGGGATTTGAACCCACAATCTCCGGTTATCCAACAGAGAACCAAGGTGATCGACATAGCTCAGAGGGTCAACAAGCTGAAGTGGCAGAAGGCCGGTCATATCTTCCGCAGAACCAATAACCGTTGGGGGTAAACGTGTTCTGGAGTGGAGACCACGTGTAGGCAAGCGAAGTGTAGGACGCCCTCCAGCTAGATGGAGTGACGATTTGCGCGCTGTGGCTGGCAAATATTGGATGGGAAGAGCTAGGATCAGGCTCAATGGCGCACCCTGGGAGAGACCTACGTCCAGCAGTACACTGTTATAAGTTGATGATGAATCTCCGGATTACAAGTCGGGGTACATCCCATCAGACCAGTACGACTCTTACATAGATAGATTAACACAGCTTTTCTCCGACAGTCAAGCAAAAAATCCAATCAAACGGAAGTAAACAATACTGAGAAGCGAAACCCTACAATGTCATTTTGCAACATATTGTCGTGATAGCGGAAAAGCTGTCCTCAGGCAAAACGACGTTACTCCTGTAAGCTGGCTTTATGGTTCGGTGGTTTATGGTTCCTACCGGCTTCCGGTAGTAACTTTTCATTGGGGTCTTACGACAATAATGGTCGAACTTATACTCATTTTTAAATTCAAAAAAGTAAGTTCTCAATTCCTCCGAATCTTTTCTTTTATATATGTTCCCCGATTATTCGAAAACGCCGGGCCGATTTGAGAAATTATTTTTTTGTTTAAAAAGATTTACTTCCCAGGTGTGGGACCACCTTGTCACCAAATCAGGATCTGATGATGGGATCCCAAAAAAATCGAGGGCAACCCTCAAATTTTATAGAGACGCAATTCAATTTTTATGTTTGTTACCTCAGAACTCCGTCATTTTACAAATTCATATTGTTCTCAGAAATTTCCTCAAAATCAGTTCAGTAGTTTGGTTAAGTCAGGTATATTTTTGTTAAAAAGTTACTTGTGTGTATTAGTTTTAACGATATACTTTTATATTCGATAGATAACTCTGAGTTGTCTATCGAATCGAGTAAACATAAACTAATACGCGGTGGCACATGGGTGGTCTTATCGCTTAAATTGATCTCTTCCAGACAACCTTTGGATGGACTGGATTGAAAAGAACGTGAAAATAAGGATAGAATAGAATAATCATTTGTTTGGTACGCACAAAATGACATGAAACAATTATAAGGAACAGTAGATACAATATATTCAAGATAATGTTGGATATTAAGCACCCGACGCTGATGTTCAGAAGCAAAGGCAGTGCAGCAGCGACGCAAAAATAAAAAGAAGTAAGTAAATAATAGGAGTAAATAACGAGATGGAATATTATACACTACAAAAAGTTAAGTTTATATTTAAAAACATATAAACATAACTTATTTACAGTAAAAAATCACCGTCAAATTTATAATAAAAAACACAGAGTTTCATAGTTATTGCAATAAATAACGATTTTTTTACGGTTAGTTATTGATCATACTTTCCAAATAACTAAAGTATTGTATAAATACGTTTTTTTATTTAATATTTTGTTGATTGATCTGCAAGATCATAAATTTGATTTTATAAATGTATGTTCGGATTACACAAAAACTTCGTTAACATTTTCACTTTTTGTCGCATATTAGTTTTAGATTTATTTTGATGTCGGTGTATTTTAACCTTCTGTCATCGTAACCTTCAAAATATGAAGGTAAAATAATTATAGCAGCGAAACCAGTTTGTGATATTTTAAAACATTATGAAATAACAAGTTGTAGATCGTTTAAACTGTAATAAATATATTATTGTGTTTTTTGGATTAAGTCGTAAAGCATTTGATATTTAAATATTTCCAGAATAGGCAGTCTTATTGAAGCATGTTTTTTTAAAGTTATAAATAGTTTACCGCCAAAGAGTGGAACGCCTTGCCTATGTCTCTTTCCTGATAATTACAAGGATTAAGGATTTTAAAACCATCTCAAGAGTTTTAAGCCTAGACGGGACTTGAACCCGCAACTTTTCTCTTGATACGAGGATGCACTATCCAATTGTGCTACCGGGCTATGTCACGTCAGGGTCGAAATTAGTGAGATGATTCAGATTGAATTACAAGGTTGTCTTCAAGTCAAGAGTTAACAGGTTTCGTCTAGGCAAGCATAGTCCATTGCGTACTGCATATTTGCTTACCATCAGGTAAGAGTGTGGTCAAAAGTGAGCCATAATTTATATAATAAAAAGGGTATTTGATTTTTTTTTGTAGAACTATAAAAAGTAAAAAAACCAGCTATCCAGATCGGGGATGTTGCGGATGCAGATTTTTTTACATCCGCGGATGAGAATGCGGATCTTAATTTTTTTTAAAAAGCTTTGTATTGATGCAGAATTAAAACAAATATATAAACAATCAACTGCAGAAAACTCGCATAACATACAATACTCACCGTGTGCTCAAATTAACACTAAAAACTGAAATGTTCATACGATAAGCGCAAGTAAACACGTTATGATTTATTTACGAGATACATATGATATTATTTTTAAACGCGTTGGATTTTTCCACCAAAATCTTTACTCCTATTGGTCAATCAGCACGTACCCACGGGGCACGCACCACTTGCAAGCCCCACCCAATTTATTTCTTGTCGCGACCTGCGCTGCATCTGCATCCGCATGACATCCATCCCCATCGATTATTGCCGATGCAGATGTCGATGTCCAAATCGATGCGCAGGCTCCACATTTGCGGATGCGGATGCGGATGCGAATATTTGCAACATCCCTGATCCAGATCTATCTATTTTGACTTGGACGCTTCGCTTCCATAGATAAGTATATACCCTTATAACGTGCAATACGCCTCATTTTGTTTTTGACAAACCACGTGTGCGAAGCCGTGGGCGGGATATAGTAAAATATGATTTCTTGATTTCTCTGTTCTAGTATGAACCGTAATTGTCCTCGGAAATATGCTATTCACAGCTGCTACGTATAACTGTTTGGACTACCTACACGTTGATTGATGATCTTAGTAAGGAGCTAATGCAGTGCGGGGCGGTGCAGTGCGGCTATAGACCGTCCCGCATTGCTTCCGGCGCGGCGGGCGGGCCATGCACGGGATGGGTAGAAGGAGTATGCTGTATGAAAGCGACGGTAATAATGTGGTAACAATCGTGCAATGGTAACAACCGCGATCCGCACCGCACGTGCCACTGAAATTACACCGCGTGTTGTGTTGCAAACAATACTGGGCATTCAATAAAAAATCACGATTTCGCACGCCTATGCCCATCTGTGTGCCACGTGGATCTGTTAATCTCTGACATCACAGCTCCCAAACAGATGGACTGATTCGGATGCGTTTTTTTAATAGAAAGCTAGTTTAATTGGGTTGGTTCTTAGCTATGTGAGTTTTTAACACCTAACTCAAAAATACATGGTTGGGTTTATATTTTAATTTTGTTAAAGTTAACTTGTTTATTATTAACTAGCTGACATGCATATGACGCAGGCTACAAATGCGTCGCCCCGGTGGAATTGTAAATTGGCAATCATTAGCTGCATCTATGTATAAGAGTTTTTTTTCATAATTTCTTTTTGCGTGAATTCTTACGATATTTTAATAGTTATTCTGCTATTCGCAGCGGAGACAAATCCAACAAATCAAAATCGGTCCAGCCGTTCTTAAGTTATAAATCGTTTTACCGACTTTGTTTTACAGATATATATATATATATCGTTTTAAGCATTTAAATAAAATACTAAGTTTAGGAGTTAATAAGCAATGTATTTTATATTTTATGAAAATTTGTTACGTGCGTAATATGATTCAATGTGATTACATTCTACCATAAATTGAGTTTTAAATGAGTTCATAATTCACAGAAGCGTAAATGAGACTAAATAATTGGATAGAATGAGGTGATTTTCGACGTAACCACGATTATTAAGAATTTATTCTAGTTAATATTGTAAATTGAAAATCTAAACAAAAACAAAATTTTAAGGAGGGAAGTTAGACTTAGGTTGGCTTGTACAACGATCCCTAAACGCAATTAGCGACTAAACATGTTAAAATTTGACATATTTGTATGATTTGATATCTCATTAAATCATATTTAACCACTAAATACGTTTAGGCATCGTTGCGCCACTTGCGCAACGATGTTTAGGCTGCCTGTCCATTGACGCGGAGAGAGGCAGCGGAGCGGAGAAACGAGGAAATATTAACCAATAGGATTGCATGAAATTCTATTCATGCAATCCTATTGGTTAATATTTCCTCGTTTCCCCGCTCCGCTGCCTCTCTCCGCGTCAATAGACAGGCAGCCTTAGTATTGCATTAGGCGTTGTCACACTGGCGTGTTCCAACCGATGCGCGTGTATAGCGACCTAACCGCGTGTGCCTAACGAACTCGCTACTTGCGCGCGGCGTTGTTCCTACAATACGACAAACGGAAGTGTGACGGGGCACGCACGTGTACCTATTAAAACGCTCATAAATGCCTAGTGTGATAAGATAACGCACTTAGAAACGTAGATATCGCTTAGACAACACCATGCAACCTTTGGATAACTACTGGTTCCCCGAACCTTGCAAATCTCCGATTAAAACAAAAAAAAAATCGTAATCTTTGACTATCAAAATAGAGGCCACGAAATGCAACGGCAGTTCATTCGAAGTTTTTATTAAGGCTAATAACTCAAAAACTATAAGAATTTACTAAAAATAAAAACGGAGTACAAATGTATTAATGAAGACCTTTCATTTGTCGTCCCATTTGACCTAATAGTCTTACTTTATATTTTTTTTATCCCTCTTCAACCACAATATCTAAAAATGGGGGGGGGGGCACATTTTTAGCTCATTTAGTCACACCAATATTGTGCCATTACTATCTACATAAGTATCAAATTTCGCGGTGATCGGATCAACGCTTCGAAAGTTATCCTCGGACATACTAACATACAACGCCGATTTGCCCATGTTGACGTTGAGATCTCTCGCTTCGCTCGATCAAAAAGACATGAGCAGTTCAAGTTTTGACCTGTCGATGCATGTCAATGCTGTTGTAGTTAGAAGGTGATTTGAAAACCCACCGTTCCATACAAACCATACTGTCTAAAGACGCCACTATACGAGTATAAGAGAAGATTTACAACTTAATCATCACCATATTAGACGTCTGCTGCTGAACATAGGCCTCCCCCATAAATTTTCAGAGCAATCTTGTGCGTCCTGCACTCAACATCTCCCAGAAACTTTCCCCTATTTGTCAGCTGTTTAAAAATTCACTTTGTTTAAAATGCTATAGTCTACTACTAAAAATGACTTAAACTTAAAGTTACCATAATTAGGTTAGTTTGCGCACTAACCCACACTAGGCACCTATAGTGATAATCCTAGCACATCCATATATAATAATCCGTATATAATAAAATATTCTAATCGTGTGCGACCGCGCTGCAAATCCGATTTCAATATGATACATACATCTGTGAAAACGGCTGTGGAATATTTTACGGTAAGATCTATTGCTTGTAAAAAAGTACCTATGACTTACGAATATAACATGAATGAATGAAAACTCTTTATTATACCTTACAAGCTAGACACAACAGTTAAAAATAAATAAAAAACAAATAAACGTAAGCATAATGGGCGGTCTTATCGCTTAACACAGCGATCTCTTCCAGACAACCTTTGGATGGAGAGGATCATTGCTTAATGGAAGATTGGCCGAGGTGTAAAAAAATATACCTAATAATAGAAAAATTACTTAACCTTAAATACATACATATTAGGTACATAATTGTAAATAAATAAATATATACTTTGTCTTATATTATTAATATCACCATTGCCAGCCATAAGACGTCCACTGTTTAACCTTTTTTTTTTCCACGAACTATCGACGAACGAAATCAACGAAATCTGTACCCAGATACCCGTATTGCATGCAGGGTACAATAAGGGTTATACGGGGTTGTCGGCCTCGACGACCCACTAAAACCTCCCCGGTGGCCGGCCTCAAAGCATCTCAAAGGGTTCTGGGATCTAGCAAGAAACACACCAGAGCCATGCATATCATATCATATCATGCATATCGCCCACTGCTTAACCTAGGCCTACCCTACAGATTTCCAGAGCGACGGATCATGTCCAGCCTGCACCCAACGGCTCCCAGCAACGTTTATCAGGTCGTCTTTCCATCTAGTGAGAGGGCATACTACGTTGCGCTTTCCAGTTGTGGTTTCCACACGAAAACCAGCACCAACAGGCGTCAGTTTTTCGAGCTATAAGGCCCTGCCCACGGACACCGCAGCTTGCTAATGATTTGGCTTTCTGGGCTTTGATTTGTCTACGCATCTCCTCATTCTTTGGTGCGAAGCCAAGTTACATTCGCTTCGAATCGATTCGTTTTCTACATAGATTTGTTGTTGATATATCACGTGATATTTCTATAGCATGTATCTAATCCCATATATTTTCGGACTTGTCGACTAGCGTTATCTCTAATTGAATGTAACTTGGCTAAGCCCTCTTATTCGATATCGCAGGGAGATACCGTTCATAGCCTTGTTTTTAGCAGGTCTATAATATGTTGCGATAAAATACGTAGAGAAAAATAGTAACAGTAGTACAGTGTTCCTAAAAACTACCACCAGACTTATTTCTGCCGCCAAGCAGCATTGCTGTGTTTCAGTGTGTGGCAGTGTGGTGGCTGGTGAAATTACAGGCACATGAGGCTTTACACCTGTATACCTCAAGTTCATGGACGCAGGGCAGTGCATCGTAGGGCACTTATCTATGATGCGTGTGCTACGAGGCAATACTTTTTTATAAGCAATGGTAGGCTATAAGCTCGTTCCACCTCCAAGTCATATAAAAAAAAGTTATCAACGAAAAAGCTCTACTTACTGCATTTATATCTCATCAGTTTTTACAATTAAAAAGCAAAATGCATCCATCCCCATTCTATCATCGGACAACCTGACCCTCCGCGATGCGCCACCGCTACATGGTAGACATACCTTCCATTCGCACAAAGAGGTTCTCTTCCACTTTTATTATGCGTACCGCCAAGGAGTGGAACGCTTTGCCGGAGTCTGTGTTTCCTGATAACTACAACCTAGGGGTCTTCAAGTCGCGAGTGAATACGTTTTTTCTAGACAAGCGTGTACCATCGTAGACTGTATCATCGCTTACCATTAGGTGAGTTCAACGGCATCAAACGCTAGCCGTTTGACCATGACCTCTATAATTTATTTAAAAAAAAATCTCTGTCAAACAGATAGATAATGAGCAATTTTTGTTTTCTCATTTCTAAATATACGAGTATATAAACAACGTGTCATGTTTTACTTTTTAACGGTTCTTAGAAGACAAATGTTTTCTATACCTAATCATGTTCGCACTAAGTGGTGTTAGCGGTAGTATAACTTAATACTGTCAATATATATTTTGTTATAGTATTAAAATTTAAACATAGAAGTGCAAAACACGGAAAATGTTTTAATTTTATGCATTTCTTCGTATTATTGTCTACAAAATGTAATAAATGCAAATTTAATTACGACTTTATAGACTCATTTATTATAGTAATAATAATACCAATAGAGTATTACAATAAGTTTATCGTTGGTTTTATTTAATTACCATAATTAATTATATTCAAATAAGATCATTATTATAAATACGGAATTTATAATGTATCGTTTTATCGGCCGCCACGCACTTATTCGGAACGGATTGCACTCACCCTGATGAAGGTTCACGAATTAACCCAAATCTTGTAGATCGAAACAACGATAAAACGGTACGTGATAAATCCTGTATTTATAATAATGATTGAAATAAATCACGAAGGTTTTCTCAGTAAAGCCTTATGATTATAAATATTACTTTTATCCTACTTAATGAAGTCATATCGACGACCTCCGTGGCTCAGTGGGCGAATAGCCGGCTGAGACGCCGGAGGTAGCGGGTTCGATTCCCGCCACGGGACAAATGATTGCATGATCTACCTACAGGTATTTGTTTCGCGTCTGGTTGTTTTTCTATATATTATAAGTATGTATTTAAAAAAAATTATATAAGTATCCTATCAGTTATCTGGTTCGCATAATACAAGCTTTACTTAGTTTGGGGCTAGATAGCGCTGTGTGAAATGTCCATCAATATTTATTTTACTTATTTGTTTATATTGCTTCTTACATTCAAACTTTGACGCCGATGATATGAAAATATTTAAATAAATTACCATAGTTAATGACTGTCATCTATTACAAATAGATATTGTCAGATTTGAAAAGTACTTTCAAAAAAATAATTTTGATTTCAACGTCTTTATGATAATCAACAATATTTAATGGTAAATTAAATGTAGTGGAGCTTAATATACCCTTAAAAGTTCTGAATTGAAGCGTCTGGATAAAGTTAGTGATCTTGATTCACGATTCCAAACTATCATATTAGAAACACATAGATCATACTGCGAAAAAAGCGAATAAGGCATTGGGATTCGTTATAAGATCTTGATCTCAATTTTTCTATATTAATATTTTCAAAGTCCTTTACCGTTCATTTGTGCGTAGCATCCTTGAATACGGTTCACAAGTTTGGAATCTACAGTTTGATGTTTACATAAATCGACTAGAATCCATACAGCGTAGGTTTATACAATTTATTCAGTACAAGTGTAAAATGATATAGATTTATGAGTCGAGATGCAAAAGGCAACATTGTTGGCAACAATATTGGTAAAAATTGCAAATTCTCTCAAGGATTCCCCTCATCATCTTTCCATGATAAGGTTACGAGTCCCAACAAAAACCGTAAGAAACCCTCTTCATTCCCTTTATGTTCCTCGCTGTAAGACAAACTCCTTTATCAGATCTAATAATTATTATAATAAACTGGTTGACTTTCCTGAGTTAGATTTATTTAACTTAAAACCCTCCAAATTTAAGCGCGTTCTTTCGGCACACTGATTCGAAATGGTTCATTATCTGTTTTTGTCACTTTTACTTTCATTGTAAATTTTATATTTTTAGTCGTTAAACGACGCGAAGCTCAAAAAGTATTATTTTTTGTAGAACTTTTCTTATCTTTTATTTTGAAAATACTTAGCTAACTAACCAAACAAGCTATATTTAAATATCATATGCGAAAACATGTAAATGGTAATCACTGTTTAAAGTTATTTCTTTATAAATAATAAATAAATATATATTGCTGGACATGTCACACAGCGCTATCTAGCCCCAAACACGGAACACATATCTGTAGATCATGCAAACGTTTGTTCCGCGGCGGGAATCGAACCCGCTACCTCCTGCGTCTCAGCTGGCTATTCGCCCATTGCGCCACGGAGGTAGTCTATATATATATATATCACGAAGGTAAATATAAGTATTGTTTGTTTTCCGAATAAAATAATGTGAAAAAAAATAAAAAAAAATTCATGGAAACATCTAAGGCGACATTTTGCCTTGTACAGTCAGACTCCAAGTGGCTGAGTGCTTGAGTTAAACCACTGAGTTTAGTAGGAGTATAATGAAAGTAAAACGCAAATTTTTTAATATTGGATTTAAGTTGAAGATTCTGACCCATGCCTCTTTTATAATGATGATCAGTTTTGCTCTTCATAAGAATTTCGAATTTCGTATAATATCGATTCAGTAGCCATGATCTTCGTTTTGGACATTGCTCATTAAATCTCTGCCAGATACAGCGCATCGTCGATCTATCTAACTAACCGATGAGAGTCCTACACTAAACTTGCCTGAGCGAATCTTTCATTGAATCTTAAAAAGGACTTAATCTCAAAATCTCTAATATCTTGAAATCCCACCAGTCCAGCAGGAGTTTAAGGGCGACGGTGACCACTTAACATAAGGAAGCCCGTCAGCTTGTGTGCTAAAGCTCTAAAATAAAAAACCGGCCAAGTGCGATTTGGACTCGCGCACGAAGGGTTCCGTACCATTATCTATAAAAACGGCAAAAAAATCATGTCTGTTGTATGGGAGCCCCACTTAAATATTTATTTTATTCTGTTTTTAGTATTTGTTACACTGAAGTGATATAAGAGTGCCTTTTCTTTTGGGGTGGTGTTGTTTGGCCCTAAAAACTATTGCAATGTGTTCTAATTTTGACTAACATGTTTTCCAACTTTTTGCGATTTGGGTATAATAAGATCTTGGTGGGACGATTTGAAAAGGTACAATATTGGTACATAAATAAAACCAACTAAGTTGGACTCGCGAACGAAGGGTTCCATGCCATTATCTATAAAAATGGCAAAAAAAATCATGTCCCAAGATCATGTTTTATGGGAGCCCCACTTAAATATTTTTTTATTCTGTTTTAGTATTTGTTGTTATAGTGACAACAGAAATACATCATGTGTGAAAATTTCAACTATCTAACTATCACGATTCATGAGATACAGCCTGGTGACAGACAGACAGATGAACAGACAGAGAGCAGTCTTAGTAGTAGGGTCCCATTTTACCCTTTGGGTGCGGGACCCTAAAAATATAAAAAGTTGTTATCCCCTGTAAAATTGTCCAACACAATGTGCTAAGAAATTGCATTGCAATGCATTAGAACGTCATATAAATTTGCTATTGGAAGATGTATCTTTAATACAGGGTGTTTGGTAATATACTGACGATATTCAAGTGACGGTTTCTCAAAACATAAAACATACTTCACAAAATAAAAACTACTAGTTATATTATCAAATTTTAAAGAAAATCGACTAAGTTTAGTTGATTAATTCGACATAAAAATTTTTTTTCCTTTTTTTTCCTTTATTTTTAATGAGGGGTTTTGTCACACAGTGACTATGTCACCCCCGTACAAAAATGATACATTTATAGCAAAAAAAAAAATCCGACACCAGAATGAACATGTATCGCTTTTTAGATGCTAGTCAAACTATATATGTAGGCAGTGCAGATACAGTTTGACCAGCATCTCTGCTTCCTCGGAAAGCGGGGACGCTAAAATGCTATTGCAGATACCTACACCATAACCAAACCTAAATATAACATCTTGTCTTTGTGATTCATTCCGAACACACTCCGTCAACACATGATGAACGTCTTCTACAATATCACACTCTGAGCAGTTAGGGGAATCTGAAATACCCATCAAAAATTTAAACTTGTTTGACGGAATGTGTCCGGAGCGAAGTCTTAACAGTGCCACAATATTTTTCCTACTGGCTTCTTGACCATCAAACCACGGGTACAGAGGAGGTTGGTACTGGATGGTTTTGTACCAAATGCCTTTAGTAAGTGAGCGCTCGTCAAAATACTCGTGCCACAGCCGTCTACAACCCAATTTAACCCCGCTCAATAATTCGCTATGTAACGGTAAACAACTGTATACAATACCGTCATTTATCGATTGTCTCGCCGCTTGGTCAGCCTCCTCGTTACCCGTGATACCCACATGTGAAGGTATCCACTGTATAATTACTTCTTTATACATTGCACTAAGTTTACAGATGGTATCAAGGATGGTATAGGCTATCGGTAGTCCTCGAATACTCGAGGATAACCGATCCAAATGATAAAGGGCGCTTTTAGAGTCCGATAGAACGACAAATTTACTATGATTTAGCGATGAAATATATGACAAAGCTTCTGATATCGCGATAAGTTCACAGTGCATAATTGAAACGTCGGCGCCTACCTTAAATCGACATAAAATTTACTGCCTACTCTTGCAATCGACATCCAAAAATAAAGCCCGGTTTGATGGAAATGGCTGCGAGTTTGGGTTAGACATGGACAACAAGAGATATCTCGAGCCGTCACCGATACAGTATTTGTGGTTAGATGGCAAACATTATGCAATAGCACAACATAAGTTTAATAAATTGTTTGTTTTACATGCCAAAATAAATTTCACATTTCTATGGTAAACATTCCACAAAATTATTTATTGCTCATCAAAATATTCAACCAAAATTTCATTTTTGTGCGTATATCAAACACCCTATATATTCCTTCGATATTTTCCGTTGAAGCGCTAAGGTATCTCATAGAGAGGTCACAGCTTAAATTATTAAAGAGAGTGGAACAATGTTATATCTTTGAAAAAGCTGTATATATTATTATAGGTGAGTTCATTTAATACTCAAATTTACAATAAAGAAATCTATTATATACTTACCTACATCCAAATAACAATACGACAATGTGATTTAACAAGTTTTATTCATTAATCCACTGCATTGCATCTAACTAATTGCAATAAGACATCATCATTGGATTAGAGAGACATTTATTTCAAGAATTAGAACATAATCTTCAAAGTGATAAGATCGCCCTTTGTACCATTTAAATTTTTAAATGGTGTGCAATAAAGTATTATCTACCTTTATATCTATTTGCTTCGAGTCTTCTATTTTGTTTATATTTTTATAAATAGAGGTGGCAAAATGCATTTAATAACAGAAAGAAATCAAAACTAATTACCAAGACTACAATACAGGAGAAACAGTAAATCATCTAAATACCATTGCAAACGATCTATAGATAGCTCAACTGCTCCAGATCACAACCAGACGGAAGTGTGCCCAAGACACTGGCTGCATTGCCCCACTGAATTGCAATGCTTATGCGTTGACCCAGATAAGCGCCAGCTCTCGGATCATACGCCCCGGTACCCTATGGACCCAGGGTCTCGACTCCAACTGGCTCAAATACGTAAGCTCTGTAGAGACTTCCATATTTGCGCCGCTTGAGATCTTCGGCTGAATTTGCCTCCGCGCCGGCCACAACTGCTATACCAGACAGATGAGATGGCGCAAGGGTATCGACGCACGTGGCGTCCCACACCAAAGGCCTACCCTACTCTTAAGTTACAAGAGTCATACCGTCAGGCCTCTCACCTCTCACCAATTTTTATTAGTTACCATAAAGTGTTTTCATTTATTATTTTTTAGCGATAACTCATCGATCACTAAGCCCTAACTGATAATGTAAATTCTGTTACTTGTTATGATTTTGCATCCGAATTCGGTTGCTAAGTCATCGCTAACAAAGTCGAGGTTTCCACCCCATACATAACAGTGTGTTCGTGATAAAGCTAAAATAATGTTTAATTTAATACTTATCACTCACTGCATGGAATGAACTACATATGCCATTCATACCGTATAATGGAATGCGGTATAATAGAACTCGGTATCTGATACCGCCGTGCTCAAACAAACTTGAAACCCAATATTCAAACTATTCAAAGCTGCGACACAGGCTTTTGCGTATCTGTGATTTTGCGTAAATAGAACTTTCACGCGAGAATACGTTTCGTATTTTATTGTCAGTCTTTGTCAGTTTACGTTTCATTACCAAATGGTCTGGTGATAGCTATTTTCGAATAACGTTACAAAATTATGGGGTATTTTGGGTTTAAATAAAAGTAACATATAAAAAAATCCTAAATAAATCAATATAATCTTATTTATAATATATATATATATATATTAAATAATATATCTTATTACGGGATTTCTCACGTACCGTCTTATCGGTGTTTCGACCAACAATGTTTCGGTTCGATTCGTAATATCACCGATAAGACGGTAAGTGATAAATCCCGTATTTATAATAATGATTGAAATAAATCACGAAAGTTTTCTAAGCAAACTAATCTTATTTATCCTTCACATTAATATTATAAATGTGAAAGGTTGGATGTTTGCTTATTTATTTGTTTGTTTGTTTGTCACTCAATCACGTCGCAACGGCTGAACCGATTTCGATGATATTTAGTATGTACGCAGATTATAACCTGGATTAACACATAGGCTACTTTTTATCTCATAAATCAGGTCCCATGGGATATAAATTGGGTGTTAAGTCAAGTTGCAACAGCGAATGTAGCTTTATTTCTAGGTCACCAACATATTTAGTAATGTAACATGTACGAAGTCGCAGGCAACAACTTGTCAAAAAATAAAATTCAATTGAAAAACTTATATTATACGAATTTATAGATACCGCTATTTACAGGGTGTACGTACACGCTATTTACAGGCTTTTTGCTCGGTAACTCTAAGAGGAACCTATCTTAAACTAATTGAAATAAAAAAGCATTTGGAAAGGTTGCCCTTTCGAAAAATAAACCCTCATATATTTGCAACTTTTCATGGATTTCTTCATGACGGCTGGATGACTTGACCAGAACCTATGACTTGAAAATTATGCTTGATTAAGTTTAGTATAGCTTAGATAAAAGCAACAAATACCACATTACCGGCACATAACTTTTTTCAATCTCCTACATCACTTGAGACAAAATCTAATCCTAAGCTCGAATACTCTAGCAATGTTCCATCTTTCGAATCTTAAATCAAATTTCTCCTGAAAAACTTATTGAAATATCAAACAAAGCTATAATCAATTTTGTAATAGCATTTCCAACATAAACTTGATTTTCGCCTCTGATACGATTTCAGACGATGTATAGCATTCTGATCGTATACTCTTGGAGTCATGTTACTCACTGATATACTGAGTTATATGGAGTTACACCAGGTGCAAACATTTTCAAAAACCTAAAAAGCCGACACTAAATTAAACATTAAATTTAAACCTATAGGGTACATCCTGTTGACCTAGAACAATGAATTATGGAAAAAAACTGTTAATTAAAAATATTTTTACAGAACCCTCAGTGCGCAAGTTAGACTCGCACTTATCCAGTTATTTCTGTTTATTAAAATAGTTGATCACTGACTGATCGCACTGTCAGCGAGAACTCTCTCTGCACTTGTTTTTTGCAGATAAAAAAACTATCAAAAAAAAACATGCTTGTTTATAGTTTCTAGCTCAACTCGCTTCTCGTTAATCGTTGGCGGTGGGACAAGAGTGTCTCTGGCTAAATTAACTTACAGAGAATATACGGATGTAATAATCGTAAAATAATAATTACTGGCCGATGATACAAGGTCTTTCAGTTTATTTTTAGAAACAACTGGGTTTATTCTATATGTAAGCACAGTAACAAGCTTATAATCACTATGACACTATGACATGGATTTGTACCGCAACGCAGTACCGAGGACTCTCTGTATGATCTGGTTAACCACATTAGAGATATAATTAAAAATAAGAAAATTGCAATTTTGATCTCACTAGATATAGAGGGGGCTTTCGATAGCGCATGGTGGCCAGCTATTAAAACACAGCTGGGAGAGAAAGGGACGCCGGTAAATTTGATGGGACTGGTGGACAGTTACCTCAGGGACAGGGTAGTGCGTCTGGATTACGCTGGAGCGACAGTAATCAAAGAAACAACAAAGGGATGCGTTCAAGGATCAATAAGTGGCCCCACATTCTGGAACTTACTTCTGGACCCCCTGCTCAACCAAATGGATGTAAAACAAGTTTACTGTCAGGCGTTTGCCGATGATGTCGCCCTTGTATTCTCGGGCTCTTCTACTCTGGAAATGGAAGGAAGGATCAATGAAACCCTCAACAAGATTTACGAGTGGGGCTTAAATAACAAACTAAAGTTTGCACCTCATAAAACGAACGCTATGCTAATAACAAAGAAACTCAAGTTTGATCTTCCCTTACTCGTAATGGGAGGTACACCTATCAGCCTAGTGGATGAGACAAAAATTCTGGGTCTTACCATAGACCGCAAGTTGACATTCAACACCCACGTGTCAAATGTTTGTAAAAAAGCCACAAACATTTACAAACGGTTGGCTAAAGTAGCGAAGATTTCTTGGGGCTTACACCCTGAAATCATTAAAACTATATACATAGCGGTAATAGAACCTATAATTTTATATGCGTCGAGTGTTTGGGTCAAAGAAGTGAAAAAAGTTAAGACACGCAGTAAACTGAATGCGCTGCAAAGAGGGTTTGCACAAAAGAGCTGCAAGGCCTACAGAACGGTCTCGCTAAACGCAGCCTTAGCTCTGACGGGTTTACTGCCACTGGATATGCGAGTGGAGGAGGCAGCTCGAATATATGAAGCCAAGAGAGGAAGGCCCCTGGACGAATATGTTGCCGGCCAGATACTTGAGACGCGAGTGAGCTTCTTGCAAGCCTGCCACCCAGCCAACAGTCCAGAAATAAGCTTTGGTGTCATTGAGAAGTGGGACGAAGAAACAGTCAGTGAAAATAAAATAGATGGACTTTTAGCTTTCACAGATGGAAGCAAAATCGAAGGTAAGGTGGGGGCTGCGATATCGTATTGGAGAAACGGAAAAGAGACGGCACACAAAAAATTGGCCCTAGAGAGGTACTGTACCGTATTTCAAGCCGAAATGTACGCGCTCTACATTGCATCTGAAAGAGCCCAGGACATGGCCGACCACAAACTGACGATTTTCAGTGACTCACGTTCGTCGCTGGAACTCATCAGCTCCAACAACCTCCACCCACTCGTATTCGCCGTCAGACAGAACATTGCCAGGATCAGATCTATGGGAAAAGAGCTGGAGCTGTTCTGGGTGAGGGCTCACGTCGGAACTGAAGGGAACGAACGGGCGGACGAGTTGGCAAAAGAGGCAGCCCTTGAAGGTAAAAGAGCGGCTAGCTACGATAGATGTCCTATCTCTTACATAAAGCGTTGTGTAAGGGAGCGAACGTTGGAAGCATGGCAGGAGAGGTACTCCACCGCCTCAACCGCAAGCACCACCAAAATCTTCTTTCCTGTCTTAAAAACAGCACATAAAATCATTGGAAGGGTAAAACTGACACCACTTCTAGTACAAGCCTTCACGGGGCACGGGGGTTTCCTCCAGTACCTTCACCGATTCCACTTAAGACCTTCCCTTTCTGCCGGTGCGACCCAGACAAGGAAGAAACCAGTGTTCACTTAATAACAGAATGTCCTTACTACGCGCGTAAAAGATGTGATCTTGAAATAGAGTTTGGTAAGGACATACGGCCAGACACGTTGTCGGAATGGGTGAACAATGTAGAAGGTATAAATAAATTTATGAAATTTGTCAGCCTCGTAACAAAGGAGGCAAATATTAGAAATAAATAGACTACACTACATACCTAGATAATTACACTGCTCAAACTTGCTCAATCGGTACCTACTTATAGATGTATAAAATAAATAATAAGTTAAATAGAGACTAAGCACAATATTAAATACGACTAACCAGGTTCTGTACATAAAAAAAAAAAAAAAAAAAAAAAAAAAAAAAAAAAAAAAACACACACCACATGAATAAAAACATGTATTAAATATAAGTATTTATTGGACCCACCCACAGATGTACAAATTACTCTGTCATTACCAAATAAAGTAAACCGCCTGTGCAAAATGTTATGCCTAAAAACGTCTCTGACCTGTGTCAGAGGGAAACAGGCGGAACAAACAAAAAAAAAAAAAATCACTATGACTCAACTTGAGAAGTTTACGATTCGAAATTATATAATAGGAGCCAAATTACCTCATACTCCAAGATCCCAGAGCCACCAGACGTACGTCATTTAGTCAATAGTGTTATGTCTAGTTAAGAAGTATGGGTACCTACTAGCTTGAAAGTTGGGTTAGGAGGAAGCAGATACAAAAGTTACATAAAATTTAACTGATCTTGTGTAATTTTTCACTTATTTAAAGGATTCAGACAAAATTATTTGGGGTAGCAGATTACGATAACATTTCGCCTCAATTTTACTACGATTGTAGATTTTGCTAATTCAATTCATTACAGCAAGCCTGCTTAAGATAGGAATGGTATATAATATTTCGTTACTCTCTTCTTTAGCAACAAACAAGCATAAACATAGTGTTGTGTGTGTGTTTGACTGTACCGAAGAGAGTAGCAGTGATGATAATGATAATGACGCAGCCTGTCAACATGCTGGGCCATCGTTGACGCAATCCCCACCCCCGCGCCCGTCTACTCGCGCGCAGAGGGCTGACCGCGTAGTGCGAGACGAGACGTTATTAGAAGCGGATCGCACTCACCCTGATGAAGGTTTACGAATTGAACCGAAACATTGTCGGTTGAAACACCGATAAGAGGGTACGTGATAAATCCCGTATTTATAATAATGAAGCATAAACAGAAACGTATTATTGGCCAGTAAAAATAAGTTAAATAAATGTTAATTAGGTAGGAAATATTAATATTATAATTAATGGTATCTAGGAGCTGTTTTTACTTAAGCAATAATTGCAAAATTTTAAATAAACTTATAAATTAATTAGTTATTTAACTTGTAAATTTTCTTCTATAAGCGATTTGTACACAAATGCGAGTACGGAAACAAAACCAAATTGTAACCCTGTTACCCAGCAAACTCTTCGCATACTTCTGCTGCCAGGCAGTATTGATGTGTTTTGATTTGAAGGAAATGTGTACCTTTGAAATGACGGGCATATGAGACTTAACACCCTTAAGTAGGTAGTTCCTAAGGTGCGCGACCTACGAGGCAATGCCATTTGTATGTTCCATTTCCAAGCGAATTAAAAACTGTTTTATTTATTATTTTTATTAAAAAAAATATTTCGTTTTTTGTGAATCTTGTAAACTTTTATATGATAAATAATAATGTAAACGCGTGTTTCTATTTTCTACTGCTCACACGCACTAAAGGCGTCACATAATATTGTCACATTATTTTAATTCTTATTTTATTTTAATTTAACTCATTTATTTCAGATATGAAAATCCACAATTTCTTAGCACTAACACAAAATAAAATACATAAACACAAATTTTTAAGTACACAATTAAATTACAAAAATAATAATAATAATAAATAAATAATAATAATTTAATGGTATATCTACCAACTACAACTAATCTAGGTATTTTTTTGCCAGTATATGAGTCATATACTGGCAATCAAACCTACTTGCAAACATGCATAGTATGCCGCTGGAGCTAGCCCGAACCCTGCGCAACAGATGTACACCGCTTTCGCATGACTGTGTAGAAACAGTCAACTCGCGCAGCGGCAAACATCCCCGAAGCGCTGCAGAATCTAGGCAGCCCCATCAGCACCCTAAACGCATTGTTGTATTGAATACGTAGCGCGTTGTACTGTTTAAGCGTGTGATTCACCCACTAACAGGCTGTTCGTGTAGAGGTTCGTACAGTACGTTCGGAAAAGAGTGAGTTTTACTTCACTTGAGCAACGAGCGAACCTGCGGGCTATCATGTTCGCATTATATCAGCGCTACAGAAGCTATATGTTACGGCGGCACACCGCTGAGTGACGACCTATTTTGTTGTCTTGTATTTGGTTTAAGTATAACTGTTGTATTGATAAAATGTCAAAATGGACACAAATAAATATTTTTGTGTTTGTATGTGAATTAGTATTATTTGTTTTTTTTTTTTTGTAGCAGCAGCTTTAATTTCGATTGAATGAGACAACGTGCGGTGTAACTTTTCATTAGTCACATAAATATTATAAATGCAAAAGTTTGGATGTTTGTTTATTTATTTGTTTGTTTGTTACACAATTACAAATTCAGGATCAATAAATTTTTGTTTATTATTATCTCTTTTTTTATTTTATTTACTATTTTAACTAAGATTACATTTATACCTCTGTGACTCCACTTGACGACCTCCGTGGCGCAGTGGGCGTATAGCCGGCTGAGACGCAGGAGGTACCGGGTTCGATTCCCGCCACGGAACAAATGTTTGCATGATCTACAGATATTTGTTCCTTGTCTGGGTGTTTTTCTATATTATAAGTACGTATTTACAAAAAAAAAAGTATATAAATATTCTATCAGTTATCTGGTATCTGGTTCCCATAGTACAAGCTCAGCTTAGTTTGGGGCTGGATAGCGCTGTGTGAAATGTCCAGCAATATTAATTTATTTATTTATATGTTCAGAAATATAGCACCTAAAAGCCACTAGGGTTTGTGCTGGTGCTATTGTGGGTTTACATCACTAGGTGATTTTTACTTTGACAGATGTCTGATGGATGACTGTCAACCAAAATAGGTTAAAATTATGTGCAATTTACATACTTTAATGGCGGTGATAATTATTATTGTTACACAAAATAAAAGCAATAAAAAGTTTATAAAATGTAAGTAGGTAGGTAAGCAGAAGCCAGGTAAGTACTAAGTTTATGGTTAAGATTAGTAATGTCATGAATGAGCCAAGAAACATAGACTTGACTCATATAGTAGTTCTATAGTTTAAATTTCATATTTATTTCATGTAACTCAGTACGCCGACATTACAAGTTTTTTAGTATGGTGATGACATTAGAACCTTACTCAAATAAATCTTGATAACAAAAGCAGCGAGTAACGTTGGTTTTCTGTGAAGCCTTTGTTATCCACAACTTAGCGCTATTCTAACTTATCGTGGACGGAAACGATTTACAAAAACCTTGAGATTATTAACACAGCATTGTCTCAACAGGTGGTTTTGAAGACTAAAATAGATTCTTAAAATAGAATGGGTCATTATGTTTTGCAACATTCAATTAGAAGACCTCATTAAAAGGTTAAAGTAACAAACTTCACAGCCATTGTAGGAAGGAAATTAAAAAAATATATGAATATTCTATCAGTTATTTGGTTTGTAGCGCTCTAATTTTTTCTAAGGTAGGTTACCTATATACTTACCTTCAATATTATATTTATTCCAGATTATTATAACTCAATGCCGATATTCTGAGTTTACTATCGAAATTAGTAGCTTGAAACGATTGATAGTCCTATTGATGCGGAGACTTGGCATATTTTTGAGATAATTTATGTGACAAAGAAGTTCTTAGTCGTGCATCGATTTGCAAAATCAAAAGATTAAAAAAAAATTTTTAGTTACTTTTGATAGGTGTCTAATTAAGTACACCAATCAAACCATACCTATTATAGTAATAGGTTAGGTGCTTAGTAACCGAGCTGTTTAAGTTGTATTCTACAACACATTCAAATTTACAAACACAATTTAAAACAAACCATTAGACACGCAGAAAGCAAAAACGTAAAAAAAGACGTAATCTCTTCCAAGCACCGTTGGGAAAAAAATTACAATGTAGGTAGAGCAAAGCATGTTTAGACGTTTAAGACTTTTTGCTAAAATTCAAATCATTAAAAAACTAAATAACATTGTAGAGGTTAGATGTGATTTCTTTAATAGATACATGAATACCACTTTGTAATTATGCTTTAATTATAGCAATCAAAAGTTATTTTTAGATTTATTAATCATACCTTCATGTCAACATTTTACATGGTTTTTGCTACTCACGAGTTAGTAGATACTCGAATGGAGAGTCTTTTGTAGTCGATTCGATACAATAAATAGTTTATTTTACATTAACAACAGGATATTTAACGGAACATAGCACTGATGGAATTCTCTCCCACTCATATTAAAAGTCAATTACCTAAGTCAACTAGTTTTTAAACGACTCGTCTACAAGCATTTCTTGCAGAAGTCCTCCACTACACCCACTAGTCTTTATTAAAAAATTGTGTGTATTTATTAATACAAATGTAGTCTTTTATATTATATTATATAAAGCTCGATTACCACTGACTCACTGACTGATTGACATCATTGTTCTCCCAGATGCCACCTCGTAGGGGGGAAATGTTTGGTGGGATCGTATAGAGGGAGTTCCGGTGAGTTGGGAATAAATCCTAAAGTACCCCTTTTGTCCCCCATTCGCTCCCATCCACCTCGTATCTCGGAAAGTATAGGTCTTAGAGCGTTGGTGCAAAAACTAATGTTGCTGAGGACATTTTTTTATATCCGGATCCATGAAAAAAAAAATGTCTTTCATACAAAAAAAAAATTATCCCATACAAAATATTTCTGTATGAATACCGTAAACCGTATATTTCGTTTGCCGTAATTTTCATACTGTTTTTGTAGGGAGCCCACTGCTTGTGTGTACTATAAAATTACTGTAAAATTTGCTTGATTCTATATAATGGTTGTGGAGGGGCATGAGACAACTTTCATAGTTTTAGCAAAGGTCATCATCATCATTTTGGAACATCCATTTTTTTTTTTTTTTAGTATGCAACGTTCATCATGTTTATTTTGGAACATCCACATTTATTTTTAATTATGCCTTATCCACAATGATCACTTTGGAACGTCAATTATTTTTTTTTTATTATGCAACATCCACTGTGTTCATTTTGGTACATCATTTTTTTTAATTATGCCTCATCCACAATGATCACTTTGGAACGTCATTTTTTTTTTAATTATGCATCATCCACTGTGATCATTTTAGAACATCATTTTTTTTCAATTATGCCTCATCCACTATGATCACTTTGGAACGTCAATTTTTTTTTTTTATTATGCAACATCCACTGTGATATTTTGGTACATCATTTTTTTAATTATGCCTCATCCACAATGATCACTTTGGAACGTCCATTATTTTTTTTTATTATGCAACATCCACTGTGATCATTTTGGTACATCATTTTTTTAATTACGCCTCATCCACAATGATCACTTTGGAACGTCAATTATTTTTTTTTATTATGCAACATCCACTGTGATCATTTTGGTACATCATTTTTTTAATCAAGCCTCATCCACAATGATCACTTTGGAACGTCAATTTTTTTTTTTTTATTATGCATCATCCACTGTGATCATTTTGGAACATCATCTTTTTTAAATATTCCTCATCCACAATGATCACTTTGGAACATCAATTATTATTATTTTTTTTGTATTATGCAACATCCACTGTGATCATTTTTGTACATCATTTTTTTAAATTATGCCTCATCCACAATGATCACTTTGGAACGTCAATTTTTTTTTTATTATGCAACATCCACTGTAATCATTTTGGTACATAATTTTTTTTAATTATGCCTCATCCACAATGATCACTTTGGAACGTCAATTTTTTTTTTTTATTATGCAACATCCACTGTGATCATTTTGGGACATCATTTTTTTTAATTATGCCTCATCCACAATGATCACTTTGGAACGTCAATTTTTTTTTTTTTTTGTATTATGCAACATCCACTGTGATCATTTTGGTACATCATTTTTTTAACTACGCCTCATCCACAATGATCACTTTGGAACGTCAATTTTTTTTTTTTTTATTATGCAACATCCACTGTGATCATTTTGGAACATCATTTTTTTTAATTATGCCTCATCCACAATGATCACTTTGGAACGTCAATTATTATTATTTTTTTTGTATTATGCAACATCCACTGTGATCATTTTGGTACATCATTTTTTTAACTACGCCTCATCCACAATGATCACTTTGGAACGTCAATTATTATTATTTTTTTTGTATTATGCAACATCCACTGTGATCATTTTGGTACATCATTTTTTTAAATTATGCCTCATCCGCATGATCATTTTGGAACGTCAATTTTTTTTTATTATGCAACATTCACTGTGATCATTTTGGAAAATCAATTTTTTTTTGTAGCACAAATTTTTGATGGAATCGTTATTTTACGGTCATCATCGCCCTTGCCATCATTTTGAATTCTTCTCTCACTTCCTTTTCGTTTTCGAATGTTTCTTCCACATTGATATCCTCTTTAATTGTTTCTATAACTTCGAAATCCTCTTTGATGACATTATTACTTCAATATACTTTTGAATTGTTTTTTCTATTTTTCTATTTTCTTCAATTACTTCTCTTACTTCAATATCGACTCTACAAAATTATGGGTTTTAATACAAATCTTAAATCGCTCGTATCTTCTAAACGGGAAGAGTTACCCTCAGCAAACTTTTACAAAATATTGGTACTAATTTTTGGTGGAATAGTTTTTTTAATACCATCATTGCCCTTGAGATCCTTTTTGAATGCTTCTCTTACTTCGTCTTCCGCTTTGAATGCTTCTTTCACCTCGATATCCTCTATTTTTGCTTCTTCCACTTTGATATCCTTTTTAATTGCTTTTTCTACTTATATATTTTCATAATTGCTTCTTTTACTACAATTTCCACTCTACAAAATTATGGGTTTTAATACAAATCTTAAATCTCTCGTATCTTCTAAACGGGAAGAGTTACGCCTAGCAAACTTTTACAAAATATTGGTACAAATTTTTGGTGGAATAGTTTTTTTAATACCATTATTGCCCTTGAGATCCTTTTTGAATGCTTCTCTTACTTCGTCTTCCGCTTTGAATGCTTCTTTCACCTCGATATCCTCTATTTTTGCTTCTTCCACTTTGATATCCTTTTTAATTGCTTTTTTACTTATATATTTTCTTCAATTGCTTCTTTTACTACAATTTCCACTCTACAAAATTATGGGTTTTAATACAAATCTTAAATCGCTCGTATCTTCTAAACGGGAAGAGTTACGCCTAGCAAACTTTTACAAAATATTGGTACAAATTTTTAGTGGAATAGTTTTTTTAATACCATCATTGCCCTTGACATCCGTTTTGAATGCTTCTCTTACTTCGTCTTCCACTTTAAATGCTTCTTTCACCTCGATATCCTCTATTTTTGCTTCTTCCACTTTGATATCCTTTTTAATTGCTTTTTCTACTTATATGTTTTCTTCAATTGCTTCTTTTACTACAATTTCCACTCTACAAAATTATGGGTTTTAATACAAATCTTAAATCGCTCGTATCTTCTAAACGGGAAGAGTTACGCCTAGCAAACTTTTACAAAATATTGGTACAAATTTTTGGTGGAATAGTTTTTTTAATACCATCATTGCCCTTGACATCCGTTTTGAATGCTTCTCTTACTTCGTCTTCCACTTTAAATGCTTCTTTCATTTTGCTTCTTCCACTTTGATATCCTTTTTAATTGCTTTTTCTACTTATATGTTTTCTTCAATTGCTTCTTTTACTTCAATTCCCACTCTACAAAATTATGGGTTTTAATACAAATCTTAAATCGCTCGTATCTTCTAAACGGGAACAGTTACGCCTAGCAAACTTTTACAAAATATTGGTACAAATTTTTGGTGGAATAGTTTTTTTAATACCATCATTGCCCTTGACATCCGTTTTGAATGCTTCCCTTACTTCGTCTTCCACTTTAAATGCTTCTTTCGCCTCGTATCCTCTATTTTTGCTTCTTCCACTTTGATATCCTTTTTAATTGCTTTATCTACTTATATATTTTCTTCAATTGCTTCTTTTACTTCAATTCCCACTCTACAAAATTATGGGTTTTAATACAAATCTTAAATCTCTCGTATCTTCTAAACGGGAAGAGTTACGCCTAGCAAACTTTTACAAAATATTGGTACAAATTTTTGGTGGAATAGTTTTTTTAATACCATTATTGCCCTTGAGATCCTTTTTGAATGCTTCTCTTACTTCGTCTTCCGCTTTGAATGCTTCTTTCACCTCGATATCCTCTATTTTTGCTTCTTCCACTTTGATATCCTTTTTAATTGCTTTTTTACTTATATATTTTCTTCAATTGCTTCTTTTACTACAATTTCCACTCTACAAAATTATGGGTTTTAATACAAATCTTAAATCGCTCGTATCTTCTAAACGGGAAGAGTTACGCCTAGCAAACTTTTACAAAATATTGGTACAAATTTTTAGTGGAATAGTTTTTTTAATACCATCATTGCCCTTGACATCCGTTTTGAATGCTTCTCTTACTTCGTCTTCCACTTTAAATGCTTCTTTCACCTCGATATCCTCTATTTTTGCTTCTTCCACTTTGATATCCTTTTTAATTGCTTTTTCTACTTATATGTTTTCTTCAATTGCTTCTTTTACTACAATTTCCACTCTACAAAATTATGGGTTTTAATACAAATCTTAAATCGCTCGTATCTTCTAAACGGGAAGAGTTACGCCTAGCAAACTTTTACAAAATATTGGTACAAATTTTTGGTGGAATAGTTTTTTTAATACCATCATTGCCCTTGACATCCGTTTTGAATGCTTCTCTTACTTCGTCTTCCACTTTAAATGCTTCTTTCATTTTGCTTCTTCCACTTTGATATCCTTTTTAATTGCTTTTTCTACTTATATGTTTTCTTCAATTGCTTCTTTTACTTCAATTCCCACTCTACAAAATTATGGGTTTTAATACAAATCTTAAATCGCTCGTATCTTCTAAACGGGAACAGTTACGCCTAGCAAACTTTTACAAAATATTGGTACAAATTTTTGGTGGAATAGTTTTTTTAATACCATCATTGCCCTTGACATCCGTTTTGAATGCTTCCCTTACTTCGTCTTCCACTTTAAATGCTTCTTTCGCCTCGTATCCTCTATTTTTGCTTCTTCCACTTTGATATCCTTTTTAATTGCTTTATCTACTTATATATTTTCTTCAATTGCTTCTTTTACTTCAATTCCCACTCTACAAAATTATGGGTTTTAATACAAATCTTAAATCGCTCGTATCTTCTAAACGGGAACAGTTACACCTAGCAAACTTTTACAAAATATTGGTACAAATTTTTGGTCGAATAGTTTTTTTATTACCATCATTGCTCTTGACATCTTTTTGAATGCTTCTCTCACTTGGTCTTCTTCCTTGAATGCTTCTTTCACCTCGATATTCTCTATTTTTGCTTCTTCCACTTTGATATCCTTTTTAATGTCTTTTTCTACTTATATGTCTTCTTCAATTGCTTCTTTTACTTCAATTTTCACTCCACAAAATTATGGGTTTTCATACAAAACTTAAATCGCTCGTATCTTTTAAACGGGAAGAGATAGCTCTAGGAAACTTTTACAAAATATTAGTATAAGTTTTTGGTGAAACCGTTTTTTATTTTTATCATTGTCCTCGACGTCTTTTACTCAATTTCAATTTCCTCTTTAATTGTTTCTGCTACTTCGATATCCTATTTGATTGCTTCTTTCACTTCAATATCCTCTTTGATTGCTTCTTCCATTTCGATCGTCTTTGACTGCTTTTTACACATGGATATCCTCTTCGATAACTTTAAACAGCTCGATATCCTTTTTGATTGCTTCTTCCACTTTGATATCCTCTTTTATTGCTTCTACCAATTCGATATCATCTTCGATTTCCTTTTGATTGCTTCTTGCACTGCAATATTTTCTTTGATTGCGTCTTCATCTTCGATATCGTTTTTGATAGCATTTTCACTACGATATCCTCTGTGATGGCTTCTTACACTTCGATATCTTCTTTGATTGCTTCTTCCACTTCGATATCGTCTTCGACTATTTGTTTCACTTCGATATCGTCTTTCATTGCTTTTTCACTTCGTCATCCTCTTTGAATACTTCTACCATCTCGGTATCCTCTTTGATTCCTTAGTCAACTTCAATTTCCTCTTAGATTGTTTTTCCTACTTCGATATCCTATTTGATTGCTTCTTCCACTTCAATATCCTCTTTGATTACTCCGTCCACTTCGATGTCATCTTCAATTTCCTTTTGATTGCTTCTTGCACTGCAATATTCTCTTTGATTGCGTCTTGGTCTTCGATATCGGCTTTGACAGCATTTTCACTTCGATATCCTCTGTGATGGCTTCTTCCACTTCGATACCCTCTTTGATTGCTTCTTCCACTTCGATATCCTCTTGATTGCTTCTTCCACTTCGATATCCTCTTTGATTGCTTCTTCCACTTCGATATCGTCTTTGACTGTTTCTTCCACTTCGATATCGTCTTTGATTGCTTTTTTCACTTCGTCGTCCTCTTAGAACGCTTCTACCACCTCGGTATCCTCTTTGATTGCTTACTCTACTTTAATTTCCTCTTTGATTGTTTCTGCTACTTCGATATCCTATTTGATTGCTTCTTTCGCTTCAATATCCTCTTTGATTGCTTCTTCCACTTCGATATCGTTTTTGACTGTTTCTTTCACTTCGATATCGTCTTTGATTGCTTTTTTTACTTCGTCATCCTCTTAGAACGCTTCTACCACCTCGGTATCCTCTTTGATTGCTTACTCAACTTTAATTTCCTCTTTGATTGTTTCTGCTACTTCGATATCCTATTTGAGTGCTCCTTTCACTTCAATATCCTCTTTAATTGCTGCTCCCACTTGGAAATCCTCTTTGATTTGATTGCTTCTTCCAGTTCGATATCGTCTTTGACTGCTTCTTACACATGGATATCCTCTTTGATGGCTTTTAACAGCTCGATATCCTCTTTAATTACTTCTTCGACTAAAAGAAAAACACGCGAGCTGCGAGCAGCTCGCGCACAACGCAACCTCTAGTATTATATAAAGCTCGATTACCACTGACTCACTGACTGATTGACATCATTGTTCTCCCAGATGCCACCTCGTAGGGGGGAAGTGTTTGGTGGGATCGTATAGAGGGAGTTCCGGTGAGTTGGGAATAAATCCTAAAGTACCCCTTTTGTCCCCCATTCGCTCCCATCGACCTCGTATCTCGAAAAGTATAGGTCTTACAGCGTTGGTGCAAAAACTAATGTTGCTGAGGTCATTTTTTTATATCCGGATCCATGAAAAAAAAATTGTCTTTCATACAAAAAAAAAATTGTCCCATACAAAATATTTCTGTATGAATACCGTAAACCGTATATTTCGTTTGCCGTAATTTTCATACTGTTTTTGTAGGGAGCCCACGGCTTGTGTGTACTATAAAATTACTGTAAATTTGCTTGATTCTATATAATGGTGGTGGAGGGACATGACATTTTTTTTTTTTAGTATGCAACGTTCATCATGTTTATTTTGGAACATCCACATTTTTTTAATTATGCCTCATCCACAATGATCACTTTGGAACGTCAATTATTATTATTATTTTTTTATTATGCAACATCCACTATGATCATTTTGGTACATCATTTTTTTAATTACGCCTCATCCACAATGATCACTTTGGAACGTCAATTATTTTTTATTTTTTTATCATGCATCATCCACTGTGATCATTTTGGAACATCATTTTTTTTAATTATGCCTCATCCACAATGATCACTTTGGAACGTCAATTATTATTATTTTTTTATTATGCAACATCCACTATGATCATTTTGGTACATCATTTTTTTAATAACGCCTCATCCACAATGATCACTTTGGAACGTCAATTATTTTTTATGATGCATCATCCACTGTGATCATTTTGGAACATCATTTTTTTTTCAATTATGCCTCATCCACTATGATCACTTTGGAACGTCAGTTTTTTTTTTTTTTTTTTTTATTATGCAATATCCACTGTGATATTTTGGTACATCATTTTTTTTAATTATGCCTCATCCACAATGATCACTTTGAAACGTCAATTTTTTTTTATATGCAACATCCACTGTGATATTTTGGTACATCATTTTATTTAATTATGCCTCATCCACAATGATCACTTTGGAACGTCAATTATTTTTTTTTATTATGCAACATCCACTATGATCATTTTGGTACATCATTTTTTTAATTACGCCTCATCCACAATGATCACTTTGGAACGTCAATTTTTTTTTTATTATGCAACACATAATTTTTTTTAATTATGCCTCATCCACAATGATCACTTTGGAACGTCAATTATTTTTTTTTATTATGCATCATCCACTGTGATCATTTTGGAACATCATTTTTTTTAATTATGCCTCATCCACAATGATCACTTTGGAACGTCAATTATTATTTTTTTTTTGTATTATGCAACATCCACTGTGATCATTTTGGTACATCATTTTTTTTATCATGCCTCATCCACAATGATCACTTTCGGAACGTCATTTTTTTTATTATGCAAAATCCTTTGTGATCATTTTGGAAAATCATTTTTTTTAAATTATGCCTCATCCACAATGATTATTTTGGAACGTCAATTTCTTTTTTTTTATTATGCAACATCCACTGTGATAATTTTGGAACATCAATTTTTTTTAATTATGCCTCATCAGCAATGATCATTTTGGAACGTCAATTTTTTTTTAAATTATGCCTCATCCACAATGATCACTTTTGGAACGTCAATTTTTTTTTTATTATGCAACATCCACTGTGATCATTTTGGAACATCAATTTTTTTTTATTTATGCCTCATCCACTATGATCATTTTTGAACGTCAATTTTTTTTTATTATGCGACATCCACTATTCGAACATTCTCTTTGATTGCTTGTTACACTTCGTCATCCTCTTTTATTGTTTCTTCCGCCTCCACATCTTCTATTTTTGCATGTTCCACTTCGTTATCCTTTTAAAATGCTTCTTCTACTTCATATCCTCTTTAATTGCTTCAGTTACTTCATTATGCGCTCTACAAAATTGTGGTGTTTCATACAAAACTTCAATCGCTCATATCTTCTAAACGGGAAGAGATAGCCCTAGCAAACTTGTACAAAATATTGGTGTAAATTTTTGGTGGAACTGTTTTTTTATTGTCATCCTTGACATCCTTTTTGAATGCTTCTCTCACTTCGTCATCTTCTTTGAATGTTTTTTCCACTTCGACATCATCTTTGACTGCTTCTTTAACTTCGATATCCTCTTTGATTGCTTCTCCCACTTCGATATCGTCTTTGACTGCTTCTTCCATTTCGATATCGTCTTTGATTGCTTTTTCACTTCGTCATCTTCTTTGAATGCTTCTACCACCTTGGTATCCTCTTTGATTGCTTACTCAACTTCAATTTCCTCTTTGATTGTTTCTGCCACTTCGATATCCTATTTGATTGCTTCTCCCACTTCAACATTCTCTTTGATAGTTTCTTCCACTTCGATATCCAATCAACAAATTTATGATTTTTCTTACAAAACTTTAATCGCTCGTATCTTCTAAACGGGAAGAGATAGCACTAGCAAACTTTGACAAAATATTAGTACAAATTTTTGATCATTATCATTTTACAACATACATTTATATTATGCAACGTCAATCCTGATCATTTTGGAACGTCCAGATTTTTTTTATGCAACGTTCATCATGATCTTTTTTGCAACGTTCAATTTTTTTTATACAACTATTATCATGATCATTTTGGAACATCCAATTTTTTTCTCTTTGATTGCTTGTTCCACTTCGATATCCTCTTTGATTGCTTCTTCCACATTGATATCCTATTTGATTGCTTCTTTAACTTTGGTATCCTCTACGATTGCTTCTTCCACTTCGATATCCTCTTTTATTCCTTCTTCATCTTCAATATCCATTGGATTGCTTCTTCATCTTTGATATCCTCTTTGATGGCATTTTCACTTCGGTATCCTCTGTAAGGGCTCCTTCCTCTTTGATTTCCGTTTGATTGCTTCTTGCACTGCAATATTTTCTTTGATTGCGTCTTCATATTCGATATCGTTTTTGATTGCATTTTTACTTCGATATCCTGTGATGGCTTCTTCCACTTTGATATCCTCTTTGATTGCTTCTTCCACTTCGATATCCGCTTTGATTGCCTGTTCCATTTTGATATCGTCTTTGACTATTTCTTTTACTTCGATATCGTCTTTGATTGCTTTTTTCAGTTCGTCATCCTCTTTGAATACTTCTACCAACTCGGTATCCTCTTTGATTCCTTAGTCAACTTCAATTTCCTCTTTGATTGTTTTTGCTACTTCGATATCCTATTTGATTGCTTCTCCCACTTCGATATCCTCTTTGTTTACTCCTTCCACTTCGATATCATCTTCGATTTCCATTTGATTGCTTCTTGCACTGCATTATTCTCTTTGATTGCGTCTTCATCTTCGATATCGTCTTTGATAGCATTTTCACTTCGATATCCTCTGTGATGGCTTCTTCCACTTCGATACCCTCTTTGATTGCTTCTTCCACTTCGATATCCTCTTTGATTGTTTCTTCCGCCTCGACATCTTCTATTTTTGCATGTTCCACTTCGTTATCCCTTTAAAATGCTTCTTCTACTTTCATATCCTCTTTAATTGCTTCAGTTACTTCATTATGCTCTCTACAAAATTGTGGTCTTTCATACAAAACTTCAATCGCTCGTATCTTCTAAACGGGAAGAGATAGCCCTAGCAAACTTGTACAAAATATTGGTATAAATTTTTGGTGCAACTGTTTCACTTCGTCATCTTCTTTGAATGTTTTTTCCACTTCGACATCATCTTTGACTGCTTCTTTAACTTCGATATCCTCTTTGATTGCTTCTCCCACTTCGATATCGTCTTTGACTGCTTCTTCCATTTCGATATCGTCTTTGATTGCTTTTTTCACTTCGTCATCTTCTTTGAATGCTTCTACCACCTCGGTATCCTCTTTGATTGCTTACTCAACTTCAATTTCCTCTTTGATTGTTTCTCCCTCTTCGATATCGTCTTTGACTGCTTCTTCCATTTCGATATCGTCTTTGATTGCTTTTTTCACTTCGTCATCTTCTTTGAATGCTTCTACCGCCTCGGTATCCTCTTTGATTGCTTACTCAACTTCAATTTCCTCTTTGATTGTTTCTGCCACTTCGATATCCTATTTGATTGCTTCTTCCACTTCAACATTCTCTTTGATAGTTTCTTCCACTTCGATATCCAATCAACAAATTTATGATTTTTCTTACAAAACTTTAATCGCTCGTATCTTCTAAACGGGAAGAGATAGCACTAGCAAACTTTGACAAAATATTAGTACAAATTTTTGATCATTATCATTTTGCAACATACATTTATATTATGCAACGTCAATCATGATCATTTTGGAACGTCCAGATTTTTTTTTTATGCAACGTTCATCATGATCTTTTTTGCAACGTTCAATTTTTTTTTATACAACCATTATCATGATCATTTTGGAACATCCAATTTTTTTCTCTTTGATTGCTTGTTTATCTTTGATTGCTTCTTTAACTTTGATATCCTCTACGATTGCTTGTTCCGCTTCGATATCCTCTTTTATTCCTTCTTCATCTTCAATATCCATTGGATTGCTTCTTCCACTTCGATATCGTCTTTGATTGCTTTTTTTACTTCGTCATCCTCTTAGAATGCTTCTACCACCTTGGTATCCTCTTTGATTTCTTCCTCAACTTTAATTTCCTCTTTGATTGTTTCTGCTACTTCGATATCCTATTTGATTGCTTCTTTCACTTCAATATCCTCTTTGATTGCTTCTTCCACTTCGATATCATCTTTGATTGCTTCTTCCACTTCGATATCCTCTAAGATTGCTTCTTCCACTTCGATACCTTCTTTGATTGCTTCTTCCACTTCGATATCGTCTTTGATTGCTTTTTTCACTTCGTCATCTTAGAATGCTTCTACCACCTCGGTATCCTCTTTGATTGCTTACTCAACTTCAATTTCCTCTTTAATAGTTTCTGCTAATTCGATATCCTATTTGATTGCTGCTTTCACTTCAATATCCTGTTTGATTGCTTCTTGCACTTCGAAATCATATTTGATTGCTGCTTCCATTTGGATATCTTCTTTGATTTGATTGCTTCTTCCATTTCGATATCGTCTTTGACTGCTTCTTACACATGGATATCCTTTTTGATCGCTTTTAACAGCTCGAAATCCTCTTTGATTGCTTCTTCGACAAAAACAATAACACGCGAGTTGCGTGCAACTCGCGCACTACGCAACCTCTAGTCTTTATATATATATAATTCTACTGTACGTGTGTATGTCACTGAACTCCTCCTAAACGACTGGATCGATTTGAATTATTATTTTTTGTTTGTGTTTGTGTGGGTTTCTGAATGGTTTAGATTCACAATTGGACCCGGTAGGTGGCGCTGTTGTCGAGATCCAGAAAATTGCGGATGAAGTCGCGGGCATACAACTAGTATACATATATATATGTCATATGTTTTTTTTCTTATTATTATGTCAAGCCGGTTTATGTATTCATTCTTTGTGATTGGAGTTTTTTGTTATCTGTGTTTCTTAAGTCTTAAGTAGGGGTCAATAAGTTAATATTTAGTTAGCACGTCAACCTGTTTTGCTACCTCTGAGATTGGCAGGTAGTTGTACATTTTATGTGTATTTTGTGATATTTACTATTAAATAAATGGTTTTTGAGACAGAAAGCTTTTCCAGTTGAGAACCTACACTGCAAAGCGTAGGACGCGTGGACATAATTATACATACATATATCAATACGATAATTATAATAAATACTAACAATAAATAATAAATAGAAGAATAGAAAACTAACTAAAATAAAAACTAAGAAACTAACTAACTTACTATCTAACTAGAACTAGCTTACGTATTTGGCCATTTGGGGTCGAGTCCCTGGGTCCATGGGGTGCCGGGGCCTATCGCGTTTTCAAAATTATTTCTGGGCGTTGGTCGAAGTGACGTGTGATCCGAAAGCTGGCGCTTATCTGGATCAACGCATAAGCATTGCAATTCAGCGGGCCAATGCAGCCAGTTTCCTGGGGACACTTCGCGTGGTAGTGATCCGGAGCAGTTGAGCTATTATAGATCGTTTGCAACGGTCTTTGGATAATTCAACTGTTTCTCCTGTATTATATATTTTTTTTTTTTATTTTTTTTTTATTTATTTATTGTGAACTTTCTACATGTAACTAAAACAAAGTGAACACTGGAAACTGCATTAGTAAAATACTGTGTCGCAGTTTCCAGTGCCCGTACATACAACTAAATGAGTTTGACGTTCCTTCCTGATTACGTAAGTATACCAATTAACCTAATTACAAAATTGATTTAAATAAAATAAAAAAGTAAAGTATATAAAGTAAAATCAAATAAATAAACATGCTATGCCATGGTAAGTAAGTTGTGTGTAAGTATGTGTGTGTGAGTGTGTTTCAGAGTGTTAGGGGAGTGGGTCCATGCGGGTGTAAAAGGGTGTAGTAGTGTGTATGCAGGGGTCTGCGTGTGTGAGGGTTGGAAGGTGTGTGAGTTTATGGTAGTGTGTGTGATGTGTGTGGTGGTGTGTGTAAGGGTGGGTGGTAGTATGCGTATATGTAAGGGTGAGTGTTTATGTGGGTATGTGTATCTGGTGGGTAAGGGTGTACTTGCGAGCGTATAACAGTAATCTAATGATATAGAGGGGAATTTATTATTTTACCTGTATGATTTCTTCGGTTTCTTCGTATGTAAGAGTAGATAGCATTTTTTTAACTTTGTCTTTACATTTTTTGCGTGTTAAAGGGTAGATATTAAGTTTTTTATTCAATCTGTTATATAAAATGGGGCTTAAGAAATGGAAGTGTCGAAAAGCAAGAACTGTACGGCACGGTTGTGCAGTACATACACTGGCAGTTCTTCGAACTATTGTTGTACTGGCTTCATAGGACAGAGTACAATGCTTACGTAGGACTATATTTAGTATGAAAATCTTTCGTAAAGACATAACATCACTAAGGGAATAGAGCTCTTGCGTTGGGAACAGCATAGGTTTGAAATGCATAACTTTGAGGATAGCTCTTTGAGCTCGTTCTAACTTTATGAGTGAAGTCTTTGGCGCTCCTCCCCATGCCGCAACACAATAAGCCAGGACAGACTGTGCTAATGCGAAATATACTGTTTTTAAGGTGTGATAGTCTGCACTAGATCTTAGTTTTTTAAATATGTAAAGTAATTTTCTTATTTTAGTTGACGTAACAGATATTTGAGGCTTCCAGTTAAGGGTGCTATCAATCAATACCCCTAGGTACTTGATGCAGTCCGCTCGGTCTATAACACTGCAATCGTTACATAAAACAAGTGAGCCAGTATTGCACACGTGCGCCCTGAGTGCAAAGCTTTCACGAGGCTGCGACGAGCAAGTTGGGCCCAGGGTTACATATTTCGTTTTTTTAACGTTAAGGGTAAGCAAGTTATACGAAAGCCAGTGTATAACGTTACATAGGGCATTCTCAGCGTGAACCTTTGCCTCATCCCAGGTTTTTCCAGTTACCAGAAGTGCAGTGTCGTCTGCATACGCCAGAATCTTACAGTTTGTCAACGAAAGCCGGCAGAGTTCATTTACGTATATGAGAAATAAGGTAGGTCCAAGGACACTACCCTGTGGGACACCGTAAGTTAGTCGCTCATCTGTACTTGTGAAGTTATCTATAATAACACACTGTGATCTGTCACTTAGATAACTGGAAAATATACTTAAAACTGAGCCTCTTATACCTAAAGCCTCCATCTTATTAAGAAGGAGGGGGACAGAGACAGTGTCGAAGGCCTTTGAAAGATCAAGGAAGATACCGATTGTTTTATGTTTGGAATCAATATTTTTAGCTACGCTGTCAGTAAGGTCAAGCACAGCATCTTCTGTGGATCGGCCCCTTCTAAATCCATACTGATTTGCAGCAAGGATATCATATTTGTTCAAGAATTTAGTGAGTCTAGAATTAAGACATTTCTCGAAAATCTTGGAAAATGTTGTAAGAACTGATATAGGTCTATAATTATCGACACTGCCTTTGTCCCCAGATTTGTGAATAGGGTGTACAAGAGCCTTCTTAAATACACGTGGGACGACACCATGGGAGAAACATAGGTTAATGACGAAGGTTATAACGGGTACAAGGGTGTTTTTCGTGGCCTTAATAATAGAACTGGAAATGCCATCCCAACCCACTGCACATTTAGGTTTAAGGTCCACTATAGTCCTTAGCACTTCATCCTCGTCTACATCTAATAAAAACATAGAGTTCAGGTTGGTATAGATGGGTTTATCTGATGACCTTCTAGGATGATGTGATTCAGGAATAAGAATCTGTGAAGCTAAATTTTTGCCTACTTCTGAGAAATATTTATTAACATAGTTTACAGAGTTTAAAGAGCTATCTAGTAAATTTAAGAGTTCTAGTGGTTGTGTCTTAGGTTTGTTTGTACAGGTGATTTTTTTAATAACTTCCCAAGTAGCCTTTGGATTACTTCTGGCATTCTCAAATTCATTACGCTCATATTCACGTTTAAGCTTTTTAAGCAAATTGTTACAATAGTTGCGGTATCTTTTGTAAATGGTATTTTTCAATTCATTATGTGGGTCTTTTATATGTTTTGTATACAATTTATCTCTGTTTCTTATGCATTTGAGAAGGCCAGGAGAAATCCAAGGCTTAATAACTATTTTACTGGACGGGATCTTAATAATTTTAGTGTGGGCTTTAATTATATTTGATATAAATTTAACGAGTAGTGTTGCAGCATGTTCAGGATCTTCAGAATTATGTATTGGTGCAAAATCAAGACTATTTATTTCTGATACTACTGCTTCCTTATTGACTACTTTAGTGCTTCTGATAGGTTTATAATTATTCGTATGCCAGTCGCAGCAAAAAACAACGGGAAAGTGATCAGTAAGTGTTGCGTTTAGCACGAGAGTAGTAGCTTTTCGATTTGTTTTTAACACGACATGATCAAGACAGCTTTCTTTGCGAGTAGGAAACAAGTGAGCAGGTAACATTGCTTGAAACGCAAGGATGTTGAGGTAGTCTTCACAGTGAGGGTCGTTACTATTGGGTACGATATTAATATTTATATCTCCAACCAAAGCAACGGTTTTTACCATCCTTAATGACTCGAGATAATCATTTAAGCTATTTATGAAAATGTTACAGTTTTTAAAAGATGGTGGACGATAAACTGCTACAACAGCAATGTCACTCTTGAATTTTATTGTTAAGCTATTTGCATCTTTAATAGTTGTATCTTCTACGGTGTGCACAAGGTTATCCCTGATAAAAGCAACAATGCCGTCATTCTGATTTGTGTAGTTGGATTGGTATGAGACGTAACCATCAAGTACAGGGGTTTGTGGGACTTTGCTAAGCCAACATTCAGAGAGGATGACAACATCGCAAGTAGTCGAAATTCTACTTAATAGAACTTCGAGCTCACTGAAATTTTTGTTAATACTGCGGATGTTCACATGTAGGGTTTTTAGTGATGAACGGGAACTTTTAATATAGTTTCTACAGTCTTCTGGTTCACAGAAAAAGGACTCTGAGATCGAAAAAGCTTGAATTTCATTATTAACATAGTTAATATCATCCATTATGAAGTTTTGTTAAAAGTACAGATGGTCGGCGTAGTAATGCTGGATAGTATAATAATATAAACCCACTAGAGTTGTGTTTACCATTTTGTGAGTAGTGTATGAGTTTAAATGATGTTTTATCTGTGTGTATTTTATGAGTGTGTAAGTGTAAGTGTATTTGTGTATGTGACCATGACATTATAATAAGATATAGTCTAACTATAATATAAAAAGCATGCGAATCTGTAAATATTTTTGATAGGTATATGTAAGCTATATGTAAGCATAAATATGCAAAAAAAGGACCGAGTTTCACAGGGTAGTTACTAAGTATGCGTAGCAAAGAATTAAATACAAAAACTAAAGTGATGAACTTGACTTGAGTTAAAGGTAGTTCAGATAAAGTATAAATAAATGGACGTAGTCAATCTGTCGTTTGAAGATTGGCCAGGTCTTTTTCATTATTTATCCGGACCAATGAGGCGCCTTCTCTCTTACGGATGTAGATCTTTCCGTTTTTTACCCAACAGTAATTAAAATTATTTGTCTTAGCAAAGTCGCGCGCGAGGAAGAAAATCCTCTTCATATATGCTGTTAGATTTTCTGATATAAAAATCGGCTTAGCCGGCCCACTTAGCCTGATATGTTCCGTAGTTAGCCTGCTTCTATCTCGGTTTTGCTTTTTGTACTGGTTTAGCACTTTTTCTTTGAGCAAAGTACTAACAAAGTCGACTATGATCGTTTTACTCGTCGAGTCCTTCGACGAAGAAATCCGATAGACATCTTTGATATCCGATTGGACCACAGGGATATCTAACGCCTTAGTTGTGCTAAGAACTATTTTCAAGAGGCTATCTTTAGGCTCAGGCTGAGAACTCGGTATATTACGAATTTCCAGGCAGGACGATCTAGTATGGCGTTCATACGTTTCAAGCTTGCCTTCCAACGTTTTAATATAACCGCGGTCCGAAACGCGTTCCTGTTCTAGTTTTTGTATCTGCTCCAGTGCCGAATTATACTTTTGAGTCGCGAACTCAAATGCAACCTTGAGGTCTTCCATAGTTGCACAAAGGGTTTCAAACTTTTCGTTTTGTTCGTCCTTAAAATTTGCAAACATGCTTCGCATTTCAGACATCATACTTTGTAGGTTGAAATCGTATTCATCTTCACGTTTACGTTTGGTTCGGCGACACAATTCGGATCCAACAGATACTGACTTCGCTGCAAATGCTTTATTTAGGTCTGGTTCGGAGCTGCAGTGTGGTAATGGGTCCGCCGACTTTGACGGCATCGACGGCGGTGGCGTTCTTTTTAGCGGCATGTCAGTCTAATTGTACTAGAGGAGCAGAAGCTATGAGGCTTTAATCACTCGGCGAGCGTCGGGAGTTAGATAAGGACAAGGCGAATTAGATGCTACGTTGTGTGCGTGTCCCTGCAACTGGATGCGGCAGTGATGGTGAGCTTAATTAGTTAGTGCGGGTAGGTGAAACACTCACTGTGGCTGCGCGTGGTTGTGTGTATCCCGCGTTGACTCGAACATACGATTAATGGGTGTGAGATGGAGCTAGTAACTCTTGGTGACTTATGTTGTCCTATTATTTGACTTCAATTTATGAACGTAAAAACTGATTTAATATTAAATTGGCAAAAAAATACAGAGGTTCACTGTTTAACACGTCTGAACTGCTCAGGTGCACGGACGGGACTCCAAAAAATATGTATTGAGAACTAGTTAATAAGATTTTCGACAAAGGTTCTTAACGTTCATAATTGTTTCAAAATGCAGAGTAGGGAAGGGAATAAAAATAAACCTAACCATTTATTTATATGCAGTGATGTGAAAAACCATACGGTTTAAGAAACGTTACTCTCAAAATGAATTTACATTCACTTATTAAGAGGAAATCTGGGCTGCGTTTCGCCCATACAAACGTAGTCCCCTGTTTCCTCTATGGATAGTGATACTAGAGCAAATATTTTTTCACCGTACAATCTACAAGTACCACGGTCATATCCCTACGTTTAGTTTTTCTCCATAAATTAATTATTATAAGAACTAGGAACCTTCTAAAGTCACAGAAATTGCTAATTTTTACTGCCCCTTTTCAGACATCCAGAAAAAATTTGACGAAAATAAATAAAAAAAAACGAAACGTACAAACATAGCCCTTTATATTACATATTTGAAAAAAAATTAAAATCGGTCCAGTTTTGGAGGAGGAAACAGGGGACTACGAAACAGTGATTTCGTTTATTTTAAATAGGTATTATCAGTCCGATCTGCCGTTGCCTCCATCGCATGCACATAGGGCATATAGGGCACAGCGTGACAGCAATAGATTTGTTAAATACCTATTTTCCAAATGTCTTGCTTCCCGGATTTCCTCTTAACGAGAACTTAAAAAAAACTAAATATAGGTAGGTACTATGATGGTATGCAAGCGTACGAAATCTATATATTTATGTTCTGTCGATTTTGACCGGACCGAGCGAGAATGAAGTAAACAAGATAGTTGATACCTAGCTATATGACACGTGCAATGTGCATTGTGTTTGCGTTCGGTATGCATTGAGGATTATTGTGCCGTTTTTTCATTATGAACTACCTTATGAAATTAAAACTACCTATGTATAAAAATTATATCTCTTGTAATTATAATTGCCGCCGCCGACTTACTATGTTTGCGTATCTACATACTTCTAGGGTGACGGGGTTTATAAGTACCTATAGCGGCTCGAGTGTCTTAAGCACCGAGACAAACCTTTAAGGTTTTACAGTGCTTTGTGTATGTAACTTTTTGTTAAAAAAATAAAAAAAATATATCTTCTAATATATAAAATTCTCGTGTCACAGTGTTTGTAACAAAACTCCTCCGAAACGGCTTGACCGATTCTTATGAAATTTTTTGTGTATATTCGGTAGTTCTGAGAATAGAACGTAAACTATTTTTCACCCTCCTACCTCCATTTTAAAATCGCGATTTTAGTATTTTTGTACAATCAATATACATATAATTTATTCATCGTTCATTGACGTGAAGTCATTTAGACGAAGTGTCGCGTCATTTTGACATTTCATTCTGCATTTGATTTATTTGTATGGCAGAACAATGTTTGCGTGGTCAGCTAGCTAGTAGATATATATATATAAAAAAAACGTTGAGTTAGTTACACCTTTATAACTTAAGAACGGCTGGACCGACTTTAATGATCTTTGATTTGTTGGATTTGTCTCTGCTCCGAATAGCAGAATAACTACTAAAATATCGGAAAAATACACGCAAAAGTAAATTATGACGAAAATTCATTTTCATAAACATAGTTGCAGCTAATGTTGGCCGATTGACAATACCGGTACGAAGTTCGTCGGATCATCTAGTTAACAATAAAACTACATTATTAGTGTTTCTTTCAATATTTGTATGGGATGGGTAGTTTTGGATAAACTGAACTACAGAAACCATGTAAGTATACAAAATCTAATATCAAAGTGGCAAAAAGTACACTTTTCCCTAAATTTATCGAAATGTCTGTGCAAAATCGTTGCGCCTGCGGATTCCAGACATAGAAAGTAGTTTATTATGCTAAGATGTTCGAGAGACAGAAAAAGTTCGACCCAGATTATAATTCTGTGTGTAAGCTCAATTTTATGTTTTTTGAGCATATCACCAACATCACATCAGCATTAAGACGTCCTCTAAAATTTTTCCTCCTTAACAACCCTTGGCTAACAAGCTGGGTTTGTTGTCTGAGTTTTTCTAGTGATGGCGCCCGATTTGGAAGTTGTGGGTTCGAATCCCCCCGTCGCACCAATGAATTTTTCTACTCAAAAAAAATATGTGCGCTATACACGTGCACAAAATGGTGTAATCTAGAAACTGGCATATTTTAGAAACACAAATAATATTAACTTAGTATGGACGATACGCATCGTTGCTCCGAAGCAAGCCTAAGCTTTTGTCAATTTCATGGCTCATTTTTGTCATGCTCCAGACAGTCAATGGACCGATTTGTATGGGTTTTGGTTAAAATTTGGCGTATTGTATTAATTATCAATAGCAGTAACAATCGTCCACGCAGGTTCTTATGAATAGTATTTTGTAAAAATAACCCGTTTAATATTAGATTTTTTTAAACCTTTTTGTACAAAAATCTTGAAGATTTTTTAAGTTTTATTATAGTTAAATCGGCTGTTGCCTAATTGTATTGCCATTGTGAATTTCAGTTCTATATGTATCAAGAACTAGGTCAAAATTGACTTGTAACATATACACAAATACTATAAGATAAGTTAAACACAAGATTTACCCGAAATGGGCCCCTATGCAGTTAGGGACCTATTTGAATACAGTAGAATGTTTGTTCACACTTTATAATAAGGTAGGTACCAGTTAGGCCATTCCATTATAGAAGGTGTATTACTTCACTTGTTGAGATATTATAAGCTGAAATTGCGCATCCTTTCACCAACTGTAACTTTAGAAACAAATGGACATTTTTCAAAATTTTCTTGGCTCACAGACTAACAAAAACTACTTAAAAGTGGCCAGCCAAACCACTTTTTTATATATAATATAGTAGGTACCACAGACCTATGTATATATATGTAATTGGTATATGAATTATTTAGGCGACAAGCCTAATATGTAGTTTGGTTTGAAAACAGTTAATATAAGATAGATATATGAAATCTTTATTAACTTTATTACACAGGTGAGATATGAAACGCAAAATGGAAGGAACTCTTAATTGTGCGTGGTCCGACACGCGCTTTACTAATCACACTAATAGGTATTATAAATGCGAACGTTTGGATGTTTGTTTATTTATTTATTTGTTTGTTACTCAATCACGCTGAACTGATTTTAATAAAATTTTGTATGTACGTAGATTATAACCTGGATTAACATATGCGCCACTTTTTATCCCAAAAATTAGGTCCCATGGGATAAAAATGGGGTGTCAAATCAAGTCGCAACAGTGATTTTAGCTTTATTTCTAGGTTACCTACACATTTAGTAGTGTAACGCGTACGAAGTTGCTGGCAACATCTAGTTTATTATAAAAAGAAGTTATGATAAATAAAATTTTCTGATATTTACAAATAATGCCGCTAGAAGGGTCTCGTAATGTCATGACATAAGTTCACATGTGACTTACGATTAACATACTGGAATTGCTAGGACACATACCTGTTTGTGGACGAATTCCATTTGTTTCTATCCGAATCCATTATCCTGAATGTTTGCTAGCCCTACCTATCTCCAGTAAATTGATAGATCGTGCAAATGTTTGGGAAACTTTAGTTCTTTGAATTATAGTAAAAATGTAACAATGTTTTACCAAATATGTGGCGGTTGGGTGTTATTTTATGTATTTACTAGCTGACCCGCCCGCGGCTTCCCACGGGTAGTTTTTCAATAAAACATTACCCTCATTTTGCGCAGTTGGTTAAAAAGTAGCCTATGCCCTATAATCTATTTCCTGGCAAAATTTCATTACGATCCGTTCGGCCGTTTAGTCGTGTAAAGATAATAAACAAACTAACAAAAAGAGTATGTATTATATATATAAAGCTTCCTCTTGAATCACTCTATCTATTGCTGAAAACTGCACTAAAATCCGTTGAGTAGTTTAAAAGATCTAAGCGAACAGACAGCGGAAGTGACTTCATTTTAAACTATGTAAAGATAGTTGAGTGGAATGGACATGCGCAACAAAAAAAAACAAAACAGCAAAAGCGCAGTCCCTCCCTAATTCAAAAGACGATGAATTGCTGGGAGCCTTTGGGTCCAGGTAGTACAAGATCGGTCATTCTAGAAATCTATATGGGGGAGGCGTATGATCAGCAGTAAACGTTCTGAGGCTACTAATGATAATTGAAATGATAGGTAATATATAAGACAAAAGAGTTGTCTTAAAAAATACTCTACACGTATGTTCACGCTCGAAGAGCAAGGGTAATCGGACATTATTAACAATTAATATAATCAAGCATTTCAGTTCGACTTCGAACATTAAGTTTTATCGGACTATACGTTCAATCTTGCTCATCTGGACGCAAAAACGTCGAGCTCGTACGAACATGGGGGACTTAACATTAAATATAGGGTGTTTGACATAAAAATGAAAGGGGTTATTTTGATGAGCATAATAAATAAATTTGTGAAATGTTTACCATAGAAATGTGAAATCTATTTTAGCATGTAAAAACAAACACTTTATTAAAATTATGTTGTGCTATTGCATAATGCTTGCCATCTAACCACCTGTTTGGTGATTGGTACCAACCATTGGTGATGTCCCGGGATATCTCTTGTTGTCCCTTTCTAACCCAAAACCCAAATCGGCCTTTATTATAATTTAATTATAATTTGAATTATAATTAAATTTTATTGTATAATTTTATTTTTATTTTATTTGATTTGTTTTAATTTCATTTGGTTTAATTTAATTTGATTTTGTTTAATTTGATTTTATTTGATTTTGGTAATTTTATTTTATGAGGCTTGAAATAAACAATTTTTATGTTATTTATTTTTGGATGTCGATTGCAAGAGTAGGCAGTAAGTTTTATATCGAATTAATCACCTAAACTTAGTCGATTTTTTTTAATTTCATTTTACAACATATTTTAACTAATAATTTTTTTTCTCGAGAAGTCTTTTTTATGTATTGAGAAACTGTCACTTGAATATCGTCAATATACAACCAAACATCCTGTATTCTTTCTTAAATAAAGACTTTTGACTTTGATCTGAGGATGCCCATAACGGAATTAGTAAAATCGGGAACAAAAACAAATAATGTCAACCATTCTTCCCCATTCTAAAATACAATTGGAATCATTATTTATGCATACGAATCAAATGTATTCATACAACGGTTACGTAAAGCGACCGCTTCTAAAAATAGGCCTTCGGCACGTAAACGATGAATATTTCGAGTATATTGTCTACTTCAAGACAATGTTGCGTTTACGCAGCAGCCTTGGAAAATGCTGTATTTTACAGCGAGGGGTAATGTTTTATTTTTTTTACTAGCCCGTACTGTCCTACTGTTGGGCAAAGGCATCCTCCTCTTCCTTCCACTTATCACGGTCTAGAGCCAGATCCCGCCAGTCTCTTTGGAAGACGTCCAAGTCATCGCTCCAGCGCTTGTTAGGTCTTCCTCGGCGTCGCTTTGCGTCTCTAGGAGTCCATATGCTTGTCACCTATCGGGTTGCATACTGGAGACATGACTCGCCCAGTCCCATTTCAGCTTTGCAGCTTTGATGCCCACGTCAGCGATGCCGGTCTTCGAGCGCAGCCAGGAGTTTGGAATTCAGTCGATCCACTTTACACTCAGAATGCTGGGCACCATCACTCTTTGGCCAACTCCTAGTTTGGACTTCTGAGACCCGGTCAGTGATCAAGACTGGGGACCGTAGGTTAGGAGAGGCAGAATACACATGTCAATGTGTTGGCGTTTTAGCGATAAAGGAAGGTCACCCTTCATAAGTTCCTTCATGGACCAGTAGCTTTTGCAGGCGGGGGGAGAGGGGGGGGGGTAATATAAGAAAGATCTAAAAAATTGCGGTGCTCGTAATTGTTGCCTGACTGCCGATGCACGATGATTGTTTTGTAGATAACTGAACGGCAGAAATGTCTAAACATATGCGTATCGAATTACTTACATCTTATTAATGTCGCAAAACCAATAAAATTGGACACAAAAGAAATTAATTAAAGAAATAATAATTAAAAAAAACACTTTTTAATAACATTTCAAATAAATGAAAACGATGAATAATTAGATATATGATCGAGCGAAGCGAGACCTCCATATCAACTTGGGCAAATCGGCGTTATATGTATGTATGTTTGTTTGTCCGAGGATAACTTTAGAAGCGTTGATCCGATCATCGTGAAACTTGGTATATAGGTAGGTAGTGCTGGCATTATCGTGGTGTGACTAAATGAGCTAAAATATGCGGGGGTTGTTGAAACGTCAAATGAAAGGTCTTTATTAGTACATTTCGATCCCGTTTTTATTCTTAGTTTTAACTTTGTAGTTTTTAAGTAACTAGCTATAATAAAAACTGAACTTTAACGAAATTCACAGGGAACACCAGTAACCTCACAGTACTGAAATTTGGTACACGTGTAGCTTTATACACAATTATAGAGAAAATTCTAAAATCCAGAATAACTGCAATTTCTACCCCTAAATACTAGAACCAATTAACATGAATTCACGTTACCAGTATTTTGAATGAAACTGTAGGTCAAGTTAGTTGGTTATTTATTTCGTGCACTATTTTGATGGACAAAGATTACAAAAAACATTTATTTTATGTTTATAGGAGACTCGCGAGATCTCAGTCAGAGGAACCACTAGTTATAAATAAATGTGTACAATTATATTGATCTCGCGACAATATTATGACGTAAGAAGTTCGATAAGCATATGTTTAGACATTTTTGTTGTTCAGTTAACTAGTTAATCGCTACTAAACGTTTGTATAGGAATGAAACCACCTTATATGGTTACCATTGTCTATTTATATAGTCGCATTACCTCACAGGTTACATCCAAGACATGGCCTAAATAACATTGCACCTACCAATCTTAGGGCCGGTGCTGATTGGCGATATGGCATGGCAAAGGATTTTAGTAAGCGAATAAGATTTTTAATCTTATTTTAACACCCTTAGTACTCTTACACACTAATCGTAAGTCGAATAGAACTTTTTTTAACCGGCTTGCTTTAAAAGGAAAATTATTTTTGTTTATTGTTGTTACCTCAGAACTCTGTCATTTATCAACCGATTTTGAAAATTATAATTTTTCACACCACCTGCTCGACAATGTCAAATTGTATGTCATGGAAACCTCATCGAAAGTAGATGATTAAATCCCTACAGCTGAGCCGAGGGTAAAGTTGTACTGAATTTTGTGATTTGAATTTGGAACCTCATCTGTATTATAATTTGAACCACAGATACTCACACAATAAGAACTTATTCGTAAATCGAACTAACCTCTGCACAGAAGGCACCTACCTAGATTTGGTTTTTATTGTCTCGCAGAAAATATACAAGTAGAGTACCTATTTTCCTCGTGGATAAAGCTGCCTGCATTTTGGGAGTGCACTCTCTGCACTCAGGAATCTAGTAACTCCCTCGCTCCGCTCCTGAGTTAACTCTAGAATCCTTTGTTACGTTCGGGATTCAATATAGCGCCCGCGACGCAAGACACTGATTTATCTCCTCGTTTAATAACCTACTATTATTTGAAAGGAATCAACTTTCGGATTCAATCCGAAATTTTATCAAACTCGGTTCAAAAAAGTTGTTTGTGTTTTTCTGTTATCTGAAGTCGGTTATGTTTTTGTTAAAAAGTTACTTGTTAGTCTTAGTATTTTTTAAACTTTGCGATCACTATACTTATTTACTGATTTAAACGGGTATACAAATAACGTCAGGATAAAAAATAAAAAAGGCACATACGCGATAAATACCCGTTTAAATCAGTAAGTTTATTAGTTTTACTTTTTCAATTAAATAGCGATGTCTCAGCGGGGCTAAACTCCTACAAAACTAATTTCATCAACCAACGCCACACAAATCAATTTCCACACAATGTATATCCAATAACCCTTTGACGTCACGTAATCTTATTGTCACACTTGCCCATTCCCTCGCCCGACTACCGACGCGGTATTTTGTATCTATTGTATTATGGCAATGTCGGAAACCTGAGTGACGTCTTCTCGTCCAAAATTCCTAAGTCTCTTAAGACGAAAGTATTTAATCAGTGTGTGTTACCTGATGACATATGATACACGAATGTGGTCTTTCACTATGCGCCTCATAAGAAGGCTCAAGGTCGCTCAGCGTGATATGGGGAGAGCTATGCTTGGTGTTTATCTTCGAGATCGAATCAGAAATGAGGAGATTCGTAGACGAGCCAAAGTCATCGACATAGCACAAAGGATTAGCAAGCTGAAGTGACAGTGGGCAGTGTACATAGTTCGAAGAACCGACTGCCGGGCATAAAGGTTCTCGAGTGGAGACCACGTACTGGAAAGCGTGGCGTAGGATGGCATTCCAATAGATGGAAAGACGACCTGATGAAGGTTACTGGGGGCCGTTACAGGTCGCACTAGATAGGTAAATCTAGAAATCTATGAGAAGCCGTATTTTCAGCAGTGGACGTCCCATGGCTGATATGATAATAATAATGATAGCTTTGTCTGATTCTTGGTTACTGGGAGACGTTAGATCCCAAACATTTCATAGCATTTCACGGCAATTATATGTGTTCGTAATGGTGCTAGGCAAAATTATCATATTCCCTGGATTCAACGATAAAATCAAATTTAATGACAAAATTTAAGATAGCGATTAATTGCCAGCAATAATGAATCCTCAAAGATCAAGAGAGGGTGATTTTTTTCTGGTTCCGACGTTATCCCTTTGCCAATCTCCGTTAAGTAAATATCGCAAAAATATTTTGTTGCCACCGTTTAAATGCATTAAGTGGATAATTTATTCTATTTTATTCTCAGACGTTGTAGGTCGGCGCAAGGTCGATGCATAACTTAAATTAAAAATAGGTGTAAGACTTGATTAATGACTTGTGCAAAATTAAATTAATAATAGTTATGTTGATACCACTGCGATCTTGGAGTTTTTAAGTCCAGAATGAACAGGATCTTAAAAGGCAAGCATTGTAATCTTCGCCCACACCATCGCTTAACATCAGTGGTCAAGAACTTGATTATTCTCAAAAAAAAACTTTGAAATACCAAAATAAATCATTTAAACCAGTCACTTTTTTACCTGACAATGTGTCTGTAAGTATTTAGTTACTTTTGGCCGTTAGTTGTTATTATGTGACATTTCAGTAGGTAGTTGGAAATACCGGAAGTTATTTCCATCTCTAAATTTGTTTAAGTCTACCATTTTAAGAGTCGTAAAGATTAACTGACTCAGAGCATTTCAAGTATCTCAGAGTTCTCCTGGAATTTATAAAGTATGTAAGAACCGACCTGAGTTTGGAACTAACTTGAAGTTTCAAACCCAAAGCTTGTCCATGCATAATGCAATTACTGGGTGTACTGAACCCGTTATTCTAACTAGGGGTCCTTTAAAAATGTAATACTGCGTTTAGACATTCACGCGACAAAGCGAGTGACAACTGACAAGACAAATAGCGAGCATGTGTATGTGAATGGTACGCTCGTCACTTGTGCAAACGCGAACGACGAGCGCGAATGTGCAAACACCGTATACGAAGACTAATAAAAAACATTAGGCAATAATCACGTACCAGTTTATCAGTATTAGGACTGACAATATTCGGTTATTTCATGGATGGTTTTGGGAAAAAAGACTGTGGAGCAGATAACGCTTCCCTGCACGGCCACAAACGATGCCAAACTGAGAACGGGTCTGCAAGGAGTCATCAAATCTTCATCATCCTCCAACACTGCTACAACAGCATCCACGGTGATCCTGGAAACCCGCTGCCATCAACCCAAAGTCCAACTCCGTTATTTCAAGGAGTTAGGACGGCTGGGGTCAGGTTAGAAGGGGGGTAGTGTACAATACACCCCAATGTGGGACGTCAATACAGATCTTATTCCCCCCTCCCTAGAATTAGAATTAGATTCAAAGCCTGTGCATCTGAGTTTGCACCTGTATTGCCACGCCTCTTTCGCCGCTCTGTTGAGTCTGGAGATGTACCGAAATTATGGAAGCTGGCTAATGGCCTGTGCCCAAAAAAGGTAGTTGTGCCGACCCCTCAAATTATAGGCCCTTTTCGGTTACTTCCATAATATGTAAGACTATGGAGCGTGTTCTAAACAACAGGCTCCTGGCACACCTAGAAGCTAATAACCTCCTCAGTGATTGCCAATACGGCTTCGGCCGAAACCGGTGAGGACAACAAAGGATCTTCTAGCGTATGCCACGCATATATGGAGCGAGTCCATTTAGAAATAAGGAAAAGCGCTTGCTGTTTCTCTTGACATCTCAAGGCCTTTGATAGGGTCTGACAAGCTTCCCACATTCGGTATAGCCACTGGTGTTTGGATCTCGGACTTTAGAACGACCGATCGATACGAGTCGTCGTTGATGGCTGCTCGTCCGATCAATTGGCGATTAACTCCGGGATCCCTCAAAGGTCAGTGCTCTCTGCAACTCTCTTCCTGTTGCATATCAACGATCTGCTAAAACCTAGAACCTTTGGGTATGCAGACGACAGCACAGTTGTGGAGAGTTACACATCTACTGCACGAGCCAGTAGGGCGCAGATTCATTCATGGTCATGGAGGCCATGGTTGAACGCTTGAACTTATCCTTGAAGGCGATCTCCGACTGGGGCGATGCCATCTTGGTTAAGTTAAATGCAAATAAAACCCAGGCGTGTCTGTTCTCCGCGAAACGAAGTTAATTTCATCTGGCTCCTACTTTCCGTAATAAATATCCGTGCCAATTTCTGACCACTTCGAGCTTCTTGGTATCTCATTAACACCGACTCTCAATTTTGGCTACTACATTGAGTCGAAAGCCCAGCTGACCACTAAAAAGCTTGGTATACTTGCATAGGTATAGGCCATCCAAAAACTAGAAGCCTTAGGGTGGCCCTTAAACATGACAAAATTACTATAGTAGAGATAGCAAAACATGTGTTCAGTTATTGGTCTTCTATCCAAATTATGTGTCTTTCTGCTTAAAATATCGTTGCAACTTTAAATTGTATCTTTTCTGTGTTCGACGTTTATAAATACTAAATCCGGTCTAGAATGTACGTATAATGTAAATAGGCTACTACATAATGCAATCTCTTTGTAGTGGCAAGGACAAATGAGGAATAGAATGCGGTGTAAAGACTTCAAGTTTAAGACTAAAAGAGAGTATATAATCGATGTTTGTGCGAACACATTCTTTCAATCCAGTCCATATGTTACACCATGCCCATATGTTATCCATGTTTTGTACACGCGCCTTTTACCACCGCGTATTAGTCTATAAGTTTGATAGGTTACGTTAATTTAATTTGGTGTAACAATAAAGAGCTAATCATATTTAATTGTATAGCGTTGAATAAATATATACTTATTTAGTTTTGACTTTTTGACTAAAAGGTATCATCTATTGTAAAGTATTTATTTTTATTGATTGGTATAGTTTAGTCTATCATATAAAGTATTTAAGTAGGTTTATTTATGTATGTTATGTAAGTATGTACTTATATTATGGTATATTTATTAGTCCTGTGCAAATTTTAATTTTTTACCGTTTCTGTGCACTACCTACACATCTTTATCTACAATACACAAAGGTTATCTGGAAGAGAATGCTCTTTAGCATTAATTTCGCCTTTGTACTAGTTTTATAAGTGCCATAAAGTATTTTCAATCAATCAATCATCCCTGGTATAAGTTGCCACCATGTCAGTCACGATAAACCCCAAATAAGAAGGCAGCAGCGTTCCTTGTCTCAAGATCTACTGAATCTACTGAAGAAATGTACTGAAGGAATAATAAAGTAGACTTAGAATGGCTCACAGACTTCCTCTTAGGTGTTGCCAGGCAGTATCTATAAGCTCTTGGAAAAACATCTGAAGCGTCGAAGCGCCTAGCTCATGAGACACTGAGCAAACTTGTCGGAAAGGATTTGTTTGAACTACGAAAATCAGTGGAAGAAAAAAGAAAGTAAAATATATTATAACTATATATCTGTAGTTACGAGTATAACGGCCTGTTTAAAAAAGATGTGGTTATTTCTAATGGAACATAGTATTTTTTACAGTTCTTGCTAATTTTAGATTAGTGTACATGAAAACATCAATCATAGAGAACGTATTTTTATTTGTACAGTGTTATCCGAACACTTACGAAAAATTCCAATATTTTTAAAACCATCTCAAATACTTTCAAGCCTAGACGGGAGTTGAACCTGCAACCTTCCTCTTGATTTTGAGGCTTTTGTCACACCATTGTTGAACTTAGTGAGATGATTCAGATTGCGACAATTGGTAGTGCATCCTTGTATCAACAGGAAGGTTGCGGGTTCAAGTCCCGTCTAGGCTTGAAAATTATTGATATGATTTTAAAAATCTTCGAGAACGTATTAGTATGATCATTAACATATGTATTGGTATGGTACTCTTAACTTAGCCCGGCTTGCTTAGCGATCCCTAAACGTAATTAGCGACTTATTAGATGACTTTGTATGATATGATAACTCCCCATATTTGAGGACTAAATACGACTAGACATCGTTGCGCAAGTCGCCCTTATTTAGGTATATATATCTTCTTAAAGATTTTTTTGAAACCTACTTAATTCAAAGTTCTTATTGTAATTCATACTTAAGACAGATAAAACTGTCTCCAACTATTTGGTAAGTACCTATATATTATTCCATATTTCATTCTCGAAGACTACAACTTTTTTAGACACCATACTTTTCTAAATCTACCTAGTATTTATGTTGCTACGATGTAATAAACAGTTTTTCATACAAAATATATAAAAAATATCATTATCCTCCTTGGGCCTAAAGAAAACGCTTTAAACTTTCTTTTTTTTACGACTTGGAGATGGAACAAGCTTATAGGCCACCTGACGTTAAGTGGTAACCATAACTAATAACAAATTTTTGCTTCGTAGGTCACGCACCTTAAATGCGTGTCCTACGATGCACTACCCTACGACCATCACCTTGAGGCATACAGGTGTAAAGCCATGTGTCTGTAATTTCACCGGCAACCATCCTTCAAACCAAAACACAACAATTCTGTTTGGAGGTAGAAATAGGTATGGTGGTAGCACTTCCCCGGGCTTTCACAAGAAATTATACTACTCCAATTTCTTTCTTTATTGCCTGTTAAGAATCAGTTCAGTTAAAAATAAATGGCTTTTGTAGCATATTCAAAAACATTTGAGTATTAGGCTGTCGGTTTTAAAATAAGAGCATAATAATTGCACAGTTCATAATTACATCGACATTCGCAAAAACAGGTTCCATTCTACATTTCTCGAGTGCGACTTTCTCCTTGCCTTATTGGGATAATACAAATAAGTGAATGTTGTTTCAGTTTTTTAGGCTAAATCGATTACGTATATATTGATATAGTATAGGACAGACACATGCGAACCGAAAAGTAAGATATAAATTAAAATTTACTACACAATATATATTACACAATATATATAGTTATATTTTCCTATTATCGAAATGTAACCCATTTATGCTTGGTAAATATATATATATATATATTAATTTTAAACATGATAATTGTCATGTTTAAAATTATACCTACTAATATAACACTTAAGTATGTACCTATGTACTTTAGGTACCTATTAAATAATAAATATTGCTGGACACTTTACACAGCGATATCTAGCCCCAAACTAAGCAGAGCTTGTACTATGGGAACCAGATAACTGATAGAATACTTACATACTTTTTTTTGTAAATACATACTTATAATATATAGAAAAACAACCAGACCCGGAACAGATATCTGTAGATCATGCAAACATTTGTTCCGCGATGGGAATCGAACCCACTACCTCCTGCGTCTCAGCCGGGTGGTCGCCCACTGCGCCACGGAGGTCGTCAACTTAACTTATTAACTTATAGCTCTCAAATAATGAAAGTGTCTAGAAGTGACTCCTACAGCACAAGTTCTAAACGACTTAGTGGCTTTAGGGCCTTCTTTAACTACCGACAGGGCCGCGGTTGAATCCAAGCGGAACCCCGTGACCCTGTCAAGTGCTGGCGCAGCATCGACTAACTCATCTCAAGATGGGCAGTTTAATGGTGCACTAGTGCTGAGGCGAATGAAAGAATATCGGTGGGTTTTTAGTCGGTATGCCGTTGGTCGTAATCTGCGGAGAGTCAGACAGACCCCTTCAACTCTTCCCGAGTTGGAGGACATACGTAAAGCATTATCCCACATAAAAAAGGGGGTCTTCTTTAACTCAATTGTACACACTAGCCACATTCCAACAAGTTCCTATCACACTTATATTATAAATGCGAAAGTTTTGATATTTGTTTATTTATTTTTTTGTTTGTTTGTTACTCAATCACGTCGTAACGTCTGAACCGATTTCGGTGAAATTTGATATGTACGTAAATTATAACCTAAATTAACACATAGGCTACTTTTTGTTGACTAACAACGCGTGGTAGCCGCCGGCGGAAGCTAGTAGTTTCATATTTAAGTTTTGTTATTGTATTATGTATCAATAAATAAATATGCAATAATAGATCAACATCATATCAGCCATATGACTCCCACTGTTGAAGATAGTCCTTTCCCATAGATTTCTAGAACAAACAATCCTGTACCCCTGCACCCAACGGCTCACGGCAACCTTTCATGATAGTTACATATGCTAAAAACTTACTGATACTAAAGTTACTGCAGTTTGGAAAGAAGCAACAGAATCAAATACCAATCAAAGAGCCTGTGGAAACGCTGGCGTAACGCTGACGTGAGGTCAACACTGGCCTCAGCAGAAGACCAGCGCTGCAGCATGGCAACATGCTGAGCTGAGGACCTTTTCGCCACCACACTTAGCAGTTAGTCGTACGTAAAGGAATAGTTTATTATTAGTGTTTTTATTTTATTGTTTTCTTGTGGTGGTATAAATAATTGATTTTTCTTTCTTTTCTTATAACGTTGTCATTGGTATTCTATGCATTTCAGATTTTTAGTATTTCAAATTATATCTTTATCACATCAGACGTCTACTGCAAACCAAAGTTCTCCCAAAACAATAAGGTAAGCTCGGCTTGCACAACGATCCCTAAACGTATTTAGTGACTAAACATGTTTAAATTTGATGTATTTGTATGATTTGACAACTCCGTAAATCATATTTAGCCACTAAATACGTTTAGGTATCAACCCTTATTGTCCTAATTAAAGTTAGCTTGGTTTTGTGGCGCCAAATGAATAATTTTTATACTTATTTATAAAGTAACTAGCTGTTGCCTGCGACTTCGTACGCGTTACAAGTACTACTAAATGTGTAGATAAACTATAAATAAAGCAAAACTCGCTGTTGCAACTTGACTTGACACCTCATTTTTATCCTATGGGATCTGCCCTGGGATGACCTGGGATAATAAGTAGCCTATGTGTTAATCCAAGTTATAATCTACGTACATACTAAATTTCATCGAAATCGGTTCAGCCGTTACGACGTGTTTGAGTATCAAAATAACAAACATAAATAAGTAAACAGAACGAGTGTGCTTTAGACCACACGACTGAAGCAAAACTTTTTTAGCACCTCTCTTGCCCGTACAGTATTATACGAAACGTATCTCTCTCTCTTTCTATCTTCACTAATTTATATCTCTCTCTCAACTTCCGTTTGCCTCGCCCGATCACACTTTTCGTAACGCTCGCGTCACGCATTCACCAGCTTACACCCCAAGTCACGCGTGCGTAAAGTTTTACATTTATAATATTAGTGTGATATGATTACTTCCAAGGACGTCTAAAACTGTTTGACATATTGCTTGTGCACTTTATGTTAGACATTAAATATACATTTTGAAATGTTTCGTCAAAAGGGTCTTTGGTATTTTACTTTGAAGTGAAGAATGAATCCAAAGAGGAAACATACGATGTCCTCATTATCCAGTTGGCGAAATATCAGCGCGGAATTTCAGCGCTGTGCCAAAACGCAAAGCTATTCAGACGTGTCTAATTATCTCGAGGTTTTCGGGTAGCTAAGTCGGCACGAGCCTAATTTTAGATATTCCAGAGGTCTTAGACAAGTTACATTTGATTCGCGATGACGCTAGTTGATAAGTCCGAAAATGTATGGGATTTGACACATGCTATAGAAATATCACGTGATATATCGACAACAAACCTATGTAGAAATCGAATCGATTCGAAGCGAATGTAAGTTGGCTACGGGCCCATAATACGGGTTTTCAGAATATACTATCGGCCCGTCCCGGCTTCGCACGGGTGGACATTTATTTTTAAACATTTTTTATTGCTATTTTTTACATCTTGGGTTTTATTATTCAAGTTTTAGTTAGAATTCCTAATTTTTTCTAGTAATAAATATAGGCTATGTTATTCAGGGATAATATAGCATTCTAATGGTGAAAGATTTTTTGAGTTAATTCGTTACAAACATACAAAAATACAAACCATTCCTCTTTATAAGGTTAGTAAGTAGGGTAGGTATATATACCTCCTTACTAATCTCCCCCAAGCCGACTGGTCCTCGTGGGGGATAGAGATCACAACCCTTCAACAACACAGAAAAAAATTACGAAAAGAGTCACAAAAAATCAAAAATTGCAGCCCTCAATGTACTTACATTGAAAAGCGAGGAAAACCTTACAGAAAGAACATATGCATTAAGGGCATAACATGGAATAGAGTAGCCAGAGAGAGATCTGAATGAAGTAGGTTGGAGGAGGCCTTTGCCAACTGGCAAACGGACTTACAGAAAGTTAAGAAGCACCAAATATGCAAATATCTTGATTATTTAAAATATTTATCTAACAGTGCAATAGTTTAAGAAACAATTGTATAACTTTGTCCGAATAAAAGGCTTTATTATTATTATATATACATACTGTAAGGACCATTATTAGTGTATCTACGTGTAGATGGAGGCAGCAGTTTTGAGTGCAAGCGAGAAGTATGAAAGCGATCAAACGGCAGTTCCTGATAATGATATCCCATCATTTAAAGTCGATTATTTTATAGTGCTTGATTTATTAAATACTTTAATTCTTAGTGTGACGTAGGACGACTAAATCGTATTTAGTGCCTAAATATGATTAAGAGAGTTGTCAAATCATACAAATACTACAAATTTAAACAGGTTTAGTCGCTAATTACGTTTAGGGATCTTTATACAAGCCGGGCTTAGCTTTGATTAAATCAATACTTTGTTTAAGGGTTCTTCGGCCTGAGGGGTTACTGATCTAATAACAGAGGAATGTCACAGAATGTATATATGTATACTATGCATAGTCTGTTTCAGTGGGTACAGATGATAGAAGAAATAGCTTACAACTTATGCGCTGAAAAATTTCACTTTTACGATGAAAGTTGTCGTTAACTATAAATAAATAAATATAAATAGTGCTGTGTGCAATGTCCAACTAAACAGAACTTATGCTATGGGAACCAGATAACTGATAGAATACTTATATACTTTTCTTTTGTAAATAGTTTGTTATAATATATAGAAAAACATCCAAACCTGGAACAAATATCTGTAGATCATGCAAACATTTGTTCCGCAACGGGAATCGAACCCGCTACCTCCGCGTCTCAGCTAGCTATTCGCCCACTGCGCCACGATGGTCAGCTGTTTTTTTTATTATATAACTGCTATTTATCTTGTGTTTATAAACTTATATAAAGCACGCTAACTATTTTTTATTAATTGTATCGCTTTTTATCTATTTCCACATTATTTAAATTTCGACCTAATTTTGATGTCAATGCAGCGTTTGACGTAACTGCAAGGCAAAGACTGTAATGAGAGTTGGCTAAAACTAAAATTACGAGAATTTGTTTAAAAGTTGAGAAAGAAAGAAGACATTTATTCACAAGAACTGTACGCAAGAAGCAGATGCAACTGAATACGAGTTTAAACCAGTATTATATTTCTGGTGCTGACTGTCTGGCCTTCATTATGGACGTGATCTAGAAATATGACAGAAACGTGAAAGATTGTAGAAGAACTAAAATAATAGATAATAATAGAAGCCGATTTTATACTATGGGAACCAGATAACTGATAGAATACTTATATACATTTTTTTTGTAATAACATATAGAGAAATAACCAGACCCGGAACAAATGAAAACAAAAGTCAAAGTCATTTATTGCGTACATATTGTTTTTCATAGGTCTTAAAGGTATTTCCGTTTCAAACATAAACCCTATGAGTGTATGAGGGTACCGTATGAGTACTTATTACTGTTCTTATTTTTATTATTAAGTTTATTATTAGCTGCGTTTTACTGCACTCTTAACTTAAATATTTCTACTCGATATCTTAGGTAGGTAGGTACAATTGCTTGGGCAGGCCACTTGTAATTATTCTTTTACTAATTAATATTTTTGTTATATTTTTTTCAAATAAGGCACTTTTAGGTGTTAACTTTTATCTGACGTCCGTGACGCCAATGCAGGTTTAATTGCTGTAAACCAGCGCTGAGCAATAAGTTTATTGTTCAGCATAATGCTGAGCCATTAATCTTTTTCGGTACAGGGCTCATAGTGACTGGGTACGTATTTTTAGTATTATTTTTTATTTTTCGTTTAAGTAACGTATTTTTTAATTGTCTGTATTTCATTGTCTTTATTCTGTGTTTCTTACTTGTGTCGAAATAAATGTCTATATCTATCCATCTTAATATCTGTAAATCATGCAAATATTTGTTCTGCAGCGGGAATCGAACCCGCTACCTCCTGCGTCTCATTTGGCTATTCGCCCACTGCACCATTGAGGTCTTTTTTTTTTATTCATCACAGAATCAACAGCACTTGATATCAATGTATACAAACTCTTATAGCTAATGCTATATATACTATAAAGTATAGGTTGTCGGACTTTGATCAATAATAGAACAGTATGGGCTGTAGTCATATTGGGTACAAAGTACCCAATATGACCTTCTAGTAATAGGTATACTAATGCATACCTACAAATTGTAATCCCCATGTATAACGTGAGGATAAGTCCCGCCACAGATCGCATGAGAGCACAGTTTCATTAGAGGGTAGCACGTTATATCGTGCCCTGTTTACATACGACTTATGTACAAATAAAATATAATACAAAATATTTATTTGTGTACAAAGTAATAATCTTAAAAACAATACAAACAATATTAAAGGACAAAAAATAGATCGTCACGCAGCATAATATACATTTTGTGACGCCTCACGGCGTGTAAGCAGTAGTAACACGCGCTTTGCGTATTTATTGAAACAAAAAATATAATTACACAAATAAATAATCAAAACACATTAAGACCTAACTGTTGCTCGCGACTTAATACGCGTTACACTACTAAATGTGTAGGTAACCTAGAAATAAGGCTAAACTCGCTGTTGCAACTTGACACCTCATTTTTAACCCATGGGATCGATTTGTGAGATAAAAAGTAGCTTATGTGTTACTTCAGGTTATAATGTACGTGCATACTAAATTTCATCGAAATTAGTTCAGCCGTTAAGACGTGATTGAGTAATAAACAAACAAACAAATAAATAAACAAACACCCAATCGCATTTATATTTATATACATTGACCTACAGTTTCATACCAATTACAAGTAACGGAAGTTCATGTTAAATGGGTACAATTTTATAATTATATTTTATTAAGGGTTAGAAATTGCAGTTTATTTTATTGTATTTATTACAATATTGCACAAAACAGACACATCCAGCAAATCAAAATATATAAAACATAGACGGGTTAGTTACACCATTTAAAACTCAAGAACGGCTGGACCTTAATCATCTTTGATTTGTTGGATTTGTCTGCGCCCCGAATTGCAGAATAACTTTTAAAATATCGGAAAAATTCACGGAAAAAGAAATTATGAACCAATTCCTTTTCTCATACAGATATAATGATAGCCGATTGATAATTCTACCGGCAACGTACATTGGCTGCCCGCGTCATATGCATATCAAGGCGTTACGAAGATCACCGGGTCAGCTAGTTTATACTTATATTATCTTTATAATTTGAAAGATTTGTATGGCACGAAAATAAACAAATTAGTCAATGTGTTCGCGCCGTGTCCGCGCCATTTTTCTGCCGTGCAATTGATGAATTTTGTTGTTTTGTGAATTAAAAACGTGTTTGTGTATTTGCTTATGTGTTTATCGGATTATAATCTCGGTAAGTAGCTTTGTACAATTTAATTTTGCTAAATAAACCATTATAGGAGTCGTAAATTCAACTTCTAAGAATTTGGTACTATGGTATTTATTTTCTCATATTTTGATCTAATTTGTTTATTTTGAGATTATTACATTTACATATTGGCTTTTGGGCTGAAATAAGCTATTTTTTATACTAATATTATAACTATACATGTCGGATTTGTTTAGAAATAAATCAATATGTGTCAGCGAAAAACCCAGCACAAACAAATTTATTTTTTAAAAGCTTGTAAATCAATATTTTTGTACTAGGGAATGTTTTGTTTTGTTTTGATGTCCTTCAGATTGAATGTAATAACACTTATTAATCATATAAAACATAATTTATCGCTTCATTTTTTAAAAATACCATTTTAAAACTTCGTGGTATTCTTATTTCGTAATTTTTGGTTATGAATTGTTATATTGCGAATATGCCATCACCCTTATACAAACTTTATATGTCATTCGAAGCGCTAATTCAATCTGAATAGAAAATACACACATATACACAATTAAATTCCAATAAGTGTGTAATAAGAGGTCAATAACCACCAGATGTCGACCCGCCGCTACACCGTCCCGCCATACAAAGTTTTAGCGCCGGCGAATAGGCCATTTTTTTTTGAGCGCGGTTGTAACGCCACCAGCTAACATTATAGTATCTATTATAGAAAAAAAATCATTATTAGCGTACTCTGCGCATAGTGCACATAGTGATAATGACTCCATGGCGCAGTAGGCAAATAGCTGGCTGAGACGCAGGAGGTTGCGGGTTCGATTCCCATTGCGGAACAAATATTTGCATGATCGTATTTTTCAAACTTTCGCGATCACTGTACATAATTAATAAAAAAGGTACATGCGAGATAAATACCTGTTTTAATCAGTAATTATTTTCATGATCTACAGATATTTGTCCACGGTTTGGTTGTTTCTCTATATATGTACTTATGAATTTATAAAAAAAATGTAGGTATATAAGTATTCCATCAGTTATCTGATTCCCATAGTACAAGTTCTGCTTAGTTTGGGGCTAGATACCGCTGTGTGAAATGTCCAGCAATATTTGTTTATTTTATTTATTTTTATTTACGTTACACTATTAACATCGTTCAAAGTTTTATAAATAGACCAATTAGATGTTTTAGCGTACTATCGTCATGTTTACATTTGTCGTATCGTTAAAAATAGTTATGCATACACGTGCCAGTTATATAAACATGTTATGTCACTGCTAGTTAATCATCGTTTTTCCTGCGTCCTTCAAAAATCAAATGTACTCAGAATGGTGTAGGAAAACCACGGCTTAGATAACTCCGCACGTACCTATTGACAGTAGGGTAATGCTGTTGACACAAACAAAATTAAATTTAGATGTAACAGTACTAAATTCTCTCTCTTTAGCTTGATGTGGCCAGAGAGTGACAGTTGTAATTAAAATGCTATCAAATCTAAATTTTATTTAGTTTGGGTCAACGGAATTTTCCCATTACTATAAATAAATAAATATTGCTGGACATTTCACACAGCGCTATCTAGCCCAAATTAAGCAGAGCATGGGAACCAGATAACTGATAGAATACTTATATACATTATTTTTTGTAAATACATACTTATAATATATAGAGAACCAACCAGACCCGGAACAAATATCTGTAGATCATGCAAACATTTGTTCCGCAGCGGGGATCGAACCCGCTACCTCCTGCGTCTCAGCCGGCTATTCGCCCACTGCGCCATGGAGGTTGTCAAAAACTAACTATAAACTAAACTAAAACTGCATTTTAGTCAAAGCCCTGACTGGACACTGTCGGCTTAATAAGCTATGGCTATGCGATACACAAACCTGCAGATTCTGTTATGAGGCGGCACGATCGCCCTTACATCTGTTAGGCGAATGTGGTCCACTAATGCGTAAACGTAGCGTTCATCTGAGCAAACACATTCTTAGCCCGGAGGAGCTAACAGCTATCACCCCTAAGAATATTCTACAGTTTTTAGCAGGTGTATGGCTTATTGGTGAACTTTGAACGCCCCCATAACCTAGGGGCGACACAAAAACAAGTGGCGATCACAATAGGCCTCGTGGCCGCAGTGAAACCAACGCCGCAAAATCTAATAAAAAAAAACTACAAACTAAAACTTACGCCACACTAAACATGCTAAGCTAAGAGCTACGCTAGGAGACATGCTTGTGACTAACTAGGCAGTAGGCCTAGCGAGGGTGTCGCTTGCAGTGTGGCGAACTGCGATAGTCGCCAATATGTTCACTAGGATCACTAAGCAACCAGCTTGACCCTTAACACTAAGCGAGGCTCGTAGTAGAATCAAAATAAAAAATCAAGATGTTTTATTCATTAAAATCATAAAGATCACTTTGAAACGTCAATTTTACCGCTTGTTCCTTCGCAACCAAGTTTGGAAAGAAAGGGAAGACACCAGGCTGGTTGTTATTTTTAATGATCCTTTTAGAATTCATAACAATAAAAATGAAAATAAATTACGTCTAAATTGTAACATTGTTGACCGAGTTGGAGCAATTTCAATCCCAAGCTTCTCTATCATCTAAATAATCCGATATGAAGGCTTTTTTATTAAGATTATATTTGATTACGTTTTTAACTTGGCGTTGGTGTCTGTAACACAGTATTCATACTAATACAGGCATCATCGTTTTAAACTGTACACATGACTGTATATTTGTTGTTCCTTAATAAAAAAAAAAAATGCTAATAACTTTGTTAATTGTCCATTTTTGTACATCACTTGGGAGTTTGTTATATAAATGTACACCTTGCCCTTTAAACGATATAATAACTTTATGGAGTCTACAGATGGCATCAGCGAGTTTATCTTTATTTCTAGTATTAAAATTATGATTATCGCTGTTTGTAGTGTGGTTTAGAGTCTTTTAGTGGGTTTATTTAGTAGTGTGGCCAGACTCTAAGAAGGTAGGGTAGGGTAGACTCTTAGGTAGTAGACTTTACTTCATCTAAAAATTATGTCCCAGGCACTAAAGCCTCCGTCCTTCACTCAGCCAGCAGGGCCAGGGCGTTCTACCAGAGCTGTGCGAGGAAAAAACCGCTAATAGCTACGCTGTGCGAGGCTAGGCAAATGAAGCTATCCTTATTGGTGATTTTTTTCCTCGCTTAGCTACCTCGCGAGAGATGTCTTTAGTGAAAACGTAGCCTAAGTTGGTAATTTAAGGAATCGCTATGTTTTTCACGATTTTGTCAAATTTAAACCTCAATTTGTCGATCGACTAGTTCTGTACTTGCTCTGTTGTGGTGCAACTTGTCAACTGGCACATAATTTAAAAGTAAGCCTCAGTTTAGATAAAACAGCGAACTCAATGAGGACTAGTCCCTATGGGCCAGTGATTTTGTCCAGCAGCTAAAACTCCTAAACGCTGCTCGAAATAATAACAATAGGGGATGTACATTGTACGTATATGCTTTGCTGATGTGAAACTCAACAGTACTTCAACGGATGGAAATGCATACATTGTTGTTTACCAATTTATTGATTGTATTCAAGCCCGGTTTTATAAAGCGCATGTCAGCCATAACACTGCTAAACATAGGCCTCCCCATATACTTTCAGAGCGACCGATCATGCACGGCCTGCACCTTGAACCTTGAACCTTTCTGCCCCAACGGCCGTCAGTTCTTCAAGCTATGTGCCCCGCCCACTACCGCTTCAGCTTGCTAACCCTCTTGGCTATGTCCGTTGGTTTGTCTACGAATCTCTTCATTTTTGATTCGATCTTGTAGAAAAACCCCAGGCGTAGCCCTCTCCATAGCTTTTCATAGGTAATACGAGTTTATTATGGAGGATCTTGTCTTATTTAATATAAAATAAAATATACCTACAACCTGTTTTGTTATGTACGAGATTAATTTAAAACAAACATCTGGGTCCGTACTTATTGATTTTAGAGGTGGGTTTAATACCGGTAGCTTGAATATTTATCGAGTAATCGATACCTTTCCAATAAATATTTTTAATGTGCTAATTTTCAATGTTACGATGCCGCTTAGTCAGTTTAACAGGTGCCTACTTACATGATAAATTACTTTGATTCGGTTACCCATTTATACAGGGTGTTTCATTGATATTTTAGGACTTGATATTAAGGTTGTTTTAAAATTTTAAATTCTACCCTATATTAGCCCTACCCGTGTTTTAATTTAATGTCGGGCTCTGGATGATGATGGTGATTATGGATTAACCCACATTTCATGGTTTGTTTTTGCCATAACAAAACACGTAGTATAAAAAACATACAAGTTTCTAGCATTAAAATTACAAAATACGGTCCAATTCGTCAGTGCCGGAAATAATCAGTCATCTCATAAGAACTCCTAAATGTAATTATACTTAGGTAATATTCTTGAAGGTATGTTTTTCATTTTGTAGCGACGCTGCCTGACGAATGTGCAATATGGTATATTACGTTATATTCTTGGCACTCGCGTTAATTAAATATTTCTATCTCCGGCCAACGACTTTGCAAGAGAAAATCAATATTATTGCTAATATACGTATAGATGAATGAAAATTCTTGATTATATTTTATAATTAAATTAAATTATATTATTGAATGAGTTGTGATTAAATCACATGATGTCTATTTTAGTTTAGGTCCAACACTTACAGCTTAAGCTTAAGCGTGCAATTTAAATTATATTTGAAGCTATATTAATTACAATGTCATATAGAAGTGTGTAGTGTTTCCTTATTCGTGATTTATTTTAATAAATATAAATATATTGCTGTACATTTCATACAGCGCTATCTAGCCCCAAACTAAGCAGTGCTTGTACTATGGGAACCATATAGCTAACTGATAGAATACTTAAATACTTTTTTTTTTGTAATACTTATATACAAAAACATCCAGACCCGGAACAGATATCTGTAGATCATCCAAACATTTATTCGGGAATCGAACCCGCTACCTCCTGAGTCTCAGCCGGCTAAAGGTAGGTTCCCATGGTGTGTGATACTGCAGACGGACGTAGACAAGCCCGCAGATATCTTAGAAAAATCAATACGAGATCAATTCAGAAACGATTAGGAGATTCGTATTTAAACCACGGACTCTTTTCAGTAGGTACTCTTCAAAATATTTATCAACGTTTATTAATTTCGGTACAGGTTATTAAAACAAGTACACTTATACAACTGTTTTTCTATTTCGGTACCGGAATCATGGCTAGCACAGCTAATCAGGAAAGTTAAATATCGGTACCAAACCTTAAACCTACCCCTTTACAAGGGACTTTGCCCCAGTCATTGATAGCCCCTCGTGCCTGTGTTTGTATGTGCGTGTATGTTGTAATTTATAAATAACTAGCTGACCCGCCGAACTTCGTACCGCCTTGAGAAGCATATAACGCTAGCTGTCAATGTACGTCGCCGGTAGAATTGTCAATCGGCCACCATTAGCTGTATCTATGTATGAGAAAATGAATTTTCTTCATATTTTATTTTTGGCGTGATATTTTCCGATAATTTAATAGTTATTCTGGTATTCGGGGCGGAAACATATACAAAAAATCAAAGATCATCAAAATCGGTCCAGCCGTTCTTGAGTTAGAAATGGTGTAACTAACCCGACATTGTTTTATACTAAATATATATTTTAATTTAATTTGAATGAATGAATGAATAAAAATTCTTAATACAATAAATGTAAGCAAAAATAAAAAATAAAACAAATAAATGTAAGCAGAATGGGCGGTTTCATCGCTTAACAAAGCGATCTCTTCCAGACAACCTTTGGATGGAGAGGATGATTGCTTAATGGAAGATTGGCTGAGGTGTAAAAAGAATAAACTTAATAATAGAAAAAGAAAAATTACTTAACCTATAAGGTTAAGTAATTTACATAAATATTAGGTACATAAATAATTAATTTGATTTGAATTCGTTTGATTTTATTTCTATTTGTAACATGTATGAGTCAATGGCTTGGAATAAACTATTTTTATTTACTTTTTAAGTAGTTTAAACTTTATGGGGCTGCAAACGAAAAGTATCGGTAAATATCGGTATGACGTCATACTAAAATTTTAGGTTATCCTTATTTAGCAGTAGCACACTCCATGTTTAAACATATTATATATTTATTTGTATACAACTCTACTAAAACAAAAGAGATAACTATAACCTCAACTGTCGTAAGAAAGCCTTATTTCGCTCGCTTCTTACGCAGTTAAAAGGATCCACACGCCTCAATATCGACTAAACCATTCCATCCTTGGCTACGACCGAAGCTCAGCGTTTCATGTGCCATAACGGGGTACGAAGAGATAAACACACTTTTACATTTGAAACAACCAGACCCAGAACAAATAATTATTAGAAACGATCTCCGTGGCGCAGTGTGCTGGTAAGATACAAGGAAATATTTGCATGATCTACAAATATTTGTTCACAATCTGGGTGGTTCCTCTTATTTTTATACGACATGGAGATGGAACAAACATATGGCCCGCCTGAGGTAAAGTGGTAACCGTCGCCTATAACAGATAATTGTCTCGTAGGGCACGCACATTGAAACGTGGCCAACGAAGCACTGCCCTGCGTCCATCATTTTTTTGTAGTAAAACTTCTTTACGCACGCTTGATTTGGAGAGTAAGCTGGTGAATGCGTGATGAGAACGTTACGAAAAGTGTGATCGGGAATGGAAGTTGAGAGGGAGATATAAGTTAGTGAAGATAGAAAGAGAGAGAGTTACGTTTCGTATATTACTGTAGGGGCAAGAGAGAGAGATGCGAGCACACATTTTCTTTCTCTCTTTAATTTAACATATATATATATATATATATATATATATATATATATACATACATACTTAAAGATGGAGCTAAAGAAGTTTTACTTCAGTCGTGTGGTCTAAAGCACACTCGTTTTTTTTTTGCATCCGGAGTTAAAACATAATGTAAGAATGACATCTCGGATTAAATTTTGTTACCTAATTGAATGTTCTTAATGTAGTAAATGTGTTGTATATAAACTATGATCAATCATCATCATCATCATCTCTGCCCGTCTGCACTCACTGTTGGGTATAGGCCTCCACTTTACGCCATTCTGTCCGGTCCCTCGCGAGTCCCATCCATTGACACCCAGCTAGGCTTACAACGATGATGATGATTAGGATCCATCAAATGATTAAAATTAAATTTGCAGCGTTCTTAGCGTTGCTGGCATTGACCCTAACGGGGTCAATGTACTAACATAAGTATAAATAAGACCTGTCCTGTACTAGGTACAACAAAATAATATTATACTGTAATTACATGAATGCAACAAACTAGTGGTTCGCCCCGAACTGAGATTTCGCGAGTCAACCATTTATATATATTTTTTGTAATCTTTGAATATCAAAATGGTGCCATGAAATGCATAACCAATCTACTTGACCTACAGTTTCATTCAAATAACAGGCAACGGGAGTTCATGTACATTGGTTACTATTTTTTGTAGTATAGATTACAGGTATTCTAGATTCCAGACTTTTCCCTATATTTGTGTCACTAAAGCTACACGAATACCAAAGTTTAGCACCGTGGGGTCCCTGGTGGACACTGTAAATTTTGTCAAAGTTCAGTATTTAGTATGGCTAATAATTAACAAGGCAAGGACAAAACTAAAAATTAAAATGGGTCTAAATATACTAATGAAGACGTTTCATTTGACGTCCTATTTGACCTAATAGTCTAATTTTCATTTTTTTACCCCTCTTGAACCCTAATATCTCAACAACCCCCAAATATTTTTAGCTCATTTAGTCACACCGAAATTGTGCCATCACTACTTAACTATATATCAAATTTCACGATGATCGGAACAACGCTTCGAAAGTTATCTTCGGACAACAAAACATACATACCACGCCGATTTGCCCAAGTTGGTTTGGAGATCTCGATTCGCTCGATCAATGAATATGAAATATAATAAGTAAATGAATAATAAGTATTTCCCGTATGAGATAAATACAATGTCTTTGAGATCTAATAACTAAATACAAAAGGTCAAACAAGTCACAAAGCAGTCAGACATTTGACGAGGTTGTACCAAAGTTATTATCTAATTATAGTCTCTGATAGGCCATTGCACCTAACGTTCCTACTACCTTACAGCCATTTTACGCCAAAAAAATACAACAAAAAACATGGCAGATGACTGATCTGGATTTTTTAACAAGCTCCTTACTGCCCGCGGCTTCGTCAGTAAAAAGTAGCCTATGTCTCAATCCGGGTCAAAATATATCTATAGGGCGTTTGGTAATATACTGATGATATTCAACTGACGGTTTTTCAAAACATAAATAAATAAATATCGCTGGACATTTCACACAGCGCTATCTAGCCCCAAACTAAGCAGAGCTTGTACTGTGGGAACCAGATAACTGATAGAATATTTATATATACATATATATATATATATATATATATTTTTGTAAATACATACTTATAATATATATAAAAACACCCAGATACGGAACAAATATCTGCACATCATGCAAACATTTGTTCCGCGGCACACGGTGACACGAGATTTTAAATTATTTTAAAAATTAGACTTTAAATATGAAATGTATAAAATATTAACATGCCTACCGTAGAGTTTGTGAATAAAAAATAAAACGCAACAAGTAATAAAGGTTTGTTATAAAAAAACTAATGACCTACTGTCATCTGGCAATGGATGTCAGTAGTTGTCAAGTTCTTTTTATAACCTACCAACATCCTGAATTTAATACATTTCCGATTGTTGATTAGAAAATGTATATAATTCCTAGGAAAAGGATTATAAAAATATTTCATACCCGTATCCTATCGATCATAGAATTTTGTAAAAATTCCTTAACTAACATTACATACATTTCTGGCAACATATATATACCATATTTCAACGAAATTGGTTTAGTCGTTAAGACGTGATTGAGTAAAAATCACAGGCCCAAACTTTCGCATTTTTAATATTAGTATAGGTAGCTACATGATACAATCTTGGCAAGTAGATTAGACTGTAATTATTTACAGCTCAATAAAAGTTGATCGATATAAGATGGTTCATACCCTCGTCACCATCGTATCATCATGAATCAGATGCGGATATTGAATCAGAATTGCTCGACATAATAATAGCATTGATATAATCGATGTCGCCTGATTTATGTGTTCAATTTACAAGTTTCTAGTAACAAGTCCCTTTAACAATAATAGTAGATTATTAAACGAGGGGATAAAGCAGTGTCTTGCATCACGGGTACTGAATCCCGAACGTAACGAATGATTCTAGAGTTAACTCACGAGCGAAGCGAGGGAGTTCTAGAACTAGAATCCTGAGTGCAGAGAGGGATTTAAGTACGCCCAAGATGCAGAGAGCTTTATCCACGAGGAGAATACTCTACTTTTCACACTTTCTGCGAGACAATAAAAACCAAATCTAGGTGGGTGCATTTTGTTCAGAGGTTAGTTCGATTTACGAATAAGTTCCTATTGGGTGGATCCCTTTGGTTCAAATTTTAATTTAGATGTGGTTTCAAATTCAAATCACATTATGCCCTCGCGGGCATAACGAATTTTATTACAACTTTACTCCCGGCTCAGCCGTAGGGATTTAATCACCTGCTTTCGGTGAGGTTTACATGACATATACCTAATTTTAATACTAATTTGTTGAGCAGGTGCTGTGAAAAATTATTATTTTTTCTGCTTTTCGCCTGACTATGATTCAAGTGTATGTAAATATTGATAGCCAGATTTTCGATTGACAATCCCATTTTGTTCAATATCACTGTTAGTTTTATGACTTCTGTGGCTAGACAGCAATGCTGCTTGGCGGAAGAAATAGATATTGTGGTAGTACTTCACCGGGCGAGCTCTTCCACAGGGAACTCTACTATTCATTAAAAAAAATTACATTCTATGGCTGATATGGCTTCCCCATAACGGCTCCCAGCAACCATTCGTCGTTGCATCTAGTGTTAGTATAGTGTTCACCTTACATTTGTGAAGGACTTTCAAACATTGAACCAACGAACAAAAACTTTAAAAACGTATTTTGGGTAACACGAAGGTAGGTACCTAATTGACAAAAATATTTACATTACCTTTTCGTATGAGAAAAACCTTTATAAAAATTATCATTGTCAGTGTTTGTTCAGAGCCCGTAGAATATTACCGTAGTATATTACGCTTTTGGTGTTAGAATGAATATTTATTAGGATATTTAGAAGTTTATTTTTAACAAAAATATATCCAACTTCAGAAAACAGAAAATTGAAAAATGATGGGTTTGCAAATTTAAGAGTTGATGATTTTCTCATCAGATCTTAACTATTTGAATGAATGCATGTTTATTTAATATGAGATATAAACTATCTGGAATGGTTAAAATCAGAGCTTTTAATAAAAAAGAATCATTGTTGTTTATGTATGCTTAATGGTACTCTTACACCGCCGTCTTTTGATTTTTGTTTATCCTGTCAATCCAAAGGATGTCTGGAAGAGATCGCTTTTAGCGATAAGACCGCCCATTGTACCATTATTTATTGTTTATTTCCTTTGTTACTGTATTTTTGTTTGGCGTGCAATAAAGAGTATTTCATTAATTCATTCATTGTAATCGAACAACGTGGTAAACTATTATCGCTGAAAATACATAAAAAAATATTACGATGAATTGTAATATTTTTTTACAATTCATCGCATGCCCTAAGCTAAAGCGACCACTGAGTTAGGCTCCGTACTGACAGTGGCCAAGTGGAAGAGGTGCATAAAGCACTTAAAGCGGGATTAGCTAGCTCTTACGATAACGACATAATTATGGATAGAGGATAGAAAGACCTTTGGCATACAGTAGTTAACTTCGGACTTATAAATTAATAATACATAATTATGTAAATAAAATGGCATTCCCAATCAAGATGGCGCTGGCGGCCGCCCACTGACTAGAGGTTATAAGTTTCCTTCTATTTGGAAGCCTTGTGATTTTAATGAATAAAAATATTTTGATTTTTATTGAGGACAGATTGCAGATAAACACATCGATTTTATAACACCCTTATATTCATGTGGGTTAATAAATAGCGAAAACTAAAACATATACTTGTTCAGCATAAAGCTGAACCATACACCTTTTTCGGCACAGGGCTCAGAGACTTAATTTTACATAAAGCGCGTTTGAAAACGAATTTGAATTTGTGAAACTATGAAAATGAAAAATATATTTATTTGCTGTATAACAAAAATTAAACAAAAAAATTAGACAAATAACTCAGTTGGATATATACCAGTGTGTTAGAGTAGGTAGATATCCATTTAAACTAAAAGTATTTAGTGATATCCACAGTAGGAACACACGTAGAGATCTAGTTACGAATAACCAATTTTGAACTTTACTTTCTATTTTCAATCGTCTGATCTGATGTGAAGATTACTTAAAACACTATGTATACGTATATGTATAATTTGACAACTCTCCATATCATATCTAGCCACTATAGTTGATTTAGGTGTGTCCTCTATGTAATTACCTATGTAGTTTCTGTGTGTTTGTTACTTGTGCCAAAATATGTTCACATATATGTATGCTGTTTTTTTTTTCTTGTACTTTTGGTACAATAATTAACTGCTACCTACTGCTAACTAATTCAAAACGCGGATGAATTTTAATTTGAAATTAACATATCCATTTGCAATATTACAAAAAGATTTTGATTTTTTGTACGTTTATGTTATTATGAAAAGATATTGAAAACTTGGTAAAAAATTATCAAATGTTGAAAAATATTGCATTTGTAAAATAATTGATCGAGCGAAGCGAGATCTCTAAAACAACTTGGTCAAATCGGCGTTGTATGTATGAATGTATGTATATTGTATATAATAAACTTACTTTATTGCACACCATAAAAAAACAATTACCTAAGAACAGCGTAAATCCATATTAAACCATTGGTGATCTTACCGTTAAATACCAATCTCTACCAGACAACCTTTGAATGGAATGGGATATGAATTGTTTAAAACTTTAACTATCTTTGTTTTTAGTTTTCTTTTGTAACTGTCTTGTAAGGTGTATGTACAATAAAGATTTTGTATTATTTCACTTTTGATTTTATTTAGCTCCAGCTGTTAGGCAATTTAAAGTAAAACAAAAGCAAAGGCGATTTAGATGGACTGGGTGAGGCTCTAAGCTACATAATTTTGTATAATCGAAATTTGGTGATTCACCTTGTATAAAGCATAAAGTAAATAAGTACATAAGTTCAAATAAATAATATTCTATCAAATTAAAATTATTCAGCAAACACATCTCCAAAAACTTCATTTAAATACTTGTTATTTCATCACAATTAATTATAATAATTTGTTTTTTTTTTATTTAGCTGTATCGCTTGTGCTTAGGCAATTTAAAGTAGAATAAAAGCAAATGTTATTTAGATGTACTGTAGGGTGACGTCCTAAGCTACATCATTTTGTATGATCCAAGTTTGGTGATTCACATTGTGTAAAGCCTAAAGTAAATAGGAACCTAGATTAAAATAAAAAATTCTCTTTTAAATTAAAATTATTCAGCAAACACGTCTCAAAAAACTTGATTTAAATAATTGTTATTTCATCATACTTAATTATAATAAAAAATAATTATTGCAACGTGTGGAATATAAAAATTAAATGACGTTCGAATTCAAGTTTGACTCAAGACGACCTTAGCCACCAACCAAGGTAAAAATAATTTACATTTTTTAGATAGGTTCAAAGTAATTACAGACACATGTTATCGAAGAATATTTATATTCTTTTGTACCGTAATTTACAGAATGTAACCGATGGCGTTTGTTCAGCTGACTAATAAAACAGATCTAAATAACGATATTCGCTTGAAAATTCTAATAAAAACACACTCAAACCAAATCGATGTGAAGAAATCCAAATTCGTACACACACTTTTCACTTGCACGGAAAAGATAGCACTGGAATTGTTTATAATAAACTTCACTCCCGTAAATACGACTTTCCCGCGAAAAGTGGATGTGGAAGCACGTGAGCCCGACTACGTTGTACAGCACAGACTGACTTCACTCATCAGTCGCGATGGAGCGAGACTGCCAAAACGAGTCGACGTAGCGAATTATTTATCTAAAATTGTAACCTTTTCGACCGGTTTGATGCCCGATAATATCGTAATAAAAACCAAAAATAACACCACAAATATAAAATGCTGCATTTTAGTTCCATAATTTTGGAGACTGTATTAACTGTTTGATTTGCAGAGCGAATGCAGAGGAAAATAGGTTAGTATTGGTCGTTTTGAGTGAACAAATGGTTCACACTTAAAACTCGTTTATTTTTTGTGTAAAACGATTTATGTGGCGCTGATTCGGAATATGAGGTGAAAACCAAATCAAAAAATCAAAAATTCTTTATTTCTCTGTCATCATCATCATCATCATCATTCTCAGCCCGTGTCGACCCACTGCTGGGCATAGGCCTCTCCTTGTTTCTGCCACTCTTCCCGATCCTGTGCCAGTCTGAACCACGTACACCCCACGGTCTTATGGATGTCGTCGACCCATCTCGCTGGTGGACGTCCCCTATTTCGATGGCCAGTTCTCGGCTTCCACTCTGTTAGTGCCTTAGTCCACCTGTCGTCACTACGTCTGGCCAAGTGTCCTGCCTAACTCCACTTGAGCCCCAATATTCGCTTGCTGACGTTTTGTACTTTAGTCTGCTTGCGAATTTCGGTATTGGGAACTCGATCTAAGAGTGTGATGCTGAGCATGACGCGCTCCATGGCTCTCTGTGCTACACTTATTTTGTGCACAGCCTCCTTCGTGAGCCTCCATGTCTCGGCACCATAAGTCATAGTTGGCAGGACACATTTCTCTGTCATGCTTTACAATAAATGGCGCCCTACTTGCCAAACTAAGTTTGTGGAAACTTGTATCTTGGCAATTAGTGCTCTTCCTTTTGATTAAAACTACTTATAGAGATGTGAACTAAGAACAAATTAAATGAACTAAAAAAATAAATTACATTACATTATGTACATAAATTACTTATTAAAATTAATTATTGTCTTTACATAAGAATTAGGATCCCCACTATTCCTATTTAATTAATAGTGGTGTGTGTGTGTTTGTGTGTGTGTGTGTGTGTTTGTGTGTGTACCTTAAATAATTATTATAAAAAGATCCTCGGTTTCAGTATAGGATAAAACCTTCAGCCAATTAGTTACTGTATCTTAACAATTTCTTGCGGAAAGATCGTAAATCTGCAACCATTTCCTGCGTAGACATGCCCCTGTAATGTCAACACTATAGAATACAGCAGTTGTATGATCAAGTAAGTAGATTGAACTTAATTCGTTTGACGCGGTGTTTACCCCGAAACCTTGTAGGGATGACATCATATCAGCCACAGGGCGTTCACTGCTGATGGGGGGCCTATGCCACCCCATAGAATTCCAGAGCAACCGCTCTTGTGCGGCAACTTTTCAGGTCGTCTTTCCCCGTGGTGCGTCCGAGTGGTGATCCGTCCTACGCTGCGCTTTCTAGAGATGTAAATACTAATTAATAATTAAACATTTCACAAATTTTAAACAAGTTATGAGAAACAGAGTATTTTTTTAGTCCCACATAATTCAAAAAGAATAAATGCATACGCGGAATTTTCATAAACATGCAAAGTTATGAATTACCCGTATTTTATATTTAAACTGCTTGAGATACACATTGCGTCGTATATGGTACATTTTAAGGGTTGTCAAGACTTTCAAATCCATGTTTTATGTAAAAAATATTTACAATTAGACAATACAATAAAACACTCTGAAATTAATAGGACTCGATATGATGAATATACGAGTATTAATTAGTGACCGACCAAAAGTTTGGTTTCGGTTTCGGCCAAAAAAGGGCCGAAATTTTCAGCCGCGCCGAAACTGGAATTCTTTTGTGAATAATCGTGCGCCGTTCTTTTGCGAACTGGTGCTCGCCCGCCGCGGCGCCGGCTCAGTTCGCCGCCGTCCATTGTTAGTCGCATAGAGTTGAGGTTGTGTTTAGCACATAAATGATTTTGGGTAAGTATTGTTTATGTTTTTACTTGTAACACCATTCAACAGTTTGCATATATAATATATATTATATATGCACATAAATGTGAAAAATTCACTAGATTTCAGTATACAATAGAAATTTTAAATATGTTTAAGTAAGTTACGGTTTCGGTTTCGGTCGAGACTGAGAGCAAGGCCGAAGGTTCGGTTTCAGTTTTGGCTGATAACCCTGTTTCGGTCGGACACTAGTATTAATGAGCCCAAACTCAAATGTCAAATGTCCAGCATTATTTATTTATTATTATTAATAAGTATAACATTATCGGAATACCGACTTGTTACTTCTAGCGGTCGTATCTATTTTATGAAAGATAATAATAAAAAATTAAATAGATATGATATGAAATAGCTTAATATAGATATGAAGTCACACTAAAAGTAGGTGAAATTTATATTCATAGATTATCAGATAACCTGATTATCAAATCAGATAAGAGGGTGAAATCTTTTTCTTAAAATGTTACGACCTCTAGAACTCACTTTAGAGATGAATGAAAATTTTATTCACTTAAATAACAAATATAAAAATAAATTAAGATTATAAATAAGACAAGATAGTGAAATCTTATAAAAATAGATTTATAGATATTATAAAATGTATCATATTAATGTATTTATTTATAAATGTATTTGAATTTATAGAAGAAAATCGTTTTGACATATATTCACCTGGGAAAATACAAAAAAAAAAATTAAATCAGGTATTCGTAGATCTTGAAGCCCTTGAAATCTGAGATCAAAATAATTTGACGACCTCCGTGGTGCAGTGGGCGAATAGCCGGCTGAGACGCAGGAGGTAGTGGGTTCGATTCCCGCCGCGGAACTAATGTTTGCATGATCTACAGATATTTGTTCCGGGTCTGGTTGTTTCTCTATATATTATAAGTATGTATTTACAAAAAAAAATGTATATAAGTATTCTATCCCATAGTACAAGCTCTGCTTAGTTTGGTGCTAGATAGTGTTGTGTGAAATGTCCAGCAATATTTATTTTTATTTATTTATGTATAGAAAAGTACCTATTGTGCAAGAGACTTTTAAAGTCTATAATTTTAAGTACCCACTCACGCGTCAACCCTATAAATAAACGTATGTAAATAACTTCCTATGCTTATATTACACAATAAACGACTATATTTATCAAAAAATAAGGTTTTTTTCTTCTCTGGGACGTACAAGGTTATAGTTTATCTTTATAAGTTCAAAATAAACGGGTAAATAGCACTTGAAGTTGAAACTAGCAGTTATCAAAATTGTTGTGGTAGTAATTATGCGTTACAATTTACATTCTAAACTTCCTTGATATATAGGTATGTTCATAAAAATATATTTCTATTGGTATAAGTTTGATATATTAATATTAGAATTTTTTTCAGTCATATACTGAAAAAAAACTCGAGTTGTGAGTATATACTAATTATATTATTTTTATATGAGTAAAATGCCTTTTATAACAGGAAGAATGTACAATTATTTACAATAAAATACAGAAAAAACAGTTGAATCATCTAAAAACCGTTGCAAACGATCTATAGATAGCTCAACTGATCTAGATTACTACCAGGTGGAAGTGTCCCCATTAGACTAGATGCATTGTCCCGCTGAATTGCAATGCTTATGCGCTGATCCAGATAAGCACCAGCTCTCGAATCACACGTCGCTTCGACCAGCCGCCCAGAAAGAATTTTGAAAACGCGATCGGCCCCGGTACCCCATGGACCCCGGGTCTCGACCCCAAATGGCTCAAATACGTTAGCTCTGTCGAGATTTCTATATTTGCGCCGGTTGAGATATTTGGCTGAATTTGCCGCCGCACCGGCCTCAACTGCTGTACCAGACAGGTGAGATGGCGCAAGGGTATCGACGCATGTGGCGTCCCACACCAAAGGCCTACCCTTCTCCCAAGGTACAAGAGTCAGGCCTCATACCATCGTCACATATCAGACCATTCGGTTCGAGAACGGCTGGAACGTTGACGCTGCAAAAAGCCCGGCGTATGATATCATTAAGGCTAGCGTGACGGGAAAACCTACCAGCGGCCCTAGAACACGATAATCCATGGTGACTAATTCAATAGAAAAGACAGTTTCTACATAAAAAATAAATGTGTCCATAAAACTTCCCTGTTTTATAATCAAAATCTCGAGAAATTCGATAAAAAGCTGCACAACGAAATGTTAGAGAACAAGCGTATTGTACGATGCCACATATTACAAAAAAGTTACTACGTACCGTTCAAGAAAAAAAAGTATATAAGTATTCTATAGTTTGGGGCTAGATAGAGCTGTGTCAAATGTCCCGCAATATTTATATTTATTTATTTTTTACGGTCCGCATCCTGACACTGTGCAAGAAGCAAAAAGTATACCTATTTTTAAGTTATGGTTTAAATTAAACGATGGCTTATTGAGCAACATTTCTGATACTGTGATTTAATAATAAATTATACATTGTAATTATTAACATTAATTTTTTTATTTTAAGCGAAGTCGAATGTGTGTTTATTTTATTATATAAATTAGGTATCAATTTAAAATCTTGTACCTAAATAGAAACTTGTCATTAATATTGCCAATAAAGCGTCTGGCAGTGGACTGCTACATGCATAATTATGATGATGATCCCCTACATTTACAACCCTAACTACACATTGTTGTGTCACAGGCACAATGCACGCAGGCTTTGATAACATGTCGTCCACACACACCGTACTCGATTTACTATGCTTTTATTCTACGATGAAAATAGATCGAATCAAAATAGTCTAAAAAGATGTACCTATACAGAGAATATTTGAATAATCACAACTTATACGTACTATTAAACGTTATCTTTTCCTGCATGCAAAGTAACATCAAAATTATTTTATCCAATAAACTGAAATAGAACCTCGAGTTACAAACTTATCAATTCTGGTTGTTTTTCAATATTTATAAGTATGTATTAAAAAAAAAGTATATAAGTATTCTATCAGTTATCTGGTTCCCATAGTACAAGCTCTGCTTAGTTTGGGGCTAGATAGCGCTGTGTGAAATTTCCAGCAATATTTATTTATTTTAATTAAAAAAATAATCATCATTTTTGGCACAATTGTTACTCGGCATATTTGACATCGGTATGTTCGTGGTTGACGGAGGTCCCATGATGTTTTTTCCTCCTATCGGTTCTTGAGGAAACTTGGGTGAATCATTCACCGACATGCTATTTCTGTTGCTCACTCAATTAAAAGATAAGCGTGAACAAATTTTAAAAAATACTCCGACGAATTAAGAACCTCCTTTCATGAAGTCGGTTATATATAATAAACTAGAGGTTGCGTTGTGCGCGAGCTGCTCGCAGCTCGCGTGTTTTTCTTTTAGTCGAAGAAGTAATTAAAGAGGATATCGAGCTGTTAAAAGCCATCAAACAGGTTATCCATGTGTAAGAAGCAGTCAAAGACGATATCGAAATGGAAGAAGCAATCAAATAGGATATCGAAGCAGCAAAAACAATCAATGAGGAAATTAAAGTTGAGTAAGCAATCAAAGAGGATACCGAGGTGGTAAGAGCATTCTAAGAGGATGACGAAGTAAAAAAAGCAATCAAAGACGATATCGAAGTAGAAGAAACAGTCAAAAACGATATCGAAGTGGAAGAAGCAATCAAACAGGATATTGAAGTGAAAGAAGCGATCAAATAGGATATCGAAGTAGCAGAAACAATCAAAGAGGAAATTAAAGTTGAGTAAGCAATCAAAGAGGATACCGAGGTGGTAGAAGCGTTCTAAGAGGATGACGAAGTGCAAAAAGCAATCAAAGACGATATCGAAGTGGAAGAAGCAGTCAAAGACGATATCGAAGTGGAAGAAGCAATCAAAGAGGATATCGAAGTGGAAGAAGCAATCAAAGAGGATATCGAAGTGAAAGAAGCCATCACAGAGGATATCGAAGTGAAAATGCTATCAAAAACGATATCGAAGGTGAAGACGCAATCAAAGAGAATATTGCAGTGCAAGAAGCAATCAAAAGGAAATCGAATATGATATCGAATTGGTAGAAGCAATAAAAGAGGATATCAAAGTGGAAGAAGCCATCAAAGAGGATATCGAGCTGTTTAAAGTTATCGAAGAGGATATCCATGTGTAAGAAGCAGTCAAAGACGATCGAAATGGAAGAAGCAATCAAATCAAAGAGGACATCCAAGTGGAAGCAGCAATCAAAGATGATATCGCAGTGGAAGAAGCAATCAAAGGGGATATTGAAGTGAAAGAAGCAATCAAATAGGATATCGAAGTAGCAGAAACAATTAAAGAGGAAATTGAAATTGAGTAAAAGACGTCGAGGACAATGGTAAAAATAAAAAACGGTTTCACCAAAAACTTATACTAATATTTTGTAAAAGTTTCCTCGAGCTATCTCTTCCCGTTTAAAAGATACGAGCGATTTAAGTTTAGTATGAAAACCCATAATTTTGTAGAGTGGAAATTGTAGTAAAAGAAGCAATTGAAGAAAATATATAAGTAGAAAAAGCAATTAAAAAGGATATCAAAGTGGAAGAAGCAAACATAGAGGATATCGAGGTGAAAGAAGCATTCAAAAAGGATTTCAAGATCAATGATGGTAATAAAAAAAATATTCGACCTAAAATTAGTACCATTATTTTGTAAAAGTTTGCTAGGCGTAACTGTTCCCGTTTAGAAGATACGAGCGATTTAAGATTTGTATTAAAACCCATAATTTTGTAGAGTGGGAATTGAAGTAAAAGAAGCAATTGAAGGAAATATATAAGTAGATAAAGCAATTAAAAAGGATATCAAAGTGGAAGAAGCAAAAATAGAGGATATCGAGGTGAAAGAAGCATTCAAAGAGGAAGACGAAGTGAGAGAAGCATTCAAAAAGGATGTCAAGGGCAATGATGGTATTAAAAAAACTATTCCACCAAAAATTAGTACCAATATTTTGTAAAAGTTTGCTAGGGGTAACTCTTCCCGTTTAGAAGATACGAGCGATTTAAGATTTGTATTAAAACCCATAATTTTATAGAGTGGGAATTGAAGTAAAAGAAGCAATTGAAGAAAATATATAAGTAGATAAAGCAATTAAAAAGGATATCAAAGTGGAAGAAGCAAAAATAGAGGATATCGAGGTGAAAGAAGCATTCAAAGTGGAAGACGAAGTAAGAGAAGCAATCAAAACGGATGTCAAGGGCAACGATGGTATTAAAAAAACTATTGCACCAAAAATTTGTACCCATAATCTGTAAAAGTTTGCTAGGCGTAACTCTTCCCGTTTAGAAGATACGAGCGATTTAAGATTTGTATTAAAACCCATAATTTTGTAGAGTGGAAATTGTAGTAAAAGAAGCAATTCAAGAAAATATATAAGTAGAAAAAGCAATTAAAAAGGATATCAAAGTGGAAGAAGCAAAAATAGAGGATATCGAGGTGAAAGAAGCATTCAAAGCGGAAGACGAAGTAAGAGAAGCATTCAAAAAGGATCTCAAGGGCAATGATGGTATTAAAAAAACTATTCCACCAAAAATTAGTACCAATATTTTGTAAAAGTTTGCTGGGGGTAACTCTTCCCGTTTAGAAGATACGAGCGATTTAAGATTTGTATTAAAACCCATAATTTTGTCGAGTCGATATTGAAGTAAGAGAAGTAATTGAAGAAAATAGAAAAATAGAAAAAATAATTCAAAGGTATATTGAAGTAAAAATGCCATCAAAGAGGATTTCGAAGTTATAGAAACAATTAAAGAGGATATCAAGGTGGAAGAAACATTCGAAAACGAAAAGGAAGTGAGAGAAGAATTCAAAATGATGGCAAGGGCGATGATGACCGTAAAATAACGATTCCACCAAAAATTTGTGCTACAAAAAAAAATTGATTTTCCAAAATGATCACAGTGGATGTTGCATAATAAAAAAAAAATTGACGTTCCAAAATGATCATGTGGATGAGGCATAATTTAAAAAAAAAATGATGTTCCAAAATGATCACAGTGGATGATGCATAATAAAAAAAAAAATTGACGTACCAAAGTGATCATTGTGGATGACGCGTAATTAAAAAATTGATGTACCAAAATGATCACAGTGGATGTTGCATAATACAAAAAAAAAATAATAATAATTGACGTTCCAAAGTGATCATTGTGGATGAGGCATAATTAAAAAAAATGATGTTCCAAAATGATCACAGTGGATGATGCATAATAAAAAAAAATAATTGACGTTCCAAAGTGATCACTGTGGATGAGGCATAATTAAAAAAATTATGTACCAAAATGATCACAGTGGATGTTGCATAATAAAAAAAAAAAATTGACGTTCCAAAGTGATCATAGTGGATGAGGCATAATTGAAAAAAAAATGATGTTCAAAAATGATCACAGTGGATGATGCATAATAAAAAAAAAATAATAATTGACGTTCCAAAGTGATCATTCTGGATGAGGCATAATAAAAAAAATTATGTACCAAAATGATCACAGTGGATGTTGCATAATACAAAAAAAATAATAATAATTGACGTTCCAAAGTGATCATTGTGGGTGAGGCATAATTAAAAAAATGATGTTCCAAAATGATCACAGTGGATGATGCATAATAAAAAAAAATAATTGACGTTCCAAAGTGATCATTGTGGATGAGGCATAATTAAAAAAAATTATGTGTTGCATAATAAAAAAAATAATTGACGTTCCAAAGTGATCATTGTGGATGAGGCGTAATTAAAAAAATGATGTACCAAAATGATCACAGTGGATGTTGCATAATAAAAAAAAAATTGACGTTCCAAAGTGATCATTGTGGATGAGGCATAATTAAAAAAAATGATGTACCAAAATGATCACAGTGGATGTTGAATAATAAAAAAAAAATTGACGTTCCAAAGTGATCATTGTGGATGAGGCATAATTAAAAAAAATGATGTTCCAAAATGATCACAGTGGATGATGCATAATAAAAAAAATAAAGTAATTGACGTTCCAAAGTGATCATTGTGGATGAGGCGTAATTAAAGAAATGATGTACCAAAATGATCACAGTGGATGTTGCATAATACAAAAAAATAATAATAATTGACGTTCCAAAGTGATCATTGTGGATGAGGCATAATTAAAAAAAATGATGTTCCAAAATGATCACAGTGGATGATGCATAATAAAAAAAATAAAATAATTGACGTTCCAAAGTGATCATTGTGAATGAGGCATAATTAAAAAAAATGATGTACCAAAATGATCACAGTGGATGTTGCATAATAAAAAAATAATAATTGACGTTCCAAAGTGATCATTGTGGATGAGGCATAATTAAAAAAATGTGGATGTTCCAAAATAAACATGATGGACGTTGCATACTAAAAAAAAAAAAAAAAATTGGATGTTCCAAAATGATGATGATGACCTTTGCAAAAACTATGAAAGTTGTCTCATGCCCCTCCACCACCATTATATAGAATCAAGCAAATTTACAGTAATTTTATAGTACACACAAGCCATGGGCTCCCTGCAAAAACAGTATGAAAATTACGGCAAACGAAATATACGGTTTACGGTATTCATACAGAAATATTTTGTATGGGACAATTTTTTTTTTGTATGAAAGACAATTTTTTTTTCATGGAACCGGATATAAAAAAATGTCCTCTGCAACATTAGTTTTTGCACCAACTCTCTAAGACCTATACTTTCCGAGATACGAGGTCGATGTGAGCGAATGGGGGACAAAAGGGGTACTTTAGGATTTATTCCCAACTCATCGGAACTCCCTCTATACGATCCCACCAAACATTTTCACCCTACGAGGGGGCATCTGGGAGAACAAACATGTCAATGAGTCAGTCAGTCAGTCAGTGAGTGGTAATCGAGCTTTATATAATATAACTAGAGGTTGCGTTGTGCGCGAGCTGCTCGCAGCTCGCGTGTTTTTCTTTTAGTCGAAGAAGTAATTAAAGAGGATATCGAGCTGTTAAAAGCCATCAAAGAGGATATCCATGTGTAAGAAGCAGTCAAAGACGATATCGAAATGGAAGAAGCAATCAAATCAAAGAGGATTTCCAAGTGGAAGCAGCAATCAAAGATGATATCAAAGTGGAAGAAGCAATCAAAGAGGATATTGAAGTGAAAGAAGCAATCAAATAGGATATCGAAGTAGCAGAAACAATCAAAGAGGAAATTAAAGTTGAGGAAGAAATCAAAGAGGATACCAAGGTGCTAGAAGCATTCTAAGAGGATGACGAAGTAAAAAAAGCAATCAAAGACGATATCGAAGTGGAAGAAGCAATCCAATGGATATTGAAGATGAAGAAGGAATAAAAGAGGATATCGAAGCGGAACAAGCAATCGTAGAGGATATCAAAGTTAAAGAAGCAATCGAAGAGGATACCAATGTGGAAGAAGCAATCAAAGAGGATATCGAAGTGGAACAAGCAATCAAAGAGAAAAAAATTGGATGTTCCAAAATGATCATGATAATGGTTGTATAAAAAAAATTGAACGTTGCAAAAAAGATCATGATGAACGTTGCATAAAAAAAAATCTGGACGTTCCAAAATGATCATGATTGACGTTGCATAATATAAATGTATGTTGCAAAATAATAATGATCAAAAATTTGTACTAATATTTTTTCAAAGTTTGCTAGTGCTATCTCTTCCCGTTTAGAAGATACGAGCGATTAAAGTTTTGTAAAAAAAATCATAAATTTGTTGATTGGATATCGAAGTGGAAGAAACTATCAAAGAGAATGTTGAAGTGGAAGAAGCAATCAAATAGGATATCGAAGTGGCAGAAACAATCAAAGAGGAAATTGAAGTTGAGTAAGCAATCAAAGAGGATACCGAGGCGGTAGAAGCATTCAAAGAAGATGACGAAGTGAAAAAAGCAATCAAAGACGATATCGAAGTGGGAGAAGCAATCAAAGAGGATATCGAAGTTAAAGAAGCAGTCAAAGATAATGTCGAAGTGGAAAAAACATTCAAAGAAGATGACGAAGTGAGAGAAGCATTCAAAAAGGATGTCAAGGATGACAATAAAAAAACAGTTGCACCAAAAATTTATACCAATATTTTGTACAAGTTTGCTAGGGCTATCTCTTCCCGTTTAGAAGATACGAGCGATTGAAGTTTTGTATGAAAGACCACAATTTTGTAGAGAGCATAATGAAGTAACTGAAGCAATTAAAGAGGAGTAGAAGAAGCATTTTAAAGGGATAACGAAGTGGAACATGCAAAAATAGAAGATGTCGAGGCGGAAGAAACAATCAAAGAGGATATCGAAGTGGAAGAAGCAATCAAAGAGGGTATCGAAGTGGAAGAAGCCATCACAGAGGATATCGAAGTGAAAATGCTATCAAAGACGATATCGAAGATGAAGACGCAATCAAAGAGAATAATGCAGTGCAAGAAGCAATCAAAAGGAAATCGAAGATGATATTGAAGTGGAAGGAGTAAACAAAGAGGATATTGAAGTGGGAGAAGCAATCAAATAAGATATCGAAGTAGCAAAAACAATCAAAGAGGAAATTGAAGTTGACTAAGGAATCAAAGAGGATACCGAGTTGGTAGAAGTATTCAAAGAGGATGACGAAGTGAAAAAAGCAATCAAAGACGATATCGAAGTGAAAGAAATAGTCAAAGACGATATCAAAATGGAACAAGCAATCAAAGCGGATATCGAAGTGGAAGAAGCAATCAAAGAGGATATCAAAGTGGAAGAAGCCATCACAGGATATCGAAGTAAAAATGCAATCAAAAACGATATCGAATATGAAGACGCAATCAAAGAAAATATTGCAGTGCAAGAAGCAATCAAACGGAAATCAAAGAGGAAGGAGCCCTTACAGAGGATACCGAAGTGAAAATGCCATCAAAGAGGATATCAAAGATGAAGAAGCAATCCAATGGATATTGAAGATGAAGAAGGAATAAAAGAGGATATCGAAGTGGAACAAGCAATCGTAGAGGATATCAAAGTTAAAGAAGCAATCAAATAGGATATCAATGTGGAAGAAGCAATCAAAGAGGATATCGAAGTGGAACAAGCAATCAAAGAGAAAAAAATTGGATGTTCCAAAATGATCATGATAATAGTTGTATAAAAAAAATTTAACGTTGCAAAAAAGATCATGATGAACGTTGCATAAAAAAAAATCTGGACGTTCCAAAATGATCAGGATTGACGTTGCATAATATAAATGTATGTTGTAAAATGATAATGATCAAAAATTTGAACTAATATTTTGTCAAAGTTTGCTAGTGCTATCTCTTCCCGTTTAGAAGATACGAGCGATTAAAGTTTTGTAAGAAAAATCATAAATTTGTTGATTGGATATCGAAGTGGAAGAAACTAACAAAGAGAATGTTGAAGTGGAAGAAGCAATCAAATAGGATATCGAAGTGGCAGAAACAATCAAAGAGGAAATTGAAGTTGAGTAAGCAATCAAAGAGGATACCGAGGCGGTAGAAGCATTCAAAGAAGATGACGAAGTGAAAAAAGCAATCAAAGACGATATCGAAGTGGGAGAAGCAATCAAAGAGGATATCGAAGTTAAAGAAGCAGTCAAAGATGATGTCGAAGTGGAAAAAACATTCAAAGAAGATGACGAAGTGAGAGAAGCATTCAAAAAGGATGTCAAGGATGACAATAAAAAAACAGTTGCACCAAAAATTTATACCAATATTTTGTACAAGTTTGCTAGGGCTATCTCTTCCCGTTTAGAAGATACGAGCGATTGAAGTTTTGTATGAAAGACCACAATTTTGTAGAGAGCATAATGAAGTAACTGAAGCAATTAAAGAGGATATGAAAGTAGAAGAAGCATTTTAAAGGGATAACGAAGTGGAACATGCAAAAATAGAAGATGTCGAGGCGGAAGAAACAATCAAAGAGGATATCGAAGTGGAAGAAGCAATCAAAGAGGGTATCGAAGTGGAAGAAGCCATCACAGAGGATATCGAAGTGAAAATGCTATCAAAGACGATATCGAAGATGAAGACGCAATCAAAGAGAATAATGCAGTGCAAGAAGCAATCAAAAGGAAATCGAAGATGATATTGAAGTGGAAGGAGTAAACAAAGAGGATATTGAAGTGGGAGAAGCAATCAAATAGGATATCGAAGTAGCAAAAACAATCAAAGAGGAAATTGAAGTTGACTAAGGAATCAAAGAGGATACCGAGTTGGTAGAAGTATTCAAAGAGGATGACGAAGTGAAAAAAGCAATCAAAGACGATATCGAAGTGAAAGAAATAGTCAACGACGATATCAAAATGGAACAAGCAATCAAAGCGGATATCGAAGTGGAAGAAGCAATCAAAGAGGATATCAAAGTGGAAGAAGCCATCACAGGATATCGAAGTAAAAATGCAATCAAAAACGATATCGAATATGAAGACGCAATCAAAGAAAATATTGCAGTGCAAGAAGCAATCAAACGGAAATCAAAGAGGAAGGAGCCCTTACAGAGGATACCGAAGTGAAAATGCCATCAAAGAGGATATCAAAGATGAAGAAGCAATCCAATGGATATTGAAGATGAAGAAGGAATAAAAGAGGATATCGAAGTGGAACAAGCAATCGTAGAGGATATCAAAGTTAAAGAAGCAATCAAATAGGATATCAATGTGGAAGAAGCAATCAAAGAGGATATCGAAGTGGAACAAGCAATCAAAGAGAAAAAAATTGGATGTTCCAAAATGATCATGATAATAGTTGTATAAAAAAAATTTAACGTTGCAAAAAAGATCATGATGAACGTTGCATAAAAAAAATCTGGACGTTCCAAAATGATCAGGATTGACGTTGCATAATATAAATGTATGTTGTAAAATGATAATGATCAAAAATTTGTACTAATATTTTGTCAAAGTTTGCTAGTGCTATCTCTTCCCGTTTAGAAGATACGAGCGATTAAAGTTTTGTAAGAAAAATCATAAATTTGTTGATTGGATATCGAAGTGGAAGAAACTATCAAAGAGAATGTTGAAGTGGAAGAAGCAATCAAATAGGATATCGAAGTGGCAGAAACAATCAAAGAGGAAATTGAAGTTGAGTAAGCAATCAAAGAGGATACCAAGGTGGTAGAAGCATTCAAAGAAGATGACGAAGTGAAAAAGCAATAAAAGACGATATCGAAATGGAAGAAGCAGTCAAAGACGATATCGAAGTGGGAGAAGCAATCAAAGAGGATATCGAAGTTAAAGAAGCAGTCAAAGATGATGTCGAAGTGGAAAAAACATTCAAAGAAGATGACGAAGTGAGAGAAGCATTCAAAAAGGATGTCAAGGATGACAATAAAAAAACAGTTCCACCAAAAGTTTATACCAATATTTTGTACAAGTTTGCTAGGGCTATCTCTTCCCGCTTAGAAGATATGAGCGATTGAAGTTTTGTATGAAACACCACAATTTTGTAGAGCGCATAATGAAGTAACTGAAGCAATTAAAGAGGATATGAAGTAGAAGAAGCATTTTAAAAGGATAACGAAGTGGAACATGCAAAAATAGAAGATGTGGAGGCGGAAGAAACAATAAAAGAAGATGACGAAGTGTAACAAGCAATCAAAGAGAATATTCGAATAGTGGATGTCGCATAATAAAAAAAAATTGACGTTCCAAAATGATCATAGTGGATGAGGCATAAATAAAAAAAAATTGATGTTCCAAAATGATCACAGTGGATGTTGCATAATAAAAAAAAAATTGACGTTCCAAAAGTGATCATTGTGGATGAGGCATAATTTAAAAAAAAATTGACGTTCCAAAATGATCATTGCGGATGAGGCATAATTAAAAAAAATTGATGTTCCAAAATTATCACAGTGGATGTTGCATAATAAAAAAAAGAAATTGACGTTCCAAAATGATCATTGTGGATGAGGCATAATTAAAAAAAATGATGTTCCAAAATGATCACAGTGGATGTTGCATAATAAAAAATAATTGACGTTCCAAAGTGATCATTGTGGATGAGGCGTAATTAAAAAAATGATGTACCAAAATGATCACAGTGGATGTTGCATAATAAAAAAAAAAATAATTGACGTTCCAAAGTGATCATTGTGGATGAGGCATAATTAAAAAAATTGATGTACCAAAATATCACAGTGGATATTGCATAATAAAAAAAAAAAATTTACGTTCCAAAGTGATCATAGTGGATGAGGCATAATTGAAAAAAAAATGATGTTACAAAATGATCACAGTGGATGATGCATAATAAAAAAAAATAATAATTGACGTTCCAAAGTGATCATTGTGGATGAGGCATAATTAAAAAAATGATGTACCAAAATGATCACAGTGGATGTTGCATAATAAAAAAAAAAAAATGACGTTTCAAAGTGATCATTGTGGATGAGGCATAATTGAAAAAAAAATGATGTTACAAAATGATCACAGTGGATGATGCATAATAAAAAAAAAATAATTGACGTTCCAAAGTGATCATTGTGGATGAGGCATAATTAAAAAAATGATGTACCAAAATGATCACAGTGGATGTTGCATAATAAAAAAAAAAAATGACGTTTCAAAGTGATCATTGTGGATGAGGCATAATTAAAAAAATGTGGATGTTCCAAAGTAAACATGATGAACGTTGCATACTAAAAAAAAAAAAAAAAATTGGATGTTCCAAAATGATGATGATGACCTTTGCAAAAACTATGAAAGTTATCTCATGTCCCTCCACCACCATTATATAGAATCAAGCAAATTTACAGTAATTTTATAGTACACACAAGCCGTGGGCTCCCTACAAAAACAGTATGAAAATTACGGCAAACGAAATTTACGGTTTACGGTATTCATACAGAAATATTTTGTATGGGACAATTTTTTTTTTGTATGAAAGACCATTTTTTTTTCATGGAACCGGATATAAAAAAATGTCCTCTGCAACATTAGTTTTTGCGCCAACGCTGTAAGACCTATACTTTCCGAGATACGAGGTGGATGGGAGCGAATGGGGGACAAAAGGGGTACTTTAGGATTTATTCCCAACTCATCGGAACTCCCTCTATACGATCCCACCAAACATTTTCACCCTACGAGGTGGCATCTGGGAGAACAAACATGTCAATGAGTCAGTCAGTGAGTGGTAATCGAGCTTTATATAATATAACTAGAGGTTGCGTAGTGCGCGAGTTGCACGCAACTCGCGTGTTATTGTTTTTGTCGAAGAAGCAATCAAAGAGGATTTCGAGCTGTTAAAAGCGATCAAAAAGGATATCCATGTGTAAGAAGCAGTCAAAGACGATATCGAAATGGAAGAAGCAATCAAATCAAAGAAGATATCCAAATGGAAGCAGCAATCAAATATGATTTCGAAGTGCAAGAAGCAATCAAACAGGATATTGAAGTGAAAGCAGCAATCAAATAGGATATCGAATTAGCAGAAACTATTAAAGAGGAAATTGAAGTTGAGTAAGCAATCAAAGAGGACACCGAGGTGGTAGAAGCATTCTAAGATGACGAAGTGAAAAAAGCAATCAAAGACGATATCGAAGTGGAAGGAGCAATCAAAGAAGGTATCGAAGTGGAAGAAGCAATCTTAGAGGATATCGAAGTGGAAGAAGCAATCAAAGATGATATCGAAGTGGAAGAAGCAATCAAAGAGGATATTGAAGTGAAAGAAGCAATCAAATAGGATATCGAAGTAGCAGAAACAATCAAAGAGGAAATTAAAGTTGAGGAAGAAATCAAAGAGGATACCAAGGTGGTAGAAGCATTCTAAGAGGATGACGAAGTAAAAAAAGCAATCAAAGACGATATCGAAGTGGAAGAAGCAATCCAATGGATATTGAAGATGAAGAAGGAATAAAAGAGGATATCGAAGCGGAACAAGCAATCGTAGAGGATATCAAAGTTAAAGAAGCAATCAAAGATAAACAAGCAATCAAAGAGAAAAAAATTGGATGTTCCAAAATGATCATGATAATGGTTGTATAAAAAAAAATTGAACGTTGCAAAAAAGATCATGATGAACGTTGCATAAAAAAAAATCTGGACCTTCCAAAATGATCATGATTGACGTTGCATAATATAAATGTATGTTGCAAAATGATAATGATCAAAAATTTGTACTAATATTTTGTCAAAGTTTGCTAGTGCTATCTCTTCCCGTTTAGAAGATACGAGCGATTAAAGTTTTGTAAGAAAAATCATAAATTTGTTGATTGGATATCGAAGTGGAAGAAACTATCAAAGAGAATGTTGAAGTGGAAGAAGCAATCAAGTAGGATATCGAAGTGGCAGAAACAATCAAAGAGGAAATTGAAGTTGAGTAAGCAATCAAAGAGGATACCGAGGCGGTAGAAGCATTCAAAGAAGATGACGAAGTGAAAAAAGCAATCAAAGACGATATCGAAATGGAAGAAGCAGTCAAAGACGATATCGAAGTGGGAGAAGCAATCAAAGAGGATATCGAAGTTAAAGAAGCAGTCAAAGATGATGTCGAAGTGGAAAAAACATTCAAAGAAGATGACGAAGTGAGAGAAGCATTCAAAAAGGATGTCAAGGATGACAATAAAAAAACAGTTGCACCAAAAATTTATACCAATATTTTGTACAAGTTTGCTAGGGCTATCTCTTCCCGTTTAGAAGATACGAGCGATTGAAGTTTTGTATGAAAGACCACAATTTTGTAGAGAGCATAATGAAGTAACTGAAGCAATTAAAGAGGATATGAAAGTAGAAGAAGCATTTTAAAGGGATAACGAAGTGGAACATGCAAAAATAGAAGATGTCGAGGCGGAAGAAACAATCAAAGAGGATATCGAAGTGGAAGAAGCAATCAAAGAGGGTATCGAAGTGGAAGAAGCCATCACAGAGGATATCGAAGTGAAAATGCTATCAAAGACGATATCGAAGATGAAGACGCAATCAAAGAGAATAATGCAGTGCAAGAAGCAATCAAAAGGAAATCGAAGATGATATCGAAGTGGAAGGAGTAAACAAAGAGGATATTGAAGTGGGAGAAGCAATCAAATAAGATATCGAAGTAGCAAAAACAATCAAAGAGGAAATTGAAGTTGACTAAGGAATCAAAGAGGATACCGAGTTGGTAGAAGTATTCAAAGAGGATGACGAACTGAAAAAAGCAATCAAAGACGATATCGAAGTGAAAGAAATAGTCAAAGACGATATCAAAATGGAACAAGCAATCAAAGCGGATATCGAAGTGGAAGAAGCAATCAAAGAGGATATCAAAGTGGAAGAAGCCATCACAGGATATCGAAGTAAAAATGCAATCAAAAACGATATCGAATATGAAGACGCAATCAAAGAAAATATTGCAGTGCAAGAAGCAATCAAACGGAAATCAAAGAAGAAGGAGCCCTTACAGAGGATACCGAAGTGAAAATGCCATCAAAGAGGATATCAAAGATGAAGAAGCAATCCAATGGATATTGAAGATGAAGAAGGAATAAAAGAGGATATCGAAGTGGAAGAAGCAATCGTAGAGGATACCAAAGTTAAAGAAGCAATCAAATAGGATATCAATGTGGAAGAAGCAATCAAAGAGGATATCGAAGTGGAACAAGCAATCAAAGAGAAAAAAATTGGATGTTCCAAAATGATCATGATAATAGTTGTATAAAAAAAATTGAACGTTGCAAAAAAGATCATGATGAACGTTGCATAAAAAAAATCTGGACGTTCCAAAATGATCAGGATTGACGTTGCATAATATAAATGTATGTTGTAAAATGATAATGATCAAAAATTTGTACTAATATTTTGTCAAAGTTTGCTAGTGCTATCTCTTCCCGTTTAGAAGATACGAGCGATTAAAGTTTTGTAAGAAAAATCATAAATTTGTTGATTGGATATCGAAGTGGAAGAAACTATCAAAGAGAATGTTGAAGTGGGAGAAGCAATCAAATAGGATATCGAAGTGGCAGAAACAATCAAAGAGGAAATTGAAGTTGAGTAAGCAATCAAAGAGGATACCAAGGTGGTAGAAGCATTCAAAGAAGATGACGAAGTGAAAAAGCAATCAAAGACGATATCGAAATGGAAGAAGCAGTCAAAGACGATATCGAAGTGGGAGAAGCAATCAAAGAGGATATCGAAGTTAAAGAAGCAGTCAAAGATGATGTCGAAGTGGAAAAAACATTCAAAGAAGATGACGAAGTGAGAGAAGCATTCAAAAAGGATGTCAAGGATGACAATAAAAAAACAGTTCCACCAAAAATTTACACCAATATTTTGTACAAGTTTGCTAGGGCTAGCTCTTCCCGTTTAGAAGATATGAGCGATTGAAGTTTTGTATGAAACACCACAATTTTGTAGAGCGCATAATGAAGTAACTGAAGCAATTAAAGAGGATATGAAGTAGAAGAAGCATTTTAAAAGGATAACGAAGTGGAACATGCAAAAATAGAAGATGTGGAGGCGGAAGAAACAATAAAAGAGGATGACGAAGTGTAACAAGCAATCAAAGAGAATGTTCGAATAGTGGATGTCGCATAATAAAAAAAAATTGACGTTCAAAAATGATCATAGTGGATGAGGCATAATTTAAAAAAAAATTGACGTTCCAAAATGATCATTGCTGATGAGGCATAATTAAAAAAAATTGATGTTCCAAAATTATCACAGTGGATGTTGCATAATAAAAAAAAAGAAATTGACGTTCCAAAATAATCATTGTGGATGAGGCATAATTTACAAAAAATGATTTTCCAAAATGATCACAAAGGATTTTGCATAATAAAAAAAATGACGTTCCAAAAGTGATCATTGTGGATGAGGCATAATTTAAAACAAAATGATGTTCCAAAATGATCACAAAGGATTTTGCATAGTAAAAAAAAAATTGACGTTCCAAAAGTGATCATTGTGGATGAGGCATAATTAAAAAAAATTGATTTTCCAAAAAGATCACAAAGGATTTTGCATAATAAAAAAAAATAATTGACGTTCCAAAGTGATCATTGTGGATGAGGCATAATAAAAAAAATGATGTACCAAAATGATCACAGTGGATGTTGCATAATACAAAAAAAAAATAATAATTGACGTTCCAAAGTGATCATTGTGGATGAGGCATAATTAAAAAAAATGATGTTCCAAAATGATCACAGTGGGTGATGCATAATAAAAAAAAATAATTGACGTTCCAAAGTGATCATTGTGGATGAGGCATAATTAAAAAAAATTATGTGTTGCATAATAAAAAAAAAATTGACGTTCCAAAGTGATCATTGTGGATGAGGCGTAATTAAAAAAATGATGTACCAAAATGATCACAGTGGATGTTGCATAATTAAAAAAAATTATGTGTTGCATAATAAAAAAAAAATTGACGTTCCAAAGTGATCATTGTGGATGAGGCGTAATTAAAAAAATGATGTACCAAAATGATCACAGTGGATGTTGCATAATAAAAAAAAAATTGACGTTCCAAAGTGATCATTGTGGATGAGGCATAATTAAAAAAAATGATGTACCAAAATGATCACAGTGGATGTAGCATAATAAAAAAAAATTGACGTTCCAAAGTGATCATTGTGAATGAGGCATAATTAAAAAAAATGATGTACCAAAATATCACAGTGGCTGTTGCATAATAAAAAAAAAAAAATTGACGTTCCAAAGTCATCATAGTGGATGAGGCATAATTGAAAAAAATGATGTTCCAAAATGATCACAGTGGATGATGCATAATAAAAAAAAAAATAATTGACGTTCCAAAGTGATCATTGTGGATGAGGCATAATTAAAAAAAATGATGTACCAAAATGATCACAGTGGATGTTGCATAATAAAAAAAAAATGACGTTTCAAAGTGATCATTGTGGATGAGGCATAATTAAAAATAAATGTGGATGTTCCAAAATAAACATGATGAACATTGCATACTAAAAAAAAAAAAAAAAATTGATGTTCCCAAATGATGATGATGACCTTTGCTAAAACTATGAAAGTTGTCTCATGCCCCTCCACAACCATTATATAGAATCAAGCAAATTTTACAGTAATTTTATAGTACACACAAGCAGTGGGCTCCCTACAAAAACAGTATGAAAATTACGGCAAACGAAATATACGGTTTACGGTATTCATACAGAAATATTTTGTATGAGACAATTTTTTTTTTGTATGAAAGACAATTTTTTTTTCATGGAACCGGATATAAAAAAATGTCCTCTGCAACATTAGTTTTTGCACCAACGCTCTAAGACCTATACTTTCCGAGATACGATGTCGATGGGAGCGAATGGGGGACAAAAGGGGTACTTTAGGATTTATTCCCAACTCACCGGAACTCCCTCTATACGATCCCACCAAACATTTCCCCCCTACGAGGTGGCATCTGGGAGAACAATGATGTCAATCAGTCAGTGAGTCAGTGGTAATCGAGCTTTATATAATATAATAACTAGAGGTTGCGTAGTGCGCGAGTTGCACGCAACTCGCGTGTTATTGTTTTTGTCGAAGAAGCAATCAAAGAGGATTTCGAGCTGTTAAAAGCGATCAAAAAGGATATCCATGTGTAAGAAGCAGTCAAAGACGATATCGAAATGGAAGAAGGAATCAAATCAAAGAAGATATCCAAATGGAAGCAGCAATCAAATATGATTTCGAAGTGCAAGAAGCAATCAAACAGGATATTGAAGTGAAAGCAGCAATCAAATAGGATATCGAATTAGCAGAAACTATTAAAGAGGAAATTGAAGTTGAGTAAGCAATCAAAGAGGATACCGAGGTGGTAGAAGCATTCTAAGATGACGAAGTGAAAAAAGCAATCAAAGACGATATCGAAGTGGAAGAAGCAATCAAAGAAGGTATCGAAGTGGAAGAAGCAATCTTAGAGGATATCGAACTGGAAGAAGCAATCAAAGATGATATCGAAGTGGAAGAAGCAATCAAAGAGGATATTGAAGTGAAAGAAGCAATCAAATAGGATATCGAAGTAGCAGAAACAATCAAAGAGGAAATTAAAGTTGAGGAAGAAATCAAAGAGGATACTAAGGTGGTAGAAGCAATCTAAGAGGATGACGAAGTAAAAAAAGCAATCAAAGACGATATCGAAGTGGAAGAAGCAATCCAATGGATATTGAAGATGAAGAAGGAATAAAAGAGGATATCGAAGCGGAACAAGCAATCGTAGAGGATATCAAAGTTAAAGAAGCAATCAAAGATAAACAAGCAATCAAAGAGAAAAAAATTGGATGTTCCAAAATGATCATGATAATGGTTGTATAAAAAAAAATTGAACGTTGCAAAAAAGATCATGATGAACGTTGCATAAAAAAAAATCTGGACGTTCCAAAATGATCATGATTGACGTTGCATAATATAAATGTATGTTGCAAAATGATAATGATCAAAAATTTGTACTAATATTTTGTCAAAGTTTGCTAGTGCTATCTCTTCCCGTTTAGAAGATACGAGCGATTAAAGTTTTGTAAGAAAAATCATAAATTTGTTGATTGGATATCGAAGTGGAAGAAACTATCAAAGAGAATGTTGAAGTGGAAGAAGCAATCAAATAGGATATCGAAGTGGCAGAAACAATCAAAGAGGAAATTGAAGTTGAGTAAGCAATCAAAGAGGATACCGAGGCGGTAGAAGCATTCAAAGAAGATGACGAAGTGAAAAAAGCAATCAAAGACGATATCGAAATGGAAGAAGCAGTCAAAGACGATATCGAAGAGGGAGAAACAATCAAAGAGGAAATTGAAGTTGAGTAAGCAATCAAAGAGGATACCGAGGTGGTAGAAGCATTCAAAGAAGATGACGAAGTGAAAAAAGCAATCAAAGACGATATCGAAATGGAAGAAGCAGTCAAAGACGATATCGAAGTGGGAGAAGCAATCAAAGAGGATATCGAAGTTAAAGAAGCAGTCAAAGATGATGTCGAAGTGGAAAAAACATTCAAAGAAGATGACGAAGTGAGAGAAGCATTCAAAAAGGATGTCAAGGATGACAATAAAAAAACAGTTGCACCAAAAATTTATACCAATATTTTGTACAAGTTTGCTAGGGCTATCTCTTCCCGTTTAGAAGATACGAGCGATTGAAGTTTTGTATGAAAGACCACAATTTTGTAGAGAGCATAATGAAGTAACTGAAGCAATTAAAGAGGATATGAAAGTAGAAGAAGCATTTTAAAGGGATAACGAAGTGGAACATGCAAAAATAGAAGATGTCGAGGCGGAAGAAACAATCAAAGAGGATATCGAAGTGGAAGAAGCAATCAAAGAGGGTATCGAAGTGGAAGAAGCCATCACAGAGGATATCGAAGTGAAAATGCTATCAAAGACGATATCGAAGATGAAGACGCAATCAAAGAGAATAATGCAGTGCAAGAAGCAATCAAAAGGAAATCGAAGATGATATCGAAGTGGAAGGAGTAAACAAAGAGGATATTGAAGTGGGAGAAGCAATCAAATAGGATATCGAAGTAGCAAAAACAATCAAAGAGGAAATTGAAGTTGACTAAGGAATCAAAGAGGATACCGAGTTGGTAGAAGTATTCAAAGAGGATGACGAACTGAAAAAAGCAATGAAAGACGATATCGAAGTGAAAGAAATAGTCAAAGACGATATCAAAATGGAACAAGCAATCAAAGCGGATATCGAAGTGGAAGAAGCAATCAAAGAGGATATCAAAGTGGAAGAAGCCATCACAGGATATCGAAGTAAAAATGCAATCAAAAACGATATCGAATATGAAGACGCAATCAAAGAAAATATTGCAGTGCAAGAAGCAATCAAACGGAAATCAAAGAGGAAGGAGCCCTTACAGAGAATACCGAAGTGAAAATGCCATCAAAGAGGATATCAAAGATGAAGAAGCAATCCAATGGATATTGAAGATGAAGAAGGAATAAAAGAGGATATCGAAGTGGAAGAAGCAATCGTAGAGGATACCAAAGTTAAAGAAGCAATCAAATAGGATATCAATGTGGAAGAAGCAATCAAAGAGGATATCGAAGTGGAACAAGCAATCAAAGAGAAAAAAATTGGATGTTCCAAAATGATCATGATAATAGTTGTATAAAAAAAATAGAACGTTGCAAAAAAGATCATGATGAACGTTGCATAAAAAAAATCTGGACGTTCCAAAATGATCAGGATTGACGTTGCATAATATAAATGTATGTTGCAAAATGATAATGATCAAAAATTTGTACTAATATTTTGTCAAAGTTTGCTAGTGCTATCTCTTCCCGTTTAGAAGATACGAGCGATTAAAGTTTTGTATGAAACACCACAATTTTGTAGAGCGCATAATGAAGTAACTGAAGCAATTAAAGAGGATATGAAGTAGAAGAAGCATTTTAAAAGGATAACGAAGTGGAACATGCAAAAATAGAAGATGTGGAGGCGGTAGAAACAATAAAAGAGGATGACGAAGTGTAACAAGCAATCAAAGAGAATGTTCGAATAGTGGATGTCGCATAATAAAAAAAAATTGACGTTCAAAAATGATCATAGTGGATGAGGCATAAATAAAAAAAAATTGATGTTCCAAAATGATCACAGTGGATGTTGCATAATAAAAAAAAAATTGACGTTCCAAAAGTGATCATTGTGGATGAGGCATAATTTAAAAAAAAAATTGACGTTCCAAAATGATCACAAAGGATGTTGCATAATAAAAAAAAAATTGACGTTCCAAAAGTGATCATTGTGGATGAGGCATAATTAAAAAAAATTGATTTTCCAAAATGATCACAAAGGATTTTGCATAATAAAAAAAAATTGACGTTCCAAAAGTGATCATTGTGGATTAGGCATAATTAACAAAAATTGATGTTCCAAAATAAACATGATGAACGTTGCATACTAAAAAAAAAAAAAATTGGATGTTCTAAAATGATGATGATGACCTTTGCAAAAACTATGAAAGTTGTCTCATGCCCCTCCACCACCATTATATAGAATCAACCAAATTTACAGTAATTTTATAGTACACACAAGCGATGGGCTCCCTACAAAACCAGTATGAAAATTACGGCAAACGAAATATACGGTTTACGGTATTCATACAGAAATATTTTGTATGGGACAATTTTTTTTTGTATGAAAGACAATTTTTTTTTCATGGATCCGGATATAAAAAAATGTCCTCTGCAACATTAGTTTTTGCACCAACGCTGTAAGACTTATACTTTCCGAGATACGAGGTGGATGGGAGCGAATGGGGGACAAAAGGGGTACTTTAGGATTTATTCCCAACTCACCGGAACTCCCTCTATACGATCCCACCAAACATTTCCCCCCTACGAGGTGGCATCTGGGAGAACAATGATGTCAATCAGTCAGTGAGTCAGTGGTAATCGAGCTTTATATAATATAATTTCAAAGTATCAAGGTACTAATTACTAAACTTAAATCAACCTTATAGTGTAAAGTATAGCTACTACAGTCGTTTTGACCACAATGTACTTAATTAATGGTAGGGGTTAAACTAAAACCCCTACTACTAAATTATAGTTTAATGAGCCATTAATATTCTCGTAAAACCGCTATTAATTTAAATAATTATCTTGTTACGGATTCTAGTAATTCTGTTACTGACTGAATACTTCAAGCATTTTATGGCTTTGTTGTGCTTCCTGTGTATGTTTTAGGCCCATGTTTTTAACTCAAAACTGTATCGACTCAAGGATTTTTACAGTATTTTCATTAGAAGTTATCAAAAGATCTGCACTTAAATGCGCTTTAACAGTTCTAGTATTAAATGCTTAGCCCGGCTGGCACAACAATCCCTAAACGTATTTAGCGATTAAACATTGTTTAAATTTGACGTAATTGTACGATTTGGCAACTAGGCCACAAAATACGTTATACATCTTTGCGCAAGTTGCTCTTAGTTACGTCAGAGCTAAAAATTATCCTAGTTCACTGCCATCATAGGAATCATTTTCCAATTGTACTTTTAACCGACTTAAAAAAAGAAGGAGGTTCTCAATTCGTCAGAATCTTTTGTTTATGTATGTTCCCCGATTACCCTAAGACGCCTGGAACGATTTTAGGAATTCTTTTTTGTTTAAAAGGGTACACTTCCCAGGTGGTCACATTGGCACCAAGTCAGGATCTGATAATGGGATCCCCAAAACATCGAGGCCAACCCTCAAATTTTATAGGGACGCAATTCGGTTTTATATTTGCTTTTACCTCAGAACTCCGTCATTTATCAACCGATTTGGAAAATTCTTTTTTTATTTTAAATTCATATTGGTCTCTTAGAAATTTCATCAAAAACAGATCAGTAGTTTGGTTATATCGATTATATTTTTGTTAAAAAGTTACCTGTATTTCTATAGTGTTATCCGAACACTTACGTGAAATTCTAAGATTTTTTAAATCCATCTCAAAAACCTAAAAGCTGGACGGGACTTGAACACCCAATCTTCCTCGTGATACGAGGATGCACCATTTTCAAATGTCGTACTGTAAGTGAACTCCGTGAATTTAAACGCGCAGTTTTAGTTTGATTTCCGGGGTTGAGTTTTGGAGATAATTTTGAAGTAGTTTCTGTTATTTTTGCGTCTAATGAAGGTCACACGCCTACAATTTATTTAATCCAATTAGCGAGAATTTTTTTTTCACAGCCACAATCTCGGCTGATGGTAGCAATAATGCAGTATGCGATGGATCACGCTTTCCTAGAAGAAACCTACTCACTAGCGACTTGAAGACCTCCAGGTTGTAGTTATCAGGAAACACAGACTCAGGCAAAGCGTTCCACTCCTTGACAGCGCATAATAAAGGTGGAAGAGTACCGCTTTGTGCGTATGGGAGGTATGTCTACCATTTAGCGATGGCGCACCACGGTTGTCCGATGATAGAATGGGGATGGTGTGATCAAATCGAAAAGTTTCGCAGCACACTTTCTTAAATGCGTTCGATAAAAGACCGAAAGGCCGGAGACGTGTGTTGGAAGACAGACTTGTCAGTTTGATCGGTGTTTGTTTCGATATTGTTTTATTTAACTGTGTAAGTAATAATGTTTAAAACAATAATAATAGAAAATACTCAAATTGATTAGAATGGTTAAATTGCTTTTACAACTTTTCAAAGGTACCAAAGTTATTCACTCAACAAAAAGTTTAATCTAACTTTCAATAAGTTTTCAGACGTTCAACCTCAACATGTATCGTATAAAATTACTATTTTAACCGACTTCTAAAAAAAGACGATGTTCTCAATTCGTCGCAAACTTTTTTTTTGTATGTTCCCCGATTACTCGAACACGCCTGGACCGATTCGAGAAACTCTTTTTTTGTTTTAAAGGATCCCAAAGTGGTCCCAGGTGATCACATTGTCACCAAGGATGTCACAGGATCTGATGATGAGATCCCAAAAAAATTTAGGGAAAGCCTTAAATTTTATAGGGCCGCATAATGTTTTTTATGTATTTTCTATAAAACAAAAACTATTCCAGTATTTGCGTCTGGTACTGATCATGTTGCTGAGCTGATGATGGAAAATATAACTCCTTAACTATTAGGAGTTAGTGGTTACTACTTTAAATATTATAGACTCGTATAGACCGCTACTTATGTTTTTTTGAGTTATTTAGGTGAGCTGATGATGGAAGGTACAACTGCTTGTTTATTTGAAAGGATATACTTTTAGATTGGTTCCATAGAAATTTTATCAAAAGCTTTTCAGTAGTTGGTTAAGTCATCTATATTATTGTTAAAAAGTTACTTGTATATTTCTGATTTGATTTGGAGGGTATGGTCGCCAGGTAAATTACAGGCACATGAGGCTTTACAACTGTTTAATTCAAGTCGAAATTGATGGATGCAGGCAACATCGTAGGATTATTGTATTCTAAAAGATTTAATCCCATCACAGACGTAGCTATAATATATAGCAATATGAATAGTAACAAGGCATAGCGCAATATATCTTCTGTACAAATTTTCGAGTGACCATACACGCAGCTATAATTTATATTTCTATGACGTCACCAAGCTATATTGTAATTTATATTATTGTATAGCATAGAAACTAGGCCGACCATGTCCATGAAGGCAAACTATATATTATTACATCGTCTCAGCTTGCGATAATATACATTATAGCACAGTATAGCACGGTATATTGCTATATGAGAGCTATGTCTGTGATGGGCTTAAAGATTAAAAAGATTAAAGGTTTATTTATTTGCGTGGGTAGAATTATACAGATGTTACAAAATTAAATAGTTTCACTATATTCATTATTTCATTTATTTGTTTTATTTTTTATTTATATATCTGTTGTGTTTAGCTTGTAAGGAATTTTCATGTATAAAGAATTTTCATTCATTCATATTCAGGCCTAATGGCGTGCAAATTACATGTCATATAAAATTAAATTGTGTATGGATAACGAAGAAATATGTATAATATGATGTCAGCACATATTTAGATGATCTAAAATCTAAGATGCCTGCTACGATGTAATATATTGTAATAGGCGATGATACCACCTATCAGGGTGGCCTTTTGCTTGTTCCATCTCAATATTGTATACGAAAAAACCTAAGGATGATAAAGATAAATATAAAAAAAAATTGTCACCAATGTACACAGAAATAGAATGAAATCTTAAAACTAGGCGTAGGCTAACAGACACATAGTGATAAAGATGGCCACTCAGCATGTGCTAAGGCAGATTCGTTCTGCGAAAGCGCTGGTCTTTCGTGGTCACCTAGCGCCAAGTGCATTTTCATCCACGTTTCAACCACGTAGTTTAGCTTTAGTAGAATAGACTAGAGTCGTAATCATCATCATCATTTTCAGCCCGTGTCGACCCACTGCTGGGTATATGCCTCTCTTTGTTTCGGCCATTCTTCCCGATCTTGTGCTAGTCTAAGCCACGTACGAGCCACGGTCGTAAGAACAGAGAGCCATGGAGCGCGCCATGCTCGACATCACACTCTTAGATCGAGTTCTCAATACTGAAATTCGTAAGCAGACTAAAGTACAAGACAAACAAGCGAATATTGGGGCTCAAGTGGAGTTGGGCCGGACACTTGGCCAGACGTAGTGCCGACAAGTGTACTAAAACACTAACAGAGTGGAGGGCGAGAACTGGGCATCGAAATAGGGGACGTCCACCAGTGAGATGGTCGACGAAATTAATAAAACCTTAAGACCTTACCAATAAGTGTCTTACAAAAAAAAATTAAACACGTGTTAAACAGTATTTTTCTAACTTTCGCGAGCACTGTACATAATTACTGATTTAAACGAGTATATGTCGCGTATGTACCTTTTATAGGGTCTGCCCGCGAACACGACTGTTGCCACAACGAAACGACGGAATAACAAAAAAGGTACATACGCGATAACTACCAGTTTAAATCAGTAATTACGCGTTAAACAGTAGTTTAACTTTTCTGTGGTAACAAGGATAGTTACGTAGATTGACTCACAGCTACCTCGCACATCTCTCGTGGCATCGCTACCTTTAAAGTTAGCGGGGCCTTATGTTTTTACAAATGGCCAGTAAAGGTAAGACGGCTTTGTTCGTCTAATTGAGATTTTCTTTTCCTTGTCAGTATCAGCAGTTTGAAACTGAGATAAAACCAAAGCAAAGAAACGAGCGCTCAGATAGACGCGAACGATAAACCTTATTTCTAACCAAGGACGTAACACAATAGGGGAAGCCGGTCATATGGTTGTCATAAAAGAAAATACATGTTGTTTACTCGACTTTTATCATGGTAGTCTGTAATAGTTGAACGTAAAAGTAAAAAAAACACACTTTTTCTTGCTATTGTTTATACCTCAATTGTGTTATTTCTTCTTATTGTGAGAGTGAATGAGGCAAAAGAAGTATGTCAGAATCGTTGCAAGTGGAGATCCGTGGGTCTGCTTACCTCTCCGAGATAAAAGCATGACAGTATGTTGCTATTGTCATGTATTGAAAAAGGATCATTAAATAGAACAACCAGCCTTATTTCTCGTCTGATCTGACTTAGTCGCGGAGGAACAAGCGGTTAAAAATTGACATGTCCAAATGATCCATGTGATTTAAATTATTATATAATTTTAATATATAGGTATATAGCTACTGGTTCACCCCGAACTAAAATCTCGCAAGTCTCCCTGTAAAAAAAAATATTATTCATAATCTTTGACTCATCAAACAGCGCCACGAAATAATCAACAATCCTACTTGACCTACAGTTTCATTTAAATTGCAAGTAACGGGAGTTCATGTTATTTGGTTACAATTTCTAGGGTAGAAATTGCAGTTATTCTGGATTTCAGACTTTTCTCTATATTTGCGTCACTAAAGCTACATCAATACCAAATTTCAGCACTGTGGTCACTGGTATACCCTGTGAATTTGGTCAAAGTTCATTTTTTATGATGGCTAATAACTCAAAAACTACAAGAGTTAAACTATAAATAAAAACGGGTCAAAATGTACTAATAAAGACCTTTCATTAGACGTACCATTGGATCTCATTTGTTTTTTTATCCCTCTTGAACCCCATTATCTCAACAACCCCCTAGTATTTTCGGCTCATTTAGTCACACCAGGACTGTGCTAACAATACCTACATATACATCAAATTTCACGATGATCGGAGCAACGCTTCGTAAGTTATCCTCGGACAAACAAACAGACATACATACATACAACGTCGATTTGCTCAAGTTGATTTGGAGATCTCACTTCGCTCGATCAATAGGTAAGTCTATAACAAGATAAGTTGCATAGGATAATGGTGGTCGTACCGTACCGTTGCGTACCTTCAGCTATTCCTGACATACACGTCACATTTTTCCAAAGATAAGGGCTCATAGCTCGAAGAACTGACGGCTATTGGGGCAGAAAGGAGACTACGCACTGAAAAGCGCATTAACTAGATTGGCCCTTAACTAGATAGAAGGACGACCTGATAAAAATAATATTCAGCGATCATCGATATATATGTACTACGCTATCTCGTTCTACGTTCTTCGTTAATGTTTGTTATCTCTATCTAAGGCCAGTATTCTCAAACTGTTCTTGCGTAGATCATAGACTTTGTCAGCTTCCAATGCAAACACTGACAAAAATCAGTGTTTGTCATATTTTTTTATACTACATGAAATGGAATAAGCTTACGGTCCACCTGATGTTAAGTAGTAACCATCGCCTATAACAGAGCATTGCCTTGTAGGTCACGCACGTTAGAAATGTGCCCTACGATGCACTGCCCTACGTCCATCAACGTGAGCCATACAAGTGTAAAGCCTGATGTGCTTGTAATTTCAGCGGCAACAATACCCTTCAAACCAAAACACAGCAATACTGCTTGGCGGCAGAAATAGGTATGTTGGTAGTACTTCTCCGGGGCGAGCCCTTTGACAAGAAGCTCTACTACTTCTCTAATATAAGTCTATAAGGACGGTCTATAAGTGTGAAAACAAGAAAATGACATTGAGGTTTTGGACTGGCTCTCACAATCTCCTGACACGAATTTAATTGAAAATGTTTGGGCGTTGATGAAGCTTAAACTAACAAGGGGAGGATACGACCTTGGGGAAACGGATTTGGATAATCTTTGACGTAGTGGTAGTACACCATGTGGGTATACTACCTCTAAAATACTAAAGTGCAATACTCAAAAATGGCTGAGAAAAACGCACTCAAAGTTTACCCAGCACTATAGACATAGACATAGACAATTATTTATTCACTACATTAGCACACAATATACAATACAGTTACATTTTAAAACAGAGAAAATACAAAAAAAGAAACAATTAAATAGTACTTATAAACGTAAAATAAACAAAAACACAAGGGAGAACCTGGTAGATACTGTGTGCTACAGCAGTAAATGGTAATAAGTAAACTATAATATATTAATAGGTAAATAATAGATACATTAAATTATTCTTTAATAAAAATGTTTTTATTTTAAACTTCATTTCTATAAATTATCTGCGGTGGTACAAACAAATAATAAGTCGAAAATTGAATGGAAAATTATACATTTTTTTAATTAATTAATTAAAGCAATATTTTACAATTACGTATTATGAGATATTATTACATGATCCTGAGTGATACTTATGATAAAAACATTCAAAACAAAAAGTTTTTCTACACCAAGAACAACAAATAAATGTTGCTTTTTTACAATGACATGGTATTTTTAAACGGTCTAATGAGAAACACCCATCATTGACATTAGTAAAAAAATTTCTTGTGTCACAAAGCCCGCTGGCGAACCAGGCATATTCCATCATGACTCGAAATATTGCCGCTGACAATTGGTGATGAATAATCGAATGAATTTTTATGCAATCCTCTCGGGAATTAATTTCATAATTCTTGTCTAGAAGTTCAGCGGTACTTTGCAATCGTTTGATAAAATTTTTCACTTGTCTATAGAAATAGACATCACATGGTTGAACTAACGGAACATTTTGGAGGTATAACTTTAAATGTACATGTAGGCATTTTTTTATCATCCTGAAATATTTCATCATAATATAATTCTGGCTTATATCATCATATAATGTATCAGGAGTGTTTTCATCTCCATGAGAAGAACTTGCTTCGCTTGATGACATTTTATAAATTATAAAACAATTTTCAATAACGTACAACTTTACAAGAATTATTGTACCCTAATACCATATTCGACCCTTCTTATTGTCTGGCGCAGGTATATATTTTTCAGTTAAACTTATAATGAATATGAGAGTTATAAGAATTATTCATGAATTACAAATATCTCATGAAATACACCGTAGATAATTTATAGAAGTTGCAAATAAAAAAATATTTTATTAAAGAATAATTTAATGTGTCAATTATTTACTTATTAATATTAAAAATTAATTAAATAATGAAAAAAAAAGAAGAAAAAGAGATCAAGTGGGTAGGCTCGAACTCATGCATTCAAGAGCACGAGTCGAGAGCGTTACCACATACGCCACAGTATGTTTGATCGATTTTTACTATAACTTATATATAGTGCTGGGTAAACTTTGAGTGCGTTATTCTCAGTCATTTTTGAGTATTGCACTTTAGTATTTTAGAGGTAGTATACCCACATGGTGTACTACCACTATGTCAAAGATTATCCAAATCCGTTTCCCCAAGGTCGTATCCTCCCCTTGTAAGACTAACAACTAACAACCGATGAGCTTACTCGAGATCATTATCCCGTGACGACGCTGAAAAATTAAACGAAAGTATGCCTCGAAGATGACACGCCATTGTGGGCAACGGAGGAGACTGAACACCTTATTAATAATAAAGCATCCTAGTACGTAATATTAACTATGTGTTTTTTTATAAATTATAGGCTAGCGTTTGACCACGATCTCGCCTGATCGTAAGAAATGATGCAGTCTACGATGGTAACACGCTTGCCTAGAAGAAAGACCTAATTCACTCGCGACTTGAAGACCCCTTTTCGAACGCTAGACTTAATGTTTTGTATAGATTAAGCCAGACACGCTCTTGTCTTTAATAGTGGAAATTGCAATTTTGCACACTTATCAAGGATCGACGACAATAGTATAATTAAATAAGTTTGTCCCATTATCCTGACCAGGACCTTCAGGATTAGCGATTTTTATATCCGAAGTTATACAACCTGTTTTTTTTATGTACAACATTAATTTAAAACACACATTCGGAATCGTTTTAACTGATTTTAGAGATGGGTTTAATCTTGAATATTTATCCAGTAATCGATACATTTCCAATAAACAATGTTTAACGTAAATCGGCGGCGCCTTTGCGACGATGCCTCTTAGTCACTTTAACAGGTGCCTGCCTACTTACATGATGAATAAATATGATTTTTTTTCTATTTTATACAGGCTGTTTTATTGATATTTTAGCACTGGATATTAAAGTATTTTGTTATGTTTAAATTTTCTATTGAATAAAATCTACCCATGTTTTCATTTAATGTCGTACATAACAAAACACGAAGTCTCGTCTGGAATGAAACTTTTTGAGATGGTTTTAAAAATCTTATAACGTTAATTTTAATAATCTGTTTATGGTTCCATACCGCAAAATTAAAAAAATAAGTCTATACCTAAATGGATTCATACTAGAGTAAATAAAATATTTTCACTTCTCCATGGAGCAAAGTTTCGCTTACCTCGTCATTCTACGGAAATGCTCTAACAATCTTCTACTGTTTGCACAGATAGGGATCACATTCAAGGATATTTTTCAGAAGTTTAGCAAAAAATAAGATTTTTGAAAGAAAAACTTTCCATAATGAAACTGAGAAAGAAACAGGAGTCAAAGTTGAAGTTTTCCAATCCAAATCCAAATTGACATCTTGTAATTTAACCATATTTCATGCAATTAATATTAATTCATTTCAAATTATATGTTTATTATTTTATTATTATTATTATTTAATTTCATTTGATTTTTTGGGTTCCTAATCAAAATGGTAAACGCTGGGTATGCTGAAGAATGCTGAAGTATATTATTGAAAACTAAATAAATTTAAATTATCAATGCTAGACATTTAATACAGTGCTATCTAGCCCAAAAATAAGCAAAGCTTGTACTATGGGAACCAAATAACTGATAGAATACTCATATACTTTTTTGGTATATCTATCTATATTATATATTATTATCTTTAACTATATATATAAAACAAAGTCGGGTTAGTTGCACCATTTATAAATCAAGAACGGCTGGACCGATATTGATGATTTTTGATTTGTTGGATTTGTCTCCGCCCCGAATAGCAGAATAACTATTAAAATATCGGAAAATTCACATAAAGAAATTATAAAGAAAATTCATTTTCTCATACATCGATGCAGCTAATGATGGTTGACAATTCTACCGGCGACGTATATTGGCAGCCCGCATCATATGCATGTCAAGGCGGTACGAAGTTCGGTCAGCTAGTATTTAAATAATAATTAGTACCTATACTAAGGTAGAAGTCAGAGGGTAGTTGTAAGTTGGTACATTATAAAATTGCAAAAGAAAAAATTGAATTTTAACCGACTTCAGAAAAAGAGTAACCTCCTCTTTTTCGATAACAATTTTTTTTGTATTTACTTAATTGAGAAAAAAAATCAAGCATGTCTCTGTGACCAATAGTCTCTTGTCAAGATTTGACAAAAAAATCAGAAACCAATCATAATTCAAAAACAATGGAAAATCGATACTTATCGTGGCGATTCAGGTAGCTCTAACGGTGTTCTAACTCTGGATTTTCACTTGATACACTTTTTGGGACAACCTGTATTTTAATATACCTACTTCAAAGCACTTTTTTCTCATTCTCAAAATCTCATTTTGCATTCAGATTTATGAACATATTACTTTTTTAATAACTAGAATCCCTCTTTTAAATGTGGTTTCTTTTTACAAGACTGGCGTTATCTTGATATCAATTTAGCTCTGGTTAAAAGATATTGATGTATTTTTAGCTAGTATAAGTTTTTGCCACTCATTATCATTCTTATACTGCCACATTCGAGACAAGACCTAAATATTTTTCGAAATCGACGCTTATATTAGGTTAGTTATGTTACATGCCATTATAATCATAGGCTCAACTTACATTGCCGCGGAACGGAATGGAAGCGAAATAATTGTACATAGCATAATGAACTATAGGTCAATTGAGTAACGTACAAACAAGATACGAGTCGTAAAACAGATCGCGCGTCTTCCGGAGAGAATTTTTTTCGGCTCGCCTGTTATTTGGCTCGTACGATGTGTGTGATAAAAGCAAATATATTACATTACTGCAGCGGCCAGCAAAAGAAGCATTGATGGACGAACGTTTAAATGTGGCCCGAGGCGTACATACGTAAGTCCATCAATTTTTTTTTTTTTTATTCCAATTTATTATAAGGACCTTTATAAGGATACATGTCGGTCCTATCGTATGTACAAGTTAATTGAATCAAAGATACAAACAAAGCAAACAAAATAAAGATTAACAACAACAATTAACTTATTTAAATCGGTCCGGCACCACAACCATACAAAAATGTACAGGTGTGATCCCTGACGGGTTAACTTAGAAAAAAAAGAACAATAATTAGCCACAAGTAAATGAAGTTATCTACCTATCTATCTATATGTATGTCACTTGTGGCGACTTACTGCACTAAATAATTCCTTAGCTGCATCTGATGTAGGGTCAGCTAAGATTTCATTGAAAAAGTCCATCAATGCCTAGTTGTGGCCAAGGCTTGTATAGTACTTTTCTCAAATAATGCGCGAAAATTATAAAATAAAATAATAAATACAATTACTTTTCAAAATCAATGACGAACAACGAACAACAATAATTTTTCCCGCTTTATAGTGTTCATTTGTTTTTTTTTTTCAATAAACAACTTTCTATTTGCAAGCCAGTTCGAGATTTCAATATGATAAGTTACCTCCTTGGTTACCATGTTTCGAAGCCACCATTTACCATGATCGTTTCATTTTCAATTACACGACAGATATGAGTTTACTATGTAATTTATTTGGCCGCTAAACCACGACAGATATGGATTTTCATACAACTTTTGCCGGCCGCTGCTCGCATGTATTATATTTGGCCAGTGCAACAATTTCGATGTATCTCGAAGAAGGTTGTTAAAATAATGCTCAAATTGTCAAGCATGTTTGAGAAAATATAATTTTTCATTCAATGAACAAAAAGTCTAAAAGTGCAACTGAAAGCATTATTGAAGAGCACCAAACTTCCACTAGGCCTACACATATTCAATAATGCTGGGCATTTCACACAGTGTTTTCTAGCCCCAAACTAAGCAAAGCTAACAAACCAGACAACTGATAGAATAATTATAGACGGTTTTTTTTGTGGATACATACTTATAATAGAGAAAAATCTGGACTTGAAACAATTATCTGTAGATCATAGAAACATTGTTTCTGAGGCGGGAATCGAATCCGCAACCTCCTGCGTCTCAGCCGGCTGTACTCCCACTGCGCCACGGAGGTCGTTATGGAGCAGTGGTGTAGATAGATGATAATTATTATTACCGCGTGATATTATGTTGTCTACTCTATGAATTGAAAATATGTAATCGATTTTGTGACAAAAACGTTCGTCACTGATATGTCGAACAAATAGCAGAAGGCCAAACTTAAGCCATACCCAATAAACGAGAATGTGACCGTGATTCACAATACGCATCTCGGAACCTTGTCACATGAAATTGTAACAGTACTCCTCCTGTCCTGAAGGCTCCTTCAAAAGCAATTACAGCGACAAGGGTTTAGTGTCTGCTTTGGGACCGTACAAGGGTTGCTACGTGACTAAATATTTGATTTGTTCGTCAATACGATACCCGATTTATCAACGCCTGTTGAATAGCGAGTAGACATTGGAGATAATGTCGCCAAATTTTGTAAATTCTTGACATAGCCCAAGATCCGACTGCGTGATTTCTACGACCATCTTGTATATAATCCAAATATTTTGTATTCATTATTATGAATAGAGCAATATGTTTCTGCTAGGTTACGTATTAAAATATGACTGTAAGTATTAAAAAAAACCGGCCAAGTGCGAGTTCGACTCGCGCACGAAGGGTTCCGTACCATTATCTATAAAACCCACTTAAATATTTATTTTACTCAATAGCTCAATTTTATTTATTTACCTTATTTAAGGTTGGTGTCGATTAAGCTAGTCCTCTAAATTGTATGAGCGCCCATACCACTCAGAGGACTATCTTAATTGGCGTCAACTATGTATGTATGGTAAAAAATAATAAAGTTGAAAATTAAAGGGTGTCCTTTAATTTTCAACTTTATTATTTTTTGGAATTTTTCCTTTAATTGTATCTTGCTTTTTGCCAAATTTCGTGATTCTAGGTCAACGGGAACTGCCATATAGGTTTTCGACCGGTACTTCCGGTTGATCTAGAATTGTCAATTTAGGTAAAAGCAAGGTCTTATAGCACAAGTAAAAGGAAAATTCCGAAAAATAAAAAAAGTTGAAAATTAAGGTAAATTTTGGTACTTACAAGTTTTCGTGAAAATCTAAATTTGCCCATGTCTTTTGATCGTGTTGACTCAGGACCTTGATTTTTATACACCTAATAGGAATTATAAACCTCAGTATCTGGTACAAAATTCAAATTGTTAGGTCAACCCGTTCCTGAGAAAATCAGCGGTGACACATGGACAGACGGACAAGAGAGTGATCTTAAAAGGGTTCCTTTTTTACCTTTTGAGGTACGGATCCCAAAAATATAAATATTAAACATTTTTCACCAAAAAAATTTGCTGACCTGTTTAAAAGATTAATTATAATTAATCAATAGAAAGTAATATTAAAATACTAAATCATATGTTCGTTATGTTGCGTTGTTATTGAGTATTCTTGTCATACAGAGTAGAAAATCGAGATGAGGCACAATGGGTCAGCTCAAATCATAAGAGCTACAAAAAAGTGATACTCCGGCAGTACCGACAGAAGTGAAAACTTGAATAAAAGCAGACTACATTACAGACACTTATATACATAGGTGTTGGTAAAGGTAACAGTGTCGCGAGTTCAATGGCTTTTTCCCATCTCGAACATGCCCAACGCGTCTAAAGAAGTTTTCACTTTTTAAAAAAGTAGCACTCCAGGGGTGCCGACAGAAGTGAAAACTTGAACAATTACGAGATACTTATACACAGAGGTATCGGTAACGGTAACGGTAACAGTGTCGCGAGTTCAATGGTTTTTTCCCATCTCAAAAAATGTACAACGCGCCTAAAAAAGTTTTCACTTCAAAAATGTTTGAGACGACTAACTCTAACTTTTGGCGAAATAAACTGTATTTAAATAATATGATATATTTATTTTAGGTTCATTCTGTAAATTTTTATGAGATAGCATAGCTAGCTCATTTACACTCTCGAGTCTGGTGTGAAGTTGTTTAGGTTGCTTGAAGACCTCTGATACGACATAACCTAATGCCTTAAGGAGCTAACACAGAACCAGAACATCACTAAGCTTAATTGCCAAGCGAAACGTTGCTAAACTTAGCTGATTAGTTGCATAACTATGTTTATCGGTTACGCTTAACTACACTTCACTACATACTAGTGATTTAGTGCAGGTAAACTCATTATAATGAAATTCTAATGGCAGCACATTAATATTATAAAAAAAGTATATAAAAGGGCTCGCCCGGAGAACTACCATCATACCTATTTCTATACCCAAGTATCGTTGCTTTGTTTTGGTTTGAAATGCCTGTAGGCACATGAGACTTTACACCTCCGTTTTGACGATCTCCGTGGTACAGTCAGCGAATAGCCGACTGAGACGCAGGAGGTAGCGGTTTCGATTCCCACAGCGAAACAAATGTATCTGATAGATATTGGTTCCGGGTCTGGATGTTTTTCTATATATTATAAGTATGTATTTACAAAAAATATATATATATTCTATCAGTTATCTGGTTCCCATAGTACAAGCTATGCTTAGGTTAGGGCTAGAGAGCGCTGTGTGAAATGTCCAGCCAATATTTATTTATTTCTTTATATTTACCATACCTCAAGTTGATAGATGCAGAGAATCAAGGTGATCGACATAGCTCAGAGGGTCAGCAAGCTGAAGTGGCAGTGGGCCGGTCATATCTGCTCCAGAACCGATAACCGTTGGGGTAAACGTGTTCTGGAGTGGAGACCACGTCTGGCAAGCGAAGTGTAGGACGCCCTCCGGCCAGATGGAGTGACGATTTGTGCGTTGTGGCTGGCAAGGATTGGATGAGAAGAGCTGAGGATCGGGGTCAATGGCGCACCCTGGGAGAGACCTACGCCCAACAGTGGACTGCTATAGGTTGATGATGATGATGATGATGATGATAGATGAAGGACAGTACATCGCAAGGCACGGTCATAAGATGCGTATACTAGGCAATGCTTTTTTAAATGATGATTACCAGCTAAGCTTTGTTCCATCTCCAAGTTGCCTGCGATCATAGCTATTGACGTCACTAGTAGTTTTTATTCTCTATCTATTTCCTAAGAAAAGCGTCCTTTAAACAAAGTCGGGTCAGCACATTTAATTCGGCATAATTTGTTGAGTAAAGTCGAACAAAGCAAATACTAAATTACGGTTTATATTCGGCTCGCCGGATCGGCAAAACCGCACGGGCTCATTCGAGTTCAGGTCAGATTAGGTCGACACGTCTGGCTTCAAAATGAAAGTCGACTGATAAAATCGGCATATATAAACAGTTGATTTTTTTTCGCCCAAATGTGACTAATAAATTATTATAGAGCTTATAACTGGTTCAGTACTACCGGTTCAGTTTGATTTCAGCCTGGTCAAACTGCTATACATACATACATTTTACACACTGTAAACATTCTGTTAATAATTTATGTATGTCTATTTGTATTTTATAAAGTATTTAGGTATTAGTTGCACTCCCTTCATCCATATCTTAGTCTTAAAAGTGCACCCCCACCATATATTTGACATAACTAAATCCTGTACATCCAAAGGTTGTCTGGAAGAAATAGCTTTAAAGCGATAAGACCGCCCATTGCTTTGTGTCTTCTATTTTGTCTGCAATTATTATTTTTTAATGAGTACAATAAAGTGTTTTCATTCATTCATTCATTCTCCGTTATTTTACAAAGTATCAAGTCTCTCTTCTTCTTCTATCTTGTTCCTGGTAAGCTAAACTATTTTACTTACTAAATAGTACTTTGCCACTTTAATAGCGTTGGACGTGGCTTTGTTGAGGTCATCTTTTGTGCAGGTATGTAGGGCAGGAGAGCAGATGAGACATGGACTGAATGGGTGATTCGTCGCATTCAGTCCGGGAGAAGTCTCGTATACTCCATTTTTTTCATACCACTAAGGTAGCAAACAAGCATACGGCCTACCTGATGGTAAACGGTTACCGTAGCCTAAGGACATTTGTAACACCAATACTCCCGCCAGTACTCGCGCGTTGCCGACCCTTTAAATATTTCAAAACGCCCTTTTTGAAGGACCTCATAGTGTTGTCATATATATTTACCATATACAATATATACATTTAAGAGACTATGATATATTTAAAACGTCATTCAAATATACCCCATGTTTCAAGCGCACGAAGATGTGACTTTTTTCAACATAGGACTAACGTCTCAACGTCTCTTTTTAGTAATAGTGTATTTGTAATGTCCACCAAAATATATAATAAGTTACCGACTGACATTAGAATGTGCAATGACTTTATGACATTCAAAGCAAAGCTATTTACCTACATATCTAGTAGAGAAGACATTTTATACAATACAGAAATTTTTTGACGCTAAGGATTAATATTTGACATTTTTAACAATTTTTAACCATATTGTCATTTCATTCGTTTCAATATAAATTAAATATTAAAATATTATTTTTATTAGCAATTTAAGACATGATAATAGATTTAACTTTGTAAAATTTATATGCCTAGTGCAGATCACAGCGCACTTAACATTTGTATCTAACATCTCTCAACCTGTGTTTCACAAATAAATAAATTTAAATTTAAAAATTGTCCCACTTACACAGGCCTACCACTATTATATTAGATAATTCTTTATTGCACACCACATAATCATATAATTAAAAAGGACATCGTAAAATTTTGTGATATGTACAACTGACGGTCTTATCGCTGAATAGCGATCTCTACCACTACTATTAATATACTATGACTTAAAATATCAAGTAACGTTTATTTAACCTATACCGTTTCCTTCCATTTATATCGCCATACTTATCCTCCCTCTGAAACACGCCCATTCAATTATCGTAAATAGATGACAGCAGACATTTAACGCATAAACCGGGGAAATGGCAGAGTAATTCCTCTGGATAAATGACGGTAATTCCCCTGGACGCCATAACAATAAGTGACCATTTTCCAATAAAGTAGAACGCTTGTAAAGGTTTTCTCAAAGGCTGTATCATTAGACCTATCTTGTAAATGGGATGTTGTATTGCATTCGCCTACTTTTTCCGAGTTACATGTTTTTTTTTGTTGTTTTTGTATGAGTTGTTCTGAAATAAGTCTTGTTAATTACAAATAAAAAGCACTAACGCAAAAGCGGCCAACCGACAATGAGCGTTTTAAATTGAGAATTGTATTAACGCTAAATTAACCTTTTTCTTCGTTTGACTTAGTCCAAGAGGAACGAGAACTGGGCACTGAAATAGGGGTCCACCAGTGAGATGGGTCGACCACTTCAATAAGACCTTGGGTCGTAAGCAAGTGGTTCAGACTAGCACGGAATCGGGAAGAATGGCAGAAACGAAGAGAGGCCTATGCCCAGCAGTTGGTTGACACGGGCTGAGAATGATGATGATGATGACTTGGTAATTTTTTTTATATTGATTGATATTTTTAATTTGGAAACTAAAATAGCTTCTCTCACAGAGAATCTTCTTTATTACAAAGTTCGTGTTTTCGGTACCGTAGTTTTTGGTCTTACCTTCGATTAGACCTTCTAGTCTTCTCTAGTCGATTAGATCTTCACGGGTTTGCCATCGTGGGAAATAATAATAAGTCGTGCGCATATTACTTTTCTGTTAATTTCTGTTAATATGTTTTTAAAGTGAAATTTTTATTACATCGTCTCAAACTTTATCGTCTGTGTGTTGCATGTCGCGTGACGGTCGGCCGCGGAGTAGGGATGAAGTGAAAGGCGCTCGTCAGAGCAGCCGAGGCCAATATGGCAGCGCCTATGGTTCGCATCAGCTGACCGTGTCGTGTATAGACTATTACTCATTTGTGCCAACGTAAATTTTTAGTTAAATGTCTATAATGTGAAACAAAGTTTCACTTTTACCATGGTTTCATAAAACCACAGAATCCGTTTTTTCTTAAAATGTAGTCCGTAGATAAAAATGTATACTGATAGATAAAATTATACCATGTAGGTATAATATATATTTTTAAGCGGATGAAATAATGTCGTGTAGGTATCATAAAATGTTTAGACCAGAATTATATATACAAAAATATATAGATAGACAAAAACCCGTTGTCAGCTCTTACCCAAAAAAAAAGAATTGTTTAAGTAGGTGCCTACTGACATGATTGCCAGATGATAATGGAGGAAATGTTGTGCCGTCGACTTCACATCAAATACCATGTTTATGAAGACTGCTGACAAAAACTTTAAGTATACAGCTACACATCAAGTTATACTGTTTCCAGTATAAACTGACCTCTCATTGTACTGAAAGCCTACACGATGCGAGGTCAGCTAACACTGAAAATTATAGCCATGTGTACTAATCAAAGTGGTCAAAGCTTACGATAATATATAAACACTGTGACATCGAAAATCTGCTGTTTTATAGTTATACCTACAGAAGTTGAACACGTACTGTGGTTCTAGCTAATGATAGAGTATCTAAATTGACCCCCAGATGTTTTCGGGAGACGTTCCTTTAAGGGTATGATGAATCATGATCCAATTTTGTTTTCTTCTAATAGTGCAAAATATTCAAAATCAAACGTGAAAAAATTAACAAGTAATTCGTGCTATGAAATCCGTTGCTTTATTACGTAACCCAGTCACTGTCGCCCGTCGGATCAGTGACACGAACGACAGGCGGGCGATAGCGACTCGCTTACGTATTCAGGCTACCAATGTCTAATTTACCCTAAATTATGTTAGGTATCTATATAATAAAACTATTCCGTATTGGCAAATCCCTGAAGTCCAATAATGGATGAATCCAATAACCAACATGTAAAACCATTCGTGCATTGAACTCAATCGCGCAGTGTCATAGTATTTTTACTATTAGGCATTTATATCAAGCAAACCCTCCCAAATCAAAACGCAACTTACTCGAAAAACTATTTCCAACGATAGATCTTAGCATTTCATCGAAAGCTTGGTGGGGAAGTAATTCCCAACCGAAAATATCTACACCAGAGCTAATCATGTTGCTGTGGATAGTTGCCGCTAGGAGATAGCCACCGGTGACACCAACGGTCGATTCGTAAGCTGGTGTGTCGTAGATTATAATACCGCGATTCCATTCGAATCTGTTGAAATAAACAACGCCATCTGTTTTCGAGTAGCTAAACATTACACGCGCCATCTCTCGGCGAGTGGACACAACTTTGGGGAAGGTCTACTCAGTTCTTACAGTTAAACATAGGTGGCACTATTTAACTTACTTGTGTATTTTGTACCGAGGTAAAACTTCATGTTCTCCGTGATATTCAAGCCGGCATCGGAAGTAGTGTCCCAGGGAGTGTAGATGATCTCTTCTTTCTTCAGAAAGTTTGCAAAAGACTTCATCATAAGGAGGCAGGTTGATTTCCCAGCGACGTGAATTTGAGCCTCTGGTTCGTTGATGAGCAGCAGTTGCTTCCAGTTGTAGCTAGATGGCGTGGGAACAAAAACGTGTTAGCAAGCCACTCTGTGATTCACACGGTGCATTGGAGAAACTTACAATAAAAAGACACACAAAATGAACTAAGTACCTAATAATAAGTAGTCAAGTTAGAGTAAGTAAGTTTTTTTCTCCAGCCATGGGGAGATTTTAAACTCAGATAATAAAATGAACCATGGGCTTAATGTTAAAAAAAAAAATGTCGTACACCTAGTTTAGGTAGGTATACGTTTTTTTGGTAGGTATTTAGATAGGTTCTACTTGCCCAGAACATTTGAAAACTCGGGAAAACTGGAAAGTGCTTTATAACAAGCTTTTTTTCTATGATAATTTTGATAATTTGATATGATAATGAATAATTTGGCGCCCCCTGAAATTGCGCTCGAGGCCTGTGCCCCGGTCCCCCCCCCCCCCCCTCCTCCAGATCCGGGGCTGTTCCTGGTTTATCAATAACTATCTGACCCGCCCCAGCTTCACACGGATTTCAAAATAATGAAGTCTCTTGAGCTTATACAATAATCCCATAGAAAAAACTTGTTTCAAAAAATGCTTGGTATCTAGCGCACGTTATACTATCTATTATCCCATCAAAATCATAAATGTGAAATAAGAGCCAAGTTTAATATTTGATATATATGCCTTGGTTATTGACTGTAACGACAAAAGAAGTGAGATCTAAATGGGTGCCAAGTTCAATGGACAGTCCTGAAATTTAGTTATAAAAACACACCTAAAATATGTTTTAGCAACTTAAAATATAATTTCTCCTTATAACTTAAGATAATATATTGAAGCCATAAGTTCAATATGGCTAGTTTTCATATACGAATTAAAATTAACCCCCCCCCCCCCCCCCCCCCCACACACACACACACACCCTCTGAAACGCTAGAAGAGAGGGCTGCCACATAGTTTCAGCCCCGGTAAGGGAAAATTCTAGATCCGAGGCTGACCCGGAACAATTTACCTAAGCACTGTATCACAGTGATCCCCTGATTATACTGAGATAACGTTGATATCCGTGAAAGCTCTCCATGCTCTTCTATTTATAGTACGCTTTGAGTGACACTTGAGAGTGCTTCAGATAAGTATTCTGTTTAAACAAAAAAGAGATAAAATTCTATTACTGACAAACCTACCTACAGATTCAGTGTTTACTTTATTTGGTCGGGATGGGAATTAATTTTAACTAATGCACATGCTTTACATAATTTAACTGCCTAGTTATCACTTGCCTAGCTATTTAAGCCGGCAGCTTGAGCGCCAACTCTCCAACCCACGCTAACCAACGCTATATGCACGGCTGGGCAGTATATTTGAATTAGCTACTTCAAATTGAAATACAAATACGTATTTTGTATTTATAATTCAATTACTTCGTAAAAATGTAATTAGTAATTGGTAAGCATTTCAAATACCTGACGCTGATGTATTTTATAGTTAGTATTTCAAATACTTATGGTTTCAAAATACATGTGAACAGAAATACATTTAGTGATTATAATAATGGTGCTTTCTACAGAAAATAACGTTCGATAGTTTTCGTAACTATTCGTAAGTAAAATAGCGACCGCTAAATATGCCAATCTTTAAAGTTGGTAGCACTGGACCTGTACTGTACGTCAAATTGTCAAGTACCTAATACCTGACTGTATTTTGTATTTTAAGTAAAAATAGTCAAAATACTGTATTTTGTATTTTATATTTCAAACATCTACACGACTTAAGAATATTTTATATTTCCTATTTGAAATACGCGCTAGATAGTACTTTGTGATTTAATCAACGCAAAACATGTAGGTATTTTGTCCAGCTCTGGATATACCTATAGGGTGTTTGATAATATACGCACAAAAATGAAAAGGGGTTAATTTGATGAGCATAATAAATAAATATGTGAAATGTTTACCATATAAATGTGAAATTTATTTTGGCATGTAAAAACAAACACTATTAAACTTATGTTGTGCTATTGCATATTGCTTGCCATCTAACCACAGATACTGTATTGGTGACATTCGAGATATCTCTTCTCCCTTTCTAACCCAAAACCCGCAGCCATTTCCGAAAGGGATATCAAATCCTTTATTTTTGGATGTCGACTGCAAGAGTAGGCAGTAAGTTTTATATCGAATTAATCACCTAAACTTAGTCGATTTTCTTTAAAATAACGGGTAGTTTTTTTTTCGAGAAGTATTTTTTTATGTTTTGAAAAACCGTCACTTGAATATCGTCAGTATATTACCAAACACCTTAAATGGTTGAAATACCTCCCATATGTACAAAGCGGTACCTACTCTTCCACCTTTATACCCTTTTCCTTACTTTGTTTTAGTACAATCTGTAGTTTTGTTCCAATAAACAACTTGTGTACCTATTTGTATTTATTATTATTCTGTATGTGTCTCTACAGGCGGCTCAACGATGAGCCAAGCCGTATAATAAAAACACGTACTTTTAAACTAAAGCACGCAAATTAAAAGAACTTTGAAAGAATTCAAATAAAACTCCTAAAAGTGACAGGAATTGCTGCGGAACTTTCCAGATTGAATAATTTTTTAGTCCAAAATTATGGATGGAAAAATAACTTGGTTTTTATAGGCGAATGTAAGCGGGAATAAAAAATTAAATGCCAATCTCTAACTTTAATATTTCAGACATTATTTTGATAAAGTTTATATCTACTGAGCGATGCTAGGCTTCGTTTTGTAGATAGGCCTAGTTATTGGGAATTTTTTTCGTAGATTTCAGGCGTTTAACCACAATGCGTGTATATAGAAAGTAAAAAATTCGAGGAGTAGAGGAAAGGGCACAGTATAATATAACAACCAATAGAATTTAGCTTTTAAGAACTTCCTGATAAAAACTAACTGAGCTGAGCACAATCTGCGCTCGCCAAAAGTTCGGCCTCAAAAATTTATAATTAAAGAAAACCTTATCTTATCATATATATGTATATATATAATACAAACAATATAAATATCGCGTGACGGTATACCAGTCGGTCTTACCCCCAAAGCACACCAATAAATGTTTTAACTCAATAGAAACTTCGATGAAATATACTAAGAAATCCCTTTTACCAGCGATCCCACTTGACCTTATCTTTCATTGAATTTTTTCTCCACTTGAAGCCTAATATCTCAACAACCCCCAACATTTTTAGCTCATTTAGCATACTAGAATTGTGTCATTGCTCACCATTAAAAAAATATATTCCTTAAATTTTCAATGAAGCCAAAATATGATATAGGAGAATTAAATTATTCGCATAAATCTGATGGACGTTGCGCGGAGTAGCAATTAGCTTCGAAATACAGAATTCGCGCTACGTACCTGTAATTTGAATGAACCTGAAGGTCAAGTTAGTTGGTCGTGCATTTCGTGGATACTTTACACCGTAAAGTTTACAGGTGACTATTTTAATAGTCAAAGATAATAAATAATATTTTTTTACGTTTTATGGGCAATTTTGTAATTAAAGCCACAAACCACTTTATACAGAAACGTCGTGAAATTATAAAGCGTTTTAATAATACATTGTTTAGGCAAATTGGAAAGCCTTTGCATAACATATTGTTATGAGATTAAAGTTACCCAAACCAACTCATTATTTAAATCCCTCCGGCCTTATGTTGTTTCAGGTAATTATGAAAATAATTTTACGAAATACGTATTACGCATTCAAACTACCTATATTAATGTTATTTAGTTCCAAATGGTTTCCAATAAGTGCAAATATTTATTGCGCATTTTGGAATAAACGTGGAGTAAAGTTGTTTAACCCTAACTTGAATGGCAAGTTATTTGCCGTGTCGCGGCGGTGCTGTTGAAATGAATGGCCTTTATAGGTAATACCTATTAATAGGGACTTTTTCAGTTAACTATTTTTATGTAAGCTGCATCAGTTGGGTGTAGAGTTGCCAGGTCTTATAACTGAAAAGATGGGCAGACTAGCCAGTTTAGCCGGATAATTGGGTAAAAAACCGGACACCCTTAGTTGTTTTTGTCTTACAATTTTTGTGAAAATTCAATTTACAAACTCGACGAATTTTTTTATAGAGTAAAATAAGGGTATTATATAATTTTCCTTAAAATCTTGTTAAATTTTAATGAAACATAAATAAATGGTGCGGTACTTACACGCCCGCAGCACCAGCCGATGACCATCGTGCGCGGAACTTAAACAGCCCAATAAAAGCCGGACATGCCGGACACCGTCCGATTTGGCCGGACACGCAACCATAAAACCTGACTGTGTGTGTTGTTATCCGGACGCCTGGCAACCCTAGTTGGGTGCAGGCAGCAAAAATCAGTGGCGGCGCTAGACCAAACGAGGACGTAGGCGTCATCAGCTTTGCGAGGCTCCACCCATTTCCCAGTCAAAAAGAAAACGTTAAATTCAATGAGCTGAATTATACTAGAGCCTGGGATCGCCCAATGGCCAAAAAAGTTGGAGTTTTTATAACTCTCAGAGTCATTATTATAAATACGGGATTTATCCAGTACCGTTTTAACAGTGTTTCGACCGACAATGTTTCTGGTACGTGATAAATCTCTTATAATATTGATTGAAATGAATCACTAGGGTTTTCTGAGTAAAACATTCATAGTGTTGCCAGACGACTCTGCGACTCTGGATAAATACGCACGCAAACGGAAATAATAACGAATAACTAAACTTTTAATAACTTGTAAAATATTTTTGCGAGGCCCCCTTAGGCGCGAGGCCGTCTGCGGTCGCCAACGTCGCCGACGCATAATGCCGCCACTGCAAAAGATCGGTCACCTTTGAAATCTACAGGAGAAACTTATGTTCGGCTATGAATGCCCTATGGCTGTTATGATGATTTAAGCTGCTGGGATTTCACCTTTGCATCAACTGAAGATACAGCGAGTGGCTATGTTAAGAACGAACCAAGGGATTTTTTTAAACTGAATGTATTTTCGTACGACCACAGACCGGACTTACCTATGCTTTGTAGAGACTAAGAAGCTGCCCCGTCGTGAAGTATCTCCTGACCTTGTTGAGGATGCCCAGCTTAATAGTAGCTGTTTTATCCTTAGACTCGATATATGAGCTAAAGTTGAGAGTAGGCGTGAATAAACCCCCTAGAAGCTCGAGGTGACCTTTTACAACTACCGGTAGGTACATCTCGGAAAATGGGAACTTTGAGAAAGACTTTGAGAAAGAAGAGACATGCTTGCGTTTTTAAGGCATTGAATTTGACGAGATTGGCATCGCCACAGTCAGAGACGGCCTTGAGTGTCAAATTCAGTCGCTGCAGCATCTCATCTCTCTGCTTCTAAATTTCAGTTCTGCTGGTTCGAGCATTATAAGTGTACCTCTCCACAACTGTACTATCGTCTGCGTACCCAATGATACTGGGCATGCGCAGATCATTGGTATACAGCAGAAACAGCGTGGCAGAGAGTACTGACCCCTAAGGTACCCGTTGTTTAAATTAAGTAATGCTTACCCAGCCCTATCTCCTATAAGCTTAAAAAGTATTAATGATAATTTAAAATATTTTGTACTTTAAAAAATCTTGCTCCGGCTCTATTTATCTCAAAATTATGACTAGAACTTAACCGCTTTCTTATTCAGATAAAGCTATTTTAATGACAGTCTACATAATCTATATTTATAACACATTTGCTCGTAAACAGTCTCTTATTTCACCAATTTCAATATCGTAATGTATGTCATTACGTACTTGTGCGTTATTGTAATGTAAAACGCACGAGTTTATTTTTAATAAGGTAAAACGTACGGTTTATCAAGATGCTCCGTCTAAAACGAACGGTACTTTTTTAAATCTTAGCAAAGAGTTTTTATGTCAGAAAAGTGGTCAACATTTTATGAATAAAATTAACTTTGGGAGATAAAATATGAAAAATAGACAATTTAATTCTTTACTTTAATTAATTTTGACAATAAATTACAACCATATCTGTAACAAAAACAAAAAAATATGAATTTACTTTATTAGTAATACTGGCTGTTTATGTGCCTTTGCCTTAAAAAAAAAGCGCTGATGCGCGCGCATCGCTAATTTGTGAACAAGTAAAAATTATTCCGCACGCTTTTTCTTTCCGAGAAAGTCCGAGTTTTATTTATTTCCTCGCAAATATGTTAAAAAACGTCGTATGACATAGGTGCGCTTTGATAATTACAGCCTCTGCTTTAATTATTTTCACCGAATTACGGCTCGGGCTAGCAATATCGCCTCGACTGTAATTTTCAACTTACCGCACTTATATCATAATGTACTATTATGTTAAAGTCTTACTTTAATTAGATATTACCGCTAGCCAAGCACCACATAGAATAAATACAACATTTACACTCAAGAAAATGCTCTGGTTTTGCGTGTGTTAAGTTTTAAATCATTAAATAGTGGGTGTAAAAAGCAAGCCCAAAAAATCGAACCACCACTGTGATCTGTACTTTCGCTCCCCAAAGATTTTGAGAGTAATTTTCACATCATCATCAGCTCGTAGGTTTCCACTGCTGAGTATTAAATGTGTTGCAATTGAAACTAATCAAATAATAATAGTTTTATTTAATAACAGAAAGAATATATAATTCATTACAATAAAATACAGAAGAAACAGTTGAATCATCTAAAGACCATTGCAAACGATCTATAGATAGCTCAACTGCTTCAGACCACTACCAGGCGGAACTATCCCCAAGACACTACCTGCATTGCCCCGCTGAATTGCAATGCTTATACGTTGACCCAGATAAGAGCTAACTCTCGTATCACACGTCATTTCGAGCAGACGCCCAGAAAGGATTTTGAAATATTAAAACTCATCAAACATTAACTAAAACTTAACTAAGCTACACAAAAAATAATAAATCAAAGTATCTATAATATGTTATTGTTTTATTATTTTAATCTCGAGAAAATCGGTAAAATGTTGCTCGACGAAATATTAGAGAACTGGCGTTTTGTACGATGCCACAGATTACTAAAAAGTTACTACGAGCCATCTAACGACCCCTCTAGTTCAATGCTCTCACCCAGTCAATGACCTGGCCCGGTCAATGACCCAACCAGTCCACAGAGCGAGTATAGTTCGTACGGCAGGGTGTTACCTACATGTTAGGCACAAAAACTCAAAAATACAGTTTCTTGGATTAAAAAAAACATTATTTAGTTATTATTTATGGTCTCAAAAATGTACTTTGTCATTATTTGTAGTTTAAATTACAACACCTTACATGCTTCCATTCATTTTTGTCACTACCCTCAATAGTTTCTCTAATCCAGGTGGTGCGACTTTCATTAAGTTGTCTACCTAACGAGCTGATAGACGACCAGGGAGTCTTCTGACATCCTGCATAATAAATTATGTAGCAACAATGATATACAACTTGTTTTGTTACGTACGACATTAATTTAAAACACACATTCAGAATTGTAATTGATTACTGATTTTAGAGGTGTGTATACTACCGATAGCTTGAATATTTATCCAGTAATCGATACATTTCCAAGAAACAATTTTAACTTATATTGGCGGAGCCTTTGCGACGATGCCGCTTAGTCAGTTTAACTACTTACTTGATATGGTTGTAGGAAAATTTAAAATTTTCCATGGTAATGAATTTGAAAAAACTCTATTTCACAACAATATACCATTAGACCTACCAGTGTTTTCATTTAATGTCGTACATAACAAAACACGTAGTATAATATTTTATCTCTCACCGCTAGCAACGGTGAATAAAGTTTTGCTAGCTCGTTAGAAACGCCCTCACTCTGGAAACAGGTAGGTAGGTAGATGGTAATTGAACACAACATTTCTTTGATTGACTTTGGCTTCCATGATTATGTATTTAATATCCACTATTTAACCAATTTCAGAGCTAGTGGCTGGTAATTATTCCCGTAATATTATAGTCAATCAACTACATATCGAATTTGTTGAGACAGCTACCTTTCAGTTAATGTCAAACGTTGTCATTAAGATGGATTAGATTACCAAGATTAGATGGAAATATGTATTTGAGGTAATAATTTCCGAAAATTTACAGAGATCTGTAACAGAAATAAGGTCGAAAATTTCAGAGATAGATAAACTCAAGTGGCGCTGGACACGATACTTAGGAGAGGCCGTCAGACCATCAGGCCGGTGTATTAAAGACACAGGTGCGAAAGGTTATGATTTGGTTGCTAACAGCATATTAAGTGTGGCATTACTCAAGCTCATGTAACCGACTTTAGAAAACAGAAAATTGAAAAAGAAAAATCGAAACTCCAAATTAAAAAGTGGATAAAGAAACTTGCACATTATTTGGGACCACCCTAGAGTTAAAACCCATCAATTGAAAAGAATCACCAAAATTGGTTCAGCAAAAAGTTATGCGTCAAATACATTAAAAATAACAAACTGACAAGTTGAGGACCTCCTTTTTTTGAAGTTGGTCCAAAAATAATTGTGAGCTTCAAGGCAGGACATTTCTAACGAACTATTCAGTGTTAAAATATAATGATTACTTACTGCCGCATCAAATCAATGATGAAATGTGCAAGATCCTCAAACCCCATTGGGCTGGCCCGGACCAGCATGTAGAACTCATCTTTGCAAGTCCTCTTCGGCCTGACAAAGTCGAAGGTGAATCCTCCCGTGGTGATTATTGGCATGCCAGTACTGCCTAGGAACTTGGTGATCCGCGCGACTGAGGCTGTGGAAGAAAAAAATAATGTATTCCCAGTTTCTTTGATCAGCACAACATCGTCCTGACTAGGATTTTCAGTATATCATACATCAACATATCAACTGACAGCCGTTGGGGCAGATAAATTCTAGAATGGAGACCACGCACCGGAAAGCGCAGCTTAGAACTCCTCGTTACTCGGAGCCGTGGGGAGCATGCCGCACGTGATTGGTCACTCTGGAAATCTATTGGGAAGGCCTATGTTCAGCATTGGATGCCTTACGGCTGTTTCTGATGATGATTTTTTTAGTATGCATAGTTAGTTCTAGTTCGCTATAGTAATTTCCGGAATGGAATGGTTTTCTGCAAATTGCGTATTGATTGACTCCTCTATCTAGGGGATCTAGGGGGGAGGGGCGAGGGGTAAACCAGGACACCTGCCACGGGTGGCAATTTCAGGGAGCGCCAAGTTTTTTAATAAAAATATGTTTGGGGGAAAAAAAACTTGTTTCAAAATGTGCTTGGCATCCAGCGCACGTCGTACTATCGACTATGATTATTCCACTCCCTGCCCGTGGTTCACCTACATAGTTCACCTGGTTGTACATTTGATTCTCCTCTCAAACGCTGGAGGAGAAGGGGAGCCACATGAAGTTTCTGTCCCGTTTAGGAAAAGTTCTAGATCCGGTGCTGATATGGGTTTATTTAAGCTATATGGTATACAAGGCGTCCCACGGCTATGCCTTTGCACTTAGGTTTAACCAAAGAGTTCAGAAAACAAAAACATTTTGGTTTAACTATGACTATCATTACCCAAACGGCTATGCCACATGCAGGGAATTTACCTTGAATATTGTTGATGGAACATTTTACTGAAAGAAGACATTGTTTTAATTTTAAAAACAACTTAAACTGCATTCATAGATTTTTAAATAATTACATGGTTGAACCGGGAATCGAAACAGCTACACGAGAAAAACAATTACCCTGTAGTTTTATCATACCGATCGAAAGACTTTATCATAAGGATCATTTTTTGCTAAATAACATAGTGTCAGAAATAAAAGAAAGACCATGAATTTTAACATTTTTAATTCAAAATGAATCAATTTAATTTATCAAATGCTCAAAATGAGTCCCATTCTGTTGAATACAAAGTCGCCCTCTTTTGATTGTTTCGCTCCCTGTCGATTTTTTGATCATGTTGTAGTGGACATTTAGAATAATTGGTCTAAGTTCTGCTTGTAGCTCGTGGACACTTCTAATTCTTCACAATCTAACGGAGTTAGATCTGGGGATCTCGGCGGCCATCTTTTTGTCCATTTGTCCCGATCCAGAAAAGAAAGTGTTCATTGAGATAGTCCCTTGTTCTGTGACTGTTATGAGCCGGAGCCCCGTCTTACTGAAAAAAGTTTTGTGGTTCTGCAAGCGGAAGATTATTAATCTCACTTCTTAAAATCTCAACAATTTCTAAATACCTTTCCGTATTCTCGCGGATACGTAAGGGATTCTCCCTGGACCAAATGCGATTATTGTGTCGGTTGTACATACCATTATTCCTAAAGTTTGTCTCGTCTGACCAGATAATATTATTTAGAAAATATTTATCCTCTAGGATGAGCATCTCGATTTTTTGGCAGAAAATAAGTAGTCTTTCAGCATCACCCGGCCATAATTTTTGTACTAATCGCCCTTCAACGTAACTTTTGAATTTGTATTTTTTCAGTACACGGCGTATTTTGCTTTTCTAAATTCCGATTTCTTCTTCACCCTCACTGAACCTATAGGATTTGCCTCAAAGTATATAAAAATGTCAAGTTCATCATCAGTGTTTGTCATTTGGTGCCGCGGTTGTGGTAAGCGATGATCGAAATGTCTCAAGTTTATCAGATTATCCACCAACCGTTTCATAATAAATCGAGATGGTGTATTTCTATCAGGATACTTTTCCCGGTACGGCTAATGTTATGTTTTTGTGGTTCAAAAAGTATGCTTCCATTAAATCGAAATTATTTGGATACGCCATGGTTATGTAACAAATTCACAATACAATGCAAATAACCAAAAATAAAAAATCACAGGCACAATAGAATAAAAGTTTGAAAATAGAACACATTTTTTAATTATTTCTTTATAATCAGCCAGCCGCATTGCTGGCTCGCAGTTGTATGTCCTTATGGCAATGTCAGCTTTTGATTTTTCGGAACAAAATTTCACATCAAACGTTAAAATTCATGGTCTTCCTTTTATTTCTGACGCTATGTTATGTAGCAAAAAATAATCCTTATGATAAAGTCTTTCGAAACGTATAATAAAACTACAGGGTAATTGTGTTTTTGGTGTAGCGGGTTCGATTCCCGGTTCAACCATATAATTATTTAAAAATCTATGAATGCAGGTTCAATTGTTTTTAAAATTAAAATAATGTCTTCTTTCAGTAAAATGTACCATCCACAATATTCAAGGTACATTCCAATGGCATAGCCGTGGGACGCCCTGTAGGTATATACGAGCTGTTTACCAGCGACTTCGTTCAAAGGGCTATCTTAGTTATAACAGCACCAATTATCGAAAATCGCATACATCCGAAAACGTCATCTGCCCGTTTGGGTAATGATAGTCATTGTTAAACCACAATGTTTTTGTTTTCTGAACTCTTTGGTTAAACCTGAGTGCTGCGACGTCCAATCAAGCAAGATCGAAAGCATATCCCAATAAAACTTGTATCGCCGAACCAAAATGCTCACAAGATGTCAAAACGTTGAGCACACCGATACTTGCTCATCAAGCATAACGTACGTGAAGATTACAATTCCAATATAGAGTTGGTTCGATTCCTAATATATAGGTAATATGAAGGTCTATAGGTAGATATATATGAATATTGAGGTATATAGGTAGGTATATATAGAATATATAGGTAATAATATAGAGGTGGTTCCAACAATTAGTGCACATTCACTAGATAACTAAACAGTACAAATGTCTGAGCGTATGCGTTTCGAATTAGTTACGTCTTATTATTATCGGCAAATCAATAAATTTGCACCCTTTCATTGATAGAAGACATACCAACCTACAAAAAAACACTTTTTTAATGACATGAAAATGATTAAATACTTAGAGCGACTTGGCGCAACGATAAACGAATTTAGTGGCTAAATGATTTAAGGAGTTGTCAAATCGCAAGCCGGCCTTAGTTTATGAATGGAAGTGTAAAGTTTATTGCTTTGCCATCAATATTAAGACGTAATTCGATACGCATATGTTTAGGCATTTGTCCTGTTCAGTTATCCAGTGAAAGTGCACTTATTGTTTGTATAGGAATCGAATCACCTTAAGGCATTTGTCTCACCGCCGGCGATGAAGAGCGAGAAGCGAATAGAGCTAGAAACTAGAAACGAGTTGGCGAGCAGCGAGAAGCGAGTGTATAGTTCCTATAGTTGTCTCGCTGGGCTATAAAGCGAGTGAGCGAGTGCGGCGGCCGATACTCGGGCCACTTGCTGAGCGTCACGACACAAATGCTATCATAAAATACATCATAATCGTGGTCTGAACTAGACAACAATGGTAGTTCTAATGATTGCTCTGAATTCATAACAATGCGTGCACTCTGATCCACATTAGTAGAGAAACGACCGCTGGTTCATCTCACGGCGTGTGTTCTGATCGCCAAGCGAGCATCGCTGAACGCGTATCGCTGAGCGGGTATCGCTGAGCGAGTGTTGTAGTCGCTGCGACAAAATAGTGGAGAGCGAGTTCTTGCCGGCAGTGTGAACGACCAGTGATCAACTATTAATCTACGTGTCTCTTTTACTAACACGGAATCTATATCTTTTGTTTGTTTCTTGAGCGAGAAAATAGTTGATAGCTAATCGCTTACTCGCCGGCGGTGAGACAAGTGCCTAAATCGTTTTATCGGTCTATACTTGCGATATTGCTCGATTGGACGCAAACACGTTGAGCATGTACGTACATGGACACTTACCATTAGATTCAGTTTACTGCAAACATTTTATTTTAGTCAAAATAGTTCTAGTAACTTCCTTTTATGACTTAATTTAACTTTGTACTCAGTATAATTAACCCCACAAAAACCGCTTTGCAAAAAAAAAGCTTATTAAATTTGACGGCTTTCGCGTTTATTAGCATATGAAAAGGTAATGTTGATTGTTCCAAATTTATCTCTCTCGTCAACGGGTACCATTGTGTTGTTGACTGACTAGCTGTTGCATGCGGGTTCTTTTTTACGGTTCCATAGTTTGATCGCCATTTTTCTCGTAGACTATTAGTGCTGTAAGGCTGAGGGATAACGATGAAGAAAATAACTAATAGAAATAAGTATATTTAGTTACACGAACCTAAAAACATAATTACACACGAAAACACAAAATTTTAATTTGTACTCCGCAATTGTATGGAAAAACTGATTTAATTTAGCGCTAATATCGTCCGTTTTATTCCATGTTAAAAAACAGAGGGGCTAATCTTGCGAGACTCTGTCTATTACGTGTAGATATCCTCACTAAATCAATTTCAATACTGAGATTGGACCACTCCAAGGAATAAATGTCACGAAAATTACCAACATCATTTTATCTCAGTGGAGGCGATGAACATGCGATATAAGATGATCTAATATTGTATGTTACAATATCATAAGGGTAGGGTATGTAAATATATTTTATTACGAAATCTTTTAATTCTCTTGAAATTTCTCCTAGGTGCTGCACGTACTTATTGTCCGAACTCTATAAACAGAGTGATTAAGTATGAATACTAGATGAAATGACGACGTGTTGAAGGTTGCGGGGAAACATTGGGTGCAGGTCGCACAAGATTGATCGGTCAGGAATTCTATGGCGGAGGCCTATGTTCACCAGTGGACGTCTTGTGGTTAATATGTGATGATGATGGCGTGCATTAACAATAGAAAAACACTCTGATAATGTATGTTGATATTTAATTCATAATCATTTATTTGCATGAATGCATGTACAATATAACTTTTGAAACTATCATGGTTATGAACACTATTTGTTTCAGAAACGGGATATATACCATGATCTGTGAGTTTTTGAGTATCCCGATATTTCAACGCAGTTGCATGCGCCATGATCACGGGTAAACTGAAGTCTTTGCGAGTGGATAGCTATCACACTAATATTATAAATGACGTACGTAAGTTCGTGGGGCACCCATCTATAAATTTTTTTTACCTTGCCTATTTGTCGAAAATGGATCAAAATTGTTTTAATGCTAACATCAAAAGCTGCTGCTAGCTCAGCTGTAGATTGAGTTTCGTCAGCTTCCACAATCGCCTTTAATTCATCATTGTTGACCAAAGTCTCCGGACGACCACGAGCTTCATTTTTCAAGTCAAAATTTCCAGAACGGAACCGGGAAAACCAATAACGGGTTGTGCGTTCGTTTGTACAGTTCTGTCCGTAAACGTTTTTGATGTTACGTGCCGTTTGTGTCGCGTTGGTGCCACGACGGAACTCGTATTCCATAATTACACGAATTTTTAAAGTATCCATTATGATGAAACATGTTCAAATGTAATGAAAATACAACGCTAATCAATAAACAAAAGACTGAGTTTGTAAAAAGAATGTCATGTTATTAAAACAAAATTAATTTGAATTTAGAATACAAAGCCATTCCCAACTTTTTTTCTATTTGAAATGACCAGTACTGAAGAACGGCAAATTCATAGGTAAAGAACTATTATTTCCTACCTATGTATATTTACCATTTCACGATTATCGGATAAACACTTCGAAAGTTATCCTCGGACAAACAAACATACATACATACATACAACGCCGATTTGCCCAAGGAGATCTCGCTTCACTTGATCAATTATAAAAAATAATAACAAAATATTAAATAATAACATTCAAATTTACTTTCTTTTCCAAAAGTATCACGTAATATAATTTAGCTTTCCAGTCTTAAACATACATTATTCATATCAATTTGTAGCGTACATATACAAATAAATTTGAGTTCAATATTTGAACAAAAATAATTGTCTTTGAACACGAAAATTGGTTCAGTCCTTGTTACTGATGGCAATCATTTATTTTGTTCCCTGAAATCACGATTTACATTTCGCAAAAAGAATATATAAATACTATTATGTTCCTTTGAACTTTATTTATGCAACTGAACTTTTAAGGGTGATTTGCTCAACAATTCCTAATCGTATTTAGTGCTTAAATATGATTTAGAGAGTTGTCAAATCATAGAAATGTTTACAGTAAATTTAAACATGTTCAGTCACTTATGAGCTTAAGAGATCCGGATACCATATAGTCCGAGCCTTAGGGATCATTGTGGAAGCCGGTCTAAGAGTAGTAGAATTTTTTGTGAAAGGGCTCACCCGGGGGGTATTTGTGCTACCAAGCAGCTTTGCTGTGTTGCCGTTTGAATTGTATGGTATGGTGAAATTGACACCACAAGATGATGGATGCAGTTCAGTGTATCGAGGGCATGTTTCTAAGGTGCGTGACTTACCTATGAGTAGAGATCGGATAAACGGATGCATATTTCCCTAAAGTTAAAAGTTGGCTAGTATGGATAGCACATTTTTATCAAAAAAAATCCGTGATTCTGGGATCAACAAATTTATCATGTGTTAATTTTTTTTATTTATTTATCCATTTAACCTAGATATCGCTTAAAGCTGCATAGATTTTTATGGTATGTCATTCATCCCTCATATAGTCTAAAGAAATTCACATTCTATGAAAAAGCGCACACTTTGGCACATAGGTATATTAGGTATATATATAATGCATTGTTACAACGTAATATGGTTGCTTTTCCGTACTTTTATTGTCAGTAATTTTTAATAAAGTGTAAACAACCTTTTAACAAGTGTCAGATCGGGCCTATTAGACCTCAGGGAATATAAGCATTTTGTAAGTGTGCGAGTGAGATGGCAAATATTACCTGCTTAATATTTAACGATAAACTAATATGCATCGAATCCCGGGATCCTGGGATTTTATTTTTAATAAAAATATACTAAGAAGCCGCTACCATAATTTGTTAGCCAAAAATCAACTTTAGTTAAATATGCATCCGAATATCCGATCCCTTCTTATGAGGCAATGTTTTGTTATAGGCGATGGTTACCACTTAACATCAGGTGGGCTGTTTGCTTGCTCCATCTCGTATAAAAAAACAGGGCACATCAACCTAGTATTATGTTTAAACGTATTTTTAAAAATAAATTTTTGCCTTTTAATGGCTTCTTCCATTAATTATTCTCATTTTAATTATTTATGTTCCTTTCTCATTACACAGAGTGAATTTCTAAATAGTCGATGAATTGTGAGCCTGCCCGTAATCCAGAATAATAATCTGTGTTTATTTCAACATAATCATTAAGTATACACACCTCAACAATGTCTAGGGATATCCAACAATATTCAATTTTGTTGATCTTTAGAAAATCTATAAATAAATTATTGATTGAACTAGGTACGATAATAATTATTATTTTATGCTCTATATTAATAATAATGCAATACAACTGTTCGATATTATTTTTAAATAAAAAAATTAAATAAATGAAAACTTGAAATGGCACAAAATTTACTAGTTATAGGTATAATAGATGTGTTAAAACATTTTTTTATGTTGCCATGACTTTATAAAATCACATTGCTACAATTTAATAATCGCCCCCCCCCCCCTCACCCCCGTTGACGTTAATAACTCTTCTACACCGGTTATTCATATTTAAAACTAGGACATCAAAGTCTTGCTGGGGTATGCGGTCTCCTGTTCATTTTTAAATGGCAGAAAGTTGATCTACCGTGGTCAAATTTGAAGGAAAGTTGCTGAAAGCTTTTAGCTGCAATATTTCCGAAGCGTGTTCAATGAAGTTTGAGTCGGGTGACTGTGCAGGCCACCCCGAAACCGTGGCATCATGTTCCTGAAGGGCAGCCATACCAGTCGCGGCGTGTGTGGAGGGGCATTATCATGCATGAGCTGATATTCCAGTCCAATTTTGCCTCTGTGAGGCTCTATGATCACAGGCTCTACCACCTCTTATCGGTATTTTAGTGCAGGCATGCTGCTTCTTATCCAAATGAGCTCGGTTCGCGCGCCAATACGAATCCCCGCCCAAACCCGCCTTAGAATTAATGAAAGGGATTCATTAATTCTGTTTGCACCACCATATTTTAAGTTGCACGAACAGCCCTCTTCTGTAATACAAAAACGATGTTTATATCTGCAGCACACCCCACAGCATACCGTACGACGTCAGAATTGGTGCAAATATGAATGAAAATTATTTTTACACCTAGATATAACAAAATAGCAAACAAATAAATGTATAACGGGTGGTCTTATCGCTAAAGAGATGTCTTCAAGACAAGTTTTGAATGGAGGGGAATTTAGTAAATGGTAAATTTAGTTCGAAGTACGTATTTACTTGCAAAGCAACCCACTCATTCATATATTTTTACAAGCATTTATTTCCGGTGTCTATCTGTATGTAATCAAATCTTGCAAGTTTTTGACCCACTCTCCGGTTTCATATTAATTGTGAATGTTTGCATGCATGCGTAAATCGAATGACAATGCAATATTATTATGACAAGGAGGCGATCTGATGATCGAACCGGAAGTTTGGACTCATTTGAATCTGCTTGCGGTTCTGATTATGAATTTTAAAGAAGCTTGTTCTGAAAAAGTAATAATTCAACAAAAAAACATATTTATGTCTAGGTACGATCAGAAGCTATTCTTCATATTTAGTATCGTGGAAGGAGTAACTCCCTTTGTTACGTAACGCCGCGTTTGGCAGCTCATAAATCTTCTTCGGGTTAACACTAATACCCCTCCTCTTGGGATTGTGGTACATATGTAAGCACCATTCAGCAGATCCTATGCCTAATTTAATCTTAAAATTATATTTACTAGTTGCTATTGCACAATGGTTGAAAAGCGACCGTGACTCATAATATTTTTTTTGCTCATACATATCATCATCTCAGCCCACATCCACCTACTGCTGGGTACAGGCCTCTTCGTTATCACACCACTCTTTCCGGTCCTGTGCCCAGCGCATCCATTGCCTTTCCGCAACTCTCTGCCGTCCGACCATCTGGCTGGTGGTCTGCCAATTGGTATGCGCCTTCTCGCGGCCACCACTCGGTTGCAGGCCTCGTCCATCTTCCGTCTTTTCTCCTTGCCAAGTGTCCAGCCCATCTCCACTTCAGCTAGTACACGTATTTAAATTAAAGGTTACTGGTACTGCATTGCAGTCCCATTTAAACATTCATATTAAAACAAATACAAAAAGTTTATTGTTAATAAATATTGTTTCAATATGTTCCAGTGCTTTCCCTAAAATATCCTACATGTTAATTGATATATAAAGAGATTGAGCAGAATATGCAAAAACTTAAAAGACAGTTTATATCAGGGATCAAAGTAACGAGTAACTTTGAAAGAAATAAGTAAAAAAGGTCGTATTATGTACGTAGTGATGAAACTGGTTTTAAAGCTTTTAAGTCGCCCTAAGGCCTTTGATATAGCATAGCGACAATGACAATAGCATCCTCACTTAAATTAAAAAAAGGCTTATTAAAGGAAGAAAATTAAAGAAGAAAGAAGAAAGTGAAAACAATAACGAATTAGATAAAAAACTTTAATTTATAACGAGAAACAATTTACAAAACACTTCTCGAAAAGGACTTTTTTTTTAAATTTTTTAAATAAATTAAAACAATGTGAAAAAAAAGTGCTGATGCTTGCGATATAAGTAATTCGACCCTAATACTGATCTTTTTGGCTTACATTTTGAAGATGCAGGCGAGTATACGTTAATAAATTACATGGTTTTTGCCTTCGAGGGTAGAATTATGGCAAAATTATTCAGACTCATAACAAATATAACAGATTTGACTTCATTCAATACATTTTTATTAGGTATTTCGTCAAACCTAGTAAAGAGTTTAACTCTGCCCAAATAACGTTACAATTCTATGTACCTAACCTTTTTTTTTTTTTTTTTTTGTTGACGAGGGGGAAATCTGCAACCAGATACCCTACTGCATAGAGGGTACAGTAGGGTTATGTGAGGTTCACGGACTCGTGTAATCACTAAAACCCTCCCGGTGGCCATCCTCGACGCATGTTGGGGGGCTCCGGGATCTCCAAGGGAACGCACAGGTGCCCACCTCGCGCTGTGCCTTTGCACGTCCAGGGGGAGGCTATCTAGCCACCCCCGAACACCACGGTGTTGACAGCAGCACATTGGCGCCGCCCTCCCGGGGCCCGTTTAACGGACGGCCGAAGCCCTCACTCCGACCACCCACGGACCCGAAAGTTCCCCTGCCTGGCAGGGGATACCACACAAAAGCCCCTTATGGGGCAGGCGCAGCGGGGCGGCCACTGCCGCCTCGCCGTCGCCTCCTTCTCCGAGCGGGATCAGCCCTCTCGCGATCTCGCTCGGCGGCCTCTTTCCGAACCATAACGGTCTCACAGAAAGAGGCCACCGCCTTCCACGCCATCTCATCTACCAGCATAGACACTAATACGCCTGGTAGAGAGAGGTCCTGCCCGATCCTGGCGATCAGGGTCCGCCGCTCCTCACACCACGCCGAGCATTCCTCAAGCGTGTGCTGGGCGGAATCCCGATCCCTCCCACAATGGTGGCATTGCGGTGTCGGTTCGCGTCCGATCCTATTCAGGTACTCACCGAAGCACCCGTGCCCGGTGAGTACCTGAGTAAGTCGATAGGTGACGTTACCCTTTTCCCTCCCCAGCCAAGCTTCGAAGCTCGGCACAATCGCGCCGACGGCGCGTTGGCGCATGTTCCACGGCTCCTCGAGCCGCTCGCGCCACATCCCGAGCGCACGTCGGCGCTCTTGCACCCGCACTTCAGCCGGCGCGACTCCGCTCCCGTCATCCCGGTGGAGGCGCACGTACACACGTGCGTCCATCTCCGCCAAGATGTCGAAGGGCGGGAACCGCGCCAGGAGAGTTGCTGCCTCGAAAGATATCGTCCGATATCCTCGTGCGATCCGGATGGCGACAATACGCTGCAGGCTATAGAATATAGTCCTGCTGCGTCGGAGCGCCAGTCGCTCCCACCAGACGGGCGCTCCGTAGAGTGCCATCGACTGCACGACTCCGGCGTAGAGGCGGTGAACTCCCTCCCTAGGTCCCCCGAGATTAGGCAGCAGTCTGTGCAGAGCACCCACCACCTTCTGGATCCGGGGGACGGAACGACTGAAGTGTTCCTCGAAACCCCAGCGACTATCCAGGATGAGGCCCAGGTACTTCAAGTACCGCCCCACTTGGATGTCAACGTCACCCACACGAACCGACAAGCTGGGTGGTTCCCTTCCCCTAGGGAACTTGTGGAACCACAGCGCCTCGGTCTTGTGCGGCGCTGTGTGCAGACCCAGCTCGTGGACCTTGTTCACGACACAAGCCACCCCAAGCTCGGCGAGCTCCTTGGTCCCGTCGAAGGAGTCCCCGTTGGCTAACACAAGAGTGTCATCCGCGTAGCAGACGACGTGCACGTCGACGGGGAGATCGACACGCAAGACCGCGTCGTATGCGAGGTTCCACAGAAGCGGGCCCAATACAGAACCCTGCGGAACCCCGCAACTGACATCCCTCTCATGCAAGGTACCGTCCCTGCCCACGTACTGCACACATCTGTGCTGCAAGTAGGCGCCGACTATGCGCTGCAGGTAGGGCGGCACTCCGTGAAACGCGAGCGCCTCCCTGATCGCCCTCCAGGGCAGGGAGTTGAATGCATTAACGATGTCCAAGGACACCGCCAACGCCTTCCCACCCCGGGACACCGCCTGGTTCGACAGCGTACGGACACGAAGAATCGCGTCCACTGTCGAACGAGCACGCCGGAAACCAAACTGGTCATCCGACAAGTCGGGGCCTACCCGCCACAGGTGTGTGCATAGACGAGCGGCAATTATTCTTTCGAACAACTTGCCGGCCTCGTCCAGTAGGCAAATGGGACGAAACGCAGAGGGGGAGTCCACGGACCTGCCGCCCTTCTTCAAGAGGACCAACTTTGCCTCCTTCCAGCCCTTGGGGAACACCCCGCAGCGGAAACAACTGTCGAACAGCTGTCGCAGCCGGTCCCCCAGGCCAACAGATAGAGCCAGCACCCAAGCCCGACCAGGTATTCCGTCAGGACCTGGTGCTGTAGTGCGAGCCCTGAGGCGCTTCACAGCGCAGACCAACTCCTCCTCGGTCACCGGACCACCGATCATCGGACCAGATGGTCGGTTCCGACGATAGCCCGAGGGGAGAGGGACTGTCCTGGACCCTGGGAAACAGTGTGTCAACGACACTCCCCACCAGATCAGGGTCCAGAGTTTCGGTCAAAGGAGGGACCCATGGGCGCAGCTTACCCAGTACCATCTTGTACGGGCGCCCCCACGGATCCCTATCCAGTCCCTCAAGGAGTTCACTCCAGGACTGAGCCTTCGCATTGGCGATGGCCGCCTGGAGCGCTGTCGTAGCGCCTCGGTATACCTCGTAGGCTCTATCCTTTACTTCGGCAGGAGCTCGTCGCCTTCTCCTAGCTCTGGTGTACAGGCGTCTGGAGCGCAGGCATGTCTCCCGCAGCCGCGCTATCTCCTCTGACCACCAGTACACCGATCTACGCTTGGTTGGCCTGGCTCGGGGCATCGATAAGTCGCAGATCGACGTCATCGTTGCCCGGAACCAGGCCGCCTCCCTCTCAGGATCGGGCAGATCCTCTTCAGCATGGCCTTCTGGCCAGGCCGCGACAATGGCTGCAGCTTCGAGAAAGTCTCGATTAAGCCGCTTGAGGGCCCATCGTCGCGGCGGGCTGCTACTACGGCGGGCCACACGGCCAGGAGGGCGAAGAGCCACATCAAAAACGATGTGGCGATGGTCGGATAGCGTGACCATCTCTTCGGCAACTCTCCATCCCGACACCATGTGTGTGGCAGAAGGAGTCGCCCATGATAAATCCACGATCGACTCCCCCTGCCACCGCACACATGTGCTTACGGACCCCCGATTCAAGAGTCGGAGGTCATTTCCTGCCGCCCATGTACCTAACCTAACCTAACCTAACCTAACCTTCGTAAAACAAGACCAAGTGCGAGTGAGACTCGCGCGCCGAGGGTTCCGAACCTATCTGTCTTTGCTTTTAGATTTGATTTAGGTTCGATAAGACCGCCTAAGACATAATGTTCTGTTATTTGATTTGGTGTACAATAAATCTACTAATCTATATTTATTTTATATAGCAGCGCCATCTAGTTATCTGAATAATGTAACTACTGATTAAAAGTACACTTCCTTTTTAATAAACTTCATTCTTATTTAGGTTGAAAATTTTTATTATTCATTTTATTTGTTTATGATTATTTGGGCAGAGCCTAGCTACCCAAACACAGGGAATCCTAGTATGGGATCTAGTTGTTAAACAGTCTGTCACCGCATTCAAGACATTAATTTAAAAAACATATCGTAATTTAAAACAGAATCGTATTAACTGATTTTAGAGATTAGTTTAATACCGGTAGCTTGAATATTTATCCAGTAATCGATACATTTTCAATAAACAATTTTTAACGTAAATAGGCGGCGCCTTTGCGGCGTTGCCACTTAGTCAGTTTAACAGGTACCTACTTACATAGTATGTTATACTTACATAATGTGATTTGTTTACGGGCGATTATACAAAAGTTGGGTAACTTTTCAGAATATTTTGATTATGATAGTTTTTTAAATCAAATTCCTCCAAATTCGCATTATAAGATAACTAATCTAATAAATATATAGGTATTGCTCAGGATAGGGCCAGTCACTTTTTAAAGTAGATGCGGAGATATTACGATTTTTCCGAATTTGACTGCCAGGGGACTGACGAGGGTGACAAAGTACTGATAAAACACACAACTTCATTAGATATGCAAGAAATTTATTACGATTTAGAAGAAATCTCTCAGAAACTAATAATGTCACATATTTTGAGTCTCACTTTTGATCTAAATTCACTTAAGTAACAATTAAAAATATTTATTTACGTAATAGTAACAACTTTCTCCACCTTTAATGCAGCTTTTTATTAACTTTATTTTACTTAACTACGTTGAAGTAGTTAAAAATATACATTTTCTAAGTAATCAACAAACTATTGAAACAAAAATATAACTCTCTCTGCCTTAAAAGTACCAATTAACATAATAACAGTTACCAAGTAATCTCAGTCTTCAAAACAGCCTTCTGACATGTTTAATATCGTTATATTCAGCGTCGCAGAAACAACTTAGTGACTTCATTGTAAGATGATTGGAAATGTAAACAGAGCCGGTCATCTGATGTACCAAGAGCGTCTCCTTAAAGGCGATCATTTGAGATGACTTGTCGTTAATCAAGGTATTAGGTATAGGTAAGGAGCAGATGCTCGATATCACAGCCTTCAATCACCGTCACTTTTATACCTGGACATCTCTCGCGGATAACAGAAGTAAACTCCGTCAAGTCAGTTATATCACCTCCTGAAGCAATCACTTGATCAGCTGTTCGCTTGCATGGGGCCCCTACACCATCAGGTGCCCCCTTCCCGTGTCCGGCTTCATGAAAGTTCCAGGAATATTGCACAATATTAGGGTACATGTCTTGCAGTTTACAGCCCAATACATAAAACATAGATTTGTTCCTATATTGCGTTACAGGACCATTGCTAAGAAAGTTAATCTTTTGAATGTTTGATGGCAGTGATGTCAGCACAGGTTTTAGAATAGAATAGAATAATCATTTATTTCAGACAGTGTCCGTCCATACAAAATATCAACAACAGGTTTAGGTTAGGGGTATTCACTGCTGTCAGAATATGTGTCTTTTTTAGAGCAGCAAATTGAAGGTCCATGTTTTCGTGGACCGTGCAAGCACAAGTATCACGGTTTGATAGTTTAGGGGGAACCACCCAAAATGGTCGGAGTCGGGCAAATAGGGAATAACCCATTTTAAATGGAATGGTTTTCAAGAACTTCTCATGATTTTTCATACTGTCTTTATCTTTTCTGTTTTTAATTTGTTTACGAGACACAAATTCTTTCTTGCCTGCTGCTTGGCGGCTGTTAGAATCATCTTCTAAAAATTACTGAACTAGACTTAGCACTTTAACTGTGACTTTTTATTGCTGGTTATACTCGTATCCTGCTTTTTATAAGTCACTGCTTTGTTTGGTATTCTCCATATTGTCGTATTTGTCTACCACATTTCCGGATATAGCTTGTTTGAACTTTCTTTTATCTTCATGGCGCTTTATTTTAGTGTAGTTTTCCTCTAATTGAATTTTGATAACTTCTCCGAAAAGGACCTTCTTTACTAATTCCTTCTTTTTCGTTATATCTTTGCTCATTCCTTCAATTCTGGTTTCGGAGTTTTTTCCACAGATTTTACAATTTTCTCTAACTTCCTTTCGACTCTTCTATATTTTTGACGCTGATTGTTCAGTTTAGTTTTTAGTTTTGAAACCATTGCTTTCATCTCTTTTAATTGCTTATTTCTGTACTTTCTGTCTTTCACTTCTCCTCTTTGCTTCATTTGCTCTTCGATCTTCGTTCACAATGGGCTGTGTTAGTTCACCAACTATTGGTTGCGCTTCATCGTCAGCAGTTGAAGGAGTATTCTGGCGTACAAAATTATCAGTATTATTTTTCATTAGTTGTTTTTTTTTGCCTGTAATTTGATGAATATTTTTTTCCATTCTTTTCTACTTAATCGTTGCTCCCGAGGCGTCATGTCTTTAATATTTTTTCTTTGTCCCTTTTCTTTTTTTAAGTATTGCAACCTTTGTTTCTTTTTGTATTCATCTAACTTAATGGGGTCGCTTTTAATTCTAGCTAAGCGAGCCTTTTCGGCTTATCTATTCTTATTCAATATATCTCTATCCTTAGACATGTTTGTTTTTTTTTTTAGGAGCCATGATGTTTTAAACTGAAATAAGTAAATAAATGCTTAAACACGCTCAAAAAGTCAGTACCCTGGAAACACGTCAGTCCTGTGGCGCAATATCAGACAACGGACTGACGCCAACGGACTGACGGAACAACCATGAATTTGAAATTATCTTTAGAACTAACGTTTATTTTGATATTTTCGAATATCAAGAAGCTACATTTTAACAAATCTAAGTTAACTATGTATAAATTAAAATATAACACAGATTTACAAGGAAATAGCGACTCACCATAGGACTGAAATTTTGTCTGGATCGGCACGTGTTCACACGACAAACACAACTCTAGCACTGGCACAGTAATGACGACCAAATAATGGCGCGGTCTGCAGCTAACTTTAGTACCAACCTTGAATTATTACGTGAATTTGAATTTGAGTCACCGGTATTTAGCGGGAAATTCAAATTCGAACAATACACAACGGACTGACGAATAAAACTGAACACAAAGTTTCTTATTATTTTTACAAAAACTATGAGAATATTATATTATGAAAGTTGTGATTATAATTATTAGATACATCACAGATTATAGTGAAATAGTAAGTTTAATTATATTAAAAGTAATATTTAATACACAGCTATTTGATTGCGCGGTTTTGAGGTTGTGACACGCCAAAGTACTGACTTTTTGAGAATATATTGTGAAGTTGTACAAATTTGTATTTAAAATGAATAGCTGAAATTGGGTGACCAAATAAAAGGCTTTTAATTGTTTTAAAATTAGTCATAAAATATAAATAAAATATAATTATACATCGTTTTATTGACTGATGACATCGAGTTACCCATTTTTTGTACAACCACCCTTACCTATTTTATACAGGCTGTTTCATTGATAGTTTAGGACTTAAGATTGTGGTAGATTGAAAATTAAAAAAAATCATGGTGATGAATTTGAAAAAAAAACTATTTTACAACAATACTAGGTATCAGCCCTACCCGTGATTTAAATTAATGTCGTAAATGCGGTGACACGCAGAATAATAAGTACCTACCTATATATATCATATCTACTAAATATGATATTGTACCAACAAACTTTTTTTGAAATAAAATCTGGATCAATAAAATTTCATTTATTATTTATCATAGGATATCAACTGCTGAACATAGGCCATATCCTTCAAAGATTTCCAGAATGACTGATCTTGCGTGGCCTGCACCGAACCGCTTCTAGCCATCATTTTCAGGACGTCTTTCCATCTAGTTGGGGGTAGTTATGAATGATAGAATGAAAATTAGTTATTGCACAAAATAAAATAATCTGTCCATCGGCGAACCGATCATCGGCAAGATAACATTCTCTTCCAGTTAACCTTTGTGTAATGCGGACAAACAGTAAACAGTAACCTCCTGAGGTTTTTCCTATTTATATGGTTATGAAATACATAGGATATACATTATAAATAGGCAGTTATATAGTATTGCAATAACTCTCTGCACAATCGATAATTGTTAGATCACCAAAAACAGATCGTAATGTAAGATAAAAGATTAAACTAGGTATATTAATATGATTATTCATGGTAAATTAGTATTAAAGACAAGACCCTCTCAAAAAGATAAAGATAAACATTTATTTATTTACGAAGCAAAGGCAAGAGTTGATAATAAAATAATCTAGGGCAGATCTTGCACACCTCACGATATCTCGCCATTTGTCTTTGTAGACAGACATTCTCGTGCATTATGCAGTTTGCCGCCCACTGCAGCTTTTATTTGATCGGTCCACCGCATGGGCAACCTTCCGCGCGGTCTGATGCTCTCCACTCGTCCTTATGCGATAGACGCTCAATGGAGTTAGTGTCCCACCTAGAGACGTGGCCGAAGAACTTCAGAATGCGAGTTTGTACTAAAGCCGACAGACGCTGTTTCATGCCGAGCTCCTGGAGTATAGAGGCATTAGTACGAAACTCGGTCCATGATATTCAAAGAAGCCTCCTTCATTATAAATAAATCAAAATATGCCAAGTCATTGAAATTTGTCTATTAAATATCTGTCTATAAGATTTCTGTAGGAGTATTTTTTCAGTTTCAATTTAAAATTATGAATTTGATAAGCAGGGCTATCCCAGTTTTAACCTAACCTCTTAAATAAACTGTTTTCACGGAAACAAAATAAGCAGATGAAACAGTGTACTTCCTTCATCAGTTATCAATCAGTCCCGCATTTGTGATGACAAACTTATTGAAAAACTACTTTATAGAGGGTGTCTCAATAAAAGTGCACTTTTTAAACTTTGTGTGTTTTTTTCCGTGTTTGTAGCAACTCGGAAATTTGACAGCCTAATTGACCTATGAATATTTCGATTAATAAAAATGGAGCGTTACACAAAAGAAAAACTTGTTTTCACTCTCCGCTCGAAAACTTCGCGGAATTGTTGGTTGAGAAATAGCACCTAATATGTCCACAATTCGAAAAATCGGCGTTCGCTTCACTTTGCTCTATTGCCCATTGCACGAATTGCCGACGCTTTGCAAAGTTTACAGGTTTGAGCTCCTAAGTAAGCTGAAGCTTGTATGGGTAAAGGTAGAGGCTTTTCGTCAAAATTCGGGGTTTAGTGCTTCGTGAAATTTTAAGTTGTTGATGTTTTCGGGTGTTTAGCCACACTCTGCCATATTTTGCTGCTACAGCAGCAATATATTCAAGAGATTTACCGGTACGTCTACGCAGAGGAGACTTAATGTCCACAACCAATCCAGTTTCTTAAAATTTTTTGACTACTCTTCGAATTGTATCAGCACAACTTTCTCCATTTTAATAATGAGTTTTCACATTAAGAACACGTTCTTATTTTGTGTAACGCTCCATTTTTATTAATCGGAACAATCACAGGGGATAGTTATCAAATTTCAGAGTTGCATCTCATGAAAATAACACCATACTTAAAAAGTGCACTCTTATTGAGACACCTTATTTAAACAGTAGTTATTCAGCAAGTTTTCCTCGCGATTTCGCTTGAGCAATAACAGATAGTGTGCGGACTGCTGCGATGACAGCAGATTTTATTTATATCAAATTAATTTAGACAAAAAACCACTAAGATCCGCTCCAGTTTAACTAGCTTTCTATTAAAAACAAGACCGTTAATCCCTCACTACAGATAACTTTGTAAGTGGCTAAACTAATCTAGCCTTACCTAATTAGCGTATTTTTTGGTAATATTTTGGTTAATCGTGAAGTGCTTCTCGTGAAACCCACAACTCATATACCAGGGTTATTGGTAACTAGCTCAGCTAGCTAATCAGGTGACAAACGTTTGCGCGATCCGCAAATATTTGCTGGGTGATACTATGTTATTCGTAGTTTCTATGATACCCACCACGTTACATGGAATCCTAGTGGGGTTTATTTATTTACATAAACGCTCAAATAGGATTAGCAACAAACATACAAATGCACAGATTTTACCGCAGTAAGGTGATTTATTCCGAACACGTACTTGTGGAATGTCAAGGTAAAGAAAATTGTATTTCACCCTTTCAAAATAATCTCAGATTACCATCAGGCGTACCATCGTAAACTGCATCATCACTTACCATCAGGCGAGATCATGGTCAAACGCAAGCGAATAATAAAAAAACACATAGATTACTTGAAACCTAGTATAATCTGAAGTATTGAATAATATTGAAATAATATCGGATCCATTTGTAGTGAAATTGAATTCAAGGAAGAATTTCAATTTCCATTATTCAACTACACGGTCGGACTTGTTTGCTCAAATTGAATGAATTGGGCCATTCAAAAGGGAGAATAGATGAATTTTCCTCTTGAATTTTCATAGATAAATGGAAATTAGTTTATTGAACACCATCATATGTTAAAAATAGTAGGTGCTCTGCAATGATCTCTAAATACAGGCGCCTACATCCCTAACAGTTTTCACACCTGCTGCTCATTGTTATTTCGTGTTTTTTTACTGTATAGAAACTCCCTGTCATAAAAAAATATTGCGTTCCCGGCGCCCATTGTTTTTTTAACTGGACTGTGACCTCTTCCATTTTAGAAAAGAGTTAGGATGCGTTCACACGAGCTCGACTTTATTCGACCCGACACCGCGCGCGAGTCGCTAAGCGCCGCTTGCTCTTCAGAAACTTTTGAATTTACAGTTTATGTCATTCACATAAAGTACATATTTTATCGATATTAATGTACGAGTGCTCGCTCACCGCCCGAATAGAAACCGTTTCGCACACGAGTCGTACACGTGCAGCGCCCGCGCCGCCTCCGCTCCCCCCCCCCGCGCCGCTTAGGGTTTATGTGAATGACATAAAGTTGGATTTTGGGTAGCCACCCGATAGAGCGGCTGCTGATTCTTAGCGCACGCGATGCGTGCACTGATGAAAAGCTGCCCGAGCGCGATCAGCGCGCGTTGAAATCGTGTCATATGAACGGGCACTTAAGGATTTGTCATGGAGATTGTACTTCATTTTAGCATAATAGTATCATAAATGAAATAAGCCTCGGTCTATTTTGAAAACTACTTAACAATTAACTATTTTTAGAGCATGAGTGATGGAAAACTATTTATTTCATTATTTTTTTATTTAAAAGTCTTAAATTTCCAATAACATGGTAATAACAATCCGCCTTTCCAATACACGACAAGTTAAAAGTGAATTTTTAGGCGATCTCCGATCCGTGCCGCTTCCTGCGAATGACTGCGGCTGAGATTCAGAAGGTTTCGGGTTCAATTTCCGCCGCGGAACACATATTTGCATCTACAGATATTTCTTTCAAGTCTTGGTGTATATTTATGTATATTATATGAACGAGTATGTATGTATTTACAAAAAAATATTGAAATATTCAATCAGTGTTTTTTTATCCCACCTGAAGGAACAAGCCCACCTGATGTTAAGTGGTAACCATCGCCTATAACAAAGTATTACCTAGAAGCTCGCGCATATTAGAAACTATGAGAACTAGAGAACTATGGCTGGTAAAGATTTCCCCTCCTGAAAGCTACATAGAACCTGCTGAGGATCTGCCTGTCGGAAAAAACCTTCCTCGGCCCACGTGGAAATCACTCAACCATCTCAGGACACAAGTGGGTCGCAGCAGGCAAAATATGAGTAAATGGACTGTATAGACCCTCAGACTATGGCTCACTTACTAAGCTGCCTATTGTGCCCTTATTCTTGCACCCTGAGGGATACTTGTTCCGCCACAGACTACGCTGTTGGTTATAGTGGCCAAGTATTGGCAAAACAACATTTGATGTTTAAAATATGGTTCACAAAGAAGAAGAAGATCTTAGAAACGTGACCTACGATGCACTGCCCTGAGTCCATCAACTTGAGGCTTACAAGTGCCTTATATGAAGACACATAAGGCACCTGTATGATTCACTTATTCTTTCACTTCCACTTTCACAAGAAATTCTTCTACTCTTCAGTTATCTGGTTCCCATAATATAGGATCTGCTAAGTTTAGGATATTTGGGATAGCTGTGTCAGGTATCTATTAAACCTATACGAGTGACCAAATTGCCGTTTAGTCAATGCAATCCAATCAGCGAGGGAAATTGGCTCGATTCTTCATTTAGTGGATCGACTCTAGTTTAGTTTAGTTGACTGGCTCGTGACATAATTAGTAGAATGAGATGATACCTGCTTAATTACATTTTGTACTTCAATCATGTACTTCTCTATACTAGTGGTTCGCCCCGAACTAAGGTCTCGCGAGTCTCCGATTAAAACAAAAAAATATTATTTGTAATCTTTGACTATCAAAATAGTGCCACGAAATTATTAACCAATTAACTTGACCTATAGTTTCATTCAAATTACAGGTAACGGGAATTCATATTAAGTGGTTTTTTGGGGGGCACAAAATGCAGTTATTCTGTATTTCAGACGTTTGCCTATATTTGTGATACTTAAGCTACACGCATACCCAATTTCAGCATTGTGTGGTCACTGGTGTACCCTGTGAATTTTATCAAAGTTTTGTTTTATTATGGCTAATAACTCAAAATCTATAAAGATTAAACTAAAAATAAAAACAGGGTTGAAATGTACTAATAAAGACCTTTCATTTGACGTCCCATTTAACCTAATATTCTCATTTTCATTTTTTTACCCCTCTTGAACCTCAATATCTCAACAACCCCCGGAAATTTTTAGCTGATTTAGTCACACGAAAATTGTGCCATCATTACCTACCTATGTATCAAATTTAACGATGATTGAATCAACGCTTCGAAAGTTATCCTCGGACAAACAAACATACATACATACATACAACGCCGATTTGCCCAAGTTGAATTAGAGATCTCGTTTCGCTCGATCAATTATATTGTAAGCGGTTTTCCCTTATTTAACATAAAAAAATAAATATCGATCAAATAAATTAACCCAAAAATACAGAAATAAATCGAACGAACAACTGAAATAACAATTACTCATTATAATTAAAATACTCAAGTTGGGCAACATAAATAAGCAAAGTGACGAATTGTTAACTCTACGAAGTCTCGATACAAAGTAAGTCCGATTTTTTTTTCGTATGGACTAATTTCGCTGTTGGCCTCTGAGGCCGTTGCAGCTTAACCGAACTTTTGGCGAGCGTAGATAGCGCTTTGCCCAGTAAGTTGTTTGAAGAGGCAACTAGCGCAAGGGCACCACTTAGGTACGAGCCTCGGCTTGGGCAGTTGCCAGGGTGGGGTTAGGAGAGAAACGCCCGTGTACATGTCTGTACCTCGTATAGGTGGCGACTGAAGGGACTCGTCGACCTCGCTGGCGAGGTCGGTGTATCTGTGAAGTGTTTGCTCTGTCTGATGTAGATGACGTCATCCGGGTCTCCGAGAACGTGTCTCGGACGAAGGAGGATTTTGTTGGCGGGCGGATCCAACGGATAGTCCGGAATGGTGTGTACCAAAGGATTCAGATGATGGGTGGCAAGTTCATAATGTCGCTTGGAAGCGTGCTTCATGAACTTTGCTATTGATTCTAATTTCATATCGCGGTGTAGATCGTTGTTGCTAAAATATCAAGGCAAGCCTGTGGCTTTTCGCAAGAAGATTTTGAATAATCTGAATGGCACAATAAGTCCGATTCAAGCGAGCGCTGTCTTTTTATAGTCGACCGCTGTGCACAAGCGATTTCTTGTTATTATTATATTATTATATAATATGTTTATATAAATAAATAAAATAAATAAATATTGCTGGACATTTCACACAGCGCTATCTAGCCCCAAATTAAGCAGAGCTTGTACTATGGGAACCAGATAACTGATAGAATACTTATATACATTTTTTTTTGTAAATACATACTTATAATATATAGAGAAACAACCAGACCCGGAATAAATATCTGTAGATCATGCAAACATTTGTTCCGCAGCGGGGATCGAACCCGCTACCTCCTGCGTCTCAGGCGGCTATTCGCCCACTGCACGACGGAGGTCGTCAATATAAGTACTACGTGATTTATCTTAACACGTTATCTAAAATAGAGAATTAATTCTTACTAAAATAATCAATTTAGTATTCATTATTTTAGTAAGAATTAGTTCTTGATTTATAAATGATAAAGTTGTTGGAATATTCCATAGACAAGCTCAGTTTATGATTAACGCGGAAATATTGTTCAGTTTTTACGTGGTGTATTAAGGTCTTTAGGTAGGTTCAAATGTCTCTTTTACACCAGTAAGGTACACGGGGAGAAAAGTTGCAAGGTACTAATTCAGAATTCCTATTAAAATGTTCAATTTTAAAATAAATATGAAGAATAATATGTAAATACATTTTTGAGTGTAAAATCTATGAATGAAAGTATCTCTACCCTTCGAAAATTTTATTTAAACCGTTTTTACAGAAAAATATTACAGAAAATGTAGAGTGTTTTCCGAACGTAAACAAAAAGGAAATTGTGAAAGTGCAGTGGATTGTAAAAGAGCAACAAAATGCCGCCATGCAATATTTTATTTAAAGAACGTTTTTAACCATCCCACGTAAAAGAGAGGTATTGTACGTTGATATACTTTGTTAGTACGACAAGGTCCCTTTTACGTAGCCTCAGTAATTTATATCAGTGCAAACATGAACGCATTTTTATTAGTGTACAGTTTTACTGGACTGTACTGGTAATAAGATTGACGCCTATGTGGCTGTGTGTCTGTCTGTCTGAGGCATCGTAGCTCCCAAACGGATGGACAGATTGGGATGCGACTTTATTTAATAGAAAGATAGTTTAACTAGGTTGGTTCTTAGCTATGACAGTTTTTAGCCCCTGACACAAAAAGAGGGAGTTAGGGTATCTAAAATATTAAAAAAACGTGTAACATGCATGGCATTATCTGAAGCTGTCCTAAGCAAAAACAATGTAGTTTGGATAGCCAGCTGCTATACAATAAAAAGTAAATTGATATTAAAATCTATTGAAATACTATCGAAATGTTTCGTAATTGAAAAGTATTTAGCAAATGTTGCCAATCAAATTAATTCAAGATTTTAGCCACGCCTTTTCTCGATTAGACGAGCAAATAATAACATCTACATAAATGTTTCCATTCGATACATATAAATAGCTTATGTTTTTAATTATAAGGTGATATTAAGATAGTAACTCAGTAAACCGGTTTAATAGTTTAAGTTTATTTATATATTTGATTTCAATCTAGATTAAAACTGTATGTTTAGTTTAATTAGTGCTAAGTGGATTGTTGTCTGTTTTGTTGATTAATAAATAAAATAAACAGTATTCAAATCGGACTGGAACTCCACTGCTGAACATAGGCCTCCCTCAGATTTTCAGTGCAATCGATCTTGTGCGGCCAGGGCCAAACCACTTTCAGCAACGTCGTCTTTCTAGTGGAAAGCCGGTCTAAGGTGTGCGCTTTCCAGAAAGAAAGAAATACAAACATTTATTTGTGACGGGATAAAACACATACAGCACACTAATTAAGGAACAAAACACACACAAAAATATATTTGTGCATACAAAAAAAATATGTACCCAACAAAAGTGTGTCTCACAATAATTCCAGTGCGTGGTTTCCACTCAAGAAGCTTTCCGCCTCAAAGGCCTATAGTCCTTCAAACTATGAACTCCGCCCGTTGCTATTGTTACGAGCTGAGGGTTCGGGATAAAATAATGGGAATCGATTTAACCAAAATAACACTTTTATTCAGCACTAAACGATGAATACACGAACTTGGTCACACGTAATCACAACACACTAATTCACACCACTGTTGCACCACTTAAAGTCACCGAAATGTTCGCACGCATAGCTTAATCCAGACTGACTGTCCGGCCATCTCTCCGGCCTATTTATATCGCGCATATTTCGATTGTTCGAGAACGATCTCGATCGCTCCAGGAAAGGGTCGGTCCCTCGACACAATGGCCACTCTCCATTCTGCGAAACCGTAAACAATAATAAAGACAAAAGCGCTCGAGAAACCTCGATTACCATTCATTGTTTAACAGTCTCGGCATAACACTGCCCCCTCCTAAAACATGCTCGTCCCGAGCATTGTTAGCCCCGTAATATCGCGCCAGCCGATCAACATGAACAATTTTAGGCGCACCTCGCGTTCCCTTCTGAATTCGGTATGTGACGTCATTAATCCTGGTCAACACACGGTATGGTCCATCCCACTTCTGACACCAAATTGTTACGAGCTGAGGGTTCGGGATAAAATAATGGGAATCGATTTAACCAAAATAACACTTTTATTCAGCACTAAACGATGAATACATGAACTTGGTCACACGTAATCACAACACACTAATTCACACCACTGTTGCACCACTTAAAGTCACCGAAATGATCGCACGTATAGCTTAATCCAGACTGACTGTCCGGCCATCTCTCCGGCCTATTTATATCGCGCATATTTCGATTGTTCGAGAACGATCTCGATCGCTCCAGGAAAGGGTCGGTCCCTCGACACAATGGCCACTCTCCATTCTGCGAAACCGTAAACAATAATAAAGACAAAAGCGCTCGAGAAACCTCGATTACCATTCATTGTTTAACAGTCTCGGCGTAACACTATTCAGTTTGTTACTCCTCTGAGTTATGTAAGTTGCAATAGGTATATAACGGATTTTTTTACGCAATATTTTACTGTTCTACTCTTTTACTTGGTACTAGTCGCTGATGTGGAAATCGAATGGAAAAAGTTAATATACACTATGTATTTACATGAACACTATTCGAACTTTCAGATACTAGCACATTCGCGATCGCAATTTTTTTTATTCGCAAGCGATAATGCAGTCTACGATGGATCGCGCTAGCCTAGAAGAAATCTCATGAAACACAAACTCGGACAAGGCGTTCCACTCAGACCCGATAAAATTGACGAACCGCATTATCATCATCATATCAACTACAAGACGTCCACTGCTGAACATAAGTCCCTATAGTTTTACAGAGTGGGTCACTCTGTAAACTATCTTGTGAGGCCTGTACCCAACTGCTCCCAGCAACCTTTATCAGGTCGTCTTTACATCTAGTGCGGTGCCGTGCACGCTGCGCTTTCCAGTGTGTGGTCTTCACTCGAGAACCTTTCTGCTTATTAGCTGTCAGTCCTTCGAACTACGTGCCCTGCCAACTGCCAATTGAACTACGTGATGAACGTGCCGTTTAGGAACGCGTGCTCGTTATTGAAGTTATACTTCTTTTGGCGCGATGGAGAAAAATGATGAGAGTGAATTTTTACGATGCGCGCGCACACCGACACCTAAATTTAACAGCATGAAGTTAGTTCTAGGTGGTATGAAAATTGATAACTATGTTCAAGTTGTATATTCTAGTATTTTTATATGTAGAACACGTGTTTCGTAAGGGTACAATTAAACAGTGTGAATAAATAAATATTATTTTGGTGTTTTTATTAAATCAATTTCATATACGACGGTGATACTAATAATTTATTTAAATAAAATCTTTTTGGATCTTAGGAAGGATCTGAGACAACACAACTGTTACCTTATTGAAGAAGCGCTCGAAAAAAACAGATCGCTTAGAGTAGCTAAGCAGGGAATATCTCCAGGGAGATCCTGGATCAACTACTTGCTGGATGACAAAGGTGTTAAGCATACTAACCGAGATAAGCTAATAGAAATATGTACTAGGTTTTACTCTACTCTGATCCGACTAAGAACATCCTAGATCCGGAATATGCTCGTCCTGATACCATCCCCTACATCACTGGTCTTGAAGTTCATAAATCTCTTAAAAGCTTGAAATACAACAGGAGTCCTGGAGATGATGGTGTTACGACTGAAGCATTGGAAAATAGGTTCACCCACCCTCTTACCCCATATTACTAACCTATTTAACAAAATACTCTTAACAGGTAAACTTCCCTCCCAAATGTGCCACTCAAACATCATTCTCCTGCATAAAAAGGGATCAAAATCGGACATCAGTAACTATAGGCCGATAAGTCTGGTTTCACACTTGTATAAAGCATTTATCAAGATTATTTTGTCTCGAATAGAACAAACGCTCGATAAACATCAGCCACCAGAGCAAGCAGGATTCCGGCCAAACTATTCCACCACTGACCACCTCCATACCCTAAACCAAATTTTAGAAAAATACCTAGAATTCAACATCCCCTTATACATAGCCTTTGTTGACTATACAAAAGCTTTTGATAGTCTTACACACTCATCCATATTCTCAGCCTTAAATAATCAAGAAATAGAAAAAACATATATAGACCTTCTAAAATACATTTATAACAACAGCACAGCCACCATCAAGCTAGATAATTGCGGACCATCTTTTAAAATCGAAAAAGGTGTAAAACAGGGTGATCCTCTATCGCCTAAGCTTTTCACAAGTACGCTTGAGGAAATTTTTAAAAAGTTGGCAATTTCCTGGAACATGAGAGGGATCAGCATCGGTGACAAAAGACTCACAAACTTACGTTTTGCTGACGACATCGTTCTCTTCGCTCCATCCGCACAAGAACTTCAACAAATGCTCCAAGACCTGAGCACAGCAAGTCTTGAGGTGGGACTGGCCATGAATAGATCAAAAACTCAAGTCATGACCAACAGTATAAAACGTAGGGTCGAAGTCGATGGGCAGGTCATACAATATGTCGATGAGTATATTTACCTGGGCCAGCTAGTCTCCTTCCAAAACCGCCAAGACACAGAAATCAATCGCCGCATTGAAAACGCTTGGAGGAGCTACTGGTCCATGAAGCAGCTTATGAAGGGTTCCCTTCCACTGACACTGAAGCGAAAACTCATCGACATGTGTATCCTGCCCATATTGACCTACGGAGCTCAGACTTGGTCCTTGACAGAAGCACAAAAGTCCCAACTCAAGATTTGCCAGAGAGCGATGGAGAGAAGCATCCTTGGAGTGAAGCGAATCGATCGAGTCAGAAATACCGACCTACGAGCCAAAACCGGCATAGCCGATGTAGGCATTAAGACCGCCCGCTTAAAATGGGATTGGGCAGGCCATGTGGTTCGAATGCATCCAGAACGATGGGCGAATCTAGCCACCCAGTGGATACCGAACGGACGACGCAGCCGTGGTAGGCCCAGAAAAAGATGGAGAGACGACCTGGATGCATTCAAACCAGATTGGTCAGATTTGGCTGTGGAGCGTGATGGATGGAGGGAAGATGGGGAGACCTTTGCCCAGCAGTGGGACAATATAGGTTAGTAAAAAAAAAAATCTTTTTGATTAATTTTAATATTTATCGTTAATTACTACTGCATTTTAGTTATTTTTTTTTTCCATACGCCAAAGAAGTATAACTTCTAACGCGTGTACATAAGTACACACACTCTTTTTCTTGTTACTATTCTGCTATCTATAGTGAATGTGTTAACAAGATCTTAGAGAAAACAATCATGCATTTTAGACAAACAAATACCTATTTCTTTCAGATATCTTATCAAAGATTTCTGATCTCTGCTCGATCCGAGTCCAATTTTAAACGAATATTGAATGTTCAGTGCTATGACATGACCATTCTTATACAGCTCCCGGCATTAGAAAATGTAATCCCTGGAGCAAATCGAGTCAGTGCAGATTGAATCGACAGACAACATCGGAATAAATCCAATACCTTTTATTGTAGCAATGTTGATTTGTGGAGCGATGTTCGATGTTGAAAATAAGCATTATCGATTTCACTCGTCGTGATAGTCTTACACACTCATCCATATTCTCAGCCTTAAATAATCAAGAAATAGAAAAAACATATATAGACCTTCTAAAATACATTTATAACAACAGCACAGCCACCATCAAGCTAGATAATTGCGGACCATCTTTTAAAATCGAAAAAGGTGTAAAACAGGGTGATCCTCTATCGCCTAAGCTTTTCACAAGTACGCTTGAGGAAATTTTTAAAAAGTTGGCAATTTCCTGGAACATGAGAGGGATCAGCATCGGTGACAAAAGACTCACAAACTTACGTTTTGCTGACGACATCGTTCTCTTCGCTCCATCCGCACAAGAACTTCAACAAATGCTCCAAGACCTGAGCACAGCAAGTCTTGAGGTGGGACTGGCCATGAATAGATCAAAAACTCAAGTCATGACCAACAGTATAAAACGTAGGGTCGAAGTCGATGGGCAGGTCATACAATATGTCGATGAGTATATTTACCTGGGCCAGCTAGTCTCCTTCCAAAACCGCCAAGACACAGAAATCAATCGCCGCATTGAAAACGCTTGGAGGAGCTACTGGTCCATGAAGCAGCTTATGAAGGGTTCCCTTCCACTGACACTGAAGCGAAAACTCATCGACATGTGTATCCTGCCCATATTGACCTACGGAGCTCAGACTTGGTCCTTGACAGAAGCACAAAAGTCCCAACTCAAGATTTGCCAGAGAGCGATGGAGAGAAGCATCCTTGGAGTGAAGCGAATCGATCGAGTCAGAAATACCGACCTACGAGCCAAAACCGGCATAGCCGATGTAGGCATTAAGACCGCCCGCTTAAAATGGGATTGGGCAGGCCATGTGGTTCGAATGCATCCAGAACGATGGGCGAATCTAGCCACCCAGTGGATACCGAACGGACGACGCAGCCGTGGTAGGCCCAGAAAAAGATGGAGAGACGACCTGGATGCATTCAAACCAGATTGGTCAGATTTGGCTGTGGAGCGTGATGGATGGAGGGAAGATGGGGAGACCTTTGCCCAGCAGTGGGACAATATAGGTTAGTAAAAAAAAAAATCTTTTTGATTAATTTTAATATTTATCGTTAATTACTACTGCATTTTAGTTATTTTTTTTTTCCATACGCCAAAGAAGTATAACTTCTAACGCGTGTACATAAGTACACACACTCTTTTTCTTGTTACTATTCTGCTATCTATAGTGAATGTGTTAACAAGATCTTAGAGAAAACAATCATGCATTTTAGACAAACAAATACCTATTTCTTTCAGATATCTTATCAAAGATTTCTGATCTCTGCTCGATCCGAGTCCAATTTTAAACGAATATTGAATGTTCAGTGCTATGACATGACCATTCTTATACAGCTCCCGGCATTAGAAAATGTAATCCCTGGAGCAAATCGAGTCAGTGCAGATTGAATCGACAGACAACATCGGAATAAATCCAATACCTTTTATTGTAGCAATGTTGATTTGTGGAGCGATGTTCGATGTTGAAAATAAGCATTATCGATTTCACTCGTTAAGACGCTCGGCTTGCACAACGATTCCTAAAAGTATTCAGCGTCTAAACATTTTTAGCTTAGAAGTATTTGTATGATTTGACAACTCCTTAAATCATACAACCTGGTTGGTTATGTACGACATTAATTTAAAACACACATCTGGAATCGTATTAACTGATTTTAGAGGTGGCTTTAATACTGGTAGTCTGAATATTTATTCAGTAATCGATACATTTCCAATGAACAATTTATAACGCAAATTGGCGGCGTCTTTGCGACGTCGATTATTCAGTTTACTTACATATTTATAGTACATTAAATATACTTATATATTTAATGAATATGATTTGTTTACCTATTTTATACAGGCTGTTTCATTCATATTTAAGAACTTGATTTATAAAGGTTGTTCGAAAATTAAAAGATTTCTATGGTAATGAATTTAAAGAAAACCAATTACACAACAATACTAGCCCCCTAAACCGAAGCCCTAACCGTGTTTTTATTGAAATTCGTACAAATCAGCTTGAGAACAGTTATAACAGACTTGTTTTGAAGTACCTACATAATTATTCATACCCACTTGGATAAAGTCTTCAGGGGTAAACTCATGTTCTTTTGGTATACTTCTAGAAGGTGCTTCGGAATATGTCTGTTGAAATGAAGACAACGGGGGGCAATTATATTACCACGAAACTAAATTTAGGATTTATCATCATCATATCAGCAATAGGACGTCCACTGCTGAGCACAGACCTCTTCCATAGATTTCCGAAGCCGATCAGACAATAATAAAATTATTGCTTTCCGTTTTGTAGTGTCAGTTGTCATTTTAGTGTTGTTAAACTTTAATTTAGTTTAGTTTGTGACAACACAATTTCCCCCTCACTTACGAGAACAATGTTTGATATAAGACTTTTCAAAATTCGAGGATTTTTTGAGAAAATATAGTTTAAAATCTTTTGTTTCTTATTGAATCAGTTATCAGCCTATACCAAAATCATAAAAATATAAACAATAATCTTTAAAAATTTTGAAATTTAGGTTTTTTTTAATGAAATACTTATTCAATACATTTCACAAAAATTCAAGAGAGTTGCCTAAACTATATAGGTCCCGGTGGAATGGTGAGGTCGTTGGATGGTTAAGACTTTTTGCGTATAAAAAAGTCATAAGCTTAGTTTTGGAAGCGTTTAACTTGAAGAGATTACTGGGTAGCCAATTGATTCTATTGATCAACCCAGCCTGAGCTTCATCGAAGACTGAGTTCCTTTCACCGCTAAAAACCAGAGCCGTCTCATCATTATAGTAGAAGATATTCTAGTTATCAGATTGCAAAGTTCATTAATGTACGCAAGGAAGGGAGTTAGACCGCAAATAGAGCTGTTAATTTTATCAGTCAGTTCTGTCCGTGAGATAGTCTCTGAAGAGTGGGAGTTGTCCCAACGACTCAAGTCTTTGTATAATATGTGAAGTTGACAGTGTCAAATGCTTTCGCTAAATCTAGAAAGATCGCCAAGCATCTTCCACTAGTGTCCAAGCTCCTTGCAATGTAGTCGGTCAGGTCACAAACAGCATCAGACGTTGATTTCTTTTGACGGAAACCATACCAGTTGTCAGAGATGAACCCATGTTTCTCAAGTTAGAACCCTAATCTCCTATTAGGGATGCGTTCAAGTTTTGAGATAGTGGGAAGGATAGAGATTAGTATAAAGTTATTAATTCATCCTTTGGTCCATTTTTTTCGATGGGAATTATAATCGCCTTCTTGAACGCTCTTGAAAATGGCCCGATTTATGGCAAGTTTGCAAATATGTGTTAGTAGGGCTGCCAAAACACATTTGTTTTCTAAATGGCATCGTAACCGACTGAAATTGGATTTCTGAGGGAATTTATGATCATGATGACTTCATAATGGACAGTGCATCGTAGGGCACATTTCTAAAGTGCGTGACCTACGAGGCAATTCTCTGTTATAGGTACCATTTAACATCAGATGGGCCATAAGCTTGTTCCGTCTACATCTTCTTTACATAGTATAAAATGAAGCCGCTTCCGCAGTCTGTTACCTCTGATCTTTTAAACTACTCAACGGATTTTAATGCAGTTTTCAGAAATAGATAGAGTGATTCAAGAAGAAGGTTAATATACCGATTTGAAAGTAATTCTGTCTCTTTGTCTGTTTGTTACCTTTTCACGACTCGGACAACGGCTCTACCGATTTCGATGGAATTTGGTACTTATATACCTACATAAATTATGAATGGACTTGAGACATAGGATACACTTTACGTGACTGCACAGAATGAGGGTAATGTTTTATTAACAAACCACGCGTAGGAAGCCGTGGGCGGGTCAGCTAGTGTAGAATAAAAAAAAATTCAGTTTGCAGCAGTGAGAATGAGCCGCCGCGAGGTATTATCTAGTGCATGGTCTCCACTCGTGAACCATCCTGCCCCACTCTTTCTCTTCTGAGAACCTTTTTTCTTTTCTATTAAATTGCCGACAAAAGTTCAACAAAGCAAGGCTTTCACATGAGTCAACAAAGTCGTCAACATAATTCTTCAAAGACTTTCTGTTTACTTGTGGTAACATAATACGCTCCATTAAAGGCCCTATTAGCCAATGAGCTGTCCTAAGACACACACGTAGGAAACTAAGGAACGTCTATCTGCATCAATTTTAGGCAACCCTGTTTAGAAGAACCTTGTTAACATTAAGAATTAATTTATTAACTAATCATGATGTCTACGCATATTTTTGGGATACCATCTAGCTCATAATTCGCTCACAATAGTATTGTTACGCCGAGGCTGTTAAACAATGAGTAATAATCGAACCTTCTCGAACGCTTTTGTCTTGCTGTGTTATTGTTGCTATTGTTTGTGGTTTCGCAGAATGGTGAGTGGCCATTGTGTCGAGGGACCGACCCTTTCCTGGAAGGATCGACATCGTTCTCGAACAGTCGAAATGTGTGCGATATAAATAGGCCGGAGAGATGGCCGGCTAGTCAGTCTGAGTCTCGAGTCTGAGTGAGTGAGTCTCAGCGAGGCCCTGGAGGACTGACGTGGAGAAGGGTCTCGCGTGAACAGTAGTTGTTCGCGAGTCAGTCTGGATTAAGCTATACGTGCGATCATTTCGGTGACTATAAGTGGTGCAACAGTGGTGTGAATTAGTGTGTTGTGATTACGTGTGACCAAGTTCGTGAAGTCATCGTTCTAGTGTTAAATAAAAGTGTTATTTTGGTTGGATCGATTCCCATTATTTTATCCCGAACCCTCAGCTCGTAACAATTTGGTGTCAGAAGTGGGATAAAATAATGCCGGTTCTGCCAAAGGATAACGTGGACGGTGTCAGGACGAGAGATCAACGACAACAGGAATTGGATGAAAGGCGGTTTGGGGAGTCTCCGGTTCAAGAAGCTCGGCAGAGTCGTCAGTCGATGGAGATGGAATCACCCGCCACCGAATCATTTGGAGCATCATCATCATCATCATCCGTGGGGCAAGCTCCTGTGACAGGCGATCTTGCTGCTATTATGGCCATGCTTTGTCGTCAACAAGAAGAGCAGCGACGTTGGCAGGAAGAACAGCGACGTCAGGATAAGGAAGAGCAGCGTCGTCAGCAAGAAGAGCAGGCTCGGTTGCAGGCAGAACAGTGACGTTATGATAAGGAAGAGCAGCGTCGTTAGCAAGAAGAGCAGGCTTGGTTGCAGGAGGAAGAACGCCGTCAGCATAAAGAAGAGAAGCGTCGTCAGCAGGAAGAGCAGGCTCGGTTGCAGAAGGAACAGCGACGTGAACAGGTGGAGCAGACTCGGTTGCAAGAGGAACAGCGACGTCAGGATAAAGAAGAGCAGCGTCGTCAACAGGAAGATCAGCGACGTTGGCCATAAGAGCGTGCTCGACTGATGAGGGAATCGTTCGGTTCATCTGGAAAGGAATTCCAGGAAGTGAAAGAACAGATAGAAATCATGAGAGCCGTGTTTTGGAGGCTGGAATTGGGATCGCTGATGAGAAAGGGACTCTGGGTGTCCTGAAGTACTGGAGACGGCAATGTGGCTCCTCTAGTTGCTACAACTTCAGCGCGAGGTGCGCCTGAAATTGTTCATGTTGATCGGCTGCCGCGATATGGGGCTAAGAATGCTCGGGACGAGCATGTTTTAGGAGGGGGCAGTGTTACGCCGAGGCTGTTAAACAATGAGTAATAATCGAACCTTCTCGAACGCTTTTGTCTTGCTGTGTTATTGTTGCTATTGTTTGTGGTTTCGCAGAATGGTGAGTGGCCATTGTGTCGAGGGACCGACCCTTTCCTGGAAGGATCGACATCGTTCTCGAACAGTCGAAATGTGTGCGATATAAATAGGCCGGAGAGATGGCCGGCTAGTCAGTCTGAGTCTCGAGTCAGTGAGTCAGTGAGTCTCAGCGAGGCCCTGGAGGACTGACGTGGAGCAGGGTCTCGCGTGAACAGTAGTTGTTCGCGAGTCAGTCTGGATTAAGCTATACGTGCGATCATTTCGGTGACTATAAGTGGTGCAACAGTGGTGTGAATTAGTGTGTTGTGATTACGTGTGACCAAGTTCGTGAAGTCATCGTTCTAGTGTTAAATAAAAGTGTTATTTTGGTTGGATCGATTCCCATTATTTTATCCCGAACCCTCAGCTCGTAACAGTATTTCCTAGTATTGTTGTCTTTACTGGTTGGTTTCTGTTTTTTGTATGTACCATATTAATTAAATAAACAAAAACCAGGCAAGTGCAAGTCAGACTCTCAAACCGAGGGTTCGCTACAATTATGACCGCGCATACCGTTGCTTAACATTGATTGATTACGTACTTTAAATAAAGACTATATTGTTATGATTTAATTACAAATGTATAGTTTTCAGATGTTCTCTATATTTGTAGTATAAGACGATATTACTTGCCAAATTTCATAGATTTTTGTAAATTTTGATTCCCTTGAGAGTGTCGAAATATTCGTTCTTTGCAGCATAAACGGCCGTATCTTTGAGTACATACATATATGGTTTTAATTTCAACTCGATACCTCCACAAGTTCTCGAGATAAAGGGTCTTGACAGACAGATAGACAGACGGACAACAAAGTCATCCTATAAGGATTCCGGTTTTTCCTTTTGATGTACGGAACCCTAATTAATACATTAACGATGTATCGAAATAAACCCAATATTTATGTATATAAAAAAATCATAGACAGAAAACAAAAATTAAGAAAATATACCAAATTTAATTAAGGCTTTTTTATTATAATTTTTTTACTTGCTTTTGCGGCTTTAACTTCACTGCGATCACGAGGCCTATTTTAATCGCCACTTGTATTTATATCACCCCTAGTTCATGAGGCCGTTCAAAATTCCCCACTAAGCCCTACAGATGCTAAAAACTGTAGGATATTCTAGGGGTGATAACTATTAGATCCGGGAGAAGAATGTGTTTACCCAGATGAATGCTACGTTTGATTAGTGGACCACACTTGCCTAACAGATGTGGGGGCGATTCTGCCGCTTCATTACAGAATCTGCAGGTTTGTGTATTCGCCCACTTCGAAGTTTTAGAGTCTAGACTAGAATTTTTTGGAGCGGAATAAATTATTGTTGTAAATCATTTGTTGTACCTACTTATGAAAAATAAAATATATATTTATTATATATCTAGTATGTAATGTATGTATACGCCTTCATCGCTGTTTATGTAACGCCCGGTCATTTATGTTTTTAAGTTATTGTTTAATCATAAACGGTTTCCACGATACAAATATAAATAAATAAATATCGCTGGACAGTTCACACAACGCTATCTAGCCCCAAACTAAGCAGAGCTATATATATGGGAACCAGATAACTGATAGAATACTTATATCCTTTTTTTTGTACATACATACTTATAATATATAGAAAAACACCTAGACAAAGTACAAATATCTGTAGATCATGCAAACATTTGTTCCGCGGCGGGAATCGAACCCGCTACCTCCTGCGTCTCAGCCGGCTATACGCCCACTGCGCCACGGATGCAGTCAAAGAATATAGGACTCGAGGTTAGTGTGGGGCCATTGCCAAATAGCCAACCACTAGTATAATTATTATGTTTTATTTGTGTTTTGTTTTTAATTGTATTTATGTGTTACATTCAAATAAATAAATTGAAATTAAGGCCCTTTAGCGAGAAAGGTGGACACCAGACGAGACTTAGGTCTATCCAAATTTATGTTTAATGTAAATCTCATCAAAGCTTACATGTTTTTAAATGTTCATACATAAAAATTCCTCCATAAGGTTAAATTTTATTGTTATAAGCTTTGAAAAGGATTTTAGCTTAATTAACGTTTTAAATCATATGATTGTTCATTCTAGGATTAAATTCACACTTGGATTGAACTAGTTAAGCTTATATTATCAAAAGAATTTTTTTTTATAATTGTATTGAGTCCATCAAAAGGTTGGCTGGAAGGGAAAACTTTGGTAGGCCTATATCCAGGCGGTGCGGTCGGGATGTGAATGATGATGATGATGTATTATATGGTTATTTTGGTATTGATACGAGTCTATATGTATGTTATTACTCTAAGATTACTTTAATTAGGCAATTAATCACGGTGCCAGTAGCGTTTACTGTTCGTAAATATAAACCTTTGTTTCAGGATTATAAGGGAATACATTAATTGGTGTATCTTTGCAATCAAATGAAAATCTCATTACACATTTATTTGTTTTTCATTTACGCGATTTTACTCGGTTAATTGAACTTTTTATTTAAATCTGTAAATAGTTATCTGAGATAGGCTTTTCCCGAAAAACGTTGGAGTTAGTATCTGGTACTAAAAGATATAACTACTAGTAGCTAGGAATAAAAATAGATAAATATAATATTTTAAGCAAATAAAATCATAAAATATCATCATACAATACATAAAATCGGTCAACTTTCATTCCACTAGACCTGCCTATTTAGCTTTAATATTACTGTTACAAGCTGAGGGTTTGGGATAAAATAATGATAATCAGTCTAACCAAAATAACACTTTTATTCAACACTAAAACGATGAATACACGAACTTGTTCACACGTAATCACAACACACTAATTCACACCACTGTTGCACCACTTAAAGTCACCGAAATGTTCGCACGTATAGCAAAATCCAGACTGACTGTCCGGCCATCTCTCCGGCCTATTTATATCGCGCACAATTCACTACACTAGAACGATCTCGATCGTTCCAGGAAAGGGTCGGTGTTTTGACAGAATGACCACTCCCCATTCTGCGCAACTGCAGGTAAAAACACAGCATGTAGGTATATTCCATACCAAGTATTACGTAATCCGTGACACAGTAGGTAAATCGAGAGCCATCGAGAAATTTCGACTATTTCTTATTGTGTAACAGCGTAACATTACTAGACCCTTACTTGCAGGGTACGTATGAAGTGCTGGACTCTTGACTAGTCAATAAGATCTGACACGTAACATTTTAATCTATTTTATATGAACGCAATAAAATACTGAATGCTGAAATAAATAATAGTAATGAAGTTAAAGTAATGTGATGTGAGTTTTTGACGACCTCCGTGGCGCAGTAGGAGAATAGCCGGCTGAGACGCAGAAGGTAGCGGGTTCGATTCCCGTCCCAGAATAAATAATTGCATGATCTATAGATATTTGTTCCGGGTCTGGTTGTTTTTCTATGTAAGTATGCATTTACAAAAAAAAGTATATAAATATTTAGTTATCTAGTTCGCATAGTACAAGCTCTGCTTAGTTTGGGGCTAGATAGCGCTGTGTGAAATGTCCAGCAATATTTATTTATTTATTTTATGTCATTACTCACATAGGTAACTTTATAGGAATATTGCAATAATTTATTGATATAGTGTAGGTAGTTCACAAAACTCATCTAGACATGACTATAGTACATCCCACTTAACAACCATTTTTCATGCCTTAAAGTACAAATTTGCTTCGAACTGCCTTAATTTATTCCAGAGAGAAAATATTTGAAAACCTCAACTTTAGCAAGTAACCTTGAAAATATGAACATTTTTGTAAGTCGTGCTCGCCTAATTAACATACATAGAAACTAAAATATTATCCGTTTTAACTTTAATAACAGGAATTGGGTTGTTTATTTAAAAAGTTAAGTACTTTCTTTCTTTCTTTTTTTTCGCCTAGAGATGGAACAAGCATAATTCAATTAAATTCATTTATTTAAAACCACGGGTTAGGACACTTAGTTACGTCAACTTCACTGATGGGTACATAGTATGTAAAGGTAGGTACAATATTATTTGAATTGCAGCCTTTGTCAGATAAAAAAATGATATAAAATAAAATAAATAAATACTATAAATTAATTGAAGCGGCTGTAGAGGCCTTACCAATTTTAAACTTAAATACTATTACATGTCAAGTGGTTGCAGCTGTACAGGGGCTTTTTCAATAATATGACCCACCTTATGTTAAGTGGTAACCATCACCCATAGCAAATTATTGCCTCGTAGGTCACGCACCTTAGAAACGAAAGACATTTGTTGTTTAAGGTATCCAATTACAGAACCGTAACGGGCTTATAATGCTACTACATTTATTTCAAAGAACATAAAATTACAGCGACAGAAGAAGAAACACAATTTTCTCTTTATTTTACTCAGTCATAAATAACCGTCTCGGGGCACTCTTAGAAATTTAATAACTTGCTCCAGTTACGACAGTTAATGAATAAAGGTGCAAATATGATAATTTGCCCAGTTTGAAATACGACACTTTCTTTTAACAAAATAAAGTTGGCCTCTTTAGATTTCTTGAGGGAATACCATCAACGAGCATTTTCTTGTGTTTCACAATTCTTTACTTAGTCAATAAGTTTTGATAGACCGCAGAGTCTGTTCGACTGTTCAATGAGATGACATCTCAAGCCATCAACAGGGCCATTAAAGCTGGTCATACACAGTCAGAATTAGATTTAGTTTTTATTGTGTATGGATTTTCTGCCTTTTAAATTACGATTCAATATTCTGATACGGAATTCCAATTATATGTGACTGGTCTAACAAAAACTTATTACATACTTTATTGCGCAAATGTGAAAAGCGCATCTCAAATAAGAAACTGATCTAAGCTAACAATATTCCAATAAAAAGCAATATTAGATAATATAGATAATATACGGTTGACATCGATGTATAACAATATCATAAATAATGGATGATTAATATAAAGAAAATATATATGATCATCCGATATAAGTATTCACATCACATGACATTAAACCGTTAAGCCTTACAAACAATGGCCCACCAGCTCTCATGTCCGCAGAGAGACCAGTCAACAGAGAGGGGTGTGGAAGTTGCTCTCTATTGGGCTAATAAAATTGGGACAATATTATTTGATCCTCAAGAATCTAATTGATCTATTGTAAATGTGTACTTTTTAGGTCAAGGTGTTCAAATATTTCGTATTTAAAATAATATTTAATCCCTTTTTTTTAATTATTGGTCTAGATGAGTGGGAGAACCAACACTGAGCACCCCGACTCTAGGCAGTCTTGTGCGTGATACCCCTAGAGTGTTATAAAAAAGCGCGGAGCCAGAAGCTCGCGTGGAAGGTCCTGAATGGACCAAGCCCGCGAAGCCGAGCGGAGCTGACCTCCGTAGCGGAGTGAAGGTAGAGTGGGTGAAGTGACACTCAGGGGCGACCACGCGAGAGTTCTGGTGAGAGCCCACCCCAAAAAACTACGGCGTCGTTAATACGTAAGTACCTTAAATGCTTATTTCTCTTAGTTTGGGACCCAACCTGGATCTATCAAACTTTATTTCTACATCTTAAACATTTTTTGCGTAGCTCCAGACAGATTAAAGTATCCTATGTTTGATTTATTTTAAATCTCACTAAAAGAGGATTAATCATTAAAAAAGATGACCATTTATATTTTTTTGCTTGCTGTTTTTGCAATATTAAAATTATCATTTAAATACATGCCAATAAAATTTAGAAGTCAAACAGCCAATACAGAAGAAGAAGAACGGTTTAGCAAAAATAATTTCGAGTTTCAATATCTACCTACAAGATAATATGTCGCCATACTTGTCGTCATCATTAATGAAAAAGATATAGACGAAAGGCATAAAACACCGTACCGTAGCTAGACCAGAGATATAATACCCTTAGAAAACGTTCATAGATGATACGAGATTTAACACGCGGTCGTCAACTAGCGCGCAGAAAACTAAAACGCATAATGCGAGGCGAGACGCGGTGCGGAGCGGATCGTACGCACCCTGAATTGAACCAAAACATGGTCATAAATCCCGTATTTATAATAATGACTTATTTCCATAATTAAATGTAAATTGTGTATAAATAATAACCATAACCACCAAGAAGCCGATCATTTCAATTGTCAAAGGAATACTTCGTCCTAAAGTTAGGCCTGCACAACCCAAATTCGGTAACAAGATGTTTCTAAATTCTCTTTTTACGAGCCAGTGAAAATCCTCTCTAAATCCTTTTTGATGTTAATTTGTAACGGGATACTTTTAATGAAGGCTTTATTGTGATTATTGTTTTGTAAGCTGAATTATGTTTGTCAAAAGTGATGAAGGATGAAGGAAAATCTCGCGTATGAAATGTGAGCTTAATAATAATTTGGGGTGAACCTTAAGCTTTACAACATAATCATTAAGCTCGTAATTTACTTGTATAATTAATGTTATGTTTACCTTTAGGGTTATTGAGTATATATTAGGTATACTCTAAGATGTATCTTTAACCTTTGAGAACAGATTAAAATATTTTCTGTTAGAAGATGCAAATTAATCTCGATAATTATCACTAAGCATGATTTTTTCTCGGAATGTAAGTCTAGAGCACAGGCGGCGAGTAGCCAGACTTTCAGTTTTTTACAAGATTCATTTTGATGACCATGCGCAAGATCTTCATGATCCTCGTTCCCTCTTCCACCACCGGACAAGTAGACGTACCGAGAAGTACCACCCATACTTGGTCGGCATACCACCTTGCCGTACCAAACGATTTGCTTCAACTTTTCTTGTTAGCACAAGTAAGGAGTGGAACTCCCTTCCGGGGTATGTTTTTAAGAACCAGTATAATCTCGGAGTCTTCAAGTCCAGAGTGAATAGGTTCTTTCTAGCCAAGCGTGCTCCATCTTCGATCACACCAGCACTTACCACCAGTTGATTTAGTGGTCAAGCGCTTGGCTATCATCAATAAAAAAAATATCATCAATAAGATTACCGTGATATTTAGTTTCAGTGAAAATAAAGTAGCACAATATTTTATTAGTCGCGTCAAAGATAAATTAATTGATATACTTGTGCATATTTTTAGAAAATGTGAGGTTTGGTGTATAATAACGTTAGGCGCAAATATAGAGCAGCCCCATGTTGAGCGCCAATTAATATAATTTACAATTTACAACAAACAGCATAACCTTATTCATTCACAGTCGCTAGTTTAAAAAAATCTACATAGTTCACCTCTACATGTTTCAAGAGGCATCTTTCAAAGACCGATAACAATATAATACGAAGAACCTCACGGGAAGAGTACAAATGGGCCACGTTTTAGAATCATGTGCGCCAACGGTCTCCTTTGATACAGAAACGTGTGTGTGTACACACTTGGTTACATAGCACCCAACAGTTATATAGGTAGGTCCTGATCTCATACTAGGGTTTCCTGTGTCGGTATCAGGAACGTGGCTAACTGGTAAGCCCCTGCATGTTTAAAGATTTTTCTTCTTAGCGTGTCAAGAGTTCTACGTTTAATTTATACCATGTTGGTGTTTGGCCAACAACAAATTATTTGCCCTATTTATTTTTATTTTATTGTTTAAAGATTAAAATCAAAATTTGACGAATAATGATTTTAAAAAAATGTTTTTATTGAGTCGGCGAGCGAAGCGCCTCAGTTTCAAGATTGGCCAAAAACTGTTTTTGTCTATTAGTCTTCTGTCTGTTTTAGCCTACAGCTCGCATTTTTCAATCGATTTTGACAAAAATTGGCACACAAGTTTCTTGATTTATTAAAATTTTGATTAGGGGTAAAATAGGGGGTAAAGGGGTAGTTTGCTGTAGCATTATTTATAGACGAATTTCAATCAAATTTGAGAGGTACAGGACTTCATTCTACACAAGAAGTTGCAAAAAAAAATTCAAAAGGTTGAGTGGAGGGGGAAAGAGGGGAGGGGGAGTTTGCTGTAGCGTTACTTAAATTTTTGAATTTTTTTTCGGAAAATGTATACTCACCCTTTTATGGAATATATTATATATTTTAGGAAAATGTATACCAATCAGACTACGCAGTGTTCTCCGCCTTTACGAGACAAACCTGTAGACACCAGATTAGATCTCCTAGGACCAAGGGAATGCGAGTAATCGCTAAAACTTATACTAATATTTTGCTCAAAAGTCTACATAGGTAAGCCTATTACAAAATTCAAGCACCTGAAATTCTATTTAAAATTGGACTTTCTTCGTTAATTTTGTTGCGTAAATTACTTTTTGGGCTTGTATTAGTATTGTAATAGGAAAGTGTCGGTTAATGGATGATTATAAGGGCTCTCGAGGTCTACTGTTCTCACAGAACCACTAGTTATAATATAGATTTTATTGTATGCTTAGATAAGATATTATTATAATAGAAATAACTTTTTAGAAATCATTCTTTGTCAAATTTTTAATTCAATTTTTGCATGCAGGGGGTTTGGGGCATCCATTAATTACGTGAGGTGTTTAATGGGGAGAGGGGTCGAGCCAAATCTCGTCCAATCTCACGTGGGGGTGAGGGGGGGGACTCGGCAATATCTTCAATTTCACGTGAGATAAAGGGAGGGGAGGAGGGGGTCAAACTAAATCTCGCGAAATCTCACCGGGGGGGAGAGGGGGGCGCTCAAAAAACGCCTCACGTAATTAATGGATGCCCCCTTACCAGTTAGTGACGCTGTCTGTACCACAACACCCAGACCCGGAACAATGTAGAATAACAAATATTATTATGATAGTGGAGGTGGAATAAGATGACGATCGAATGGCGTCCGCGGAACGGCTTTAAAAACATGGGTCGTCCGATAGCGAAATGAGTGGACGATGATGTAGTCAGCGTAGCGGGCCGACGATAGCGGGGACTGGCTTGAATGGCACAAACTAAAGAAGGCCTATGCACATCAGTGGGTGAAGTCGGGCTATGGATGATGATGATGATGACGCAAACATTTGTCCCGCAGCGGTAACAGAACCAATCTCTTGCATCTCAGTCGTCTACTTGCCCACCTCGCCAGAGATTGCCACGCTGAATAGTAGATTATTAAACGAGGGGATAAAGCAGAATCTTGCAGCACGGGCGCTATATTGAATCCCGAACGTAACGAAGGATTCTGAGTTAACTCACGAGTGGAACGAGTGAGGAATTGGGAATTGGAAATATTTCGATTACTGGTTAAATATTCAAGCTACCGGTTAAACCCACCTACAAATCAGTTAATACGATTCCGGATGTGTGTTTCAAATTAATGTCGTACATAACAAAACAGATTGGATATTACATGTATGTATTTACAAAATAAAAGTATATTAGTACTCTATCAGTTAGTACAAGCTTTGTTTAGTTTGGGGCTAGCTAGTGTGAAATGTCCAGCATTGTTTTTGCGACTATGCTTTACATTTTTTGTGATGCAATTTGCACTCACTGGTGGTTCTGAAATTTTTCAACACTTTTAAAAATAAGCTACAAAACTACGTAGTTTACAAACATTTTAGTTGACAAATAAATAAAATTGTTGTTGACATTTCCGCTGCGAATGTGTATGAATGAAAGTTTTTTAACAACTCTCCGAGTTTTGAAATAGAAAATATTGGTTTTTTGTGAAGAGATTCATATTTTTTCTATTATTTTGGACATGATATTTACAAGTACAACACAAAGCTTGAAGAGTTGACGGCCTTCGAGGCAAATTGGTTCTCGAGACCACGCATTGGAAAGCGCAAGGATGGGTACGCACTAGATGGAAACACAACAAAGGTTGCTGGGAGCCGTTGACTGCAGGCCGCACAAGATTTCTATGGATAATCATAACATTCTTGCTATTCTAGTAACCGTTTCAGAAATAACTATGACATGAAATGGACTAAAATTTTTGCGCTAAACGTTGATTATTAACAAAAGAGTGGTTGGGGCAAGTGGGTATCGCCGGAATATAGCCCATTATTTCCACATGATTTTCATCTTAGATTATAAATTTTCACATTATTATAAATTTTATTGGAACAGAAAGTAATATATCAAGGAATATTTTTGTCTTATAGGTGTATTGTAATATGAACGTGCCCTGAGGTAACCTCACGTCTTCAACAAATGAAGCGAGGAAAATAGCAGGAGAATTCTTATAACAAATGCTGATGGAAAGTTGACTACCAGTTAGAGATGGGTCGTCGACGATTTTTTCATAAACGAAACGAAACCGTTTATCGTCGATCGTCGACTAGTCGATCAAGTAGTTGAATTTTTCGACTAGTTCATAACGTGACCTATAGTCTATTCGTTGAGAAAGTCAACGATAAAGCCGCTCGACGTCGACGCAATCTCGTCACGACAAGTAGATATAGTCCTACAGCTGGCTGCGATATTTAATTAGCAGCAGTGTGGTGTCCCTGAAATTGGCAACATCCAAGTAACACTGTTTTGAACTCGAGGTCGACCGTAATGTAATGTCCAGTTAGATTGTTGTGAAAAATTAAGTAGTTGGTATCCTTTTTCTTTAATCGACAGGATAATTTTAATAAATGCTTAACTCACTATAACTATTTATTCAAATATGAACGCTACCTATGTAACTTTAAAGTTCAAATTTATTTTATCATCGCGTCGAGCCAGCTATCTACCGTTCCCGTATTATACGACTATGTTTACGCGTCGAGCCGTCGCGCTCTAGTTGAAACAAACGTCTCAACATTTTATTCAACCGTCTATGAATTCAACTAGTCTACGAATAAACGATAGACCGTTGAAGCGTCGAATGTTAATCAACGGTTGATTCGACTAGTCCGTTGAATAAACGCCCATGCCTACTACCAGTACCCTTAGAGTCTCCCTTGTCAGGCTTTATTTTATCCGTTGAGATATCACTTGTCTGTCGACTTTAGACGATTTATTCGAATTTCTTTTAAGCTACACGAGGACGAATAATGTCGTGAATTTGTGTGTGAACAATTGCTTTCCATATAAAAATTTTACAAAATATTAAAAAGAAAATCTATTTATGTTTATAAAACACTTGGATAAAATATAATTATATGTCTTTTAAACATGTGTTTTTCTATAACATTAAAGTGACAAATGAGTGTACAGCCTACCTGATGCTACGCGTTTATCTTGGCTTAGAGACGTTTGCAGCACCAAATAAATCGATTATCGAATGTTAGTCGATTAATTTTAGGATTTTATTACAGAAAAATATATCGTATACCTACCTGGCCTACCTCCTCTTCATAAAATTCTCGCCTGATAAAAAGTTTTCGACTTTACTCCACGATAGATTAAAATCATTTCTAAGTAATTTTTTTTCAGAATGTTTACGATTTTAATATTCGGCCCCAGCTGTCATAAGCAGAAATTGAAACTTTCTGCCGCGTTAATTCTTGAAACTTTGACTGGCAACTTCTGTTTATAGATGACAGAGATACATTGATTGGCATTTGAAATGTTTTGAAGTTTGAACTATGTTTAGTCTGTGTTAAATGGAGTTTCATATTGTATTGCAAGCTATGTTGGTATTATTATATTGAATACAAAAACATAATAAAGCTTCGGTTGCACGCTGCTCTGTTGTCACCTAGGAGAGTTACAAATATAGCGATAATTCGGTTTCTTATTGGCCTATTGTTATTACAGGTAAAAAGATTTGCGCCCACGTTGATCATGGGTGAGAACACACCGCGCAAAATTAATAAAACTTAAATTAAACATTGGAAAAAAAGCGCTAAAAAGCTTCCCTGCAGTCATTTTTGGTTAGTTAACAAACTAATTAAGCTTAGGAACGATAAAATGACCAAAATCTATTTTCTAATCAGATAGCTAATTTTAAGAATGTTCCACCTCGCCGTCTTTGAAGGCCGATATTCGCCAAAGTAGCCGATTAAATACTACTTTTTTTAATGATTATGAAAGCTGAGAATTTGGAAAAATTTTGATATTTATTTAAGAACCATGAAATCACTTGTTAAGATTTTTAATTTAAAGTTGAAAATTTAAGTTATAATTTTTTTAATTTACACCAACATCCGTGGACTGCCTCCGTGGCACAGTGGGCGTATAGCCGGCTGGACGCAGGAGGTAGCGGGTTCGATTCCCGCCGCGGAACAAATGTTTGCATGATCTACAGATATTTTTTCCGTATCTGGGTGTTTTTATATATATTATAAGTATGTATTTACAAAAAAAAACGTATATAAGTATTCTATCAGTTACCTGGTTCCCATAGTACAAGCGCTGCTTAGTTTGGGGCTAGATAGCGCTATGTGAAATGTCCAGCGATATTTATTTATTTATTATTATTTTCATAGTTTTCATCAAAGTCACGTAACTGATTATTTTATGCATAAAAGAAAAACTCATGAAAATTCAGTAGCAAAAAAAAAATCTTAAGAAACTTTCTACTTTTGTTTAAAGAATTTTTTAAGTTATTCAAGTCGAAAATTTACAAAAATTCGTAAAAAAATTCATAACTCGAAAACTATAAAAAACCGCGAAACATACATGGGGGTGATTCGGGTACCCCAAGGGGTGTTCTATCTCTGGACTTTCGCTTGACACTATTTTTTGGGACAGCCTGTATAATTGATTTATCTTTCTTTCTGTATTATACACTTTGAAATTAGAACTGAATTAATATAAATTAATTAATAAACTAATTACTAAATTATATTAGAACTGAGATCTCGCGAGTCTACCATAAAAACAAAAAAATATTATTCGTAATCTTTGACTATCAAAATAGTGCCACGAAATAAATAACCATATAACTTGACCTACGGTTTCATTCAAATTACAGGTAATGGGAGTTCATGTAAAGTGGAGTCTTTTTTGGGGTACAAATTGCAGTTATTCTGGATTTCAGACTTTCAGACTTTTGCTTATTTTTTTGTAACTTAAGCTACACGCATACTAAATTACAGCAACGTGGGGTCACTGGTGTACCCTGTGAATTTTGTCAAAGTTCAGTTTTTATTATGGCTAATAACTCAAAAACTACAAATAATTTATTAAAAATAAAAATGGGATCGAAATGTACTAATGAAGACTTTTTACTTGACGTCTCATTTGATCTAATAGTCTCATTTTCATTTTTTTACCCATCTTGAACCCCAATATCTCAACAACCCCCCAATATTTTTAATTTATTTAGTTACATCTAAATTGTGCCATCACTACCTACCTATGTATAAAATTTTACGATGATCGAATCAACGCTTCGAAAGTTATCCTCTGACAAACAAACAAACATATGTATATACATACATACATACATATATATATACATACATACATACATATAACGCCGATTTGCCCAAATTGATTTAGAGATCTCGCTTCGCTCGATCAATTAATAATCTGTAAACAAAACACCAAAAGAGATGAGATGATGATAGTGTATTTGCCTTAACTACGCCCAAAACTGTTGCGATCAAAGTTATCCGCTAGTTTCTGAGGCTGTTTTGACAGCGAATGGAGAACAGTTCGGAAACTCCTAAACTAAATGGGTAAACATGTACGTTCCCAACAACTAACTTTTGCACACGACTGCACTAATGAAGTTATAACCATAGAAGGTTTTTATATATAAAAACCTAAGAGTACTTCCATGGTTCAGGCAGAATGATGGGCAAAGATATGAATATTTTTACTATATAGCATGTTTGTTTAACTGGATGGGTATAGGGGAATCCAAAACCATAGCAGATACAGAGAAACTGTCTGAAGAACCATTTGGTATTTTTTATGGAAATAATTTTGGAATAGTTAATTTCTTGGTTAATCGTGAGTTTTCCATGAAAATTAATAAAATTTGTACTTGCATATATATCTTCTTCATCTATGTATAGAGAATGTTATCGCATCAAAAGTTAATCTCAATCATTGATTTATCATAAAACTAGCTGACCCACCCGCGGCTTCGCATGCGTGGTATTTCAATAAAAACATTACCCTCCTTTTGCGCACTCGGGTAAAAAGTAGTATATGTCCTTCCCCAGGATATAATCTATCTCCTTGCCAAATTTCATTACGATCTGTTCAGCTGTTTAGTTATGAAAAGGTAACAAACAAACTAACATACTTTTCCTTGCCTCACACTTAAAATAACGTCTGCAGGCTATGTGAAATTAAGCACTGCATTATTTACACTTGCAAGCGCATGGTAAAAGAACTGTTACTCAATCTCTCCTACAGTGATACCGAGAATTTAATTTGATATGATTATACTTCACCTTTTAATTCCATATTTTCCATTCTGCGCAATCTTGTTCACACTCAAACACCCACACACATCCCAAACACCCACACACATACTCACCTACTCACCGCTAATATCATAAACACAATTAAACCCATATTGTAAAATTTTAACTAAATTTTTTATTATTATTCTATTTTGTTTTATTTTATCATGTAATTATAACGTAATGCATGCTCATGAAAATTTTAATAATATTTTTTTTTTCAATTATATTGGTGTTGGAGCAATTCTGTAGTTTGTGGGTTTGTAATTAAATTCGTACTCTGAGCCTCAAAACACATGCTTATTCTTTAAGCTTAGCTTGAGGCTCTCTGTAAGCAATGTTTGTTAACAACCAAATTTGTGAACTAACACTGTATCTTAAACAGCATTGTCAGGTCTGTAAATCTTGATGGAATAAATGATTTGATTTGATTTGAACAAACAAACAGTTACTTGCGCAATTACTATATATGTATTATACATATAAACCTTCGTCTTGAATTACTCTATCTATTGCTGAAAACTGCATTAAAATCCGTTGCGTAGTTTAAAAGATCTCTAAGCGAAGAGACAGCGGAAGCGACTTCATTTTATACTATGTAAAGATATCTATATTAATATTATAAAGAGGAAATATATTTGTTTGTTTGTTTGCATTGAATAGGCCTGACCTACTGGACCGATTTAAAAAAAAATTTCACCGTTGGGAAGCTACACTATCCCCGGGTGACATAGGCTACTTTTACCCAACCGCGCAGAAGGAGCGTAATGTTTTTATTGAAAAACTACGCGTGCAAAGCTGTGGATTGGTCAGCTAGTGATATGATAAAATCAATCGTATTTTTCTAATCATGGAATAAGATAATATGGATGCCCTGATATTGTTTACCGAAGTAAACATCAATAGTGCACGTAATTTATGTTGTAAGACGCAATTTCGTTGATCAGCACTTGTACACAGCATAACTAAAGGGTCTTTCAACAAGGACGGGTCGATGTTAAAATTGAATAAAACAAGATGTGTGCGAGATATTAACGAAATTTATTTTTTATTTAAAAGGCCTATTTATTCCATTATGGATGGAATATGACATCGTTCAAATGTCCGCCGCGGCTTCGTATGGTGGCGCGAATCCGAGAGGTCCAATTTTTAATGACTCTGCTGCATAGATCCGGCTGAATCCGAGCGATGGCCTGCGTTATGTTGGCTTTCAGGGCAACGGTCGAATGTGGTTTATTGGCATAGACCTGCGACTTCAGAAAACCCCACAAAAAAAGTCTAGCGGAGTCAAATCACACGATCTTGGTGGCCAATTCACGTCACCTCTGTGAGAGATAACTCTACCCTCAAACCGTTCATGCAGAATGTCGATTGTGTCGTTCGCTGTGTGGCAAGTAGCGCCATCTTGCTGGAACCACATGTCGTTCACGTCCATATTGTTCAATTCAAGCCAAAAGAAATTGTTTATCATTGATCTGTAGCGCTCGCCGTTGACGGTGATGGCCTCACCAACGTTGTTTTCGAAGAAGTACGGACCAATGACGCCGCCACACAAAATCCGCACCAAACAGTAACTTTTTGTGGATGCATTGCCACCTGGTGAACCTCATGTGGGTTGTGGTCTTCCCATATACGGCAATTTTGCTTATTAACAAAACCATTCATCCAAAAATGTGCCTCGTCGCTAAAGATTATTTTTCGGCCAAAATTGGGGTCCTCTTCCAAGCGTTCCGATGCCCATTCAGCGAACACACGGCGTTGTCTATGGTCATTAACTTTGAGCTCTTGGGTCAGTTGGATCTTGTACGGATGCAGACCCAAGTCCCGACGCAAAATTCTCCAAGTTGAGGTCTGCGAAAGGCCGAGTTCTTGAGCACGGCGAGAAATCGACTGCCTCGGAGTCTCCTGAACACTCTCACGTACAGCGGCGATGTTCTCGGCCGATCTGGCGTTCCTTTGACGTAAAGGTGTTGATTGGTTGTTTACCGAATCGGTCGTTTTAAATTTAGTCACCAATCGTTGGAGAGTGGACTTTGAAGGGCCACCGCGTCTGCCGTAAAATGGGCGCAATGCGCGCAACGTTTGCACTAACGAACACTCATTTTGATAATAAAGTTTTATCATTTGCACATGCTGCTCAACCGTGTAACTTGCCATGGTGATTTGGCATCAGTGACTGAATAAGAAAAAACAGATTTGACAGATGCCGCCAAAACAAAATGGCCGCCACAGATTATTAACATCGACCCGCTCTATTTGAAAGACCCTTTATTAAGTTAAGTATTTACGAATGAATCTGCCCACTCGGGGTATATACAATACAATTATCAAGTTGAACTCTATCCATATTGTTTCTACGTCATAATACTAACAAAAACTTGCAGTTTATTCAATAATGTTTTTACGAGGGCATAGCATCGCGATACGCCTATCATAAACCACCATTATTAAACCACAGGATACGAGAACTTTCATAGCCATAAAAGCATACGAGGCATGCCTTTTAAGTTCTGTCGTTTCCATATTTTCCGGCAATTTTGAATTTGGAACTGTTCTATATTCGAATGTGTTTACATTTTGAATCTCAAAACAGTTGAAAGTATTAGGATTAATGCTATTGTTTAGTCACAGTTTCGAATTGAATCTGTCAGGTCACGTACGAAAATGAATCTTTCTAAGGAAAATGTTCGTGCAATAATTTTCTACAACTTTAGAAGAGGCCTGACACGGCTTCAGTGTTTAGAAGAGCTAACATCTGTGTTCAGTGATGTAGCCCCATGTCTGCGGACTGTCGAACGCTAGTATTTAGAATTCCAGCGTGGACATACTAGTGTTAGTGACAGATTTCGCGAAGGACGCCCAAAATCCGCCTTCACTGAAGATAACATCATTGCTGTGAGACAACTAATTCTCGAAGATCGTCATGTGACGTATCGAGAGATAGAGGCTCTATTAGGCATCTCAGGGACAACCATTCAGAAGATCTTGCATGAAGCGCTTGGTGTGAGAAAGCTAGTTTGCCGTTGGATACCGCATCTGCTTTCCGACGATCACAAGGCGGCCCGCGTCAGATGGTGTAAGAAAACTCTGCAAAGGTTCAACCGAGGGGAGTCAAATCACGTCTACGACATCATAAGTGGTGACGAATCTTGGATCTATGCCTACGATCCTGATACCAAACAACAATCTACAATCTGGGTCTTTCAAGACGAGCCAAAGCCGACTAAAGTTGTTCGTTCTCGAAGCACTTCAAAGAAGATGGTGGCCACATTCGTTGGAAAAACCGGCCATGTTGCGACTATTGCACTTGAAGATCGTAGAACGGTTAACGCAGAGTGGTATACTACAGTTTGTTTACCACAAGTCATCGCCGAACTTCGAAAATCTAACTCAAAGCGACGCATCATCCTGCACCACGACAACGCAAGCTCACACAGCGCTCGTCAAACGATTGAGTATTTGAAGCAGGAAAAAGTAGAAATTCTTGACCATCCTCCATACAGTCCTGTCCTAAGCCCTAACGATTTCTTTACATTTCCTAAAATTAAGAAAAGTCTTCGTGGTCAAAGGTTCCAGTCCGGTGAAGAAGCAGTCGACGCTTTCAAGACAGCCATTTTGAACACCCCACTTTAGAGTGGAATAAATGTTATAATAACTGGTTTGAGCGAATGGAAAAGTGCATTAAGCTACGTGGTGAATACTTTGAAAAACAATAAAAAGTACTATAAGGTTCTAGATGTGTTTTTTTCTTCAAACGACAAAACTTAAAAGGCATGCCTCGTACGTACGTGCATCTACTCGAATATTAAAAAGAGGAAATATTTGTATTTTGTATGTTTGTAACGAATAAACTCAAAAACTACTACATATTTTTATTATATACTATTTTTAAATATTTTTCACCATAATAATGCTACATTATCGTTGAGTAAAATAGGTTATATATAAAATTAGAAAAAATTAGGGATCCCTACTAAAACTTCAATAATGTAACCAAAAGCATAAAATAAATATCCATAAAATGTCTTTCATCGCATGCGCTGCGAAAACTATTGATGATAGAACAAAGAAATGTTCTACAATATTAAAAAACAATCAATCTACAAAAAACTTTGCAATACCGTATGCCCAACTATTGTAATTATGTAATTATAACTTCTTTTTTATTTTTTAAAAGTTGATAGAAATTCGACCAAAATCAGACCGTGTTATCCATACTTTTATACAGAATGTCCCAAAAAAATAGTGTCAAGCGAAAGCCCAGAGTTGGAACACCTTTGGGGTAGCCGAATCACCCCCATGTATGTTCTGCGATTTTTTATAGTTTTCGAGTTATGAATTTCTTTCCGAATTTTTGAAAATTTTTGACTTGAATAACTTAAAAAAATTCTTTAAAAAAAGTTAAAAAAACTTTCTTGAGATTTTTTTTTGCTACTGAATTTTTATGAGTTGTTCTTTTATGCATAAAATAATTAGCTACGTGACTTTGATCAAAACTATGAAAATGTGGGTGTAAAGTCAAAAAATTACATTCGGTGAATTATGACTTAAATTTTCAACTTTAAATTAAAAATCTAAACAAGTGATTTCATGGTTCTTAAATATATTTTAAGAATTTTCCAGACTCTCAGCTTTCATAATCATTAAAAAAAGTAGTACTTAATGGGCTACTTTGGCTAAAATCGGCCTTCAAAGACGGCGAGGTGGAAAATTCTTAAAATTAGCTATCTGATTATAAAATAGATTTTGGCCATTTTATCATTCCTAAGCTTAATTCGTTTGTTAACTAACCAAAAATGACTGCAGGACACCCCAAGGGTGTTCTATCTCTGGACTTTTGCTTGACACTATATTTGGGACACCCTGTACATATGTACAACGTTTTTCCCAAAATGTTTAAAAAATAAATGTACAAGCGGAATAATAATAAAATAATATGATTAATAAATTTATTCTCAAAAGAAATATACATTTCACTTCATGAAAAACAATAGGTTTAAACTTAGGTTTATATATACTTACAGTGAGCATGCAGAACATTGTGGGTAGTTGAAATATAGGGTACCTATACTTAAACATTTTGTTACCATTATCGTTTAGAGCCAAACTATAATTATACTAGATGATCCTTGTGATATTAATTTACTTAATGACTATCGATTTTAAATCTAATATGAAAATGAGCTTTGCAAAACATAATAATAATTGATACTGTAATAATGCGAATCCGGGACAAGCCGCTAGTAAATAATAATTAAGTATGATACATTCATACGCCTGTATGGTTATGGTGTCATAATATTATGAAATAATTTCAGAAGTTCCTACCATCATAGAACAGTTATGGGGTAAAATACAAAAATTGGTTTAAATATTGGGTATATGCTCAGTCTACCGGGTTGAAAAATCAACCACATAATAGTATTTTCCAAACTTTCGCAATCACTGTACATAATTACCGATTTAAAGGGTTATTTATCGCGTATATACCTTTTTTATTTGTTCAACCACGGCTGTTGCAACACATTCGAAACGTTGGGATAACAAATAAAAATGGTTCATACGCAATAAATACCCGTTTAAATCAGTAATTATAACCACATAATGCCAAATAATTAATGTGTCATTGATTTAACACTTATTAATCCTGGATAAATATTTCGACAGGACGATATTCCAATGTACCAAATACCAAATAAATACCAATGATAAAAATATTATCATTGGTATTTATTTGGTATTTTGACGTTGGTAGTATTATGACACCGTTCAAATCCAACCTATTAGATCAAAGTATTAATAACGCTTCATAGTATTAATATAACCCAAGGTTTAAGTGGAACAAGGCTGATTTATACTAGCCATTATTCAATAATATGAGATGCTTATGTACTTAGCTCGTAAATTGCAAGTTTTGGATCTCATTGGGAAATAGGCAACTTGCTCAAAGTACACGCAAATTTATCGTAATTGTAACATGAGTGATACTCTGTGACGTTATTCGTGGAATATACAGGAAGATTCAGAATAAATATGAATATGAAAGATTATATTCACACGCCCGCTAGATGGAAAGAAGACCTGATAAAGGTCGCTGGGAGCCGTTGGGTCCAGGCAGCACAAGATCGGTTGCTCTGAAACTTTTTGGCATAGTTAATGTGTAATATATATTTCAAAAATATTACGAGGTTCTGTATGTATGTATAAAATCGCGTTTTTTGGGAGTTGTGTGCTAATTATCGTAAGTTGGCGTACTAATGTACGATTAGTATATGTAGTTTAAATTAATCGGAAACATCACTTTAGTATTTTTGTAAGTACCAAAATGTATCAGAAGTAAATTACAGATAATGAGTGCAGCTCATTACTCATTACTCATCGCTACCGACTACGGAAGCTTACGTGGGGTATCATATAAGAGGGCTTATGTTACACATTATTTTTTTTAACATTTTTTTTTTAATTTTCGAGATGTGATGAAAAATTACGAAAAAAATAACACACTTTGATTCACTTAACTATGTAGATAGCGCTGGCTAGATTAACATTAGGATAGTTAGAAAGGAACAGAACCCTCTTTGCGCAATTCCTACTTGTACTTGATCGGTCTTGTTTGTTGTTACGCATTACATTTTTTCTTTCACTATGACGTAATTTTATACGTTTATTCCTTTTCGTATTCATAGAACAAGCTTGGTAACGAGGTTATTATATGAAAAGGTCAGGCCCCATCGTCAGACACTCCATTAGGGGTCAAATTACCGATTGTTACCAAATTGGACGCATTCATAATGTCCTTTCTACTTGTTCATTTCAGATCTGAGGGCCAACCTCAATCTCTTAAAGCATTTTTTTTTAATTGAATAAATCTTCGTTTGACCACAATCTCACCTGATGGTAAGCGATGATGTGGTCTAAGATGAAGCACCAAGATCTAGAATAAACCTATTTACTCTTACCTTAAAGAGCCCCAGATTGTATTCTTTAGGAAAAACAGATGACGGTAAAGTGTTTTATACCTTAGCTGTACGCATCCAGAACGTAGAACCAAAACTGTGTGCGATGACCCTAAATTAGTAAGGTTACTTTATTATTGTAAAGGCGAAGCAGTTTTGGTGACGTCACCATAAATCGTTCACTGAAAACGTTTCACATTAGAGCTCAAATAAAGCGTAAAATTATCCTAAAAAGAAAGTAAATAGTGTTTATTTTCGCAATGTTTATACTGAACGTGGTGTAATCACTAGCAAGCACTAAATAAACAACATTAATAGGATTATAAGAGTAATCTTAAAAAGTTTTCTGGTTTTTTTTCATTAAAATCACAAGGATCACTTTGAAACGACAATTTTAAATTTGTTTCAAATCGAAGTAATGTTGTTACAAGCTTGAAACAAAACGCTCCTGAAGCATGATGGTTTTCTGAAAGATTGTGGTTGGCGCCATGACTTTCGGAATATTTAGAGTTTCGTACCTCAAAAGGAAAACAGGAACCCTTAACACTTCGTTGCCCGTCTGTCTGTCTGTTCAAAGTTGAAATTAATATCAAATACGTAAGTCTAGGGTCCTCTGGAGCTGCAATGGTACATGTTATACAAAGGGCGTAAGCGATCGCTTACACCGGAGTATTTTTCAATTATTTATTGCTTTCACAAGGACCTGTAAGAAGTACCTGTGTGAACCCTGGCAGGGTATTGCAACAGGAAGGCAGATCATGTTTTCCTGTCTAAATAGGTAGGCTGTTTACACTTAAAATTTATTCGATATTTTAATATATTATACTTTGCACATAGGTTATTAATTATTTTTACTTATTTGATTATTGTATATGGTTTTCACTGTGTTTATTTTTATTTTGTTTATACGTCATCGTAGCCACCGCTGGGGCCACGTGGACGAGCCTAGCCCAGGACAGAGAAGAATACAAAAAGATGGAGGAGGCCTTTGTCAAAAATTGGGGGGTTAACTACAGGGAAGTATCCTATAGATTTTGATGTATTTGCGAGTGTGAAGATATGCCACCATATTTTAAATTGCGTTGACTTATGGCGGGTGCCTAGGTACGACTCGTTTCTCCTTGAAAACGTGTCAAAAGTTTCACACTAGTTTGACACTTTTCAAGGATACGAGTCCTGGTCGGTTACCGGCGGATATAGGAACCGCCATTAGAAGCTTGATTTTTTTATAGCTCCAAGGGACCGTAGACCTATTTCATTTATGTTCCTTTTTCAACTTCATACCTCCACGCGTTCTTGATAAAAAGGGTCTTGACAGACAGACTGACGGCCAAGAAAGTGATCCTATAAGGGTTTCTTTTTTCCTTTGTGGTATGAAACCCTTAAAAATACCTGTAATTAAAAGCTCTACAAACAAAATAGCTGGTAGCTAGATTAAAACCTTTTAATATTTTTTCCTTTGCCTTGAAGAAAATATAGGAGTCTCTTTGGATCGTAGTAGTAAGGAGTTTTTATTACTATTAATTAAGAATGCTCTCTTAAAGGTTAATTAGAAGAGAACTCTTTTATGGGTTCAGTACGCTTTTATACATGTTTTCTCGTCTTTATGTATGTTTTATGTGTTTGTGTGTACACTAAACAATTCTACCTTTAAGTTAAAAATTAAACTCGAAGATCTAAGGATGATGCTGGGAATCATCATGGGATGCTGGGAATCATCATGGGGCACTGCGAACTTAACCATCACATCAACATAAACATAAATTAAAAATAAGTAAAACCTGAAACTTTTTCTAGAAAAACCCCATATTACAACCAAAATAATATATAACTTCTGTTAATAAATGTACTTATTGAAAATAACTATTTTAATATATTTTTTTTAACTAGCCTACTTTTTCCCACTGCTGGGCAAAGGCGTCCCTCAACTCCTTCCACTTATCACGATCCTTCGCAGATTCCAACCATTCCTTCTCGAATCCATTGATGTCGTCACGCCAACGTTTTCGCGGCCGACCCCGACGTCGCTGTCTATCTTCCGGTACCCAATCTGTTACAATGTTGGCCCATTTCTCCGGAAGCATTCAACTCACGTGCCCGGCCCAATCCCATTTTGTTTACTATATAGTTTTAATTATTTATTCCCACGACTCTTTCTTTAACAATTTTCAGTTTTCACTCTCAAGAAGCGTGAAAATGTCGGTACGGTAGAAATGTAAAATATACATCACCGTACGCTACACGTAGCATACAGCGGATATAGATGTCTGCTCCGGAAACTTGTAAGAAAATTGCAATACTCCTATATGAGAAAGCTCTTCCGTGCATCTTTCATGCGAGTTGTTCATATATTGGATCATGTTTGCTGGGTAAACATTATTGGATCGTCAAGCGAAAGTTATATATTTGCTATTTCCTACGGGTGACTTGCGCAACGGGGCCTAAACGTATTTAGTGGCTAAATATGATTTAAGTCAAATCATAGATATACGTAAAATTTAAACATGTTTAATCGCTAAATACGTTTAGAGATCAGTTAAAAAAAATCAGTACTCCAGCACCTCGATGGGTCACATTGTTGTCTTTGAAATGTCGCATTTTTAATCTGATTTAAATTATGAATGGCTACAAAGCCATGCCTTAGATGATTTTCATTGTATAAATGTTCTGTTTTGCCGCAAAATCGCGCCAATCTGCCTCAAAATAAATAAATAAATATAGCTGGACATTTCACACAGCGCTATCTAGCCCTAAACTAAGCAGAGCTTGTACTATGGGAACCAGATAACTGATATAATACTTAAATTTTTTTTTGTAAATACATACTTATAATACATAGAGAAACAACCAGACCCGGAATAAATATCTGTAGATCATACAAACATTTTTGTTCCGCGGCGGGAATCGAACCCGCTACCTCCTGTGTTTCAGCCGGCTATTCGCCCACTGCACCACGGAGGTTGTCAAGCAAAATTTGCAAACTTATTCGCGAAGTTATAAGTTTACACGCGAATCGTCATAAGTACATTAATTATATACGAGTAAGTCGTTTTGAAATTAATTTGTACTCTGTTCGTACTTTACAAATACTTAAGGCCTGTGCAAACCGAATGCGCGTGTGTGACGTGAGCGTGCACGCTACGCGCACCTATCCAGTTTGCACAGGCCTTAATCAGCGGCTATTCACAATGGGCCTCATAAGAAGGCTCAAAGTCACTCATATACGAGATCAAATCAGAAATGAGGAGATCATAGACGAACCAAAGCCGACATAGTACTAAGGATTTGCAAGCTGAAGTGGCAGTGGGCAAAGCACATAGCTCAAAGAACTGACGGCTGTTCGGGCAGAAAGATTCTCGAGTGGAGACCACGCACTGGAAAGCGCAGCGTAGGACATCCCCCCACAAGATGGAAAGAAGACCTGATAACGGTTACTGGGAGCAGTTGGCTGCAGGCCGCGCAAGATTGTTAGCTCTGGAAATCTATAAGAGGTATTGTTCAGCAGTGGACGTCGTTTGGCTTTTATTTATTTATTTATGATGAAACAGCGGCTATGACTTTGTTGCAAGTACTTGTAACCTGTCGCAAGAGCATTACCATAAAGATGTCTCAGAAATGTATTGAAAGGGAATTCAATATTCTAGATGCTTCCATTTCGAAGGACAATGATTCCCTTCGCATGTCCCATACATATTTATGTTATGTTAAGCCAAAAGGACCACATTGTCCCCAATTACGAATTTACGAGTCAAACTGTTTTTCTACAACTTTTCCAAATTGATAAACAGTGACTTAGTAGAAATCTGGTATATGGTTAAAATAGAATTATAAAGATAGTACCTCCAACAAAGGAACACCTAACCTTATGTCCATTATTTTGACTACAGTCAGTTATCGGCCGCATTTTCATCGTATGCGGTCATATCACCTTATAAAACGTTTAACACATAGGCGACTAAGAAATGCAAATAAACTTTTATTACGTCAAAAAGAAACTACATTTGAAAGTGCAAAAATGTCCAATGAACTGCCTAATATTTTAAGAGAAACCGAAATAACGTATATTTTCTAAAAAATACTTTAAATCCATTTACTTCATTAACCAAACATCCGAACAGTTAAATGATTAAGAGAAAATCCGGGAAGCAAGACACTTGGAAAATAGGTATTTAACAAATCTATTGCTGTCGCGCTGTGCCCTATATGCCCTATGTGCGTGCGATAGAGACAACTGCAGGTCGGACTGATTATACCTGTTACGCTGTTACACAATAAGAAATAGTCGAAATTTCTCGAAGGCTCTCGTCTTACCTTCTGTGTCACGGAATACGTAATACTTTTTATGGAATATACCTGCATGCGGCGTTTACCTGCAGTTGCGCAGAATGGGGAGTGGTCATTCTGTCGAAACACCGACCCTTTCCTGGAACGTTCGAGATCGTTCTAGTGTAGTGAATTGTGCGCGATATAAATAGGCCGGAGAGATGGCTTAAGTCTGGATTTTGCTATACGTGCGAACATTTCGGTGACTTTAAGTGGTGCAACAGTGGTGTGAATTAGTGTGTTGTGATTCCGTGTGACCAAGTCGTGTATTCATCGTTTTAGTGTTGAATAAAAGTGTTATTTTGGTTAGATCGATTCTCATTATTTTATCCCGAACCCTCAGCTCGTAACATACCTATTTAAAATAAATGAAATCACTGTTTCGTAGTCCCCTGTTTCCTCCTCCAAAACTGGACCGATTTTTTCTTTCGAATATGTAATTAAAAGGGCTTTGGCTATGTTTGTACATTTCGTTTTTTTTATTTATATTCGTCAAATTTGTTTGCTGGATGTCTGAAAAGGGGCAGTAAAAATTAGAAACTTCTGTGACTTTAGAAGGTTCCTAGTTCTTATAATAATTAATTTATGGAGAAAAACTAAACGTAGGGACATGACCGTGGTACTTGTAGATTGTATGGTAAAAAAATATTTGCTCTAGTATCACTATCCAGAGAAGAAACAGGGGACTACGTTTGTATGGGCGAAACGCAGCCCAGTTTTCCTCTTAACCTTGCATGATTTCATACTCAAATGTTAGGCCACATCTAGTTCTCAGCGATCTGTTTAATACGTTTCACTGTTTTGTTTTGGCTCGGATGTGCTGATGTTTTGGTTTCGTCAAAGGTAAAGTCATAAGTAAATATTTTTATTATTGTATACATGTTTATTTGTCAATGTTTTTTGTTATAATAAGTTCTCATTTAAGTGAATTGTAAATTCTTATGAGAATAAATGTTTTAAACCTAAACACAAACCGCAGTCAAACATCACGTTTTTAGATAAGTTCCAGGGTTGGCAGGAATAAGAGATTGAGTACCTACACCTTTTCAGGACTTCTAAGAAATATTTGAATTATTATTACTTGAAAAAACTTGCCTCTCACCAAGACCTTTCCATTCAATCCCCTAATACGTCACAAACAGAAATTTTAGAGAAAACAAGTGAAGAAGCATTCCGTGTTACCACTCCCTAATGAACAATTATTATCGTCAACACATATCGTTGACAAGTGGATGACGTTTGTCTAGCTCTGAGTACTACTGCTAAATACAGCTATAAAGTTAAAAAGAACTCACCCAAAGCAAAGTCGCAAGCTGGTCCGAAGAACACATGCGTGCAGTCGTTATAAGCATCGATGGCCGAGATGACAGCGTACGCAGCATCACAGTCAGTGACATCATACGTGAGCCATTCGAACTCGATCCACGAAGGAAAGGCCTCTTGTACCGCTTTATCTTGCATTGCCAGCTCGAGGACTGGTTCCACCTGTACAAAAAGGATGTTTTCAAGAAAAACCATGAGTTCTGCACCTAGCTAGACTTATGTTAATTTAGCACAGTCCTGGGCTGCGGTCCACCTGCTCAGTCCAGCCCGGTGGTCCATGGGAACTTTTTATTGCCTGTATTTCACCTCGGTTTCCCTAGATGAACCACAGCATCACACTCATGAATGAATGATTGAACGAATTGTTAACTCGGAAATCATGTAAACTTTTATGGTAAGTCAAATGGGGTAACCATTAAAAAATCAACAAATAAAAAATCTAAGTCATTTAAATTTACTAATTTGCGTTTGATTGAATCATGAACCGTTTTTTATATTTATTAGATTAATTTATTTTGGTCACGAATCCCCATTAGTCATAGACGGATTGGTAATTTTATTTGTACTAAAACAAATTCCTTGCTCTACCTAATCACTCAATGCGGTAGGGTCTACGGTGCAGCTTTGATTGGCCTAGCCGTCGATGTTTCAAATTGGCAATTTCATTCCGCTGATATTTGCATCGAAGACCATGTCTAGCCCCTATCAAGACTCTGAATCGACGATCTAACGAGTTGTGTTTTATAGTTTGTGAAATATGCGGGTATCGAGGGGAAAAAGGCATACCTCTTTGATGAATGAAATTCTCCCGGGATTCAATTTATTTGGAATCGTATAAATTTAGAGAGGCATAGAATAATCATTTATTTGGTACAGACAAAATGACACATGAAACAATTATAAAGAACAGTGGTGAACAAATGAATCATCATTATTAATATAAATGTAAACAAAATGCATAATATGTATTATTATTATTTAATATGAGTAATTTGTACTCGCCCACCCCACGTCAGTCGTTGAATCCGCAAATAACAATTTTGACCTAAGAAACTTAAGAGAATTAAGAAAAATTTGAAGAATTTAGGTTCGTATCATCATCATATCAGCCACAGGATATCCACTGCTAAACATAGGCCTCGCCATTAGATTTCCAGAGCGACCGATCTTGTGCGGCCTGCACCCAACGGCTCCCAGCAACCTTTATCAGATCATCTTTCCATCTAGTACTGCGCTTTCTAGTGCGTGGTCTCCATTCTAGAATCTTTCTACCTTAATGGCCATCAATTCTTCGAGGTATGTGCCCCGGCAACTGCCATTTCAGCTTGCTAATCCTCTTGACTATGTCAGTGACCTTGGTTTGTCTACGGATTTCCTCATTTCTGATTCAATATCGTAAAGAAATATCAAGCATAGCCCTCTCCATAGCTTTCCATAGGTCACATGCTTACATCATTGTGCAACGTACGCAAAATTTCATCAACTTTTTATTGTAGAAGATATTTTTCTTATGGTCCTGAGAAGATCGTATTGTTACGCTGTTACACAATAAGAAATAGTCGACATTTCTCGATGGCTCTCGACTTACCTACGGTGTCACGGAATACGTAATACTTGGTATGGAATATACCTGCATGCTGTGTTTTTACCTGCAGTTGCGCAAAATGGGGAGTGGTCATTCTGTCGAAACACCGACCCTTTCCTGGAACGATCGAGACGTTCTAGTGTAGTGAATTGTGCGCGATATAAATAGGCCGGAGAGATGGCCGGCCAGTCAGTCTGGATTTTGCTATACGTGCGAACATTTCGGTGACATAAGTGGTGCAAAAGTGGTGTAAATTAGTGTGTTGTGATTATGTGTGACCAAATTCGTGTATTCATCATTTTAGTGTTGAATAAAAGTGTTATTTTGGTTGGATTAATTTTCATTATTTTATCCCAAACCCTCAGCTCGTAACAGCATGTACTATTTGCGATGATGGTATTACATTATTAAAGTTTTCAAACAAAAAAAAGATTAAAGTAATCAAAGTTTACAGTTTTTTATGAATCATCGAATATAATCTTATAACAGTAGTTTCGTTTCAGAAGTTTCATGTTTTGTGATGTTGTAAACGATGCGAATTCGCAAGGCCACTTCGCGTCCATACGAAAGTAAACAGAAACCTAATGGAGAGTGTAAAAGCGATGAGATAGGATTACACTTGCGCTCGGGTTTATGTGTACGTACGCAAGTCCAACTTCCAGTAGAGACAATAGTTTAATGCCAGCACTCCTCTCTCGTAGACAAATCAAAATATTTTTATGTCATTGTTTACAAATGAACGATTGGGGAAAGAAAAACGTTTAAGGGTACGAATTTTAGGACCAATAAGTTAAAGGAAAACTAAAATACGTAGTAGAGGTAAACAGACTTGCTTTGCGGTTTACTTGGAAACTTGTTTATTTTATAGCAAAAGTTGGTTTGATAAACAGGATTTACAAACAATGTTTTTCACCCTGAATGCCTTAAAATTCTGTCGATGTCAGTACAAACAACATACCTTTGTTACTTATCGTAGAATGAAATAAAATTTAGTTTAACAAATAGTAGAAAGGGTACTAGTACGTAGTGTAACTTAAGGTATGATTCCGATCTCGGCAGCAAGCAGCAGTGCTGCCACTGTGGGCTGCGCAGCAATGCTGCCTGCCGCGCTGATTCCGAGCAAGGCGGTAGTGTTGCGCTGTTCGTGGTGATGCGCTGTTGTATAGTCATTTATTTGCTTTGAGTTGACAAGATGTCGATTGATGACCAACTTTTATTTACATTGTTGGAAGAAGAAGAAGATGACGATGCCGTGTTGTTGTTTTATGCCAATAGTAAAAAAAGAGCAACAGATTCGTTCACGTAGGTGTTATCGCTGTGGCGACGGACGCGTCACTACTGGTCTGCCGCGGCGGCGGGCGGGTCTGGGTTTATCCACTAGTAGTTGCTATGCCTAGCTTGCGGCTTCAGCCGCTTGTATTGGATAAATCCAGGCCTTCCTTACTCGGCTCTGGGAGCGAGTAGGGAGGCGTTTGGTCTTGAGGGAGAGCGCAGGTCGTGTAGATCCTCAAGGCAAGTCTGGTGGGGTCGTTCCTTCTCGCGGTTGCTGCCCGCTATTGGTCTATTTCCATCAGAAATAGACGTAACGGAAACCACCAGGCGCCGGCACTTTGTCGGTGGGGTAGGATGGGTAGACACACTGGTGTCCATCTGTCTAGCAGATCGACAGCCATGATGAAGGCAGGGATGCTGGGGGAGCAGTCTGGTGGAGAGAGAGGATCCGAGGATTCTTCTAAGGATCAGAGTGTGGGCAGGAAAGACCACATCTCAAGGTTTCGGTGCCTGCCGAAGGGAGTATTGCGCGTGTGAGTCTGCATTTGTGTTGCTGCTGCTCGTGCACAACTGCGTCTACGGTTGTGGGTGAGGGGATGCGGCATGGATCTGGCCTCACACGTGGAGTATGGTCGGGGGGAACTCGGCCGCTAGGGCACCCATCACAGGGGACCTAACCCCTTCAAAAAGGAAAAAAACTATGGAAATGACGAATCGCAAAAAACTACCTCAGGCGGGTACCAGCTGCTCCGCAGTTGGAGAATCCCGTAGCGGCGTAGCGCCAGCTACGTCGTTGTTCCCCAGTTCGTATTCTGAGGGGGGAGCCGATCGTCTTATAGTTGCTGAAGAACGTTGGTCTTCCGATGCTTCGGCTCGGTCGACGTGCGATATGGATAGGGAGACGAAAGCAGTCACCTCCCGCGCTTCGGTGCGGGAGAGGGGTGCTTCAGTTTCGAAAGGTGTGGGTAGTGTGGGTGGATCGGAAGAGCAGTCCTTGGAGAAGATGGGTTCCTTCGTGAAACCAAGGATTCGGTCGAGCGCGGCGAGCGTGGCGGCTGCATTGAGCGATTGAGGGGAGGAGTCGGACTGCTCTATTATGTCCGTCTCCTCGTTTGCCTCGACAGCGTCGGACATGTCCCGTGCTGTTCGAAAGCGTGGCAGGAAGGCTGATGGAGTGTCAGATCCTCAAGGGTCGAAGCGCGCCATGTTCCTCAAGGACAGGGAGAGGCCGGATGAGGACGATGTCTTCGACCCGTCTGTCCTCCCCTTGAACTTGAGGTTGAAAGGGAAGCTGCCAAAGCCAGCTGATCTTGAAAGAGAGATGAAGGGGCAGCCGACTGAGGATGTAGTCGCCGCAATCAAGGTCAACTTGGACACGGTCGAGAAGATCGCCGACAAGTCCAAGAATCTGAAAGGCGACTACGTTCACGGTCTGCGTGTAGCGGTGAGGAAGGCGATGGCTGGCGTCCTTGAGTTGACGCAGAGAACGTCCTTGGACGCTAACGTGGAGCGCCTAGAAAAGGAGAACGCTGACCTACGAGTGCAAATGGCGGCCCTTTCTAAAAAGGTGGACCAGCTGACGGATGCAATCCGTGAGCCACTTCCCAGGCTAGCGCAGGGAGCGTGGCCAAGCCGACGGCATTACCACTTGCCACCGGCGGGAAAGATTGGGAGGGCCAGTTCATGGACCGCATTGGCGCTCTTATGGACAGGAAGTTGGCTGCGGCTTTTAAAGTCCAGCCTTCGACCTCTCAGGTCAGTGAAGTTCCCGTGGCTCCAGGCCCTACCAAGAAGGGCAAAGCCAAGGGCAAGAAAGACGGCAAGGGGAAGCAGTCGCAGCCGGCGCCGGATGTCCCTGAGTCTGCAGTGCAGTTGCGGCTTTCCGAGGCACGGGCACCGCTGGAGCCGGAGTACACGTGGGCGACCGTGACGAGGAAGAAGGTGAAAAAACCTTCGCCTCCCAAAAAGGCGGTACCCCCAATGACGCCTGCCCCAAAAGCTGGCCAGAAAGCTGGCCCTAAGACTGGCTCTAAGGCAGGACGTTCGACGAAGCCGATGCGGCTGCCGACATCTGCGGCGATTGCGGTGACAATTCCGGAGGGCTCGGATATCACCTACGAAGCGGTGATGGCGGCCGCAAAGGCCCGGATTCGGCTGTCCGAAGTCGGGTTGGACACAGTTGGCTTCAAGCGGGCTATAACGGGGGGGCTAATTATGGAGGTGCCAGGTCCTGACTGCACATCCAAGGCAGACGCTCTGGCTGGTCGGTTGCGGGAGGCCCTCGTCGAGATGGGTGTGCGCATTTCGCGCCCCGTCAAGACGGGTGACCTGCGGCTTAAAGACCTGGACGACAGTGTTACTTCGCAGGAGGTGGCCGCCGCCGTGGCTGGGGCTGGAGACTGCTCGGCCGACGATGTGCGGGTGGGCGACATACGTCGCTCTCCCACTGCCCTGGGCACGGTTTGGGTCCGTTGTCCACTGGCCTGCATTCGCAAGCTAGTCGCGGCAAAGCACGTCACCGTCGGGTGGGTTTCGGCTCGGGTCGATTATTTGACCTCACGGCCGTTGCAATGCTTCCGGTGCCTGGAGTACGGGCACGTACGCAGCATGTGTCACAGTACGGTGGACCGCACCAACTTGTGCTACGCGTGTGGCGAGCCCGATCATCGGGCGAGCCAATGCACGCGTCCACTTAGGTGTCCGCTGTGTTCCGACAAGGGCTGTAAGGCTGACCATAGGATGGGTAGCAAGCGTTGCACCCCTCCTAAGGCTAAAAGGAAACCTCCTGCAGCCCCAGCACCGGAAAGCAAAACGGCCCCACCAAAGGAGACCGTTGAGTCGGGCAAAGCCCCGCCGCCCCAGGAGGCCATGGAGGCCTCTTAATGGATCACACCATTAGGGTCCTCCAGTGCAATCTCAACCACTGCCGAGCTGCGCAGGACCTCCTCCTGCAAACGCTCGCGCAGTGGTCAATTGCACTTGCCGTAATGTCAGAGCCCTATCGTGCCCCGATTCATCCTCGCTGGTTTGGGGACGACGGGGGCTCTGTTGCTATCTATTGGGGCGGTGGTGAAGGTGATCCCCCCTGCGCCCTTATTGAAAAGGGCGAGGGTTTCGTAGCTGTAGAGTGGGGCCACATAGCCGTTGTGGGCTGTTACGTCTCCCCCAACTGTACTCTCGCCGATTACGAGGTGTACCTGGACAAGGTGGGAAGCTGCATTCGCAGATGCCTGCCCCGTCCTGTGCTTGTCTTGGGTGACTTCAACGCTCACTCTCGCGAGTGGGGGAGTCCCCGAAACAACCCAAGGGGAGTAAAGGTTGTTGACTGGGCGGCGGGATTTGACCTCCGGCTTTTAAATCGGGGGTCCGTAAGCACGTGTGTGCGGTGGCAGGGAGAGTCAATCGTGGATTTATCCTGGGCGACTCCTTCTGTCACACACATGGTGTCGGGATGGAGGGTAGCAGAGGAGATGGTCACACTAAGCGACCATCGCCACATCGTTTTCAATGTAGCTCTTCGCCCTCCCGACCATGTGTCCCGCCGCAGTAGCGACCTGCCGCGACGATGGGCCTTTAAGCGGCTAGATAGCGATCTGTTGAAAGCCGCAGCCATCGTCGCGGCCTGGCCGGATGTCGAGGAAGAACTGCCTGATCCTGAGAGGGAAGCAGCCTGGTTCCGGACAACGATGACGTCCATTTGTGATGCATCGATGCCCCGAACTGGGCAAACCAAGCGTAGGGCGGTGTACTGGTGGTCGAACGAGATTGCAAGGCTGCGCGAGGCGTGCCTGCGTGCTCGACGCCAGTACACTAGAGCCCGGAGGAGACGGCGAGCCCTTGCCGAAGAGACGGAGAGAGTTTACGTAGTTTACCGATGCGCTACCAAGGCACTCCAAGGCGCTATTGCCGATGCCAAGTCTCGGTGTTGGAGTGAACTCCTCGAGGGGCTGGACAGGGATCCGTGGGGGCGACCGTACAAAACTGTACTGGGTAAACTCCGGCCCTGGGTTCCACCGCTGACGGAAACCCTGGACCCTGCTTTTGTTAGGAGAGTGGTAGACACCCTCTTCCCCAGGGTTCAGGACAGTCCCTCATCCCCCGGGATACCTTCGGACCCGAACACCTGGTCCGATGAACTGGGAGTAACTGAAGAGGAGTTGCACCGAGCTGTGAAGCGCCTCGGGGCACGTAACACCGCGCCAGGCCCGGATGGGATTCCTGGTCGGGCGTGGGTGCTGGCTCTTTCCGCCGGATTGGGGGACAGGCTGAGGCGACTATTTGATAGTTGCTTCTGCTCTGGAACTTTCCCCAAGGATTGGAAGGAGGCAAGGGTGGTCCTCTTGAAGAAGGGTGGCAGGGCCACGGATTCTCCGTCTGCGTATCGTCCCATATGCCTGCTGGACGAGGCTGGCAAATTGTTTGAAAGAATAATTGCCGCTCGTCTATGCACTCATTTGCAGCAGGAAGGTCCCGACCTGTCGGATAACCAGTTTGGTTTCCGACGGGCGCGGTCGACAGTTGACGCGATTCTTCGCGTCCAGTCACTATCGAAGCAGGCCGTGTCCCGGGGCGGGAAGATGTTGGCGGTATCTTTGGATATCGTCAACGCGTTTAATTCCTTGCCCTGGAGGGCGATCAGGGAGGCGCTCGTTTTTCATGGAGTTCCCCTCTACCTGCAGCGCATAGTTGGCGCCTATCTGCGCGACAGATGTGTGCAGTATGTGGGCCGGGACGGTGCATTGCACCGGAGGGAGGTGTTTTGTGGGGTTCCGCAAGGGTCCGTTTTGGGCCCGCTCTTGTGGAACCTTGCATACGATGTGGTCTTGCGCGTCGATCTACCCGTCGGCATACACGTTGTCTGCTACGCGGATGACACTTTAGTGTTAGCTGACGGGGACTCCTTCGACGGGACCAGAGAGCTCGCCGAGCTTGGGGTGGCTTGCGTCGTCAACAAGATCCACGAGCTGGGTTTGCGGATAGCGCCTCAGAAGACCGAAGCGCTGTGGTTCCACAAGCTCCCGAGGGGAAAGGAACCACCCAGCATGTCCGTTCGCGTGGGTGACGTTAATGTCCAGGTGGGGCGGTACCTCAAGTACCTGGGGCTCACCTTGGACAGTCGCTGGGGTTTCGAAGAGCACTTCAACTGTGCGGTTCTTCGGATCCAGAAGGTAGTGGGTGCTCTGCACAGACTGCTGCCCAATCTCGGGGGGCCAAGGGAGGGGGTTCGCCGACTCTACGCGGGGGTCGTGCGATCGATGGCTCTCTACGGAGCACCTGTGTGGTCTAGTAGACTGACGGGTGTTAGGCGCTGCAGGACTATGTATAATAGTCTGCAGCGCACTATAGCTATTCGTATCGCACGAGGATACCGGACGATATCGTTTGAGGCGGCAACTCTCTTGGCGCGGTTTCCGCCCTTTGACATCTTGGCAGCGATGGACGCACGTGTGTACGTTCGTCTTCGACAGGATGACGGGGGCGGAGCAGCGCCGGTGGAGGTAAGGCATGAGGAGCGACAACGTGCGCTCGTAGAATGGCGCGAGCGGTTCGACGAACCGCGGTACTCGCGCCAGCGCATCGTTGGCGCAATTCTGCCGAGCTTCGAAGGCTGGCTAGGGAGGGAATGGGGAAATGTCACCTATCGACTTACCCAGGTACTCACCGGGCACGGGTGCTTCGGTGAGTACCTAAATAGGATTGGACGCGAACGGACACCGCAATGTCACCATTGTGGGTGGGACCGGGATTCTGCCCAGCATACGCTCGAGGAATGCTCAGCGTGGTGCGTGGAAAGGCGGAACCTGATCACCAGGATCGGGCAGGACCTCCGTCTGCCAAACGTAGTAGCGGCTATGTTGGCAGACGAGGACGGCTGGAAGGCCGTGGCCTCTTTCTGTGAGACCGTATTGGTTCGGAAAGAGGCCGCTGAGCGAGATCGGGAGAGGGCCGATCCCGCTCGGAGAAGGCGGCGGCGGGGTGCAGGCAACGGCCACCCCGCGCCGCCCGCCTCGTGAAGGGGCAGAGTAATGGTTTCCCCCGCCGTACAGGGGACCTTTCGGGTACGTGGGTAGTCAGAGGGAGGGCTCTGGCCAACCCGGATAGCGGACTCAGGGAGGGCAGCCGCACAATGTGGCATGTGCTGCTGTGCACGCACCGTGAGGGTGCTGGGGGCAACAGCCCCTGGGACGTGCTCTTTATGGGCGTTGTGCATGAGGGGGGCTCTGGTGCGTTTCTTGTGAGATCCCAGAACCCTGTGACATGCATTGAGGCCGGCCACCGGGGAGGTTTTAGTGGGTCGTTGAGTCCGACAACCTCACATAACCCGTATTGTACCCTGCATGCAATACGGGTATCTGGATGCAGATTTACTCCTCGAAAAAAAAAAAAAAAAAAAAAAAAATGGTCTGCCGCGGCGGCAGTGTAACACTGCCGCGCAGCAGTGCTGCCGCTGCATTGCTGCCGTGCTCGGAATGTAATCTCATATAAACCTATAGAAAATATATGGGGACCAGTAGTGCTGCGGTAGCACTGCTGCGGCAGTACTGCTGCTTGCTGCCGAGATCGGAATCATATCTTTACGCAGTCGTTCTTAGCAAATAGCATAGAATAATCATGAATAACCGAAATGTAATACGAAACACCCAAAGATTATTAGATTATTACTGTTATTTTATGGCTTGTGTCGCTAGTTGTTACCTCAATTAAGCCAACGTCAAGTTAAGAGACCGAAGTCACTTATAAAGCCTAAAGGATTAACAAGCTGACGTGGGCAGGGCACAGAGCTCGAAGAACTGACGGCCGTTGAAGCAGAAAGGTTCTAGAGCGGAAACCACGCACTGGAAAGCGCAGCGTAGGACAGCCAGATTGTTTTTACAAGATGTAAAAACAACCTGATAAACGTTATTGGGAGCTGTTGGGTGCAGGCAGCACAAGAACGGTCGCTCTGAAACTCTATGGCGAAGGCTTATGTTCAGTACCTACCTAGTAGTCATATTTTGATCCACACAATTTGGGCCCCTTTGCCAATCGAAATGTTTGTTTTTTGTTAGCAATAAAGGTTTCAAACATCTGTTCCCAATTTCAAGTAGGTTGGTTCAGTAGTTGCTCAGATAAATCAGTTGCGACAGACTAACGGACGGACAGACGGACAAAGTCACACCATAAGAATTCCGTTTTTACCATTTTGGTCCGGAATACTAAAAATCCAGGCAAGTTTCGTGTACAACTTGCCTGAAGGATGTTTATAAATTGAGAAATTAATCCATTTCTAGGTAAAGTACAGCACCTCATAAATTTTACGATAGGGCTTGCTCCATATACTTTTTTAGGTTATGGTAATTTAGAAGATAAATTTCTGTCGATTTGAATGAGCATTGGTTATTTCAATGCATAATATTCAGTAGAATGAGTACCTATGATGAATTCAGTGATAGGATTGTATTTATGATCACTTATGCATTTATATAACGAAATTTTCAGAATGCGGCAATGTTTATATTTTATATATAATGTTTGTGTATAAATCTTTATGATACCAAGATATTTTGGCATACGAGCGAGTGAATCCGAGCGAGAATACTAATCGAGGATGTTAGTTATTGACCGCTTACAACAGAGTACATATAACTTTTAATCATGAATGCGTGGATATATGTAACCTATTGTTACGTTGTTATTTTTGTTATATTTCCTGTGTGTGTTTGTTCTGTTCGTACTATTGGTATTGTCAAAATAAATATTATTATTTGATTTGATTTGATTGATGATGATTGATTGAAACAGGAAATTTGCGTTCTGTTTCTATATTGTCTGTGGGAACAAATAAATGCATTGTCTTTCTTTCTATGGTTTTATTGTTTTTTTCACAACCAGTCTCTAGCCTCTTTCATATATTATTTAAATATAAATAAGAATTTATCATGGATATTGTATTTCATTATAGCTTAGTGAGAAAGAGGCCAGTCCCATTTTTAAATATAAATAAGGATTTGTCATGGAAGTTGTATTTTAATTTAGCCTTATTATGAATGCAATGAGCCACATTCTATTTTCAAACAGATTTTGCATTTACGGAGCCGTTATCGAGTTAACAATGACCAACTTTCACAGCATGAGAGCTTTCAGACCCTTCTCAAAACACAAAACAAGTGTAAATCTATACTAATATTAAAAAGAAGAAAGATTTGTATTTTTGTATGTTTGTAACGAATAAACTCAAAAACTACTTGTCCGATTTCAAAAATTCTTTCACCATTAGAATGCTTAATTACTCATAAGTAACATAAGTTATATTTATTACTAGAAAAAATTAGGGATCCCTACTAAAACTTCAATAATGGAACCCAAAGTGTGCAAAAATTAGTCATAAAAAATGTTTAAAAAATAAATGTCCACCCGTGCGAAGCGGAGACGGGCCGCTAATAATAAATAACGTGAAAACATAATGCTAGATAAATTTGAATGTGATGAGATGAATTCGTGGAAAAAATACTTACAGCAGACAAGCAGGCATCATATGTCGTGTTCTTCGGCAGAAGCAGCGCCGCCCGGATTTTGCAGTGATTATGCTCATCGCATATCTTATCACAATCTCTGTATCTTGGCTCCTCACCACGGCAGTTCTGGCCATTACCCACACTCACCACTGCCATAAACACCACTAGCCAACGCACATCCATTTTGTCACTTTAGCACTTTCATTTCACCGAATTTTTATAAAAATTTTCGCTGAATTTTACTTAGACCATATACTTGCATACTAGACCATACTTACATTTAATTTAAAAATTTGAGATTTTAATTGTATCAAAATTACATTGTTCGAATGAAATTTATTGTAAAACAGAATAGTGTATGATTTAGGAGATATTACATTTTGTCAATTTAACCATTTTTTTTCTAAAATTTCACAATTCGGTTAATTGATTAATTACGAATTTATACGTTACTACAACATGCCTGACACTCTGAACTTCACGAATCTGTAACAAAAAATTGGATGTTGTAAGATAAGGCAGGTACTACCAATAAAATGATAATAAATATTGCTGGGCATTTCACACAGCCCTATTTAGCCCCAAACTAAGCAAAGCTTGTATTATGGGAACCAGATAACTGATAGAATATTTATATACTTTTTTTTGTAAATACATACTTGTAACATATAGAGAGACAACCAGACCCGGGACAAATATCTGTAGATCGTGCAAACATTTGTTCCGCGGCGAGAATCGAACCTGCTACCTCCTGCGTCTTAGCCTATGTAACTATAAAACAACAGTAATATTGTTATAAATACAAATGTAATATTTTGTAAACAACAGTATGTTTACAAAATAGCGTTATAATTTAGCAGATTGAATAAAAGTTCTAACGACTTCTAAAACAAAATGTATTTACGTCAGTAACATGGGCACAGACTGCACGTTTTTGTATGGAAAGTTTTAATACAACAATAAAATTTTTTAGTCCATCCCAAGTACGTCTAAGGCTACTTGTACACGCTAAGAAAAGTCGCCGGGTCGAACACACGAACTGTGTACCTACTCCGGCGCTGACCAAGAAAAAATTCTTGTCTGCGCTAGACATGACGCGCTCTGTTATTGCGGTGAGGGGAGAGGCGGAGTAGGTGAGGTGTAATGTGTTGTGTTGTCAAACTTGACTAATGCACGCTACCATACCCTACGCACGACTGCCCGAAAAAATCTCATCGTTTACACGTTCCTATTTATCTGGTCTGGAGCAGACACGGCAATGTTGCGTGGCTAGATCCGACTAAATTCTAATCGTGTGCATGATGAATTGGTCCTATCTGCTGCAGAGGCGGTGAAATGTCTTAGCGTGTACAAATAGGGTTCCCAGATTAATTACGGAGTAAATTCCTGAGATTTGATGAAAATTCCGGACTTTCTTGTAAATATAACATTAATGTTAATTTATTTGTTATAGAAATATTTGGTTTATATTGTGTTTTATTTTACTCGTTACCTACTTAAATTGTAGAAATTCCGGACGGTTTCGGATTCCCCCCGCGTTCCGGACAAAGACCTATATTACCGGACATGTCCGGAAAATTCAGGAAGTATGCAACCCTATGTACAAGGTGCCTTAGCATGCTGTGCGTAAGTTTCATACTTTTGAGGCAGATTTGCCAATCACAACAAGCATACATTTTGCAATCAATGCTATCAAAATTTTCTACTCGTACAGTCAGCGACAAAAGTTGATTAACAATTTGAGATTTGGAAATATTTGTTTCAACTGTATTACCTATCAGTTGTTAAAATATGTGTTTTTTACGTGTTAGTAAAGGGTAAGGTATCACAAATACAGTGTAATAACTTGTTGAAAAATACCCATTCCCAGATTTATTTAGATTTTAAAAACTAAAACTGTTAATCAACTTATATTTCTGACTGTACTACGAGCAAACAAACGGATCAATGAATGTCAAAAAGCAATAATCGTGAAATTTACGGCTGTTGCAAACCTATCGCAAGGCAGGTCATATTCTAAGATTCATAATGTCAAACAATAAAACGATCAATGCCATAATTAAACTATCGACAGTAAATCAGTTTTAAAACCGCTTCTTATCGCAAATCACGGTTATTCCTGTTTAATTGCGTACACTTTTGTTCAATTTATCGATTACTATTTTTAAAACACCTTGAGCTCATCATATACATCACACGAAACGGATTCCAGAATAGACTAACGATAGGTGAATGATGCAGCACATATGCCGGCCTTCAAAAAAATGACGGCTATTGGGGCAAAAAGTTTTACGAGTGGAATTAACGCACAGAAAAGTGCAGCGGAAGACGGTCCCAAACTAGATGTTAAAATGCAAGGAGTGCTGGAAGTCGTTTGGTACAGGCCATACAAGACGGTCACTCTGGAAATATATATGGTTTATTTTCAGCTGGCGAAGTCCTATATTATGATGATGCTGATATAACAAAAACTCAGCGCCTCAAAATGTGCCTATATACCTAACAAAAATATATTCAAAAAAGAGCATATATATACCTACTACGTGTTTTGTTATGTACGACATTAAATGTAAGCACGGGTAGGGCTTATAGTCTAGTATAAAAAAATGCCATAAAAAATTTTAAATTTTCAAACTACCCTATTATCAAGTCCTAAAATATCAATGAAACAGCCTGTATAAAATAGGTAAACAAATCATATTAATTCATCATGTATACAGATCAAATCAATCAAATCAAAATATTTTTATTCCATAAAGATACATTGTTTGTAAATTTGGAAAGGTCATAATTTTTACAAAATATAATCATACATACAAAAATTCACATTAAAACATTTAAGAAGAAGTTAGCAAATACATAAGTACAATCAGAAACACATGTCATAAGAAAATAATTAATACATAGTAATAAAGTCATCGGCAAGAGCTTCGTCCAGGTACCTGTTAAACTGACTAAGCGGCATCGTCGCAAAAGCGCCGCCAATTTCAGTTATTATTTGCTTATTGGAAATGTATCAAATACTGGATAAATCAAATAACTTTTTACTTTTATTTTTTTGGAACAAAAACATGGTACAACAATACTGGAACACGATAGTATTCGCAGAAGTTATAAACTGTGTCGCGAACACTAACGCCCCCCTCCAGAGTTTATTATTTCTAATTATCATTATTACTATTATTTTTTAAATTATATAAGATAAGCATGTGTGATTATGTACGCGTATGTGTATATGAGTTTGTGTGTATGTGAGTTAGTGTGTATGTATGAGAGAGTGTGTGCTTGTGTGTGTGTGTGTGTGTGTGAGTGTGTGTCTGTGAACTTGTGTGTGTTGTGTGTATATGTCCTACAGTCTATACAGCAACTTTTAAAAGGTCTTCAAAAATATTAAATATTCAAGCTACCGGTATAATACGATTCCGGTATGTGTGTTTTAAATTATTGTTAAAATAATAAAACAACATAACAAAACAGGTTGTATTTATATTTTCTGTTAAATACATTCTGCAAAACATGTCACAGCCATCTGCTGTATTAACATTGTAAATAAATAAATAAATAATTCTAGACGTTTCAGACAGCACTATCTAGTCCCAAACTAAAGTTTGTACTATGGTAATTTTTTTATAGAAAATTACCTAAACTCGGAACAAATATATGTAGACCATGCAAACATTTGTCCCGCAACCTCCTGTAGGAATCAAACACACAACCTCCTGCGTCTTAGCCGGCTATTCGCCCACTGCGACACAGAGGTTGTCATAATGTAATATCACTTAACTGCCCCGCATATAATATCACTCTGTTTTCTTACAGTTTTCATTACATATTCACGTTTAATTTTGGACACCTTTCATGTAATCCTTAACCATCTTTCGTTTTCAAACTGTTAGGTAGGAAATCAAGTAGGAAGGTATCTCAAATAGCTTGCCATAAAGCTCTCTTTTTATAAAGACGGGAGTTGTAACGCTACAAATAGAGAATGTATATAAGAACTCTCAAAGTAAGATGAGAACCTGTAAGTCTCCCGTATTCTAAAGGAAGCCAAGTCACGTCAAAGGAAACATCAAGGACTTATGAAGATACAATTTATGGGTCTATTAAAAACTCGAGTTACAACTTATTGATCGGAGTCGAGCACAATGGTAGCATATTAGCTTAATTTTACCCTTTACAAAGCCTCTGATCCTAATTTGTGAAAGAAAACACCAAAATGCATTTTAATTTATGTATAATCTCTGGAAAACCATAATTTCATTGGCTCTAGTTTATTGCAGCTTTTGCTTATTTATCAAACTTAATTAATTTTATAAGTGTGTAATAAGTGGGGATGTATTTATGAGCCTGATAAATCATTAATGTGGTCCCATTGGTTACGGCAATGTATTGGCAGTAAGTATTGTCGGCAGTATTTTCGTAATGCTCTCATAAGTATTTATATTCGTAGTACTGTCATATTTTTCAGCAAATTTGATACAATATAGCCCAGGGATCCCCAAACTATTTTGGGCAAGAGAACCCTATTCCAAAATGAACTGATACCTCAGACCCCCTATTGCCAAATTACTTTAAAAATCTCTAGTTTTTTTCCGATTGATACAAAAAACTTATCAATTTAAAAAATTACGGTTGGTTAAGGGCGTAAACTTGACATCATTTTCCTATCAAAATTTAAAAAAATAGACATAAAATTCAATAAATATCAAGTGTATTAATAATTATTAATACAAATTACGTAAAAATACTTAAGTAGGTAATTAATTTTTCGAAAAAACATTAAAAATGCATAGTACCTAATGATAAAGAAATAATATGTCGACCCCTGGTAAACCAATTTCGACCCCAAGGGGTCGATGTCGACCACTTTGGGAATCCCTGATATAGCCGATAAACTCTTGTGTCAAATCGTGGATATTGATAGCAATTAATTATCAGCTATGATTGAGTTACATATTTGCATGTCAACTAGTGTACAATAAATGGATGACGTGATACTAGATAGTGTTAAGCATTGCAGACTACATATTGCCGTAAAAAAATAGTTTTTTTTTTATACCACTAAGGTAGCAAACAAGCATACGGCCCACCTGATGGTAAGCGGTTACCGTAGCTTATGGAGATTTGTAACACCAAAGGTATTGCTCGCGGGTTGCCGACCCTTTAAAGTTTTCAAAACATCCTTTTTTAAGAACCCCATGCTGTAGTCCCTGGGGAAAACCTCGGCAGGGAGACCATTCCACAAGCGAAGTGTTCGCAGTAAGTAAGTACCTATCTTTAGTATATTTTTCGCTTCGCTGTGTATACTTTAAGAGTAGTAGAATCCCTTGTGAAAGGGCTCGCCCGAGGAAGAACTACCACCATACCTATTTCTGCTACCAAGCAGCGTTGCTGTGTTTAGGTTTGAAGTGTATTTTTGCCGGTAACATAATAGGCACATGAGGCTTTAAGCCTATATGCCTCAAATTTATGGATGGCAGAGAATCGTAATTTCTAAGATGCGTGACCTTCGAGGCAATACTTTGTTATAGGCGATGGTTACCACAAAACATGGGTCATCAAGTGGGTCATTTTATTATGCTTGTTCCATATTTTTTTTATACGACTTGGAGATGGACCCTGTCGCGAATCGGCCTATACCCAAGCCAAATAAATGAATGTCAAGTAATACTGGCTGTCAAAGTCAGAAGATGGAGGGAGTTGCTTTTATTTCGGTGGCAAGGGGTTGGTTTAGGGAGAAAATAAATGAGAAAGTTCCACGACCCAGCTTATGGCCCACCTAATGTTGCGTGGTAACCATCGCCTATCATATAAGTCACGCCTCGTAGGTCACGCTTAGATACGTGCCCTACGATGCACTGCTCTACGTCTATCAACTTCAGGCATACAGGTATAAAGCTTCATATGCCTGTAATTTCCCCGCAACCATACCCTTCATAACGAAACAAAGCAACGCTGCTTTGCGGCAGAAATACGTATGGATGTAGTACTTCCCCGGGCGAGCCCTTTCACATGGAACTCTACCACTCATATATAAACACGACGAATAAAATAAAACTTTGTTTTGTAGCAGGCAAAAAATCATCGCTACGAAGTAAAAATCAGACGGTATTTTTCGGAACCATTAGGTAACATTATGTCCACTTCATTACGTTCATGATTCTCAAAATCATTCACTTTGCCTATAAAATATTCCGCCCTTCTCGAAAAACTCGGTTTGGTACGCCCCTTGATAAACAATGTACAATCATATTATGCTAAACCGGGTATTTTTAGGTGTTAAAAGCTAGGGATTATCCCGTGGGATGGACCACAAAAATATTTGAGATTATACATAAATATACAGTGTGTCCCTGGATAAAGTGCAACCCCGAAAGGGGGTGAAACTAGATCAAAAATTATCGACAAAAAAATAGAAAAAAAAAATAAAAAAAATTAGTATATACTTTATTGATGAATTAAAATTTTTATTGCTCACTAATGACTCTATTTAATAAAAAGATGATTTCTTCCAAAGTAGTAGGTCTATTTTGTTAAAATAAAAACCATAATCATGTCAGATATGTGACGATGACGATAAAATAACAAATAACTCACAAACAAGTGGCTATCGTGATTTAAAGTTTAATTTTTGTATTAAAATTACATTTTTTAGGCTGTTTTTTTCCAATAAACTCCAAAAATCTTAAAATTAAGCCTATAATACTAGAAATTTTTATGACTTTTTATTATTGTCTATCATAATAGCTTTTAAATAAAATAAAACCTACGTTCTAACATAAAAAATGTGCTGGCTAGGAGCATTTAAAGTTGACACGCCAGCACATTTTTTATGTTAGAACGTAGGTTTTTTTTTATTTAAAAGCTATTATGATAGACAATAATAAAAAGTCATAAAAATTTCTAGTATTATAGGCTTAATTTTAAGATTTTTGGAGTTTATTGGAAAAAAACAGCCTAAAAAATGTAATTTTTATACAAAAATTAAACTTTAAGTCACGATAGCCACTCGTTTGTGAGTTATTTGTTATTTTATCGTCATCGTCACATATCTGACATGATTATGGTTTTTATTTTAACAAAATAGACCTACTACTTTGGAAGAAATAATTTTTTTATTAAATAGAGTAATTAGTGAGTAATAAAAATTTTAATACATCAATAAAGTATATACGAATTTTTTTTTTAATTTTTTTTTCTATTTTTTTGTCGATAATTTTTGATCTAGTTTCACCCCCTTTCGGGGTTGCACTTTATCCAGGGACACACTGTATATGAGATATACGTTTTTCAAGGAAAGCTTACCCACCAACTACTCCCACGGAAAGGAGCATAGTGTTTTGTTTCTTGGGGAATTTGCGAATTTTTTGTCTATCGTTTTGCATGCCGTGATAACTTTGAACGAACGTCGACACAAGAAATAGAAAAATCAACCACATAATCTACACATACTACGTGTTTTGTAATGTATGACATTTAATGAAAACACCGGTAGGGCTAATAGCTAGTATTATTGTAAGATAGGTTTTTTAAATACATTACCATATAAAATACAAATTGCCAAACAACCTATCAAATCCTTAAATATCAATGAAACAGCTTGTATAAAATAGGTACCTAAACCAATTATATCATTCATCATGTAAGTAGGTACATGTTAACTGACTTAGCGGCATTGAAGCAAAAGCGCAGCCGATTTACGTAATGTTTTTTTTATTGGAAATGTATCGATTACTGAACAAGCAACCGGTATTAAACCCACCTCTAGAATTAGTTAATATGATTCCGGATGTGTGTTTAAAATTAAAGTCGTGCATAACAAAACAGGTTGTATAAATACAAATAAATTACCGTTAGTCTCGCAAAACTGATTTGATAATTTTTGTTTATTTTGTTATGTATGAAACAAACATTTGAAAATTTGCCCCGGAAATTCAAAAATTCTGGAAAAACTGAAAGTCCTTTTTTCTAAGGGATTTTTTTATAAACTCAAGACTAGACTTTATTTTTTTTTAATATGTGCGAAGCCGGGGATGATCATTTAGTTGTGTTATCAAAGACAAGGAGTTGGTTCTTGTGGACACCACCGTATTCTTAGGTATAGAATATATAAACACGGGGGCAAGCTAGCTAGCTTCAATGGGGCCCTCACATTGATAAGTTGTCGAAGAGACTTAGTTCTACGGCATGCGCAGTTAAAAAGATCCGTCTTTTTACAGACAGAGCTTGACTAGTTTACTTCAGCTACTTCCACAGTAAATATTATGTCATACGGTATATTGCTGTGGGGGAGTGCTGCAGATATAAATACCATTTTTGTGCTTGGGAAGAAGGCAGTTCGTACAATTTAAATTATAGTCCCCAGAGAATCATTACGCCATTCGTTTAAAGAAATATATATTATGACATTCCCTTGTCACATCTATGAAAATCTGATGTATGTTTACAAAAATATTAATTTGTTTAAGAAAAATTGCGATAATCATAACTTTAATACTAGAAATAAAAATAAACTATGCTATTGTTACGAGCTGAGGGTTCGAGATAAAATAATGGGAATCGATCTCACCAAAATAACACTTTTATTCAACACTAGAACGATGAATACAAGAACTTGGTCACACGTAATCACAACACACTATTCACACCACTGTTGCAGCACTTAAAGTCACCGAAATGTTCGCACGTATAGCCAAATCCAGACTGACTCGCGAGCAACTACTGTTCACGCGAGACCCTTGTCCACGACAGTCCTCCAGGGCCTCGCTGAGACTCACTCACTGAGACTGACTGTCCAGCCATCTCTCCGGCCTATTTATATCGCACACATTTCGATTGTTCGAGAACGATCTCGATCCTTCCAGGAAAGGGTCGGTGTTTCGACAGAACGACCAATCCCCATTGTGCGTAACCGCAAACAATAACAACAATAACACAACAAGACAAAAGCGTTCGAGAAGTTTCGATTATTACTCATTGTTTAACAGCCTCGGCGTAACACTGCCCCCTCCTAAAACATGCTCGTCCCGAGCATTCTTAGTCCCATAGCGCGGCAGCCGATCAACATGAACAATTTTAGGCGCACCTCGCGCTGAAGATGTAGCAACTAGAGGAGCCACATTGCCGTCTCCAGTACTTCAGGACACCCAGAGTCCCTTTCTCATCAGCGATCCCAATTTCTGCCGCCGAAACACGGCTCGCATGATTTCTATCTGTTCTTTCACTTCCTGGAATCGCTTTCCAGCTGAACCGAACAATTCCCTCATCAGTCGAGCCTAATTCCAGCCTCCAAAATACGGCTCTCATGATTTCTATCTGTTCTTTCACTTCCTGGAATTCCTTTCCAGATGAACCGAACAATTCTCTCATCAGTCGAGCCCGCTCTTCTTGCCAACGTCGCTGATCTTCCTGTTGACGACGCTGCTCTTCTTTATCCTGACGTCGCTGTTCCTCTTGCAACCGAGTCTGCTCCACCTGTTCACGTCGCTGTTCCTTCTGCAACCGAGCCTGCTCTTCCTGCTGACGACGCTGCTCTTCCTTATCCTGACGTCGCTGTTCTTCCTGCAACCTAGCCTGCTCTTCTTGCTGACGAAGCATTGCCATAATAGCAGCAAGATCGCCTGTCACAGGAGCTTGGCCCACGGATGATGATGATGAAGCTCCAAATGGTTCGGTGGCGGCTGATTCCATCTCCATCGGCTGACGACTCTGCCGAGCTTCTTGAACCGGAGAATCTCCAAACCGCCTTTCATCCATTTCCTGTTGTCGTTGACCTCTCGTCCTGACACCGTCCTCGTTATCCTTTGGTAGAACCGGCATTATTTTATCCCACTTCTGACACCAAATTGTTACGAGCTGAGGGTTCGGGATAAAATAATGGGAATCGATCTCACCAAAATTTAATTAAAATAAACTTTATTATTAGCTGTGTTTTGCTCGACATCTTAGATAGGTAGGTACAATTGGGTGGGCAGGCAACTTGTAATTATTCTCTTACTAATATTTTTTTATTTTTTTATTTTCTTATCTTTTTCATATAGGCACTGCTAAGTTTTAACTTTTGACTGACGTCCGTGGCGCCAATGCAGGTTTAATGGCTGTAAACCAGCGCTGAGCAATAGGTTTATTGTTCAGTATAATGCTGAGCCATTCCCCTTTTTTGGCACAGGGCTCATAGTGACTGGATACGTATTTTTAGTACTATTTATTATTTTTTGCTTAAGTAATGTTTTTTAAATTGTCTGTATTTTATTGTGTTTATTTAATTGTCTGTCTTCACTTATCCACTGTATGTAGTTTCTGTGTGTTTGTTACTTGTGTCGAAATAAATGTATATATCTATCTATCTATCAAAATAACACTTTTATTCAACACTAGAACGATGAATACACGAACTTGGTCACACGTAATCACAACACACTATTCACACCACTGTTGCAGCACTTAAAGTCACCGAAATGTTCGCACGTATAGCCAAATCCAGACTGACTCGCGAGCAACTACTGTTCACGCGAGACCCTTGTCCACGACAGTCCTCCAGGGCCTCGCTGAGACTCACTCACTGAAACTGACTGTCCATCTCTCCGGCCTATTTATATCGCACACATTTCGATTGTTCGAGAACGATCTCGATCCTTCCTGGAAAGGGTCGGTGTTTCGACAGAACGACCAATCCCCATTGTGCGTAACCGCAAACCATAACAACAATAACACAGCAAGGCCAAAGCGTTCGAGAAGTTCCGATTATTACTCATTGTTTAACAGCCTCGGCTTAACACTATATAACGAGGAGTATTTCGTATAAAAATTATCATAAATACGTAAACACCACTAGTCTTATGACTATAGTCATAAACATATAGATAAACAAGTTTAATATTGACACGCAAGAAGTTTTTTATTTAGTATTTCATTGAAAAGTTCCACCCCTCTTTTTTCCGTTGGGTATTAAACATGTATCAAGTCAGCAAACTTTCGTGCCACATAACTCAAGGAAAAGGTTCAAGGAAGTATCTTCAGCGCGCGATAAACATAACCCTTCGGCAGTTATATACGGAGGAAAGTTATAATTGATTAGTGTGGAAGTTACACAAGAAGAAAGTCCTATGACACTTATACAAGTGATAGTGGAAATTGTAAACAGTTGACTTTTAGGAACAGTTCTGCCAGAAATCCAGATCAAATCAAATTAAAATGTTTTTATTAATTACTAGCTAACCAATCCGCAGCTTCGCACGCGTCGTTTTTCAATCAAAACATTACCCTCCTTCTGCGCAGTTGGGTAAAAAGTAGTTTGTGTCACCATTTCGTCCATCTCGCATTTATTCTATGTTTAACGTATTGGTCTAATGTCGCCCTCGTTACTTATTGAATTCATATTACCAGTCGCAATGTCTACGAAAGTCAAATAATTTGCAAACCGATTGTTTTGACCACTACATAAAAGACGCTATAACAGTGTTCAAGTTGCCTTTCGTGTAACAAAAACAAACCCATTACGAGTAGTAACATGTCAACCATAAAAATGAGTCCCGAAAACATCAATTTATCTATAAAATACGCATTCGCCACCGAATGGAAGGCCGCCGAACACAATAATATTCGAATCACAGTCAGTCACAGTTCGTTTATCAAATTGGTGTAGGCGGAGCGTCCGTAGACTGCGGTAACCCTTATTTAAACCGAATTTTAAAAAACACATTTTTTTAAAGAAAACCAGGCTTCCTACATTTGTTTTTTTTTCTTACCCACGACGGAACGGAACAGGTGTATGCATTTAGGATGAGAGGTTGTTTGTGCGTGCAAAAAACGATAATGTTCCTAATTAACTCCAAAATAGTTTGAGCTATTTAGATACGGTTTTTTGTAAAAGGTTTTCTGATGTGGAAGCTCACGCTGAGGACTAAATTGCAATTAGTAATTAAGTACTAACTCCCGTAGATTTAAGTTTTTTACTGACATAATTGATCCATTGTTGTCTGAATTAATACTTAAATAATAATTGTTATAGGTCCTGAACCAACACTAGTTCAGAAAAAAAAACTTTTTTAACTGGTAAAATGAAGACCCAGAGGATTACCTTTTACCAGCATTAGAAGTTTTGTTTTCATTTCAGCTTTTACTAGCATACTAGTATAAACTCACAAGAGCGCAAGCAATAAAAGAACATTGGGCAATCTTGTTCAATCTGTGGACTGAAAACGGAATACAATATACTTCCCGAGAGAACACACTCTTTGTGAATGCTGTGTTTACCTGACATTTCCTTGTTGAGAGAGCGGCTTTGTATTCCGATAGGGATAGTATTAGACAACACACTAAACTATTCTAGTTTTTGTCAACAAAATATGATAGTATCCTATCAAAAATACGCGCTACGCCACCGCTACATGTTACATGGGAGGTATCCCATACGCACAAAGCGGTTATTTTCCACGTTTATTATGCGCCCAAAGAGTGGAATACCTTTATACCTTGCCAAAGTATGTTTTTTCTGATAACCTAAGAATATTCAAGTCGCAAGTGAATAGACTGCATTATCGCTTACCATGAAGCGAGATCTTGGTCAAATACCAGCCTATCATTTATTTAAAAAAAAAAGTAATAGCACATTTAAATATGGACTTCAAAAGAAATCAAACTCGGCTTAGATTTTATACGTCATGCTGAACGAATACGATAGTAAAACGATATACTTTCTATGGTCATATCTCAAAACTTAATCGTGATAATGAAGTTCGGTTTTTGGAAAATCATAGTACATAACTATTACCACTTCCGGGAAGAATGTGCTTAATTTTTGGTTTGGACCAAACTCAGTAAATTTTACCACTCCTCTTTTATAAGTAGCTGTTTCTTAGTAGGTATGTGTAGACTGTTCAAAACCACTCTGTAAGATAACCTTTAGGCACCTTAGTGATATTGAAAACGAGTGACAACCTTTTTTTACGTCTGCAAGTCGACATTACTCGCAATTTTCAAAACATCATCGGTGCTTTTTCATTCAATATTTAATCTGTAGTGTTTTATTTTGCGTCTCAAGAGGGCCACCGTATTCTGTGCTGATAAAACCTACGTATGAATTTTATTTGTAAAGTATATTATTTTTGTAGAATATTTATTATACGTTAATCACGATCTAACTACACGGTGAAATTTAATTTTTTAACAGAACAAACTTTGTTCAGACCATGGTATACTACCGGTTTATAGCAATAATAAAAAAACTACGTCATTGGTCTTTGAAAAACATAAAAAGTTACGAATTTAAAACGTCTTACTCGTAATTAACGTAATTAACTCTAGAACACACGAAATAAAACTCGCCACAGAATAAATAAAACATACTCTCAGGAGCCTATTCTAACAATATAATATACTAGCGGCCCACCCCGGTTTCGCACGAGAGAACATTTATTTTTAAACATGTTTTATGGCTAATTTTTTTACACCTCGCGTTACATTATTGAAGTTTTAGTAGAGATCCCTATTTTTTTCTAGTAATAAATATATCCTATTGTACTTAGGGTTAATATAGCATTAGTACTTATTAGAACTACTCAATGCCTTTTTATTCGATTCATATCCAGCTTTCGCAAGTATGGCTATTTTTCAGAATTCCGCGCAAAACTCTAGTGGCTCCCTATCCGTCTTCGCTGGAATGCACATATTCCATTACTTATTTTTAACTCGCTTAGCTTCGAACTCCCGTCCATACTTCACAATTGTATGGTGACGCCTTCACAGCTGTGCGACTGTGGAACGCCTTACCTTTGTCCATAAGGTCGTATCGTATTTTCAAAGTCAAGATATACAAACATTTCCTTTCTTTGTCTCTTAACTGCTAGTTAGTGTTTATAATATTTGTAATCCACATGTAGTGTAGTTTATTTATATATAATTTCTATGTATTTAAGTTTATGTTTATGTATGTTAAAGGAACTCTTACACTACTGTCTTTTGATTTTAGTTTATCCTGTCCATCTATATAAAGGTTGTCTGGAAGAGATCGCTTTAAGAGATAAAAACGCCCATTGTACCGTTATTTATAGTTTATTTCATTTGTTATTGTATTTTTATTTGGTGTGCAATAAAAGAGCATATCAATCAATCAATCAATGCCTAGCAATAAATGCAAATTTATGGTTAAAAGTTGGTTACTTTCGAAGAGCTTCCGAAGAGGGAACTCCTCAATGGTCAAAAACACAGACATGAAATTTTGTATATGCATAATAGCTTATTTTCAAAAACGTTTTTATAATATGAATTTTTGATTATCAAGGCAACCATTAAAATCTGTGTTTGTATTTGATCAACAAAATGGTATACGTGGTAAAGTCGCAGGGTAAGTAAATATAACATTTGTGTTTACTAATCCGAGTAAAATATTTTTTGAATTAATGTTTTAATTGTAAATAAAACCAACCACGGTATTAAACAATCTGTAAAACCAAATTAGATTTTCTTTGAATGGAAGCGGTAAATTCGGAATGCAACCGTATTTAGGATTAAAAATGTATAATAAGCTAAGCTAAGCTTATGAATTATAGCCACGTCAGGCTTTACACCTATAAAAGTCAAACTTAAGGCACGTCGTAGGCACGTTTCTAAGGTGCGTAACCTTCGAGGCAATACTTTGTTACAGGCGATGGTTAACACTTACATTCACTACCTGCATTGCCCTGCTGAATTGCAATGCGTATGCGTTGACCAAGAGCGCCAGCTCTCGGATTACACGTCGATTCGACCAGACGCCCAGAAAGAATTTTAAAAACGCGATGGGCCCCGGTACCCCACGGACCCAGAATCTCGACCCCAAATGGCTCAAACACGTAAGCTCTGTCAAGACTTCTATATTTGCGTAGCTTGAGATCTTCGGCCCAACTGCTGTACCAGACAAATGAGATGGCGCAAGTGTATCGACGCACGTGGCGCCCCACACCAAAGGCGCCCTTCTCCCAAAGTACTTATTTATTATTATTACACTACCACACTAATATTATAAATGTGAAAGTTTAGATGTTTGTTTATTTGTTTGTTTGTTACTCATTCACTTCGTAACAGTGGAACGAAATTCGATGAACTTTGGTGTGTTGATAGACCTGGATACATAGACTACTTTTTACTAACAAATAACCCGTGCGAAGCCGCTGGGAGAATCTATTTTACAATAAAACATTAATTTGTATCAAATAAAATTTACGACGTGATAAAGGTTGCTGGGAGCCTTTGGGTGCAGGCAGCACATGATGGGTCGCTCTGGAAACCTATAGAACAATGTTCAGCAGTGGACGTCTAATGACTGATTGTTATGTATTATGTATCCAAACTGCAGTCTATCATAATCTTGAAAATACACATCTTGCTCTATTTATAAGCTATAGTTTACACAAAAATGGTTTATTGCAGTTATAATGATAAACACGTGTGAGTCTGCATCATTTGGCTGAGAATTTTAGTAATCTATCTAAAGTTTCAAATTGTCTGTTTCTTTACCAGCCCAGCTACAGGTTAGTAAAACAGTCCTGCTTTTAATTTTTTTGACGACCTCCGTGGTGCAGTGGGCGTTTAGCCGGCTGAGACGCAGGAGGTAGCGGTTTCGATTCCCGCCGCGGAACAAATGTTTGCATGATCTACAGATATTTGTTCCGGGTCTGGTTGTTTCTCTATATAATATATTATAAGTATGTATTTACAAAAAAAAATGTATTTATGTATTCTATCAGTTATCTTGTTCCCATAGTACAAGCTCTGCTTAGATAGCGCTGTGTGAAATGTCCAGCAGTATTTATTAATTTATTTATAGGTTAAAATTTATTATTTACAATCTCAACAGTTAAGATAATTATCAAAGTACCAGAGAAAAGTATGTTTCTCTACCAGCCCACCAATATAGCTCACGAAAACGTAACGTAAAAAGTAAACATATAAAAACATAAAAATAAATATATATAGGGTATTTTAGAAAAATGTGGGAGAGACCTCTACCGCAGTCGAAAATAACAGGTTAAAAAAAAACACAAATTGTCTAGTCTCGTTGCTTGCACTAATGTGTTAACGCACCAAAATAGGTACGCGTTAACTGTTTCAGAGTAACGAAATACATAGTATCTCGTAGGATTATGGACTACAAAAGCTTTTCAGACAGAATGCTCTAAATCTTATTTGAAGAGTGGAGCTAATCTGGGTCTCTAAAATGCGAAACTGAACTATTGCACCTATTTCGCATGGATTCGTTTTAATCTGTTAATAGGTATTTGATCATTTTAAAAGAATCTGTGGCGCGTTCACAAATCTTTATCTTGCCCTTTTTCCACATTACGTAAGTTTGACACAACATGTATTTTATGTTGTTAGGAGGGACCAATATTTATAAAATTAAATATATAAAATAATAAAAAACATCTTAACGATCTTAGTACGCTGTTGTTGATTGTACTTGCTTGTCATCGGATTGGTTAAAACTAATTTGGGTACCTTATTAACCGAGCGAGCAAAGCGAGCAAAGCGTCTCAGTTTCGAGATTGGCCATAAAATACGTTTGTCCGTCTGTCTGTTCTCGCCATCAAAATTGGTTGAAAAATGCGACCTGTAGGTCGCATTTTTCAACCAATTTTGATGAAATTGGCACACAAGTTCTTTGATTTATTAAATTTTTTTATCGATCGCGATTTTTGATTGGGGGGGAAATAGGGGAGAAAGGGGGGGAAGTTTGCTGTAGCGTTATTTATGTAATATATATAATATATTTATGGATTTCAATCAAATTTGAGACGCACACTAAGAACTTCCTTCTACACAAGACATTGCGAAATAATTTTCATAAGAGGGGATTGTAGGGTGGAAAAGGGGGGAAGTTAGCTATAACGTTATATATGGACGGATTTAAATTTTTGATTTTTTTTTTTTGAAAAATTTTACCTACTTATACCAATCAGAATGCGCAGTCCTCTACGCCTTCACGAGGCGAACCTGTAGACACCAGATTAGACCTTCTAGGACCAAGGGAACGCGAGCAATCACTAAAATTTATACCAATATTTTGCTCAAAAGTCTACATAGGTAAGCCTATTGGAAAATTCAAGCGACTGAAAATCAATTTAAAATTGGACTTTCTTTGTTACTTTGTACTTTGGACTTTGTTGTTTTGTTGCTTAAATTACTTTTTGGACTTGGGACGCGAGGTCTACTGTTCTCACAGAACCACTAGTTATTATTTAATTTTTCCGTCGCATTGGCTGGGAAAAACATTGGCATTGCCTGGGATTAAGCTGTTGGTCAGAAAGATCAGTTGTAAGGCTAAAATGAGTCATAAACCCGCCTCTATCATTCGCGAGCGAAGACGTGGTTAGAATCCAATAACTTAATAATTTCAAAATCATATTTGAGCAAAATGTCACCCACTCCAAAGTACGAGCTGTTTATTAAGCAAACAAATAAAATCCGTATTGATATAGGCGTAAATAAATATTGATTTTGATCTTTTTAATTAAAAACGCCGGAAAGCAAAGATAATGAAATAGCTGACTAAATAATTTGTACAAAATTGTTTTATGAGTATTCTGATAGTGTTATCTACCTATATTGAGCGATTGAAGCCTGCTCAGTCATTCATAAAGCATGGGGTGAAAGTCTAAACATTGTTAGCGATTAACTTAGCGGCCGATGTCGGACGCAAAGTCATAGAATACCGACTGGATCGATATTTGTGAGTCTACATTTTATACTGTACAATATAGATATTTTTAATTAAGTTTTTTTACTAACAAATATGGATCGTTGACATCAGAAATAAATAAATAAATTGAAAAAAATTTAATTGTAATTATTATAACCCATGAGGCTTTACATCAAGTATGCTTCAAGTTGATCGCCACAGGGTAGTGCATCGCAGGGCATGTTTCTAAGGAGCGTGGCCTACGAGGTAATACTTTGAGAAAAGTTACCACTGCACATCACGCAGGTCGTGGGCTTGTTCCATCTCCAGATCGTATAAAAAGTCTCTTCTCCTCAAAACACCTCAACACACTTCTAGCCGCTATGGAGGCTTCTTCACCGTTTATGCGGTAAAAATTTGGAATGCCCTTCCTCATGAAGTTCGCGCTAGCCCATCACTCAACATTTTTAAACGGAAAGTTAAAGAGCACTGCCTTTCTCTGTAATTTTATATTATTATATATAGGTATATATTTATATTACGTAGGTATATATTATTATTCCATATAATTTATTTATTATAACATACTTTGAGTATAGTTCATATTCGTTTTGAGTATATATATATTTATTTATGTTTTTGTACACTCACCTACCGTTAAAATCATTTCTCTCTAGCCTCAAAGGTTTGCTGGAAGAAAACTCTTCTTAGGGTTAAGCTCGCCTTTGTACATGACCTCTTTTTCTGTATTTATAAATGTATTTTCTTGTGTGCAATAAAGAATAAAGAATAAAAAAACAAATGTAACTCTGTCTATCTGTTTGTTACGATTTCAGTACTAAGCGGCTTGATCGATTTTGATGAAATTTGGTAAACGTTATGACCGGGATTGGGATATAGACTACTTTTTACCCGACTGCGCAGAAGTGCAGGAGGGTAATTTTTTATTGACTACCACGCGTGCGAAGCCGCGGGCGGCAGCTACGCGTAGTTTCTAATAAATCGATATATTTCCAAGCAATCAAATCATTTCAAATAACCATCGCTATCACTCAATCACTCAGGCTGTCATAAATATGCGTTAAGCGCGTCACAAACGAACGATGATAAATATCGCGCGCCACACTTGAAGTAGGAACGCCTCAGTTGAACTTCAAATATTTTGTTATATTTTTACCATTATCTATTTTTTTGTGTACAATGTTGCAAACAAACTTTTAATCTATTCAATTCTAAATAAAAAAAACATTTGTTGTTTTATGCTACATGGAGATGGAACAAGCATACGTTTATACGTGTGGGCCACCTGACTGCCTCCGTATGTCACGCATCTTAAAAATGTGTCCTACGTTGCACTGCCCTCATCCATCAACTTGAGGCATACAGGTGTAAAGCCTCATATGTCTGTAATTTCACTGGCAACAATACCCTTCAAACCGAAACACAGCAATACTGCTTAGTGGCAGAAATAGGTATGGTGGTAGTACTTCCCCGGGAGGTTTGTTATCTGACGGTTTGTTATGTTTATCTGACGAAGTGAGATTGTTTTGGAAAATCTGAATATTTGTGTCTTTGCGATGTTGGCGTTTAGACAATATTTTTTGGCGGCTTATCTCCAGACAGCGCCATCTATTACACTAGTTGAAAATATTTTTTTAAATAGATAATTAAAAGCCCTTATTAACTACTCATTAGTTTTTGACGACCTCCGTGGTGCAGTGGGCGAATAGCCGGCTGAGACGCAGGAGATAGCGGGTTCGATACCCGCCGCGGAACAAATGTTTGCATGATCTACAGATATTTGTTCCGGGTCTGGTTGTTTCTCTTTACATTATAAGTATGTATTTACAAATAAAATGTATATAAGTATTCTATCAGTTATCTGGTTCCCATAGTGCAAGCTCTGCTTAATTTAGGGCTAGATAGCGCTGTGTGAAATGTTCAGCAATATGCAGCAATATTTATATTTGATGTGTAACATCTTTCCTCTCGGTTTGTGGGAGTGATTTTGGCAAAAGGGACGGAAATGTGTCACAGGAAACCGGGGAAGCGCGCGCTATTTAATTTGACCAATGAGCACACGCGGTGGTATGACCACCGCGCGCGCACATGTTAGATGTCATCATATGCGACTACTGTAAGGCTCGTAGTTTTTGATTTTTATATTTTTGCACTACCTTACCTTATTGTAAACTTTCTGGGGGGGCAAATAATTGTGTGTTCTTTCTTACATAACCTCATAAGTAACATACACGGCATTGCATTGCACTCGTTGCGTGAGACTCATGAGGCGTTATTTATTTTTGTACCCCAATTCTCATAATTTTCATAGGTACGCAATACGATCTACAAGGTGTCACAGAACTAGTATTTTATTCTGAGGGGAGGCGGTTCTCAACACTTACGAGAACAACAAGTGCTTAAACAACAATCAACTGTTTTGAATAATATTCTGTTGGTCAAAGACCTTAAACATTACTGTTACGCCGAGGCTGTTACACAATAAGTAATAGTCGAAATTTCTCGATGGCTCTCGGCTTACCTACTGTGTAACAGAATACGTAATACTTGGTATGGGATATACCTACATGCTACGTTCTTACCTGCAGTTGCACGGAATAAGGAATGGTTGTTCTGTCGAAACACCGACCCTTTCCTGGAACGATCCAGAGCGTTCGGGTGTTGTGAACTGTGTGCGATATAAATAGGCCGGAGAGATGGCCGGGAGAGTCAGTCTGGATTTGGCTATACGTGCGAACATTTCGGTGACTTTTAGTGGTTTATTGTGCAACAGTGCTGTGAATTAGTGTGTTGTGATTACTTGTGACTAAGTTCGTGTATTTATCGTTTTAGTGTTGAATAAAAGTGTTATTTTGGTTAGATTGATTCTCATTATTTTATCCCGAACCCTCAGCTCGTAACACTACGTTTGTTTAAAGTAATTTCTAGGGAAAGCACTAAGTCTAAAAAAACAGTTAATATCTAGTCAAACTAAAAAGGTCAAGAAATTTGTCTTGAAAAATAATATGCGTTTAATATTCTTTTTTCCTATGAATAGTTGTTAATTTTCATGACCGGAATCACCCCGTTCAGGCTTAAAAAACTAGTTCCGGGACACACTACAATTCAAGTTAATAAGTATACCTTGAATAGATCAGTATATTCAAGAAGATACCTTAATTTTCAAGTTACTTCCATAAATTATATTTATTTGCAGCTTACTAAGACCGCTGCGTCTACTACCTGATCGCCAAGCACAACCAACCGACCAACCAACAAGTGGACAGTGGAGCTTGTGAACACATAGGTACGTTTTAAATAAAAACAGTGGCACTCCGGGAGTGCTGACAGAAGTGAAAACTTGAACAATTACTTGTGTGCTTTTTGAATCGTCAGGAAATATTTTTTGAATCGTTAAAAAATACCCAACGCGCCTAAAGAAGTTTTCACTTCAATATATATAACGGAGTATCCTGGCCAACAGGGTAGATGCAGCGTCAGTTACTTAAACTGTCCTAAGAATGCGACGTCAGTCATTGCAATTTTGTAGTTAGTCGACATTGTAATAATGTCGAATCAAACATGCCGAGCCGACTGTACCTATATGTATCACACGGTGTGATTCACACCTAACCGCGTAGGTTTCTAAAGATAGGTATTGATACGGTCCAGGTAATCTATGTTATTGATACCAGATAGGGCGGTAAATCATCTTGATAATCACATGACTGTTACGAAAGTCTTGGAAAAACACCGAATGGATTCTATTGGAGCGTAACTAGATAATAAGTAATGCGTTTACCGATCGTTAGTCTTGCTACACTGAGAAAAGAAGATTATACAGAACATACAACAATACTGTGTAACAGATACTTTCTTCACATTGTTAGGTAGGTAAAAAAAATATAACTTTTGAAACAATCATGGTTAAATAAATAAATAAAAAAATATATATATTGCTGGACATTTCACACAGCGATATCTAGTCCCAAACTAAGCAGAGCTTGTACTATGGGATCCAGATAACTGATAGAATACTTATATACTTTTTTTTTGTAAATACATACTTATAATATATAGAAAAACACCCAGATACGAAACAAATATCTGTAGATCATGCAAACATTTGTTCCGTGGCGGGAATCGAACCCGCTACCTCTTGCGTCTTAGCCGGCTATACGCCTACAGCGCCACGGAGGTCGTCAAGTTTTATGGTTATATGGTTAAAGAATTTATTCTCAAAGAAAATATACATTTCACTTCATGAGAAACAATATGCTTAAACTTAGGTTAAATGTTCAGTGAACATGCAGAGCATTGTCGACATCTCTAGCGAAGGGGTCACTTGGAAAGCAAAGCTTCTCTTGCCTCAAAGAAACTCGGTGTACTAAACCGATCAAAGCGGTACTTCACGGCGGGGCAGCGTTTTGTGCTCTACAAAGCTCAAATCCGGCCCCACATGGAGTACTGTTGTCACATCTGGAACGGTGCACCGAAATACCAACTGCAGCCCCTAGACTCCTAGCAACGCAGAGCCGCTCGTATCGCTGGCGACCCAGTAGTATCTAAGGATCTGGAGCCGCTGCGTCTGCGCCGTGACATCGGAGCGCTCAGCGTTTTCTATTAAATATATAACGGCGAATGTTCTGAAGAGCTGTTCAATTTAATCCCTGCTTCCAACTTGTACCATCGAACCTCCCACAACTGGTAACGAGCTCACCCACATATTGTAGATGCGTGGAAGTCTCACGGATGAAAAGCATCGTGGGTTTCACCCGCTCGTTTTTTCCACGCACCTGCAAGATGTTAAGACCTTCCTCCCGAGGTTTTTCCGGCGGGCTTCAAAATGAACGCCTTCAGGTGTAAATAGGGTATTAAGTGCTAGACAACGCGACTGCAGTACCTCGAGTGTTGAAGGAGTTTATATTCCGCAGTGACCACTTAACATCAAGAGGCCCGTGAGCTTGTGTGTCTAAAAGTTAATTATAAAAAAAAATTTTAGGTAGTTACAATATAGGGAATACTTAAACATTTTGTTTACATTCTCATTTTAGAGTCAAGCTCTTACTTTACTCTTAACTTAAGCATAACTTAACTTAAGCGCTTACTTAGAGTCAAGCTGATGATCCTTGTGATTTTAATTTACAGTTATGTACACTATTTTACTAAAAACGGGATATTTACCTTGATTTGTGAGTTTTGTGTATATGGCGCATGAAACTGCATTGAAATATAAGGATACTGAAAAACTCATCCAAAACAAATCATAGTAAAAATCAAGTTTTTAATGAAAATTGTTCGCATTAAATGTTTTTCTATTACTCCCTGTATGGTTATTTCCGCGTTTTTAATCTGCCATTTTGGGTGTTTTTCATTTACTTTTCAGTTCTGATAGATCACATCTCTATTCTTTCATAAATAGTTTTCAATATGATTCAGATATGAAAAGTATTGCTTCCAATTCATCTAAAATGTAGGTATGTCCACTTTACAAAATAGAGGAAAATAATTATGCTCTGCTATCAAAGCTGCTGGTCTTTCTCTCTCTCTTTCTCAGGGGAAAGCATGTGATACTGTACTGAGATTGTTGTCAAACGAACATCTATCCAAATTAAAAAAAAAACACATAAAAGTTACTTTGATTTGTCAACGAATCTTCTTATTATTGATTCGATCTAATAGATAAATACAAAGCATATCACGCTAAATTACATCTATCAGTTAAGATTAGTGATAAAAGTTTAGCAATGGTGTACTTAGTTCACATTAACCCAGGTGAATAAAACATACAACAGGCTACTTTCCAATATTAGAATTTATTCCAAAAATAATAATACATATTGCTTTATTTGATTTATCATGCGATAAATCTGTGCAAATTTGTGCGATTGCAGAATTTATAAATAAATTGATGTATGATAAGAATTATGATAAGTAAAGGCTCTTGTCGTGGTGGCGATTAGCCAGCTGACAGTTAAGACGTAAGTTTGATATCCATCGTGAGACAAAATAGTGTAATATCATGATCTGCAAATATTTGTTTAACCTTTAGGTATTTTCACTCCCTTTGTTAGAATTTGAATTTCGCAGTAGTTATTTTAATTTGGTCACATATTTCTTAATTCACTACCAAAACTTCACAAATATGCCTATAGTTTTACTGTTATCTATATATAATACATAACTGAAATAAATAAAACTTGAACTGAAATACACGGTAAAAAGGTGGATATTGTCATTTATCATGTCTAGAAACCGAGGAACTTCTTTCCCGTATTATTTAGTTCAAACCCAAATGTTTTTTTACTTATTGTCTACACTTTAAACACTTAGGGCTACTTGCGATGCAGCGATGCCTAAACGTATTCGGTGGCTAGATATGATTTGGAGAGCTGTCAAATCATACAAATACGTCGTCGATTTAATCGTGTTTAGTTGCTAGGTGCGTTTGGGGATCGTTGTGCGGGCCGGGCTTAGTATAATAAAATCATATTTAATCTATATTTAGCTAGTGTTTTAAGTCATTTACACATCAGATCAGACGATTGAAAATAGAAAGTAAAGATCAAAATGTGTTTATCGTAATTAGATCTCCACGATACAGGCGTGCCTAGTGTGGAGATCACTAAATATTTTTAGTTTAAATCTATTATCTACTTACTCTATCTAAGACATTGGTATATCAAACTGAGTTATTTGTATATTTTTTTGTTTAATGTGTTATACAGCAAATAAATATAGTTTTCATTTTCATTTTTAATTAATACGTGAAGAGAAAAATTTGTAAGCTTATGCGTGCGAGGAGTGTGAGATTTAATTTAATTAAAGTTAATATCGAGAAGCAAGGAACGTTAAAATTAAGCTAAAAACATAATTATTATGAATTACTTGTAACTATTAATAATATTGCGAAAAAGGTAGATTTCGGCAATTCATTCGTGTATTTTAGAGATTAATTAACAATTTATTTATACACCTATAATCCCTTATAAAGTTAGTTTTCAATGCGCTCGCTTTTCTACTTAAAAGTTGTTTAACTAAACCACTGAACTTTTTTCTCGTTAAGTAAGTTTTAATGCAATACGTGTTTTTATCATTTAAAAATCAAATTTGAAACTTTGTTTATAATCCTGGTTATATATTTTGAAATACAGTTTTTTTTATACATTTATAAGCTTGCGTTTGACCACGATCTCGCCTGATGGTAAGCGATGATACAGTGTAAAATGGTACACGTTTGCCTAAAAGAAACCTATTCACTCGTGACTTAAATACATCCAGGCTGTAGCTTACAGGAAACACAGACAAGGCGTTACACTCTTTAGCGGTGCGCATAATAAAGGTCGAAGAGAACCGCTGTGTGCGAATAGGAGGTATTTCAACCATGTAGCGGTGGCGCACCGAAGAGCGTATGGTTGTCCGATGATAGAATGGAGATGGTGGGATTAGTTTGAAAACTTCCGCCACATACTCCCTGGCTGTGGAACCTTGCATCATCTAGCTCATCATTGCCTATGAGCTTCTTTGCTCTTCTTTCAATTAATTCCAAAGCTTCAAGCTGGTACTTCGCTGATCCGTCCCAAAGGTGAGAACAGTACTCCAAACACAATTGGACTTGTGCTTGGTACAATTTGAGCCACTGTACAGGTGTAAAGTAGTGCCTCACCTCTGCGAGTATACTTAGCTGTTTAGCAACCAACTGGGCTTTCGACTCAATGTAGGAGCCGAAATTGAGAGTCAAAGTTAATGAGATACCAAGAAGCTCGACGTGTTCAGATATCGGCACGGATCGATTTCAGAAAGTAGGAGTCAGATTAAGTTGACTTCATTTTGCGGAGAACAGACACGCCTGGGTCTTGTTCATATTGAACTTGACCAGATTGGAATCACCCCAGTCGGAGATTGCCTTCAAGAAAAAAATTAAGCGCTCCACTGGCTCGTACACTAGATGTATCTCTTCACAATTGTGATATCACCTGCATACCCAAACGTTCCAGGTTTTAGCAGATCGTTGATATGCAGCAAAAAAAGAGTTGTGGAAAGTACTGGCCCTTGAGAGACCCCAGTGTTAATCGCCAATTGATCTGACGAGCAGCCATCTACGACGACTCGTATCGAACGGTAAGAAGTCCGATATCCAGACACATACACCAGTGGGCAGACCGTATGACGGAAGTTTACTAATAAGACTATCATGCCAGACCCTATCAAAGTCCTTTAAGATGTCAAGAGAAATAGCTAGTGCTTCTCCATGTTTCTTAACGGCCTCGCTCCATATGTGCGTGGCATACGCTAGAAGGTTGTTCCGATTTTGACGAAAGCCATATTGTCGATCACTGAGGAGGTTATGCGTTTCGTGATATGCGTATTAGTTCCGTGCATTTCAAAAACTATAGATCGATAACTCTTTTTTGTTACACAAAAATTACAACTCCTAAACCTAGAAAACATCGACAATTTAGCATTTTTGGTCAGTTACATTTATCTAGATATATTTTATTACCTACCTCCTTGGCTACATTAATAACGTCAATATGATTTATCTGGTGTGTAGGTAAAGTGCAAATTATGTCCCTTCTACCCGATTTTTCTCGAAACATTTCCGTCAAAACAAAAGAAGCGCGACAATGTTCTAGCATATAAATTATTGGTTCGGGAAAGAGTGCCTTAAAAAATTAGAGTGTAAACTGGCTTATAAATAACCAGTTGTTACCCGCGACTTCTTACACGTTACACTACTAAATATGTAGGTAGTAACCTAGAAATAAAGCTAAACTCTGTTGCTACTTGACTTGACATCCCATTTTAATCCCATGGGAACTGATTTATCGGATAAAAGGTAGCTTATGTAGTAATCCAAGTTATAATCTACGTACATACCAAATTTCATTGAAATCGGTTCTGCCGTTACGACGTGATTGAGTAACAAACAAATATCTAAACAAACACCCAAAATGTGAAATTTGTAATATTAGTACAGGTAGAGGTGCTACGGCTCGTAACTTGCTACGGGCGGACTGAGGAACGCTGAATCTCGTAGCACGCTACGTCAGTTTAGTCTGAATTATGTGGTCTCTGTCTAAAGATATTCCAGTATCCTCTTTCCGTTAGTATTCAGAGATCCGTGATGTCACTTGAATGGTTCAAACGGAAGATCAGCGTTATGTCTCCAGCACAGTAAATGTTGAGTTATTAATGATCTTTTTGTGACTCTCAAAATTACGAGACACACATTCTGTAGGTGTAGTTATGATGTTGTAAATATGTTTTTCTTTGTGTGTATTGAATTTGTAAATTGTTTCTTGTCACACAAAAATTGCTTTTTTTAGTTTTTGTTTCTTTATCTTGATCTTTATACGTATTTAGCGACTAAACATATTCAAATTTGAACCTATTTATATGATTTGACAACTCTAAAACATATTTAGGCACAAAATACTTACGATTAGGCATCGTTGCGCAAGTCGCCTTTAGTCTCAATCTTTAGAAGCAGTGTCACTTTTATTACGGTAAACGTTGCAATATCAGGCGAATTTTATATTTTCTAACTTTTTTTAACATCGTGTCTGATGATGATTAAAAACTGTTTTTAAGTGAAAACTTCTTTAGGAGTGTTGAACATTTTGTGAGATGGGAAAATACCATTGAACACGCGACACTGTTACCGTTACCGACACCTCTGTATATGAAGTGAAAACTTCTTTAGGCGCATTGGGCATTTTGTGATATGGGAAAATACCATTGAACACGCGACACTGTTACCGTTACCGACACCCCTGTTTATGAAGTGAACACTTCTTTAGACACGTTGGGCATTCAATGAGATGGGAAAATACCGTTGAACTCGCGACACTGTTACCGTTACCGACACCTCTGTATATGAAGTGAAAACTTTTTTAAGTGCATTGGGCATTTTGTGATATGGGAAAATACCATTGAACACGCGACACTGTTACCGTTACCGCCACCTCTGTATATAAATATCTCGTAATTGTTCAAGTTTTTAATTCTGTCGGCACTCCCAGAGTGCCAATTTTTTTTTCTTACTTGGGTCTGATCCCAATCATGTCCTAATCACGATAAAATCATGAACTCCATTACATAAAATCATCAAACATAATGAATGCCTATTTTTAAGATTAACATACTTTTGACCAGAACCCACGTTATGAGAACCTAGTGTCTTGACAAACTTTTTTTGTCTTGACAAAAGGCTTTAAGACATCATTGAACTAAGATTTTAAAACCATCTCAAAAATATTCAAGCCTAGACGGGACTTGAATCCGCAACCTTCCTCTTGATATGAGGATGCACTATCCAATTGTGCTACCGGACGTCAAGGTCGAAATTAGTGAGATGATTCAAATTACGACTAAAGCACCGTTAGCTCCATCTACAGCAAAAATTATACAGTTTTTGAACTGCTCAATGCCAAACGTTGCAGTTTAGTACATTGACAAGAAATGTCACGTTGCTTATTTCAAATAGTATTTTTATTTTTATAGTGTTATCCAAACACTTACGAAAATTCCAAGATTTTTAAAACCATCTCTAAAATTTGATTTAATTTCTATAAAAAAAAACTATAATTGAACAATTATTTAACTAGCTTTTTTATTAGCTAATAAACAATTAATTAAATCATTATTTTTGCTACACTAACTAAAATTATCATTGGTTTCCATGACACATTTTTTTTCTGCTAGCATTTATTTTGTTACTGCTGAACAAAGGCCTCTCTCAACTCCTTCCAACATATTACTAACCTAAAATAATATGTACTGATATTATATCCAAACAAAAGGCTCAGTGGAATTTATTAGGAGTGCCAGTACTACTGGTATTCGTCATACAAATTGTAAGACTTCACCACAATACCTATCTCTTATCGCTTTACCGTATTATATAATTAGATTGTGTATTAATAAATTAATCCTTATTTAGTAATACTAATAAATAATGCTGGACATTGCACACAACGCTATCTAGCCCCAAGTCTAGCCTTCCCTTCTATGGGAAATAGATAACTGATAGAATACTCTTTTTTTTGTAAAACTAGAAAGAGATATTAAAAGAGAATATACTAAGCACAAAACTAGGATCATTCCGGCCTGCATAATAATACCACCATAATAAGACATCACTTACCCAAGGTTATTCTGCCATTTTCCCTAATCAACTAATATTACTAGTGGTTTGCCCCGAACTGATATCTCCCATAAAAACGAAAAAATGTAGAAGTACCTAATATTTGCCTATCAAAATAGTACCACGAAATGGATAACCAACTTACTTGACCTACAGTTTCATTCAAATTACAGGTAACGGGAGTTCATGTCAATTGGTGTACTTTTTGGGATAGAATTTGCAGTTATTCTGGATTTCAGACTTTTCCCTATATTTGTGTTATTATATTTCAGTGCTGTGGGGTCACTGGTGTACCCTGTAAATTTAGACAAAGTTCAGTTTTTATTATGGCTAATAATTTAAAAACCACAAAATTCAAACTAAAAAAAACAGGGTCAAAATATACTTACAAAGACCTTTTGACGGATAGGCCCATTTTGGTTTTCTTACCCCTATTGAACCCCAATATCTCAACAACCCCCCTACATTTTTAGCTCATTTAGTCACACCAAAAGTGTGCCCTCAATATCTACGTAGGTATATACTAAATTTCACGATGATCGGATAAACGCTTCAAAAGTTACCCTTGGACTAACAAACATACAACGTCGATTTGCCCAAATTGATTTAGAGATCTCGCTTCGCTCGAAAAGGAAAGATTTGTATTTTTGTATGTTTGTAACGAATGACCTCAAAGGTCCGATTTCAAAAATTATTTCTACCATTAGAATGGTACATTATCCCTGAGTAACATAAGCTACGTTTTACCCAACTGCGCAGAAGGAGGGTAATGTTTTTATTGATAAACCATGCGTGCGAAGGTCAGCTAGTAGGTAATACATTTGATGGGTTGTATCGCTGGTCAATATCGTTTGTGACAATTTCTCTGTGGCGTGCACATTGATCAGGGTAAAAAGATTTAGATAAATTACTATTTATTAAATAACCACAGAAATAGAACCAACACAAAGAGGTACTCAGTTAGAATAAAAAGCCTAGTGTAATAGCTTTACCGCAGAAAGCGATTTAGCGTCTTTCAGAGACTCACCACTGAGAAATGACTTTTTTAAAAGGAATATCAGAAACAATCATTGTTTCAGTAAATAAAAAAAACTAGGCGCAAAACCATGACGGTTATTTTTATACTATTGTTAGTTGTTAATATCGCATCAGTTAAAAAGTCAAAGTCAAATATTTTATTTATTAAAATCACAAGGATCACTTTGAAACGTTAATTTTACTGCCTGTTCCTTCGCGACCAAGCCAGGAAGGAAAGGCAAGAAACAAGGTTGTTTTTTTTAAATAATCCTTTTAAAATACATAACAATACAGAAATTAAATTACGTCTAAATTGTAACATTTTGAACGAGTTGGAGCAATTTCGATCCCAAGCTTCTTTATCATCTAAATAATCCGATATTTTATAGTAGGCTTTTTTATAAAGATTTTGTTTAATTGCGTTTTTAAATTTATTAATTGTCAATTTTTGTACATCCCTTGGGAGTTTGTTATAAAAGCGTACACCTTGCCCTTTAAACGATTTTCTAACTTTATGGAGTCTACAAGTGGCAACAGCGAGTTTATCTTTATTTCTAGTAGTAAAATTATGATTTTCGCTGTTTTTCTTAAAAAAAATCATATTTTTGTGAACATACATCAGATTTTCATAGATGTATTGACAAGGGAAAATTTTAATATCATAACATTTATTTCTTTAAACTTATTGCGTAATATATATATATATATATATAGATAGACGTTTATATATTAGATAGACATAGATTTACGCTGTTCTTTTTATTGTATTTTTTTTATGGTGTGCAATAAAGAATTAGCTATCTATCTATGCCGTTTTGACCTGAACTGGTTTTTTAGCTAGATATATAGATAACTCTTTATTGAATCACCATATTAACAGAAATAATATGAAAAGAAGTACTAGGCTAGAATAAATAAGGCAATACAATGGGTGGCTTTATCTCTGAAAGCGATCTCTTCCAGGCAACCTTTGGATGGAGCTTAATTTACGAAGATACGGAGTGTACACCACATTGGAGGATACATTTACACATATATTCTTAGGTAAAATCGAAAATAAGATATAGTTTTAATCCTTATACTTAAAATACTTATAAAATCGACTAATATATATTTTTAGGCATAATTTTTGGACGATTTATTTCTTTATGTGTTGAAATAAATGTAGGAAATAGTGTATGTTCGCTTGTAAGAAGAACAACACTTCGTACTCAGTAAAAAAAATGGTAAAATATAAATATGCCCTTTTGAGAAATCTCTTTAAAAATTACAACATTTGTACGTATTTATTTCAGTACTCTTATCGTGGATTATCATTTGTTATCCTAAAGCAATATCAGAATGTAACGTAGCATCTTGAGTATCGATAACGTTAAGTACAAGTGGTATATGAGTGAGTCATCATACATAAAATATATGAAAATGAAAACATGTTACATTTACACAATTTTAAACCCCTCACAGAAAGTTCGATCAGACTTTCAGCTGTACATCATCATTAACAAACAATTTCAATACAAACAAATAGATAAAAACTTACTCGCATATATATATATTTTATATATATTATAGCGTAGGGACTCAACATTAATATATACCAAAGCAAGAATTAACAACAAAATAATCTGGCCTACCGAAAACCTTATCGAAAACCACATTCAAAGGTTCGATTCCCCCCACTTCATACGTACTTATTCCTTAAAAAACTGAACCGTTAAAAATAAATGGACCAATCGCAAATGCAACTGGTGCTTAAGTGGATCTACCTAGTTTAAGCAGTCAGGGTATACATTTTTTTATCACGAACAGGACCATCATTGTTATCCATATTATATGTAAGCAAGTTGTTTGAATATAGATTATTTATTTATTTAACGATTTTTCAACAAAAAAAATCAACTTTCCCTGTCCTAGGCAAAAAAACATAAATAAAATAATATTGAATATTTTTTAACCTTTCATCACACACAAAAATAAATTTGTAAGTCAGCGATTTTTGTAGTTCTTCGTTCACCATGTCAAATTTAAATCAAAGGTCATTTGTAAAGTCTCCGTTATAATGTTAATTTTTTATATGTTATGTCATTTAATTTATATTATTGAAATTATTATAATATAAATATGTATAGAATAAATACATCGATATTTAAAATTTTGGTAAAATACACGTCAAATAAAACTATCTTACCTTTTATAACAGTATACATTCCTTGTACAATTTTAACTATTCACTCTCATAACAAATCATTCGAAAACTCGTGATTTTACTTTCCGGACGCGATCTGAATTTATCAGAGTGGGAACGTCTTACCTACTCGTTTGTTACGAGCTAACTGATTTATTTTGGGGCTTACCTTATCAAAACATAATACCGATAACATTTTGTTTTAATACCTGGATAAAATGTTTGGCGCAGATTTATTTTTACATTTCTCTGATTACTATGCAAAGTAATTTGTGCTGGAAAAACTATTTACGCGTTAAAATGATAAACTCTTTCGTTTATAATATTAATCTTATGAATTTATCCTTTCTGTTTTTTCGTAAAAACATCTATGGTAATAATAAATACCCGTTTAATATTAATAATAAAACAGAGTAATTTTACTATGAAAAGTATCGTGATTTATTTCAATTAATAATAAATACTGAGGATAATTAAAAGACCAAAATCGAAGATATGTGTTATCGATGGGTGTTCTAAAAAGCTTAATCTATGGGCTAGCAACCTATCAAAAAAACCGGCCAAGTGCGAGTCGGACTCGTGCACGAAGGTTTCCGTGTGTATAATATATTTTTTTTATTTTCTTTCATACAATAGCATAATTTTATTTATTTACATTATTTGAGGTTGGTGCCGATTAAGCTAGTCCTATAAATTGTATGAGCGCTCAAACAACTCAGAGGACTATTTTAATTGGCGTCAACTATGTATGTATGGGGAAAATTCCGAAAAATAACAAGTTGAAAATTAAGGTAAATTTTGGTAGAAAATTTAAATTTGCCTTTATCTTTTTATCGTGTTAACTCAGGACCTTCATTTTTATATACCTAATAGGGACTATAGACCTTAGTATCTCGTATAAATTTCAATTTGCTAGGTCCACCCGTTCCTGAGAAAATCGGTGGTGACACACGGACACACCGACAGAGGGACAAGAAAGTGATCTTATAAGGCTTCCTTTTTTACCTTTTGAGGTACGGAACCCTAAAATGACAAAATATATCAAATCTAATGTTAGGACTTCTCTCTTACTACTTCTAATCCAATAATTTGCAGAAATTTGTTGTTTATTTACTGTTATTTTTGATCTCACAATTATTCTTGCTTTAATAAGTTATATGCAATCTTAAGTGGTTATTGTGTTATATTTTATTGTATTTTTATTTATTTTTATGTGGATCTTGTAAACTTGTAATATGTAATAATGTAAACGCGTGTTTCTATTTTCTACAATCTCACACGCACTAATGGCGTCACATAATACCAGCGCTACAGTAGCTGTACGTTACAGTGGCACACCGCTTAGTGACTCCCTATTTTGCTGACTTGTATTTGGTGTAAGTATAACTGTTGTGTGCATAGAATGTAAGAATGGACACAAATAAATATTTTTGTATTTGTATATCCATCTCCATGTAGCATAAAAAAATGTGTGTAATAATAAAATTAGTGTCATTATTATAAATACGGGATTTATCACGTACCGTCTTATCGGTGTTTCGACCGATATATCTATCTATCTTTATATCGATGTGCGAGGCGAGACGTTATTCGGAGCGAATCGCGCTCACCCTGATGAAGGTTCATGAATTGAACCGAAACATTGTCAGTCGAAACACCAGTAAGACGGTTCAAAAAAAAAATTCAAATATTTTTATTCATTAAAATCACAAGGATCACTTTGAAACGTCAATTTTACTGCCTGTTCCTTCGCGACCAAGCCAGGAAAGAAAGGCAAGAAACAAGGCTGGTTGTTTTTTTAATGATCCTTTTACAATACATAATACAGAACATAAATTACGTCTAAATTTTAACATTTTGAACGAGTTGGAGCAATTTCAATCCCAAGCTTCTCTATCATCTAAATAATCCTATATTTTATAGTAGGCTCTTTTATAAAGATTTTGTTTAATTACGTTTTTAAATTTGTTAATTGTCAATTTTTGTACATCCGTTGAGAGTTTGTTATAAAAGCGTACACCTTGCCCTTTAAACGATTTACTAACTTTATGCAGTCTACAAGTGGCAACAGCGAGTTTATCTTTATTTCTAGTATTAAAATTATGATTATCGCTATTTTTCTTAAACAAATTAATATTTTTTGAACATGCATTAGATTTTCATAGATGTATTGACAAGGGAATGTCATAATATTTATTTCTTTAAACTTATTGCGTAATGATTCTCTGGGGCCCATATTATAAATTGCACGAACAGCCCTCTTCTGCAGCACAAAAACGGTGTTTATATCTGCAGCACTCCCCCACAGCAGTATACCGTATGACATAATGCTGTGGAAGTAGCTGAAGTAAACTAGTCTAGCTGTGTCTACGTCTGTAAAAAGACGGATCTTTTTGACTGCGTATGCCGCAGAACTAAGTCTCTTTGACAACCCATCAATGTGAGGGCCCCATTGAAGCTTATTATCTAGGGTTATACCTAAGAATACGGTGGTGTCCACAAGAGCCACCTCCTCGTCTTTGATTTTTATATCTGCTTTAACTTGTGTAACATTAGGTAGTATAAATCTAATACACTTTGTTTTCTTTTCATTTAGAAGTAGATTGTTTACATTGAACCATTTTACCACCTTAGAGATTGCATTGTTTACATCGTCAAAAAATGGTACGTGATAAATCCCGTATTTATAATAATGATTGATACAAAACACGAAAGTTTTCTAAGTAAAATATTAGTGTCGGTCAACGGACTGATAACAAAGAGCATCCTTAAGAGGCTCTCGCTAGGAAGTTGGATCAAGGGTCAGATACAGAAGGAAGTACTCCTAGACTCGTCCCGCAATAGTCAGAAGGTTCCTCTCTCTGCAGCCCTAGCCACCGATCGCTTGGGCCTTGATTCGCGGTCGGTGGTTTACTGTTTTTATGCATATATTTTTTACTATAATGTTTTTTTAAGATACTTTGTAGCAAAAAAAATATAAACGAGTATTAAAATAAATATATGTGAATAATAATAATAATAGGTTATCTTAACTGACCTGCGTATTTAATAAAAGATAAGGATATCCATCATGGAAATCCATAAAGTCGTGACCTCTATGTACTGTAATAATTATAAATAGATATATTGCGAAAATATAAAATTGCATCTGTTAGACAAAAACTAATAAGTAGGTTTTTTTCCTCTCGTTTACTAGTTTTTTCTCGGTTGTCCTATCAATTATCCTATAGGCTAGAATGACCCAAAGTCTCAGAGTAAAGTTGAAAAACTAGGGCTATCTTCCCAAAGCCTGGCACACCCATTAATATATAAATTAGCTGTTAGATGGCTATTTTCCTAACTGGACCTTATCGTAACGTGTTTTCCTGGTTCATGTTACGTTAGAACTGGTCTCTGACTACCCCTTATGGAAAATAATCCGCGAGAAGATGTCTACCTCGGGGATTCACAAAGTAAGCCTTTAATATAATATTTTATACCTATTTTTATAAATAGATAATGCTGGATATTTCACACATCGCTATCTAGCCCCAAACTAAGCAAAGCTAGGGAAACCTGATAATTACTTTATAATGCATAATTATTATTTTTTTAAATAATATATGTCTAAAGAATAATTCTAACCCGAAAGTAATATCTGTAAATCATGGAAACATTCGGTTTCACAGCGGGAATCGAACCCAGAGCCTCCTGCGTCTCAGCCGGTTATTCGTCCACTGCGCCAAGGAGATTACCGTCGAAATGTATTATCTATTTATCCGTTGTAAACTACACAACGTTGTGGAAAATTCGTTACGTTTTACTCATTTAACTAATTATCTGAATTTTTAAAACAATATTTGCACGGGGCTAAGCCAAGTGCACCCTCAGTGGGTCGAAATTAGGAATTGCAATTGATGATCCGGCATCAATATACACTTACCAGATCCGGTACCAATATACCGGATCCGGTCACTGGGCCCGATAATAGTGTTACGAGCTGAGGGTTCGGGATAAAATAATGGGAATCAGTCCAACCAAAATAACACTTTTATTCAACACGATAACGATGAATACACGAACTTGGTCACACGTAATCACAACACACTAATTCACACCACAGTTGCACCACTTAAAGTCACCGAAATGTTCACACGTATAGCTGAATCCAGACTGACTCGCGAGCAACTACTGTTCACGCGAGACCCTGCTCCACGTCAGTCCTCCAGGGCGTCGCTGAGACTCACTCACTAACTGACTCGAGACTGACTCACAACTGACCGTCCGGCCATCTCTCCGGCCTATTTATATCCACACATTTCGATTGTTCGAGAAGGATCTCGATCGTTCCAGGAAAAGGGTCGGTCCCTCGACACAATGGCCACTCCATTGTGCGCAACCGCAGACAATAACAACAATAACGCAGCAAGACAAAAGCGTTCGAGAAGTTACGATTATTACTCATTGTTTAACAGCCTCGGCGTAACACTGCCCCCTCCTAAAACATGCTCGTCCCGAGCATTCTTAGCCTCATATCGCGGCAGCCGATCAACACGAACAATTTTAAGCGCACCTCGCGCTGAAGATGTAGCAACTAGAGGAGCCATATTGCCGTCTCCAGTACTTCAGGACACCCAGAGTCCCTTTCTCATCAGCGATCCCAATTCCAGCCTCCAAAACACGGCTCTCATGATTTCTATCTGTTCTTTCACTTCCTGGAATTACTTTCCAGATAAACCGAACGATTCCCTCATCAGTCGAGCCCAATTCCAGCTTCCAAAACACGGCTCTCTTGATTTCTATCTGTTCTTTCACTTCCTGGAATTCCTTTCCAGATGAACCGAACGATTCCCTCATCAGTCGAGCACGCTCTTATGGCCAACGTCGCTGATCTTCCTGTTGACGACGCTGCTCTTCTTTATCCTGACGTCGCTGTTCCTCTTGCAACCGAGTCTGCTCCACCTGTTCATGTCGCTGTTCCTCCTGCAACCGAGCCTGCTATTCCAGTTGACGACGCTTCTCTTCTTAATGCTGACGGCGTTGTTCCTCCTGCAACCGAGCCGGCTCTTCCTGTTGACGACGCTTCTCTTCTTTATGCTGACGGCGTTCCTCCTCCTGCAACCGAGCCTGCTCTTCTTGCTAACGACGCTGCTCTTCTTTATCCCGACGACGCTGTTCTTCTTGACGACAAAGCATTGCCATAATAGCAGCAATATCGCCTGTCACAGGAGCTTGGCCCACGGATGATGATGATGGTGCTCCAAATGATTCGGCGGCGGCTGATTCCATCTCCATCGGCTGACGACGCTGCCGAGCTTCTTGAACCGGAGACTCCCCAAACCGCCTTTCATCCATTTCCTGTTGTCGTTGACCTCTCGTCCTGACACCGTCCACGTTATCCTTTGGTAGAAACGGCATTATTTTATCCCACTTCTGACACCAAATTGTTACGAGCTGAGGGTTCGGGATAAAATAATGGGAATCAGTCCAACCAAAATAACACTTTTATTCAACACGATAACGATGAATACACGAACTTGGTCACACGTAATCACAACACACTAATTCACACCACAGTTGCACCACTTAAAGTCACCGAAATGTTCACACGTATAGCTGAATCCAGACTGACTCGCGAGCAACTACTGTTCACGCGAGACCCTGCTCCACGTCAGTCCTCCAGGGCCTCGCTGAGACTCACTCACTAACTGACTCGAGACTGACTCACAACTGACCGTCCGGCCATCTCTCCGGCCTATTTATATCCACACATTTCGATTGTTCGAGAAGGATCTCGATCGTTCCAGGAAAAGGGTCGGTCCCTCGACACAATGGCCACTCCATTGTGCGCAACCGCAGACAATAACAACAATAACGCAGCAAGACAAAAGCGTTCGAGAAGTTACGATTATTACTCATTGTTTAACAGCCTCGGCGTAACAATAGCATATTTTGGCCAAATAACCGCGCTGTTGCATGAGAAGGTACTTTAAACGCGTGGTGCTTGTGCGTGCGAGTCGTTTGACGCTGAGCCGCCATTAGAAAGATTCGATAGTCTGTCATATATAAGAATAACTGAATAACATTCTCAAATAGCTAAATATTTACATCATCGTGATCTTAGTTATGGTTAATGATTAAGTTATGCTTAATTTTATAATTTCGATTAACTAGTGGTTCGCCCTGATCTGAAATCTCGCGAGTCTCCCACAAAACCAAAAAAATATTATTCATAATCTTTGACTAATGAAATAGTGCCACGAAATGCTATAGTCTGCTATAGTCATCTAGCTTGACCTACAGTTTCATTCAAAATACAAGTAACGGAAGTTCATGTTAGTTAGTTAAATTTTTGGGGTAGAAATTGCAGTTATCCTGGATTTCAGACTTTTTCCTATATTTGTATCACTAAAGCTACAAGAATACCAAATTTCAGCACTGTGGGATCACTGGTGTACCCTGTGAATTTTGTCAAAGCTCAGTTTATATCATGGCTAATAACACAAAAACTACAATAGTTAAACTAAAAATAAAAACGGTATCAAAATATACAAATAGAGATCTTTCAGACGTCTCACTTGACCTAATAGTCTAATTAACACACACACACCCTTACCCCCAAAAAACACCCAGACACCTTTTTACAGATACCACAGTCCACAATGTCATTTCCCTCTCTATAAAATAAATATAATATAAAATAAAATAAATCAACATATTAATTCATATCTTTTATTGACAATTAGTTAAAGTAGATTTTAACATACATATTTAATTTAAACAAAATAATATATATATATATAACAACACATCACTATCTAGATGTACCATTGTTGAACGGAAGAGAACTTACCTCCACAACACAGGTATTTACCTAGGGTGGAGGTTAGGACACTACCAAATTTGCACCCATGTGTATAACACGTTACTGTTTTTATTGTACTTTTATTCAAGTTTTATTGTACTTTGTATTTCACAATAACTTCGTGTTTTTATACCTTGTTTTATACACATGTGTTTACCTATATATATTCTTTGAATAAATAAATAAATAAATTTTGATTTTCCCCCCACATCTTTAGCTCATTTAGTCATATCAGGATTGTGTCATCACTATGTGAACCAAATTTCCTATAACCATATATTTCACCTATAAACCAAATTTCACGATGATCGGATCAACACTTTGAAAGTTATCTTCGGACAAACAAAGATACATACATACAACGCCGATTTGCCCAAGTTGGTTTGGAGATCTCGCTTCGCTCGATCAATAATATTTATGTCTACTTTATCTTTAAAATCTAACTAAGAAGACTGAACCACCAGTTACGTTACATAAAGGCATTTAATTAGTGATTTTATTTGGTTTGACACTAAGAATTTAATTGTTTTCGTATTTCAAAATTCTTATTTTTAAATTAATTAAAATGATTTCGTTTACGTATCGTTTTTTTTACACTTCATTAATGGTCCATGTCGGAACGAAAAAGGAAAGTTAAGTTATCCTGGTTAGATCAATCCCGGCCCGACCGGATTAATGAAAATTCGGTCGGATCTGGCTGGATTGCAATTCCTAGTCGAAATAAGCTTTGCCCTTGATTTTGAGTTTTGACCTACACGTGTTCAAAATAGGTAGTCGCTTTTTACAAAAGAATGTAAATATGCTTTGGCGGAACTGAATATACAAAAGCGGTTTAGGAATAACACCGGTTGTTGGCGAGACTATTGGGACTATGCAAACCTTTTTGAGGTGCACATGGGAGTTATTTCGTATGAAGTCAATGTGAGAATAATTCAGTTAGGCTGGGCAGCTTTCGAGAAATACGGTCGAACCCTCTCGTCGCCTATACCACAACGCCTCAAAACTAAAGTTTTCAATTAGTGTGGCCTACCCTACGGTGCTGAGACGTGGACGCTCACGGTAGGACTAGTCCACCAATTACGCAGCGAGCTATGGAACGGGCTATGCTTGGAGTTTCTCTGAAGGATAAAATCCGTAACGAGATTATCCGAGAGAGAACAAAGGCCACCGACGTAGCCTAGTGGATTAGCAAACTGAAGTGGCAGTGAGCTGGCCGTATATGCTGGAGAACCGACAACCATTGGCGTAAACTAATTCTTAAGTGGAGACCGCGTCTTGGCGAACGTGTGTGGCGCCCCTCGGGAAAGGCGGTGGGCAGAAATTGGATGACACAAGCCGAAGATCAGGCTCAGTGGTGCGTATTAGGAGAGGCCTATATCCAGCAGTGGACTAATGTGGGCTGATGCTGATGATGATGATGATGTCAACGTATTTAGATTTTTGATCATTTCTCTGCGATATTGTTATCATAAATCGTGGGGACGCTACAACATGTTGTCTTCGTCCATTTTTAGGGTTCTGTAGTCGAACCCTTATATTTTTGCCATATCCGTCTGTCTGTCTGTCCATCTGTCCGACCACTTACATCCGTTTTACTCGTAGACTGTTAGTGATGTAGAGCTGAAACTTGACATGATTATACGTTTCAGTGACGCACAGTAAGTTACGAAGTAAATCCTTTAAAAACTTATTTTTAGTGTATCTCCCCTATATGGAAACGAGGGGTATATTTTTTACCCTCGCACCCCATCGTGTGGGGATAACGTTGAATAGGTCTTCCAAAATCAGTAAGGTTTCCGAAACACTTTTCGGATACAATAATTCATTTACGAAATATAAAGCTACAAAGGAGCCATTTTCGTTATAGTCATGTTTGTTTCTAGTAGTCCTCGTCGCAGAACTCACTTATTTCTTACCCATATAAAGAGAATTAATAACATAACATATGTACAGTTAAAGTAATAAATAATGCCAAAAGCATTCCAAATTCATCATTACAAAAACCACTTACGAAATGTAATTGAATCGGGAAATTTCAGAAACGAAGTTCAATTTTGCATTTTCCAGAATGTCATTGTATAGGTATGTAAAAAAAAATCTCACACAAAATGAAGGCGGATTTATTTTTTAATTTGACTCAACGAAAAACAATACAGTGTAGAAGTTAGGAGTCGTCGTTACGGTCTCTCTCTCTCTGACGACATTTTACCAAGCAAGTATGCTCCTACTCTGGTATGTTACCACATTAATTTAAAACACATCTGGAATCGTATTTACAAATTTTAGAGGTGGGTTTAATACCGATAGGTTGAATGTTTATCCCGTAATCGATACATTTCAAATAAACAATTTTTAACATTTTTAAAAATCAAATCGGTGGCGCCTATGCGACGAGCCCGCTTACTAAGTCTACATACATGATTAATGAATATGATTTGTTTACTTAATTTATACAAGCTGTTTCATTGATATTTCTAGGACTCGTGTTTTCATTTGATGCCGTACATACCATAACACGTTGTATAAGAGAACAAGCCTGTCAATAAGAATAGGTGAGTCAGAGGTAGTCTATTTTTGAAGTGAAATTTATTTAGCATCGTTATGATTTGAAAGTCGATGAAACGAAAAAGCTATAGTAAAAACATGCTTTTTTATTTAATGCTAGGTAAATGCCCGCGAATTCGTCTAACTAATTTTCTGGCGACAACAGCACTACCTGGTTCAACTAAGGCATTCAGGTGATTCCATAAGTACAAAAAAAAAATCATCAAAATGTACGGTGCGGTAGTACATGTAACAGGCAACTTGATTAACCGGGCAGTATTAATATGGACCGATCATTATAAATAATGACCAAGAGCGTCGGTCAAATTGATAAATTTATTATTTTGTCCGGCCCATATCAATAATGCTCGACGGCCCATGGTCCATTTAATAAATCATGGTTTGAGATAGCTTGAATTTTTCAAATGGACCGGGCAGTATGAATAATTTGCTACTTCTAGCCGGGCAATGTGATAAAATAATAAAATAAATCAAATAAGTCTAGAGCACAGACGCCGAGCAGCCAGACTTTCAGTTTTTTACAAGATTAATTTTGGTGAATGTACACAAGATCTTCATGACCTTATCCCTCTTTCCACCTTTCACCACCGGACAAGCAGACGTACCGAGAAGTACCACCCATACTCTGATTATCATCTTGCTTTGCTTCAACTTTTCTTGTTAGCACAAGTAAGGAGTGGAACTCACTTCGGCGTATGTTTTTCCGAACCAGTATGATCTCGAAGTCTTCAAATCCAGAGTGAATAGTTTATCTCTAGGTAAGCGTGCTTCATCTTCGATCACACTATCACTTACCACCAGGTGAGGTGGTGGTCAAGCGCTTGACCAACTAAAAACAAATAAAAAAAACCTAACGACCTACTGTATTAATAAAAAGTGGTACTTTATCTTGGGCAATATAATAAAACTGATGAACTGTAGTTGTTCATCAGTTTTGATTGCCCAACATAAAGTAGGCAGTATAAATAGTGAACGGGAAAAGCGATTAGTCATGCAGTTTTATTTACATTGCCCACTAGATACGGGCGTTATGTATATATACCAGTCATTATTCATAGTGACCAGACTTCTTAAGTTGCCCGTAACATAATATATTAATATACCCGCGACTTCGTACGCGTTACACTACTAAATATGTAGCTAAACTCGCTATTGCAACTTGACACCCCATTTTTATCCCATGGGATAAAATGGATGGATTTATGGGTTAAAAGGTAGCCTATGTAGTAATCCAGGTTAAAATCTACGTATGTACCAAATTTCATCGGAATCGATTAAGCCGTTACGACGTGATTGAGTAACAAACATCCAAACTTTCACATTTATAATATTATAGTGTGACACATAACCTACATGATAATAATAGAAATAATTACAATGGTTTAATAAGAACAAAATATGTATGTTATTAATAATAATATTCAGTCCTTAATATAAGACACTCCAAATTAATAGGCACAGACTGCATTAAATTAATTCTGTCATATCGACCACTTATAGATAACTTGATGCAAAATCGTGATAATTTTATTACGGACTAGCATACCCCCACGACTTCGCACGCGAGTTTATCGAAATTTGAATTGAGACAAATTGAAATTGAGACATAGGACATAGGGTACTTACCCCATGTCCTATGTCTCAGTTCAGATCATAATCCATAACGAGTACGTTATACAACCTGTTTTGTTATGTACACATGGTTACACATCAAGTCACTTTTCCAGTCTATGCTGACCTCTCATTGTACGGGAAAACTACACAATGCGAGGTCAACTTATACTGGAAATGTAGCTTGAGGTGTAGCCGTGTGTACGACATTAATTCAAAACACACATTCGGAATTGTATTAACTTATTTTAGAGGTGGGTTTAATACTGGTAACTTGAATATTTATCCAGTAATCGATACATTTCCAATAAACTTTTTTTAACGTAAATCGGCGGCGTACATGAGACGTAGTTACATGATGAATGAATATTATTTGTTTACCTATTTTATACAGGCTGTTTCATTGATATTTTAGGACTTGATATTAAGGCGTACCTGCGTTTTCATTTAAATTACTAAACACGTAGTATATACAAAATTTAACCGAAATCAGTAAAATCGTAACAAAGAAACAGGTAGACAGAGTTACTCTCGAATTTATAAGTAATTAGTACCTATTCAGTATTTTATTGATTTACTAGCTTCTGCCAGCGGCTACGCACACGTACCTATAATACCATATTTCATCAAAATCGGTTCAGCCGTTACGACGTGATTGAGTAACAAACAAACAAACATCCAAATTTCCGCATTTATAATATTAGCACAGAGATTGTGTGGAAGTGTGGATAATTTAATTTAGTTAATATCTTATCTATGGTCAGTATTGATAATAAGGTTCTCTGACGCTATTTTGGCGCATAAGTACAGTCAAAGTAAATATACCTAATTATTTTTGCGAAGGGACAATGTTGATTTACAAATGTCTGAACCAAATGAAACCGCGCTAGAGTACAGCAGATAATGGCTAGATAGTAGTTTATATGAGTTAATAGAATTTGGCTCTTTTTTACAATCATATTTAATCTTAGAAAAGTAAATACCGATTTTAGTTTCCGTGAAATCTAGAACAAAATACGTACTTAGTATTTAATTTAGAATGGTATCTGATAACACAGGCATGACCCTCACAGTCAAGGTCCAGATATGAGGCATTGACATACTGATGTTTAGATATTCCGTCCGACAATTCACCTGATGAGAGGAAGTAGGTATTTTTGTAATCATTACTACCTAGTTTACGTCGTTGGAGCATCATTTATTGACCACCACCCAGCCCAATTGACGCATTTATAAGGACTGTTGCCAGTCGTCGAGTCGGAGTGGTCAAAATTCGACCATAATTCTTTTTATATTCTTATAGCTTTATTTTATCACTCGCCCTTCCATCTCCATATAAACTTTATCTATGCCAAATCTCACACTCCCCCGTGCGCAAGGGGAACAAAGGTTTTCTTTTCACATATTATTATATACATATGTATATAGATAATGTCTACAAGTACAAGTAGAAGTTTAAGAAGTGTCTACATTTCAAATGTGGGATTGGAAACGAGAAATATTACTTACTTCTTTCTATTCTGGACTGCATCCGTGGCGCAGTGGGCGTATAGCCGGCTGAGACGCAGGTGGTAGCGGGTTCGATTCCCGCCGCGGAACAAATGTTTGCATGATCTACAGATATTTGTTCCGTGTCTGAGTGTTTTTCTATATATTATAAGCATGTATTTACAAAAAAAAGTATATAAGTAATCTATCAGTTATCTGGTTCCCATAGCTCTGCTTAGTTTGGGGCTAGATAGCGCTGTGTGAAATGTCCAGCGATATTTATTTTATTTATTTACTTATTCTGAGAACCATAGAAGATATTTATCTGAAAAATATATGCGTCAATTCCGATGGGTTTACATAAAAAAAAACATTTCCAATGCAACATAGTGCTTTTTGAAGTCATACTTCTTTTGGCGCGTTTGGAAAAAAATATGAGAGTAAAATTTTTACGATGTGCGCGCAGACTGACAGCCAAAAAGCGACATGATGCAGTTAGCTAATAACTGTCTCTCAATTTTCCGTGAAAACTCATAACTATATTTATTAATTTATCATTCCTTTTACAAACAAAGAGTTGTGGCATACGGGATGAAATCTTTAGCTATTTTTGTTCTGTTAGTACGCCAAAGAAGAATAACTTCTTACGTGCGTTCATAAGTACTCACACACACGTTTTTTTAATCCATTTAATACTTTATTGTTATTGAATTTATTACATAATACGACCTGATAATCGCACAAGATCGGCTTCTGGATGTCTATTAGTAGACCTATGACTGATGTGATGATGATGATGAGTATTTAAACCAGGGACATCTTGCTACTGGTACTAGACAAATCTGTAACTACGTGTTATGTTATGTACAACATTAAATTAAAACACGGGTAGGGCTAATGGCTAGTATTGTTGTAAAAAAGGTTTTTTTCAAATTTTTACTACAGAATTTTTTAAATTTTCAAACAACCTTCAACATTAAGTCCTGAAATATCAATGAAACAGCCTGTATACAATAGGGAAACCACTCATATTATTCATTCAAGTAAGTACATAGGTACCTGTTAAACTGACTAAGCGGCATCATCGCATAGGCACCGCCGATTTAAGTTAAAATTTGTTTATTGGAAATGTATCGATTACTGGATAAATAATAGGTCTTTACCTATGAAATTGCCGTTCTTCAGTACTGGTCATTTCAAATAGAAAAAAGTTTGGAATGGCTTTGTATTCTAAATTCAAATTAATTTTGTTTTAAAAACATGATATTCTTTTTACAAACTCGTCTTTTGTTTATTGATTAGCGTTGTATTTTCATTACATTTGAACATTTTTCGTCATAATGGATACTTTAAAAGTTCGTGTAATTATGGAATATGAGTTCCGTCATGGCACCAACGCAACACAAACGGCACGTACTAGGGGTGATCCAAAAGTAGTGATAATCAGTTATTTCTAGTGCACACAAAAATACAAAAAAATATCAGTCACTTGCTCAGTTACCCACTAGTTCAGGAAAAAAAAATCATATAAATAGGCCACGATTCCCGGGAGCTACATTCATTTGAATACGGACTGTCAAGGAGTGAACATAAAAATGGAAAAACACGAAATCAGAGCTGTCATTAAATACCTCTGCTTGAAAAAAATGTGTACCAAAGACATACACAGCGACTTAGTGGAAATATTAAGGGACTCTTCTCCTCCATATTCCACAGTTGCACGCTGGGCTAAGGAGTTTAAGCTGGGAAGAACATCGACAGAAGACGAACACCGCGAAGGACGCCCATCGACGTCCCTCACTGAAGAAAATGTGAAAAAAGTTGAAGAAGTTGTATTGGAAGATCGAAGAGTGACTATCAGGCATGTAGCTGAGGTCACAGGGATCTCATATGGCAGCATTCAAAGAATCCTTGCGAACGAATTGCATATGAGAAAGGTCTCCGCGCGTAGGGTACCGAAAATGTTAAACGACGAGCAAAAGAAGAAACGAGTCGACATGTCAAGAGCAAATCTCGAAAAGTTTCAGGCAGACAAAGATAATTTTTTGTCACGTTTTGTGACCATGGACGAGACCTGGATCCACCATTTTGATCCTGAAACAAAACAACAATCGATGACATGGAAACGATCCGATGAACCGACGCCGAAGAAATTCAAAGTGTCAAGCTCAGCAGGGAAGGTTATGGCGTCTGTTTTTTGGGACGCTAAAGGAATAATCATGGTGGACTACTTGGAAAAGGGGGCCACTATTACAGGCTCCTACTATGCAGAACAAATAATAAGATTGCGGGAGGCTGTTAAGGAGAAAAGGCGAGGCAAACTGCGGGCTAGAGTGCTGTTCCATCAAGACAACGCACCGGTTTACAAAGCTGCAATTGCCATGGCTGCCATTCAGGAAGCGGGCTTCGAGCTGGTGGAACACCCCCCCCCCTATTCACCAGATCTAGCCCCCAGTGACTTCTATCTCTTTCTACGACTCAAGGAACACCTCCGAGGCAAGAAATTTGACAATGATAGCGACGTGATGGCCGCGGTTGAGGACTTTTTTGAGAGTCAAGATAAAGATTTTTTTTCGAAGGGAATTTTAGGTTTCGAAAAGAGATGGACTAAATGTATAGACTTGCTAGGAGACTATGTTGAGAAATAAATTTTGTTTTTTTATTTTATTCATTGTGTTTATTATTGATTATCATTACTTTTGGATCACCCCTCGTAACATCAAAAACGCTTACGGAGAGAACGGTACAAACGAACGCACAACTCGTTATTGGTTTTCCCGGTTCCGTTCTAGAAATTTTGACTTGAAAAATGAAGCTCGTCGTCGTCCGGAGACTTTGGTCAACAATGATGAATTAAAGGCGATTGTGGAAGCTGACGAAACTCAATCTACAGCTGAGCTAGCAGCAGCTTTTGATGTTAGCATCAAAACAATTTTGATCCATTTGCGACAAATAGGCAAGGTAAAAAAACTTGATAGATGGGTGCCCCACGAACTTAACGATCAGCAGCGCAATGTACGCGTCGAGACCTGCCTCGCGCTGCTAAATAGGCAAAGAAATGAAGGAATTTTGAACCGAATTGTTACGTGCGATGAAAAATGGATTCTGTTCGACAATCGAAAGTGCTCAGCAAGTTGGTTAGATCCTGGTTCAGCACCAAAGCAATGTCCTAAACCAAAAATGACCCCTAAAAAGGTGATGGTCACTGTTTGGTGGTCTAGTGCGGGTGTGATTCACCACAGCTTTTTACAAAACGGCATGAGAATTACTGCAGATGTGTACTATGAAGAACTGGATACAATGATGGAGAAGCTTGCACATCGGCAACCAGCTTTGGTCAATCGGTCGTCCCCACTGCTCCTTCACGATAACGCGCGACCCCATACTGCACAACAGACAGTCTCCAAACTGCAAGAGCTGGAGTTGGAAGCTCTCTCTGAATACTCACCAGACCTTGCACCTACCGACTATTACTTTTTCCAAAATTAAGACAACTTTTTAGTGGGTAAAAAATTCAATTCCCGAGAGGCAGTACAAAATGCCTTTGAAGAGTTTGTTGCCTCCCGTCCAGCTGATTTTTACAAGAAGGGCATTAATAAACTGCCAATGCGTTGGCAAAGATGCGTCGATTGCATGGGTTATTACTTAGAATAACAGAAAAAAAATTTAAAAACTAAGTACTTTCACTTATTCCATACAAAACGGCAATTTCATAGGTAATGACCTAATATTTTAGCTACACGTTAATACATGTAGCTCAAATATTTATCCATTAACCCACCTCTAAAATCAGTTAGTACGATTGTATGTCTATTTTAAATTAATGTCGTACATAACAAAACAAGTTGTATAAATGATACCCTCGGTAAACTTTGCCATTTGCCAAAATTATTGTGTCCTAGTTATTATGGTCATTACTCCACTTTAAAATATAACGAAATTCCATTATAAGCTAACGATATGTTTTTGAAGGCACGCGCCTTCAAAATCCCCCAAGATATCGGCTAAGCCATGTTGAATAGGCTGACTCATTACGAGCTATTGTAGATACGAACAGACAAAGAGTAGAGTTGGCCCTTACAAAATGGACTTTGGTCCTGATTTTCTACATAACCTTTCTGCCTCAACGGCCGTCGGCTCGTTGAGCTATATATGCTCAGCCCACTGCCCCTTCAGCATGCTATAATCCTATGGTTTTTGCAATGAGAAGCGCGGAGTAGGACGCCCCCCCATAATATATGGAAAGAGAACCTGATAAAGGTTGTTGGAAATCATTGCGTGAAGGCCGCACAAGATTGGTCGCAATATGAGGGAGGCCTAAGACCAGCAGTTGAAGTCCTATGGCTGATGTGATGACGGTGATGGTGTAAATTTCATCTTGGTATCCTTTTATCGTTTTTATGAGTTGCGCTCTACACCTTAAGGCACACATCGGCATACTCGGAAAGGTATCGTCACCGTATCAACTTGAGCCGTTCAGTATTTTTTTGTATGAAACTCCCTACTGCAACGCACACTAATCGAAATCGTAACGTAATCGCCTCGTCTCAGAACAAGCTCACAAACGCGGTGCCGTACCCGAGCGGTGAAACTGGTGCCGCCTAGCCGTCAACCAGCGGGCGGCGAGCCGTAAGTGCGGCGTCGCCTAGCCGTGGCCAAGGAGCTGCTGATCCGCTTTGATTACGTGCTTACGTTAGGTTGACGCCTGGTTGACGACGAGGCGAAAGGCGATACGGTGACGATCCCTTTCCGAGTTGATATCTACGATGACCTTTAGGCACTTGTCTCACCGCCGGCGAGTAAGCGATTAGCTATCAACTATTTTCTCGCTCAAGAAACGAACAAAAGATGTAGATTTCTTGTCAGTAAAAGAAACACGTATATTAATGCTGATGGGGCTGCCTAGATTCTGCAGCGCTTCGGGGATGTTTGCCGCTGCACGAGTGTTTCTACACAGTCATGCGAAAGCGGTGTCCATCTCTGTTGCGCAGGGTTCGGGCTAGCTCCAGCGGCATCCTATGCGTGTTTGCAAGTAGGTTTGATTGTCAGTATATCAATCATTGCTGCATGGTACATACACTGCCAAACAAAAATACCTAGATTAGTTGTAGTTTTTAGATATACCTACCGTTAGATTATTATTATTTATTTATTATTATTATTATTTTTTTGTAATTGTAATTTGATTGTGTATATAAAAATTTGTGTTCATGTAAGTTATTTTGTGTTAGTGTTAAGAAATTATGGATTTTAAAATCTGAAATAAATGAGTTAATAATTAATATTTGATTGCTGGCCGTTCACACTACCGGCGAGAACTCGCTGCCCACTATTTTGTCGCAGCGACTACAATACCCGCTCAGCGATACGCGCTCAGCGATGCTCGCTTGGTGGTCAGAACACGCGCCGTGAGATGATGAGTATCGCCCGCCGCACTCGCTCACTCGCTTTATAGCCCAGCAAGACAACTATAGGACTACACACTCGCTTCTCGCTGCTCGCCGGCGGTGAGACAAATGTCTTTGTGTGATAGTAAATTTAGGCTATCGTGAAATAACTCACGGCCACGTACGCAATCCTAATGGCGACATACACGGCGACACTAGACACAGTCTAGACTGAGTGTCGAAGTGTGTGCTTCGAAATCGATTTTTGCACCGAATATGCAACTATAAATATAAAAAGTATGTAAAAGTAAGTAATGCAAAAGTAAATAGTATAACCTGTGGAATCATAAAAATATTTTTGAAACTTTATTTATTTTAAAAATCCACGCTCCCCTCTTACGTAGCCAATAATAATAATTAAATGTTTATTTCAGGCAACAAACTGCACATACAAAATATGTTATCAGAGCCCATATATTATATACTAGCTAATTATATACTAGCATATATTATATACTTCGTACCGCCATGTTTTTTTGCCGTCAATACTGTCTAAAGTCTAAGATTTTAGTAATTATTTTAATGCATTGTAATGTACAACATTTTTCGTTTTTCCTTCCGGATAGAAAACAAATAGTGCTGATGGTTTGGCGACTCTCGAGCACGCAACGTATAACTGTCCATGCGCAAAACATGGCAGTTCAAGGTTTATTCCACAAACTTCTAATATTTGACCTTGCGATTTATTAATAGTCATTGCGAATGCAAGGCGCACTGGAAACTGGAGACGTTTGAATTCAAAACGACTGTCAGTTGTCAGTAGTGGTATTGTTGGAATAAGCACATAAAAATAATTAAAAAATATAAACACAGGAAAATACCTTAAAAGTTGGATTGAATTTCTGTTGTTCAATATTTGCACCAAATTATGTCATTTGGAACACACTGTTGTAAGTTTTTATATTGTGCAAGAAATACTTTGAAAGAGGTCCTTACCCTGAAAGTAATGAATTCAGCGGTTGAGGTGATGGGATCAGTTGTGGTAATTTGACCTTTCCATTTACAGAACATAATCCAGTCGGTTCGAGTCGAAATCGCAAGGCATTGCAGTATTGACAAATAATGCTCATTGTTCCAAAATCTACCGATTTATCGCCGACATAATCAACTGTTGTATCATATCTAAACGCCAAACGATCATAGGTTATTATTACATTTTTTCGTCGGTTTTGTTGCCTCTCGCTTGAAGTCGATGGTATGGGTTCTTCCGGAGTCATAGTAGATCTCGCTTGAGAAGTTTGTATTCTGATTGCCTCCAAACGCTGCCTGCGCTGTTCTTCAGTCTCATTGGCTGGAAGATTGTGAACTCGACTTGCGTTACGTTTGCGCCGACTGGTATTTTGACGCCTTACTGGTGTCATTTTTTTAATAACAAAATACGACGATAAACCATTAAACTCACACTAAATCCCAAGAAATACCTTTTTGCTTTTTTTATATAAGTACCACTAAAAATGCAAACAAGCATACGGCCCACCTGATGGTAAGCGGTTACCGTAGCCTATGGACGTTTATAACACCAAAGGTATTACTCGCGCGTTGCCGACCCTTTAAAATTTTCAATATGCCCTTTTTGAAGAACCCCATACTTTAGTCCCTAGAGAAAACCTCGGCAGGGAAAAAATTTCACAAGCGAAGTGTTCGCGCGAGGAAATTCCTCTGGAACCTACGGTACGCGACCAAATCGTCTCCAAGGTGTGTGGATGGATTCCCTGCCGATGGCGAGCGGTGCGATAATAAAACGAACCTGCAGGCGCCATATCAAACAACTCCTCAGAACACCACCCATTATACAAGCGGTAGAACATACAGAGAGAGGCAAAATCTCTGCTGAGACTTAAGGGCTCAATACTGCTTGTGAGAATGGGATCATCAACAATTCTCACAGCTCGTCTTTGAACAGAGTCAAGTGGCCCTAGTTGATATCCAGATGCTCCTGTCCATAAATGACAGCAATACTCCATGTGGGGCCGGATTTGCGCCTCATATAGAAGCAGTCTTTGTCCCGCACTGAAGTACTGCTTTGCCCTGTTGAGCACACCGAGCTTTTTGAGCTTTTGTTGTTACGAAAGAAACGGTAATTTGTTTGTTGATTGTTGAAATGACAACTTGAATGAAATGTCAAACTATCTATACCTACATACTGTCAATACTTTTGAAGATACATTGGCTGAACAACTGAACGTCACTCTGTCAGAGTTTTGTCAATACATATATTGAAGACGTCTCAGTCTTCTGTCTCATTCGCACACTCACTTTTTGGAGAAATTTAAATATTTGCTATCATTTTTTTAATATTTTTTTCATACAAACCTTTTCCTGACAATAACGAACACATAAAAGAAAGATTTATCCAATTTGGTGCAGTCGTTTGGAAGTTATGCGCGTACACACATTTCGGTAATTCATTTCATTTATCTAGATAAATACCTTATAGATTAACATACAAAGCAAAGAACTACCCCAGTTACACTAGCTTTCTATTAAAAAAAAGCGCGTCGGAGGCGGTCCATCCGCTTGGGAAATACGATGCCACAGACAGACAGACAAACATCAAAGTTATAACGCCCCGCTTTTTGCGTCGGAAGTTAAAAAGTAGTGGGGGAAGAGTTATTTTACTGTAAAAAATATGTTTTACATAAGTTAAGTACATAATTAAAAACATGATTCAACTGTATCTTATGTATTTTAGTCGTGTAAATAATTGTATATTCTTTTTGTTACTAAATGTAATTTGTACTATAGAAAATAGCAATTTTCGACATACATTTTTTATTCGATAAGTCAGAAATCTTTTTATTTTTACCGCCTTCCAGGTTTATGACTTTACGTCTTTAATCAGCCAGTTTACTATATTAGGACTTTTGTAAACTTAATTTAAAATCTTTAATATGGACTGTCTTAAAGATAATAAATTCTAGTAAAATGAGACTCCATCCCATCACTATTTTCCAATCTATAGGGGATTCCCCTAAATTGGCTCATTCAAACCAACCTCTGCCCCGGATCGCTAAGATTCAAGATGATAGGTACAATGTAATTCAAAAACGTGTAGTTAGACTCCTTGGAAAGCGACCACTTTAGATAAATCATTAATCCGTACTAACATTATAAACTCGAAAGTAATTATGTCCCTCTGTCTCATAGGCTATTTGTTATGTTTTCACGACTAAACAGCTGGACCGATTTCGATGAAATTTGGTACATAATAGGGTACGACCGAGATTGAGATATAAGTTACTTTTTATAAGACTGCTTTATTGACAAACCACGCGTGCGAAGCCAGGGGCAGGTCAGCTAGCATTACATAAAATACATACATTTCAAGCAATTATTTAGTTCATATAATGGTTTTATTCACAACACAATTGGTACCTACTTTTATTAAACAGGGCTTTTAAGAGCTTGTGCCAGCAATGTCTGCTGTACGGGCAGTCTACTCTGCCAGCTATCATTGCAAAGGTGTTGGAGCTGGGTTTATTTTACATTAATGGCTCGTCGGAGGTTTTGTAAGCAGATCACACTGTGTTAACCTCTGTTACAACAATGATCTATAAATTGCAATCCATAAATCCATGATAGATTGAAGACAATCCGGGTCTCTCATATATATCTTCTAGATCTTTGTGCTCAATCTTAGACCTACTTCAGCTTACCACCGCTTACCATCAGGTGAGATTGTAGTCAACTATTTTTTTTATAAATTATAGGTTCGCGTCTACCCATATCTCGCCTGGTGGGAAGCGGTGACACATTCTATGATTTACCACACTTGCCTGGAAGAAACCTGTTCACTAGTGACTTGAATGAAGAATTGGAAGAAATCGCTTTCAGCGATAAGGCCGCCCATTGTACTTTATTTAGCATAAATTAGTTTTTTAAGTATTCCTGGTGTACCATAAAGAATTATTTTATTATATTCTATTCTATTCTTGAAGATCAATTTATCAGAAAACAGACTCAGGCAAGGCGAGCCACTCTTGCGTTTGAATTTGTTTCTGATAACTCTATATTTTGACCTACTTTTGCAGTATTACTTCACTTTAATGAATCGTGATTAGAACTGAAATATTCAGAAGCACGTCTTGTCTCGTCTTGGAATAGCACAATGCCTTAGGGTATTTTCACATTGTTCAAGCGGACGTAGCCAGGGGGGGGGAGTGCAATATTCAAAATATTATATTGAAATAAGGAGAGGCGAGTAGTCTAAATTATTACATTAATATCGCTTACCGATTAGATTTATGCCCGACTAACTAAATGGATGCACACGCACACATCAAAATCGGTTCCGCCGTGATTGAGTAACACACAAATAAATAAATAAACAAACTTAGAAAACTTTCGTGATTGATTTCTATCATTATATTAATTTCTATAAATACGGGATTTATCACGTACCGTCTTATCCGTGTTTCGACCGACATAATAGCGATCCGCTCCGAATAACGTCTCGCCTTGTACACTGTGCGAGGCGATATGTTATTCGGAGCGGATCGCACTCACCCTGATGAAGGTTCACGAATTGAACCGAAACATTGTCGGTCGAAACACCGATAAGACGGTACGTGTTAAATCCCGTATTTATAAACAAAAAACATCCAAACTTTCGCATTTATAATATTAGTGTGACCTCCTGTTATTTTTCATATGTTGTTTTTTTTTTCTTGACTTTTAATATGTTGAAAAATCATAGTCCCTGGAACTTGAAACTTGCCATAAGTACTTTCGAATGTTAATAGTGGTGTAATGTGTTTTATATCGAAAATCATGTCCTAAAAGGGTAAAGTAGGATTATAAAGTTGAGACAAAAGGGTTTTCACAGATTCCACAAACCAAAATTATAGCTCAACCCAATTAGAATGGGAAAATGGACGGATCACTTTAACAAAGTATAGGTAGTTAAAAAATAAATAAGTGGCACTCCGGTAGTGCCGACAGAAATGAAAACTTGAACAATTACAAGATACTTATATACAGAGGTGTCGGTAACGGTAAGTGTTGCGAGTTCAATAGTTTTTTTCCATCTAAAAATATGTCCAACGCGCCTAAAGTATTCACTTCAAAATAATTGTTTTCAATAAAAAAAATACGACAGTCTGAATACAGAACATTTATCGTCTATAGGCATTGCGGTAGTACAAGTGAAAAGGCCCATAATTTCCGAGATTACGTTTGCGTGAGTGTATTGAAATTGCGAATGCCTTGGGGTATAAAGTCTGTTAATAATGGAAGGCTTAATATTTGACCTTTGAGACTTAACTAATTTAAAAAACGCGAAACTTATCTGTTGTTTTAGCTTTGTTTTGGTCGGCTAAGGACAATGTTTTGTCTAAGGTTATGTTAGTGCGTATTAAGTATTGTAAAAGTAAATTTTAGATAGATAAATAGGAATGAATGAATGAATGAACGCAAATTCTTTATTATACAAGCTTACAAGCTAGGCACAACAATAGTTAAAACGGAATAAATGTAAGCATAATGGGCAGTCTTATCGCTTAACAAAGCGATCTCTTTCAGACAACCTTTGGCTGGAGAGGATCAATGGATCAAGATAGGACGATTATGGTTTTTATTAACAGGACAACAGTAATAACAAGTAAAATTTAAATTTAAAAATCCCAACCGCTATTTTTGCAGCGGGTTAAAAATTGACATAGTTAAACTAGCTTTCTATTAATAAAACCACGTCCGAATCACTCCATCCGTTTTGAAACTACGATACCACAGACACCAGTGTATTGTACTTTAATATAATAAGGTTTTTTTTAACATCCCCTGACATACATAGGCGTCAAACTTATTGAAGTGAAACTTCTAATGCGACTTCCAACAAGGTTGCGTTAAACGTTTAACGCTACTATGGAGGGGGCATGAAAGCACTGTTGCGTTAAACTTTCAACGCTCCTAGGGAGGGGGAATAGAAAGAGAGAGCGAGAGTGAATGCGTGGCACTCGAACGCATGCGCGTAGTATACCTGTTACAGGCCAGCGCGAGCGTTAGCAACGAGTAGCGTCCAATGTTCCAACGCAAGAGGGAGAGAGAAAGAAAGATACACAAAGGTAGAAAGTAGGAGAGAGAAAGAGAGTGAGTCGGTAGATCTCAAACACATGCGCGTGTTATTTGAAGGTTTCACTTCTACCACTTGTGAATTGCACACATGCTTTTTTTACTTTATACTTTGTATCGGAGGTTAAAAGTACATTTTAAGCGGCAAAAGTTGAGTGATTGACATTAATAACAGGACTGTCAAGCGATAGGGATGGGCATAGTAAACACTTGAGATGGGATTAATCAATTGAATAACTTTTGTCAGTTAGTAATAGTTACTAATTATTGATTACCTCGTAGCACCAAAACTACTGGGTTGATTTAGTTAAAGGGGATGCCAAAAGAATCGTTAAATTTTATGAGTGCTATGCAAAAACATGATAATTCTGGACCAAGTACATTTTATTTCATTTAGATAAATTCTAAATAAAATAAATTCTGAGATTTTCAGCATTTTTTTCCTGTTAAATTTAATAAAAAGTGAAGGACCTTTCTGTTAAACATAAGTGGGTGATAAATAAAAATGAAATAATGTTAAAAATTATATTTCATAAAATTCAATCAACAACGGCATTGAGCCCATTGAAAAATATCTTTTGAAGATATTTTACATAAGTAATTACATATTTATACATCTACAAACTAACATAAAATAGGACGGTAAAGTACATTCAGCCTTACCAGAAAACGTTAATAATCAAATAATTATGTGCATATTCATTGCACATGAGGCTTAACGCTTTTTTTTTTATTTATTTATAACAATGTGAGTGCATATAACCTTAATATTATACCCTAAAAGCCATGCTAGGTTTGTCTGGGTACTCACATTCTTTGATATTATGCGTATATCTAATAATGATTGAAATGAATCACGAAAGTTTTCTAATTTAAAGTTCTTATCAAAATTGTTGTACATTTTTAATTATTCTATCATGTTATGGTCAAGTGTAGGCAATGAAAACTAAGATCGGACCCAGCTGGCCTTCTATACCTTTTCTGTGGTCGTGGATTGTACAGTCAACTCATCAAAAAAAACGGTGTTATAGGATTCCCTGTGTCATGGAATTATAAGTACCACAAAACCAAGACCTATGTTTCTTAATTAATGCATAAGGAACGTTTTGTAATAAGGCTGTATATATATTAAAAAAAAACTACGCTATTTACAAATTAATGGCACAATAAATAAAATAAAGCAATCTAAATACTAACGAAGTAAACCACTTTTAGAATCGCGTAGACGTACAATTATTGAAAATATACATTTATTGAACCTTCGATATTATTTTTATCTTATAAAGACTAGCGTTTACCAGACGCAAACAATTTATACCTCAATCTACGAAACTGCGTCGTAGATTGTGTTAGCGACGCAACGAGCCGAAACGAATCGCTTTTCAATTGATAATTTTACATCCAGTTCGCTTCAACTGGATAGATGGTAGACGCTAGCATTTTTTTTTATTTACATACCTACATACCACATGTCTTGTTATGTACGACATTAAATGAAAACACGGGTAGAGCTAATAGCTAGTATTGTTGTAAAATAAGTTTTTTTTTTAATTCATTACTATAGAAAATATTTAAATTTTCAAACCTTAATATAATTAAACAGCCTGTATAACATAGGTAAACAAATAATATATTATGTAAGTAGGTAGCAATATCGTTGCAAAGGCGCCGCCAATTTACGTCAAAATTGTTTTTTGGAAGTATATCGATTACTGGATAAATATTCAAGCTACCAGTATTAAACCCACATCTAAAACCAGATAATACGATTCCGGATGTGTTATTTAAATAAATGTCGTACATAACAAAACAGGTTGTATAATAAATATTTTATATATTCATAATATTTTTAATTTAATCGTATATAATATAAATACAAATAAACATCACCCTGTACATAAAATTGTATACAATGATTAGGATTTTATATGTAAACTATAATGAAATTCCGTTACATATTTTTCGTATCTTACTAAGCTCATGTCGATACGATACTCAGAGGCGTAACTTATTGATGATCATTAACTTGTCATCATTATCATTCACAGAACTACTTCACCCACTGCTGGGTACTGCTGCCCTTCATAACTGTGTTTTAGTTTTAAGGGTATGGGTGATGATGAAATTACAGGCATATAAAGCTTTACACCAATATGCCTTAAGTTGATGACCGCAGGGCAATGCATTGTAGGGTAAGTTCCTAAGGTACGTGACTTTTTTTGTAATATTAAAGATTTAGACTTAAAACAAGCTAAGGGGCTTCCTAATGTTAAGTGGTCACCGCCAAGACAGTGGGGGAGACCTTTGCCCAGCAGTGGGATGACACAAGTTGAAAAAACTATAATTTGATAAAAAATACAAATACGCCACCTATAAACTCCCGCAGCACTCGTGGTAGGCGCGTTGCCTAAAACGTAATGCCTTATATTCCTTCGAGGCAATGCTTTTTATAGGCGATGGTTACCACTTAAAATCAGATGGGGCATTTGCTTGTTCTATCACCATAATAAAATAAATATGATCCACACGGCCGTCTATCAGTTCCTCTCTTTTTAGATAAATTATAAATAATGCTGGACATTTTACACAGCGCTATCTAGCCCCAAATTAAGCATAGCTTTTACTATGGGAACCAGATAACGGATAGAATTCTTATATATACATTTTTTTTAAATCTATATGTACTCGTAATATATAAGAAAATACCCAAACCCGGAACAAATATCTGTAGACCATGTAAACATGTATCCCGCGGCGGGAATCGAACCCGCAACCTCCTGCGTCTCAGCCGGCTATTCACCCACTGATCCGCGGAGGTCGTCAAAATAAACCCAAACATCGCCTTAAACCATTTCTTCACAGATACGGACTATAATCGTAAAACCGGAAGGTCGACTTTTAGTATAAGCACCTCAAAATGTTTATTTTATCGCTACAATAAAAGTAAGCCAGACCTTAAAACTCCATCTTCAGGCGAAATATTTACTGCGGTTCTTAGTTTAAGGCCAGTTTATATTCAAATGCTTTATTACAATGGGACAGGGTTGTTATTATCTCGGAGGGTAAATAAATAATAAATAAATATTACTGGACATTTCACACAGCGCTATCTAGCCCCAAACTAAGCAGAGCTTGTACTATGGGAACCAGATAACTGATAGAATACTTATATTCATTTGTTTTTGTAAATTCAAACTTATAATGCATAGAGGAGCAACCAGACCCGGAATAAATATCTGTAGATCATACAAACATTTGTTCTGCGGCAGGAATCGAACCAGCTAGTTCCTGCGTTTCAGCCGGCTATTCGCCCACTGCACCACGAAGGTAAGTATTGCTAACAGAGATGGTTCATCTTGGGCTTGCACCATATACATTACATAGCAAAACTCGAAAAAATGACATTATGTCGCAGTTTTGAATCCTATCAAAATAGTCAAAAGATGTTAAGAATGAATGAGAAAAAATCATGGTTTGTAGGTATAACAAGCCCTTACTTCTTGACCTTCTCTTTGGGAAGACACAAATGTCTTGAAGTTAGCAAAGCCTTCCATCTAAAACCAATCTCCACTTTATCTATTGACTCATTGACATGTAAGGTCTAATTCCTGGGCACTTTTGACCCACTTATCATAATACCAGCCACTTTAGGGTTCCCATCAGCAGAACCCTGGATTGGTATGCTCGATAACACACCGCTTGCAATACTTCTTGACGGCTCTGTATCCCCGTAACGTGACCGGTGTGTCCTGTATATTCAGTTGGCACAATCCTCGGCAGTAGTATGCTACTGCCTCCAACCCATCATCTCCTACCAGCTCGCACCCTCGCAAAGCAAGCTTCTTGAGGTTAGGACAGCAGCGCGCTAAGATCTGAAATTGAGAAAAAGAAGTTAGGAGATTTGTACGAGCTGGCTGGCCAGCGTAGCAATACACTCTTACTTTGTGCAGTGCATTATGATGCAGACATAAATTAGATTATATTAGATAGATACATTAGATAACTTATAAATAAAGTTAAATTCACTGTTGCAACTTGACATTCCATTTTTATCCCATTGGAACTGATTTATGGGATAAAAAGTAGTATATGTGGTAATCCAGATTATAAGATTATAATCTGGATACCACGTATATACCAAATTTCATCGAAATCGGTTCAGCCGTTACGACGTGATTGAGTAACACACAAACAAATAAATAAACAAACATCCAAACATTCTCATTTATAATATTAGTGTGATTAAATAATTATTGATTGCACACCATATACAAAACAAATAAAAGTAACAACGTAAAGCTATAGATACAATTGGCGGTCAGATCGCTAAATAGCGATCTCTACCAGACAACCTTTGGGTGGAATAGACTGTGCGGACATTACCTGGGGTGTAATGGTGACCTACTATAATGTACATGCTAATACTAATGAATAAAATAAATAATAAATAAAATAAAAATTAAGTAAATTAATGAACCTAAATAATAACTACTCATAGCAATTTATATAGAAACACTTACTTATACTATTTAAGAAACACATTACACAATAATAAATACATAGATATTTAGCGACAAGTACTCGCGTCGACAAGCGTCGGTACAGCTCGTCAGCGCTGCGTACGTCAATCAACTGACGTGCTATAGACATATATATAAGGACACGTGCAGTTCATTACTGATCGCCGAAGAATTCAAGCGAAAAGTTTCTATTTGTTAATCTAAAGCGCTTTCATGAATTTAAAGGTCTTTCTTAGAACTATCCTAAAACTAGGACACCAAAATCAGACGCTGGGAAATAAGAAGAACAAGTTATAGGAACCTTTGGAAAATTTGTAATTCCTAGATCACGGAGAACACCCCTGGTAAAGACCTGCGATATAAAGATGGATAATAAAGAAGAACCAGTGATACGAACCTGTAATCCAGCTTCAGAAACATCTGTAGCTCCAAGGTCCAATGCCCTGAGCCTGGAACACCCTCTGGCCACGGCTTCAACTCCATCATCACCCAACGCGCCGCAGCCTCTCGCGTTGAGGTATCGAAGCTTATAGCAGCGACGGGCTAGGGTTCGGACCCCAGAGTCTGATACCTGGTGAAAAAGAAAAAGGATTTGTTTTAGGCATTGCGCGTTGGCATTAATCAATTAATAGTGCGTTATACATTATGATCGGTAGCCCTCTCACACGTACAGTACGTACCTGACGTGTGAAAGGTATGGCCTGTCCAACGACAGCGACACGACAGCAATTGGCTTAGGTAATAAGGCTACGGTTATTTAGGCGCCTGAACAACCATCACAATACTTATTTACTTGAACATAAAAGACGTGACATCTATTGGAGAATTTTCGGTAACTAGTCAAAACATACCATGGCATACAATAAGCCAATATTTATCCTAGAAGTTGATTTTTTGTGAAATTTTAATTATAATTGTAGGAACGATAAGTCATACAATATGTATCCAGTAGGTTATAAAGTTACGAAAACAATATAACATTTTGACCCACAAATAACCTCTAGAACGGGGTGGGCGAATAGTCGACCGAGATACATACAATAAGTTGCAGGTACCCTTCTATACCCGCTCCTCGGCCACCATTCACTGTCACTGCCCTGCTCCATCTGTCATCACCACGTCAAGCCAAGTATCCCGCCCAAGACCATTTGAGCTCCATAACTCGAATCCCAATGTCATGAACCTTCGTTCGTCTACGGATCTCGACGTTTGGAACTCGATCCACCAGTCTGATGCCGAGCATGGTGCGCTCCATGGCTCTCTGTGCAACTCTTAATCTATACACAGCCTCCTGCGTGAGCGTCCATGTCTCGGCACCGTAGCACATTGGTCGAATAAGCGGGTCTTCATTGATTCTTCATCTTCATTCGGCAAGCTAGAAGACATTCTTAAGTTGCCTAAAACTCCACAGTGTCTAAAGATCCGCTTATTCAACCGCGTTACTAATGATCTCAAATTATCCTCTGAATAATTACATACAGTTTTTTTTTTCATTCGATGTTTTAAGAACTTGTCAATCCTCCTAGGTTAGTGAATTTATTAGTAGCCCAGTTTTAGATAAAATAATGGTCAATTTCTATGACGTTACAACTTCCTTGAACAAAATGGTGAATTTAAATGATTGTTCTACCAAAAAGGACGAAAGTAAAAACCAATGGATTTCAAAGGATTGTACGGAATTTGTTTATATACGAAATAAACTCTCCAAATCCAAAGGATTGCAAGGGTCCATTGATTTGTAATGCTATTTACAATCAGCTTAACTTTCCTATCATTAAACTTATCACGGAATAGGGTATATTTATAATGAGAGATTTTCATTCTCGACTTTAAAAACAAGTGGTTCTAACTAGCCTATTAGATGGCGCCGTCTAATGGCGGGTTCCTATATCCGTCGGTAACCAGCTACGACTCGTTTCTCCTTGAAAACGTGTCAAAAGTTTGACACTAGCTTGACACTTTTTCAAGGAGATACGAGTCGTAGTCGGTTACTGGCGGATATAGGAACCCGCCTTAAACAAGCACATGAGACATGCTCCGCTAAAAAGTATATTTATAAACTTGTCAAACTGTCAAAGTCGTAAAGACAACATCAAAATTTCTAGAGAACATGCTCACTCCGTTTTTGTTTCGTCTTGTGTGTGCCAATCAATGTTCTTTTGTGATCGTATTCTTTTTTAGCCCTGTGAATCTGACTAAACAATACACGGTATCTTGAATGGATGTTGATGGTTATTCTGGAGCAGCTTTGTTCTTTATTAACACTGAAGATAAAGCAGTTTTCTTCAATATTCTTCATGCAGTATCTTTTTTAAAAAAAGATGACTTTTAGGAGGAAAAATGACGAGTAGGTACATAGGTAAGTTCCTAATCCACACCAACTAACTTATAAGTACCTAGGTAGATAAGTACGTAAAATATCGCTAAAATAACTTACGGTAATTATTCCAACATGATGGCGTCACAGAAAAATCAGTTACACGAAAGTGAACTGAACATAATATAAAGAAGACTTCAATGTGTACGAACTAGGGTTTACATGTTTAATTGCTTGTACTTATTCATTTCGTTTTGCGAGCTCCATCTTTATGAAAACGGTATCTGCCGTTGTTTTTCGCAATAGGAGACAATGCGTGGTTTAGTCATCTCTTCTACATACCCTCCTGTTTGTAAGCAATAAATTATTTTATTCTAATTCTAGTTTTGATTGATACGGCAATAGACATTGACAATTCACTTTCTTTTGGACACAGACAAAACACACAAGTGTATGTTAAGCATGGAAATGATTGCTATTTATACATCATTTTCTTAAGATCAAATGTTTATTTTTTATCACTGCTATTTCACATGTGAAAATCACAGGCAATGATTTTTCATTATAATGCCGTAATGGCACACTCGCTATTCTTGCTAGTGCTATCACATGTGAAAAATCACGGACAACGAAAACGCCTGATAAATTCCGAAGAAATGTGAACGACTGATTTGTAGCAGACCCGAATGACAACAACCGATATACTATGAATACAGTGATTTAATTTGAATGAGTTTTAACAGGTTATGTGAAGGAAAATAACAGGTGTGATGTGACATATGATTTTTCACATGCTACTCGTGAAACGTTCCATCCCTGACCCAATTCTGTCTGTTTTAACACATGCGCCACAAAATTAACTTTGTTTGAAACAGTTAAGTAATAAAGTATTTGAGCCATTTTGGGTCGAGAGAATGGGTTCATGGGTCCAAGAGACACCAGAGCCCCTCACGTTTTTAAAATTATTTTTGTGTGTCTGGTCGAAGTGAAGTGTGATCCGATAGCTGGCTCTTATCTGGTTCAACATCACATAAGCAGTGCAATTCAGCGGGGCAATGCAGCCAGTTTCTTGGGGAAACTTCCACCTGGTAGTGATCTAGGGCAGTAGAGTTATGTATGTAGATCGCTTGTAATGGTATTTTGATGATTCAACTGTTTCTTTTGAATTTTTATAGTAGTTTAAGTGAACTGGTTAAGTAGCATTGCTGTATTTCCGTTTGAAGGGATTGCTAAGTTGTATAGGTATGACTGCCCATTGTACATTTGTTTGTTGGTCTATATATATAAACAAAGAACTCTTTTATATCGTCTTGTTACTGTGCCGTCAATTATCTATTCTATCAGTTATCTGGTTCCCATAGTACAAGCTCTGCTTAGCTTGGGGCTAGATAGCGCTGTGAGAAATGTCCAGCAATATTTATTATTTATGTATGTATGTATGTATATTTGTTTGTCCGAGGATAACTTTCGAAGCGTTTATCCGATCATAGTGAAATTTGGTATATAGGTAATGATGGCACAATTTTGGTGTGACTCAATGAGCTAAAAATTATGTGGGGGTTGTTGAGATATTGGGGTTCAAGAGGGGTAAACAAAATGAAAATAAGACTATTCGGTCAAGTGAGACGTCAAATGAAAGGTCTTCATTAGTAAATGTTGACTCCGTTTTTACTTTTATAGTAAAGTTTTTGTAGTTTTTGAGTTATTAGCCATAATAAAAACTAAACTTTGACAGAATTCACATGGTACACCAGTGACCCCACAGTGCTGTAATTTGGTATGCATGTAGCTTATGTATCACAAATATAGGCAAAAGTCTGAAATCTAGAATAACTACAATTCGTACCCCAAAAAAGGGTAACCAATTAACATGAACTCCCGTTACCTGTAATTTGAATGAAACTGTAGGTCAAGTAATTTGGTTTTTATTTCGTGGCACTAGTTTGACAGTCAAAGATTACGAATAATATTTTTTTTGTTTTTATGGTAGACTCGCGAGATCTCAGTTCGGGGCGAACCACTAGTTACTAAAATTCATCGAAATAGGTCAACCGATTAGACGTGAGAACTTAACAAACAGACAGATAGATAGACATAGTTACTTTCGAATATATAATTTAGTAAGTATGGATGGTATTACTTTCTAAGTCCATATCCACATTATCTTCAATCAAACCTAAGCCGTTTGATCCCTAAAGCACACTATCGGTCCTGTGGGCAAATCCCGCAATTATCCCATATTATCCGGGATTGGGAATAAAGACTGTTGAGCCTCCGGTACGAACTGATTCTTGGAATAAACATGTTTTTTTGTGTTTATTTTGTTGTTGTACATTTTCTTAGTTTACTGGATTCTAACCGCGACTTCGCTCGCTTTAAAAGTAGCCTTTTTTAAACCCCGACGAAAAAAGAGAAGTGTTATTAATTTGATGCCTATGTCGGTCTCTCTGTGGCATCGCAGTTCCCGATTTGGTTTGCTATGGCTGATGAAGATCAGGTCAGCCCGATCCGAAAATTATTAGCAAGTGCTTCCTTTTTGATTTCGATCTTACTGTACTTAAATAAATATCTTTATAGAGTATAAAATGAAGTCGCTTCCGCAGTTTGTTACCTTAGATCGTTTAAACTACTCAATGGATTTTAATGTCGTTTTCAGCAATAGATAGAGTGATACAAGAGGAAGGTTAATATGTATAACTAGCTTCCGCCAGCGGCTTCGCACGCGTTGTTTGTCAACAAAAAGTAGCCTATTTGTTAATCCAGGTTATATTCTACGTAATACCGATTTGAAAGTAACTCTATATATCTGTCTGTTTGTTACCTTTTCACAACTTAACGGCTCGACCGATTTCGATGTAATTTGGTAGCTATATACCTAGATAGATTATGAATGTACTTGAGACATAGGATACACTTTACGCAACTGGTCAGAAGAAGAGTAATGTTTTATTGAAAAACCACGCGTACAAAGCCGCGGCCCGGTCAGCTAGTATAAAATAAATAAATATTGCTGGACAATTCACACGGCGCTATCTAGCCCCAAACTAAGCTCTTCTACCACGGGAACCAGATAACTGATGGAATACTTATATGCTTTTTTGTATAAATATATACTTATAATATATATAGAAAAACATCCAGACCCGTAACAAATATATGTAGATCATGCAAACATTTGTTCTGCGGCGGGAATCGAACCTGCTACCTCCTGCGTCTCAGCCGGCTATTCGTCCGCTGCGCCAAGGAGGTCGTTAAGTGGAAATTAAATACGCATTTTTGTATAAATCCTGGTGTTTCTCTCCTGGCGGTCTTATCGATTAAAAACGCTCTTCCAGACAACATTTGAATGAAGAGGAATTTGTTATAACTAAGATAATGGATGGGGGTTTACATTTATGGCTAAACTTTCTATGAATAGAGTGCGCCCAATACCAATATAAAAATATAATTATATACATATATACAATTTTTAAATACAAATAGAACATATGTAGGTACTTCGATTAAAAATATATAGATAAATATAAATGTTTAGCTTTTAACAAGGAGCTTTTAAAACTTTTTTATCGGATATGTACTTCGCAGCCCCTGTAGAATTCAATTGCAAAAGTGTTCCATCAATCCTACGATAATACAATTTTGTAATGATATTGAAAAAATAAAAAATCCTGTCACGCACCCTAAAATTAGAGAAGCTTTTGGAGATAAAACGAACTTGATAGGATTTCGTTGGAAAATATCAATAGATATTTTTTATGGAATGGATTTGTCAATTCCAAATTGAAACTCCTCCATAATACTCTATTTCCATCTGGTCATTAAAAGCTTTTCCATTTGAGATTAAAACTTTTTGCCTTAACAATTTTGAAGCGTGTTATAATATTAGGAATACTTCCCTAAAAGCGGATTACATTACCCAATACGGAAATTATTGATCGAGCGAAGCGAGATCTCTAAATCAACTTGGGCAAATCGGCGGTGTATGTATGTATGTATGTTTGTTTGTCCGAGGATAACTTTCGAAGCGTTTATCCGATAATCGTGAAATTTGATATATAGGTAGGTGTGATGGCACAATTTTTGTGTGACTCAATGAGCTAAAAATGTAGAGGGGTTGTTGAGATATTAGGGTTCAACAGGGGTAAAAAAATGAAATGAGACTATAAGGTCAAGTGTGACGTCAAATGAAAGGTCTTCATTAGTAGATTTCAATCCTGTTTTTATTTTTAGTTTAATCTTTGTAGTTTTTGAGTTAGTAGCCATAATAAAAACACAGCTTTGACAAAATTCACAGAGTACACCAGTGACCCCACAATGCTGATATTTAGTATTCGTGTAGCTTTACTGACACAAATATAGGCAAAAGTCTGAAATCCAGAATAACTGCATTGTGTACCCCAAAAATGAGTAACCACTTAATATGAACTTCCGTTACCTATAATTTGAATGAAACTGCGGTCAAGTTATTTGGTTCATTATTTCGTGGCACTATTTTGATAGTCAAAAGAGTATAAATAATATTTTTTTGCTTTAATCGGAGACTCGAGAGGTCTGAGTTCTGGGCGAACCACTAGTTTAAAAATGATAATGTTTAATTTTTTTTGTTTTTGTTAACTGTTTTACATTTTACGTACGTTAAACCAATGGTTATAATCCCTCAATTAACAAAAGCTTTAATAAAATGACTTCTTCTTCGATCCCACCTTTACTTACCATCAGGTGAGGTAGTGGACAAGCGCTTATCTATCACCAATAAAAAAAATACTTTACACGAGTTTACCATAATCGTCCATTTTTCAATAAATTAAATTTTATATGTTTTTTTTGCGTGTTAATTCATTATTCTGCCCGCAAATAATGAAATGGCTGACCCATTACTTAAGAGGATTAAGAACTCTGAACAAAATTTTGGTTGAAAGAATTTCGCGTTTCAGGTAGACAGAAACTGTCCAACTTTAAGAATAGTTTGATTTATTATGTACTTGCCTACATTATGTACTTACCTGATATATCTGTACTCATTACCTCATAGCACTCAAACGAATGTTTAGCGTGCGTGTTTCTTAATGAGGAGATCCGTAAACAAACCAAAGTCACAGATATAGCCAAGAGGATTAGCAATCTGAGGTGGCAGTAGGCGGGATATATAACTCGAAGAACTGACGGCAGTTAGGTCAGAACGGGTCTACTGAAGACAACGCACTGGAAAGCGTAGCATAGGACGGACCTCTACTAGATGGAAAGACGACCTGGTAAAAGTTGCTGGGAGCTGTTGGGTACCACACAAGATCGGTCGCTCTTCAAATCTATGGGGGATGATGATGAAATACCATGGTATTTAGGTACTGTGGAAGAGATAGATAGATACGATAGATAATTCCTTTATTGCACACCATTTAAATACAATCAATTATGAGAAAATACACTCTTAAACAATAGGTACAATGGGCGGCCTTATCGCTAAAAGCGATCTCTTCCAGGCAACCTTTGGATGGACAGGATCTATGTGAACAAAATAAGGACGGCGGCGTAAATCCGATATTAATAGTACACAGCAGGATGACCTAAACCCCGTGACATAGACACATCTACAGTACTGTCAGCTTACCTGTGTACACTTAGCGACAGAGAGGTACCGCAAAGCTTGCCCCAATTTCGCTAACTCGTACAGTCCAAAATCCGTGACTCCCGTACAGTCGGACACACTGAGTTCCTTCAGCGCGCAGTACGCAGGTATCCATCTGACGCCGGCATCTGAAATAAATAGGACATTGCTATACTAGATATATATACTAGGGCTTTATGCGATCTATTGTACACCCGAGATATTTTGGGTGTTGCTGATCGCTTACACCCGAGTATAACACATAACTTGTCATCACGAATGCAAGGAAACGCTTATAGCGTTTCTTTAACAGTTTGTAGTTAAAAAGAAAATTTGCGCTCCCGGTATCCATTCTTTTTTTTTCACTACTAGACTATGGCATCTTTTATTTCATAAAAATAAATATTTGTTGTTAAGCTAGTATTTAATTTTAGCATTATTATGGTTCTGTACCTCAAAAGGAAAAAATGGAACCCTTATTTATAGGATCACTTTGTTGTCTGTCTGTCAAGAATCTCAGGATCGCCTGGAGGTATCGAGTTGAAATTAAGACCATATATTCAAGTCTTCCCTTGAAAACTTTCATCCCTTCAAGATGTAAAAAAATCATACTTCTAAATTTAAGTAAAAAAAAGATACGGCCGTTTATGCCACAAAAAACGTATAGTTCGACACTCTCAAGGGAATCAAAGTTTATAAGGTACTCCGTTGACCTAAAACTATGAAATTTGGCAAGTAATATCGTCTTATACTACAACTACAGGGAAAAATCAGAAAACTAAACATTTATAATTAAATTATAAAAAATATAGTCGTTATTTAAATTACGTAATCAATCATCGAAACTATCGGTACAAATTTGTACAGAACCCTCCGCGAGCGAGTCTCACTCGCATTTGTATGATTTTTTAAGCATGTAACCTCTTTAATATTTAAATAGAAATAAAGTGCATGGAGATTGTATTTCATTTTAGCATTTTAGGTCTGGAGCAGTTGAGCTATCTATAGATCGTTTGCAGCGGTTTAGATGATTCAACCGTTTTTTCTGTATTTTAGTCTTATATATTATTTCTGTTATTAAAGACACTTTGCCCAGTTTTAGTATATTTTAGTAAAAAGGGTGTTTGATAATATACGCACAAAAAATGAACGGGGTTATTTTGATGTGCATAATAAATAAATTTGTGAAATATTTACCATAGAAATGTGAAATTTATTTTGGCATGTAAAAACAAACACTTTATTAAACTTATGTTGTGCTATTGCATAATGCTTGCCATCTAACCACAGATACCGTATTGGTGAATTCTCGAGATATCTCTTGGCGTCTCTTTCTAACTCTTTCAAAACCCGCAGCCATTTCCGAAAGAGATATCAAATCGGCCTTTCTTTTTGGATGTCGACTGCAAGAGTAGGCAGTAAGTTTTAAATCGAATTAATCACCTAAACTTAGTCGATTTTCTTTAAAATTTGATAATATAACTACTTAGTAGTTTTTTTTTTTTTGATAAGTATTTTTTAATGTTTTGGGAAATCGTCACTTAAACATCGTCAGTATATAACCAAACACCCTGTATATGAATGCAATGAGCCTCATTTTATTTTCAAATTTACTTTTTTGTTTTTGCGCGATTGCGGAAATGATTTACGATGGCCAACTTACAAAGCACGAGTTATGAAAAAATTATAACAAAAAATAAATTATATACCTTTACTTAGACCCCTCAGTCGATGGACAAACTTTATAACCTTCTTTATACATAAAAATCCCAAGTTTCAGCTCAACGGGAAAAGTAATAGGGGATCTTTTAAGAAAATCCGCCTAGCCCGGGATTTTCTTATGCGAAAATAGGTTCAAACGAGTTTGCCTAGCTTAAAGGCTTGAAGGTTCTAAGGAAATTAGATTTTCCAATGGGAAAGTTCATAGGGCCCAAATTCATTGAAGCTGAAATTTCGGTTTGAGCATTTACTAACATTGATTACTTTATATTGCTTCTGCTCTACTTCACATACTTAGATACATACAAACTTCCGCCCGCGGGTTCGCACGCGCTGTAACTTATTATCAATGTTATACTACATGTTTTGTTATGTACGACTTAAATGGAAACACGGGTAGGGCTATAGTACTAATAGTATTGTTGTAAAATAGGTTTTTTTCAAATTCATTACCATACAAAACTTTAAATTTTCAAACAAGCTTAATATCAAGTCCTAAAATATCAATGAAACATCCTGTATAAAATAGGTAAAAGAATCATATTAATTCGTATATAAGCAATAAGCAGGTTACTGGCTGAGCGGCATCGTCGCAAAGGCGCCACCGAGTTTCGTTAATTTTTTTTATTGGAAATTTATAGATTACTGGATAAATTCAAGCTTTAAAATCTGTTAATACTATTCCGGATGTGTGTTTTAAATTAATGTTGTACATTACAAAACCGGTTGTATAAGTTTAATTAAAAACTGAAACCCATATCTATGTCCATGGTAATCTACGTTACCCGCACTATGATAACGAATCGATTGACACCTCATTTATTAAAATCGAATGAGTAGTTTAGGCGCTACGGTGGAACATAGCTAAATACAATCAAACATACATACATAGATACTAAATACATGGACTGTGTTCCGTATCGGAATTGATTGAAAGTAGATTACACAATTTGGAGGGTACAGCAAAACCTCATTTTCTGGATATATCCTCATTGACTGAGCAAAGCGACATACCAAGGTAACTGTCAGCGCGTCTCTACGGGCCGACCAGTTCTCACGTGCCTCCCTCATTGCAAGCACCTACCAAATAATTGATCAAGCGAAACTAGATCTCCAAATTAACTTGGGCAAATCGGCGTTGTATGTATGTACGTATGTATATTGTATGTTTGTTTGTTTGTCCGAGGACAACTTTCGAAGCGTTTATCCGATCATCGTGAAATTTGGTTTATAGGTGTGATTATAGATCTAGATAGATAGATAGATTATAGGTGTAGCGATGGCACAATTTCAGCGTAACTAAATGAGCTAAAAATGGGGGGGGGGGGGGTTGTAGAGATATAGAACTATCCGGGCACGTGGCACGTCTAATAAAAGGTCTTTGAGTACATTGTACATTTTGTCTCCCTTTATAGTTTAAATGTTGTAGTTATTAAGTTATTAGCCATAATAAAAACTGAAATTTTACAAAATTCACAGGATACACCAGCGGACCCCACGGTCTGAAATCCAGAATAACTGCAATTTCTACCCCGAAAAAGTATAACCAATTAATATGAACACCCGTTACCTGTAATTTCAATAAAACTGTAGGTCAAGTTATTTGGTTATTCATTCCGTGGCACTATTTTGAGAGTCAAAGATTACCAATAATATATTATTGTTTTTATGGTAGACTCGCGAGATCTCAGTTCGGGGCGAACCACTAGTATAAATAGTGTACAGCGCCGGCCGGCGCCTAAGTGGTAGTTTTCGGGCGTGTTACATCCCTCAAGAAGACTACGTACATCTATCATCAACCAAAGCATCCTATGGACAGAGGAATAGGTTAGTCCGCTGTCGCATCGGCCTTTTATTGAATTCCCGTACAGGCTACTGAAATCATAATCCTTCCTATTGGCTTTGCCGTAGTCGGGTAATAAAATTAGCCTATGTTGGACCAGCCGTTTAGTCGTGAAAACGTTATAAACAGAGACTATACAGAGAGACAGGTTCTTTCGAATTTATAATATTAGTATGAATGTAGCAAGGTGAACGGGTTGCGGGTTCGATCCCCGCGGCAGGACAAATGATTGCATAATATTTAATATGCTAATATTTGTTCCTGGACTGGGTGTTGTGGTACTTAGGTCCTAGGTACTATCATGGTTCTCGCCGTCTCGATACAGACGATATTAGGGAATGCTTTGAAAGAGTACTGTACCATACTAAACAATGCGTAATTTGGGTGTTTCAGAAGAAAATGAAAAAAAAAATTGGTCAAGCAATAAACAGTTATCTATCTATTTCATTTTTAATTATTGACCTCTGTAGCGCAATGGGCAAATAGCCGACTGAGACGCGGAACGTTGAGGGTTCGATTACCGCAGCAGGACATGGTCTGCAGTATGTATTTACAAAAATAAATTACATAAGTATTCTGTCAGTTATCTGGTTCCCATAGCTTTGCTTAGTTTGGGGCTAGATAGCGTTGTATGAAATATCCAGCGTTATTTAATTATTTTTTAAATTAAAGAGTTGGCGAACGCTGTTATTTTAAAATGGTGGACGCTGCTGCCCATCCCTCAACTTTTCCCCTAGCCGCCTCTTACGACACCCACGGGACGAAATGGGGGAGCATATTATTAAGCCGGACAACCACGGCAACGGCTGCAAAGACGGCCTGTTAAAAGTTGTTGGGAGCCGTTGGGTGCAGGCCTTACAAGATCGGTCGCTCTAGAAATCTATGGGGGAGGCTTATGTTCAGCAGTGATGATGATGATGATGATTTATTTATTTATATTTACCTGTGACTAGAATGCATCTTCGTAGATACAAGTACTGCAGCGAAGGACAGGTGTGCAGCAAGGCACAGAGACCTGCATCGGTGACATTACCACAATCTGTCAGGTCTATGTACTCCACTGGTGGTCTCCTGGCCCCCAGACGTGGCTCCAGCCACGCCCATTCCGGCCAGTCCACGTTTGGGCAGCCTGAAAATTATTATAAACTTACAATAGTCTTAGATAATTAAAGGGAAGGCACTAACTATGAAGATACAAGTTGCTAACAATTTAGTTTGGTAGAAAGGGCTCTAATTAAGTGTATACATATTTGAGTAATAAAATTTTTTTTTGGGAGACTTGTGCAATGATGCTTTTTATTCAGTATTCAGTATTTTATTGCGTTCATACAAAGTGGATTAAAATGTTACATATCAGAGATTATTAACTAGTCAAGAGTCCAGCACTTCATACGTGCCCTGCAAGTAAGGGTGTAGCAATGTTAAAGCTATAGGAGGCAGGTATAATGGAATCAAAGTTGACCGATTTTATGTTTTGAATTTGATTGCTTAATGAAATCATTATTATAGAAAATTATTTACATGTCTTGTCGTTAAAAAAGTCGTCTAGTGTGTAGTAACTCTTTTCCATTAGTATATATTAGGTTGGGGAAAAAGTTTTTTCGCATTTTTCGCACCGAACCACGGTTTCATTACGTCGTAATAAAGAATCACAAATGAGTACACGGTTCATTAGGTTTTTTTCAGTGAGCTCGTGGGGTACCCAAATATCGAGCTTTTTTGTGTGCCCAGTTTCTTTCAAATGCGCCAAAACTGTGTTGTGGTCAATTCCCAGTTCTTCAGCTTACGACGTAACTACTGATATGCCGATCTTGCTCCACTTTTTCAAAAATGGCATCAAATTTATCCGTAATAGGGCGACCAGAGCGACGTGCATCTTTGACATCAAAATTTCCGGATCGAAAACGCTTAAACCAACTTTGTGCTACTCTCACTGACATGACACTGCACTAGGTCCATAAACATCGCAAATTTTTTTCGCGGCTGCGTTTCATTTTTACTTTATTTGTAGTAAAATTTTAAAATGTAATGAATTTCTTCATTAGATTCACTCATCTTTACAGTACGAAAAACAAATAAAAATCACACATTTTCCTAATTTGAATTTGGAATTGTCTTCTTTAAAATTTAAACTTTGAATGATACCAAAACCAGCCAGATACAAATAGTATAGCCAAAGAGATTTTATTACAAGTTCATACATACTATAATGCGAAAAGACTTTTTCCCCAACCCATTATTTTAATCTATGTTCAAAGATGATGTCGTTTTCTTGTGCCATTACATTCGGACCCGAGCTGTGCATTTTTAATGTTGATGTGGGTAGTTCCAGGTTGTACTTGCATTGAAAGCGACGTGGTAGGTGTCTTTTTTTGAAAAAATTGCGGGTAGTTTTTAACGAATTTACACATTTCTAATACGTATATTGAGCTTATACGTATTTAATGGCTAAATATGAGAGAGTTGCCAAATCATACAAATACGTCAAATTAAAACATGTTTAGTCGCTAAATACGTTTAAGAATAGTTGTGCAAGCCAGCCTTATAAGACATCATGTCTATTGGGGTATTGTATATTTTTTTTTTTCAATAATTATGATGGATTGTATCAATTCAAAGATAATAAGCACAAAGCATTTGTGGTTACAAAAAGGTCCTTTATTGTGTTTATGTGCTGGTTGCGACAACCAGCGCTGGTTTTCCGTTAAGGCCATTGTTTTTGTAAGTATTTCGTCATATATACGTAGCATTAATATTGGTTGAGACATGGGTTTTATTGACGAAACCCGCGCGCGAAGCCCCGGCTGAACCTATTATTACACATTTTTAATCGTCATTGTACGCAAAAACGCTGCACACTGTTTTCTAATTCACCCTCTAAGGCGAGATAAATAAAATCTTCTATTAGAGGAGTAAAGTTCTTTTATTTAGAACCCTTAAATCCTCTTATTCATGAACCTAATTCGCCCGAATACCCCCCTAAGAAGTAAGTAAACAAATAAGAGTCTAAATAACAAATAGACCTACTTTCTTCGCTCTAGAGATAAATCTCTTAATATAAATTACTGTGTTATCACAGGCGTTCACTCGAGCCTAGATCTTAGGGGCTAGGTACTCCTTCAAAGCACTGACAGTAATTTATTCAGTAGTAGACCTAATTTTACACGCGGTTTTGTCTGCAAAGCGTGAAAATACCAAACAACATAAAAGGAAGGCACGATATTTTGGAACCGACACGTTAGATATTTACTATATATCTACACTGCCATGCGTTTATCTTGGGCTTACAGGTGCTTTAAGTGCCTGTGATTTCACTGGTACCCATACCTTCAAATCGAAATAACGATGCTGCTTGGCAGCAGAAATAGATATGGTGGTAGTACTTTCCGTTGCCCTTCCTCTGGGCCCTTTACCGAGAGATACTTACTACTGAAATTGTCCCGATATTCCGGAAAGCTACGCAACTATCCGTCAATATCCAACCCTCATAAAAAGATTTCACCTTTTTCCATGATCATAGCCCTCAAGCCCCAAAACTGGAACAAATCTTTGCTTTCTTTGTTATTTTTTTCTTGTTTGTTTACCTATTTTGTTTATGATCGGGGGCCCAATTCTGCTAATTTATAAGAAAAACTATTATGGAGCCATACCATTGTTAAACAATTATGATTGTTATTCCTGTCATAAGCTGCCAAACGTTCAATGGGGTTGTCATAGCAACGGCGGTCATTGAAAAAAGATTGTGTTAGTAGAATACCAAAAGGTATCTATAGTGGCGATTTTTCAACGATACCATAGTCATAGTGAAGCGATTGGTTTAGTAGAATTGGGGCCCTGTTCTGTATTTCTTTGTGTGCTAAATAAATATATTTTATTCTATTATAGCTATGCAAACATTTTGTCCCGCGCCTTTTGCAGTCGGCTATTTGCCCACCATGTCTGCCATTAGAGGTCGTCTAATTTTTTTTAATACTTTGATTTATATTATTTTCTCTTGTTTATTTTTCTCTTTCTCTTGTGTTGGTTTGTTTTTAACCACCGATGCAAAAAGAGAAATGTTATAATATAAGTTTGAAGCCTATATAATCTGGCTGTGTGTGGCTGTCTGTGGTATCGTAGCTCCAAACGGATGGATAGATTTGGGCGGGGTTTTTTTAATAGAAAGCTGGCTTATCTGGTTTGGTTCTTAGCTATGTCAGATTTAACCCCCAGCGCAAAAAGTTGAGTCGGGAGTTTTAGTTTCTTTGTATAAATTTGTTAGAAGAAACGAATGGAAAAGATGGAGGGACGATCCCACTAACTTCCAAGTGGATTGGACCATCTTGGCGCTGGAAAGAATGTGGGCCTTTGCCCAGCAGTGGTACATAGAGGGCTAAATATAATAATTTATAAAAATAATTTTACTTTTTGTACGATAGTTAAGCTGTTATAGATAATTAAGGTGTGATATTGTTAGAAGAGAGTGCCGAGATAAACATACAAACACTATTCTTTTAAGCAAGTATTTTGGACCCTTGGAAACCCCTAGGGTTTTGGCCTGCCCATCAATTATTCTACTTAGATCCAACATAGCTCACTTAGATCCAACTTTATCAGGAAACGAATTACTAGGGTCAAAGTACCTAAATAGAATAGACGTTATTTGACTGTACATGCCGAGTTTCAACTTTATTACAAAACAAATTACTCTAGATAAAGTAAATAAACGTTAAGGTGGTACGTAAACGAGCAGAAATGTCTAAACATATACGTATCGAATTTGTTACGTCTTATTAACGTCGCAAAATCAATAAAATTGCACACTTTCGTTAGAAAAGATACAATAATTCGAAAAAAAAACACTTTATAATGACATATGAAATAATAAAAATAAATTAAAAAATATTGCTGGACATTTCACACAGCGCTATCTAGCCCTAAACTAAGCGGAGTTTGTACTATGGGAACTAGATAACTGATATAATACTTATATACTTTTTTTTGTAAATACATAGTTATAGTATATAGAAAAACTACCAGACCAAGAACAAATATCTGTAGATCATACAAACATTTGTTCTGCGGTGGGAATCGAACCCGCGACCTCCTGCGTCTCAGCCGGCTATTCGCCCACTGCGCCACGGAGGTCGTCAAGATGAAAATGATGAATAATTAAATATTATGAATGAAAGTGTGCAATTTTATTGATTTTGCGACTAATTCGATACACATATGTTTAGACATTTCTGCTGTTCAGTTATGTAGTGAATCGCCACTAAACGTTTGTAAAGAATCGAATTCTTGTGACATAACTGAATTCCGGGTGGTTTTTTTTGCCGTGATATTTTCTTCAAATGCCTCTTTGACCATCTTTCTCGGTCACCTATTCCACGCCACGAGTGTCAAACTAAACTAACTTATTTTTTAGGGTTCCGGTCAGCGCAACAATATAAATAATGTTAGCGCATGCGCTCACACATCTACACCAACACGAGGTGGCGAAGTGATATTTCGAAAAGAGAAAAAATCTAATCTATAAAAATATCAATGTTCAAAACACCTGGAAAACTTGGTAAAACTACCAAATGACTATGTATAAATAAATAAATGTGTATAAAAGTCAAAACATTTGGTTCTGGCACGGTTCTGCTCGCCTCATGAATATATATGTGTTTATCCAGGGGCCAAACTCTACTAAACTAATCAATTCACTATGACAATGGTATCGTCGCAAAATGACCAGTATAGAATTACCGTTTGGTATTCTATTCACACAATCTTTTTTCAATACCGCCGTTGCTATGACAATCCCATTCATCATTTGTCAGCTTATGACAGGACCAACAATCATAATCGTTATATAATGGTATGGCTCCATAGTCGTTTTCTTATAAAATTAGCATAATTGGGGGTCAAGTGTCTCACCGGTAAGATCGATATGCCTCAACGCAGCCAGGTCTGTGACCAGCGGTGCCATCGACCGCGCATCGATACTGCTTGAGGTGGTGACTGCCAAGTGGGTAAGGTTCCTAAAGGTTGCTGCTAGAAGCTGAGCGCTGGCTACTGTCACCTGGAAAAATATATGTAAAATGAGATGTAAGTGATTAAGCATATTTTATACAAGGGGAAAATTTACAAGACTATCATATGACCTATCATAATTACAGCACGAAGACAGTTGTTTCATCATCATCATCATATCCGGCCATATTAGGGAGAGTTAGTATGTGCGTACCCAATGAATACGTACATCGGCGCAGGCGACCGCGTCTGTTCAAGGTGCCCCGAGGCAGCACCAACTTACTGGACAAAGCGCCTCTGACGCGCACCATGCACACACGCTCAATCTAGTTGCGGAGAACATAGATGTGTTCCATGTTTCTCTGAATGAATTCGCAAAGGCCACATTGTTTATTTTATGTTTGTAAATAAAGTGTAAATTTTAGTAGAATAGGTTAGATTAAGTTAAGTAAGTTGGAAATTAAGTTGACTACATTATTGTGTTAGGTTTAGGCATGTATTGATAGATGTAAGTGGAAATAAATAAATACTAAATACCAACCATAGGACGTTCACTTCTGATCGCCTCCCCCATAGATTTCCAGAGTGACTTCCATATATTACTAGTTCCTAGCTGCAGACTAGAAATGTCTTAAAGGCATTGGCAGTATTGTCATCTAGGCAAGCGTGATACCATCGTAGGCTGCATCATCGCTTACCATCAGGCAAGATCGTGGTCAAACGCTAATCTATAATTTATAAAAAAAATGTTACTGAAAAACAGTCTACTTACAGCACAGTTTTTAGCTCTCCATTCTTTCACAGCGTTAACGCAAGGTCCAGCTCTTGCTCCAGCACACCGTGCTGCCACCTCCAAAGGTCCCGCTGCTCTTATTCTCCTCCAAGCTTCAGGCCTGGTGGTGAGCCTGGTTACCAGCCGCGCCCATCGTCGGCAGACGCGGGCCATCCGGCATAGGTCTGATACCTAGAAACAGTGAAATAAGAATCAGCGAGTGTAAAACAAAACAACACAGCCAGTTCGTCTCTTAGCAAGTTTGCAGCTCTAGCTGGATGATTTTTAAAGGCTATATACAGCATACCATACATATATAACTATATAGCAGACACGCCCAGCAAGTTTTATAATAGCATTCAAGAGCAGGTTGAATGACATTATAGTTAAAAAAGCATACTGCACTGTAAAATAATTTCTGAATAACCAAAATATTATTAATCATGAATTATTATAAATGTATTATTACTGCAATTACATACTTATGATATATTGTCATCTTAATTTTGACATAATTATTATTAATTATGATTTTTATATCTATTTGCTCTACATATTTGATTTGATTATGAATTGTATTCATTTTATTATGAAAAAAATACTATTGTGATATATATTGTATTAATATAAATATGTGTACGCTTAAATTCCAGAACCTGGAATAGTTCTTTAATATAAGTTCAACCATCAATTATATACCTAGGTTCACGAACAATAAAGAATTATGAATTATTATGAACAGAAACTCATTGATAAAGCGAGGCGAGATCAACTGGGGTAAATCGGCGTTGTCTGTATGTCTGTTTGTAGGTATGTATGTAGTTATATATGTTTGTACTCCTGTGACCCTACAGTGCTGAAATTTGGTATGCGTGTGGCATTAGTAACAAAAATATAGGGAAAAGTCTGAAATCCAGAATGACTATAATTTCTACCTCATAAAAGTGTAACTAATTAACATGAACTCCGTTACTTGTAACTTGAATGAAACTGTAGGTTAATTGAGCATTTCGTGGCACTATTTGAATAGTCAAATATGACAAATATATTTTTTTATTTTTATGGGTGACTTGCGAGTCGCGAGGTCTCAGTTCCGGGCTAACCACTAGTTTAAACGAAATGAAACGTTTCAATCATGTGGATTGTAAATATTATAGGAACAAACCATACCTATTCCAGGCATATTATAACTTACACAAAATAAGGCTTTGTCAACGGTAAGACAAATATATTATTAACTTTTGGCGTTGACTTATCCAATAGTATTCAGTGTGGGGCAAAATTGTACCTCATTGAGGGCAGCTACTTTTTCTTTTGCAGTTAAAAGGTTTTGCTCGTAGGTTTATTTTGAAGAAATAAACAAACTTATTTTCGGATTTTTGAAAAAATGTACAGTCAAAGTAACATTCGTCATAAAAACAAAGTTGGTCTCAATCGACTCTATTTCACACTAAAGGGCTTAGCCAAGTTACATTCGATTAGCGATAAGTCCGAAAATGTATGGGATTTGACACATGCTATGGAAATATCACGAGATATATCGACAACAAACCTATGTAGAACTCGAATCGATTCGAAGCGAATGTAACTTGGCTACGGATCCAGGAACACTAACCTTTAGTTTCCTAAGAACAAAATCTTCTAACAACAAAAGAAAAGATAGCTGCCCACAATGAGGTAATATTTTGACCCACCCTTTATATCACCCATACTCAAGCGTACGCGAGGCATCCTGCAGATGATTGTTTCGCGTCGGGACTGCCCCATCCTTACCAAATGGATGCAAATACTCTTAGGTGGCACTCACCTCAAGATAAGAAAGAATCTTAAGCCACAAAGCATCATTGAGCGTCGCATCTCTCTGATGCTGTCGTCTTCTCGGGGGGTGTCCTTCAGCCAGGGTATGGTACCCCTGGTCCAAGCTCAGCTCACTCAGGTCTGCGGCGAGGGACAGTGCTGGCTCGGGGGGTGGTGGAGGGCGTCTCCGAGCCCCACCACACACCCCTGGTCCGGAGCAGCTTCCGGAAGACATTTTGACCCTGGAAAAGAGAAATTTATGGTAATCATTATTATAAATACGGGATTTATCACGTACCGTATTATCGGTGTTTCGACCGACAATGTTTCTGTTAAATTCGTGAACCTTCATCAGGGTGAGTGCGATCCGCTCCGAATAACGTCTCTCTCCGTACTGTAAATGTATGGTGGTGTCAAATTAAAATATAGGTATAGTGCCAACGTTTAGGTTTATACACAAAATGGTACAAAAACTGTATTGTGATCATTAGTGATACCTGAAATTCACATTGATAATATTTTTTAAGTAATAAACAATCTATGTGGATTCTTGCTGCAGATATAAACACCGTTTTGTGCTGCAGAAGAGGCTGTTCGTGCAATTTATAATATGGGCCACAGAGAATCATTACGTCAGAAGTTTAAAGAAATAAATATTATGACATTCCCTTGTCAATACACCTATGAAAATCTGATATTTATTGAAGAAAAATAGCAATAATCATAATTTTAATACTAGAAATAAAGATAAACTCGCTGATGCCACTTGTAGACTCCATAAAGTTAGTAAATCGTTCAAATAGCAAGGTGTACGCTTTTATAACAAACTCCCAAGTGATGTATTATATAAAAATTGTCAATTAATAAATGTAAAACGTACCTAATTATAAAATCTTTATAAAAAGCCTTATATAAAATATCAGATTATTTAGATGATAGAGAAGCTTGGGATTAAAATTGCTCGAACTCATTCAAAAATGTTACAATTTAGACGTAATTTTTTTTTATTATTATTATTTCTAAAAGGATCAATAAAAAAAACAACCAGCCTTGTTTCTTGCCTTTCTTTCCTGGCTTGGTCGCGAAGGAACAGGCAGTAAAATTAACGTTTCAAAATGATCCTTGTGATTTAATTAATAAAAACATTTTGGTTTCAAAATAAAATTCTATTTAATAGGTTGGGGGAAAAGTCTTTTAGTATTTATGAACTTGTAATAAAATATCTTTGGCTATAGGTACTATTTGTATCTGGCTGGTTTTGGTATTATCCAAAGTTTAAATTTTAAAGAAGATAATTCCAAATTCAAATTAGGAAAATGTGTGATTTTTATTTGTTTTTCGTACTGTAAAGATGAGTGAATCTAATGAAGAAATTCGATACATTTTAAAATTTTACTACAAAAAAGGTAAAAATGCAACGCAAGCCGCGAAAAAAATTTGCGATGTTTATGGACCTAGTGCAGTGTCTGTGAGAGCAGCACAAATTTGGTTTAAGCGTTTTCAATCCGGTTTAGATGTCAAATATGCACGTCGCTCTGGTCGCCCTATTACGGATAAAACTGATGCTATTTTTGAAAAAGTGGAGCAAGATCGGCATATCAGTAGTAACGACGTAGCTGAAGAACTGGGAATTGACCACAAAATAGTTTTGGTGCATTTGAAAAAAACTGGGTACACAAAAAAGCTCGATATTTGGGTACCCCACGAGCTCACTGAAAGAAACCTAATGAACCGTGTACTCATTAGTGATTCTTTATTACGATGTAATGAAACCGAACCATTTTTGAAGAAGCTGATAACTGGTGATGAAAAGTGGATCACGTACGACAAGAACGTGCGAAAAAGGTCGTGGTCAAAGGCCGGTCAGGCTTCACAGACTGTGGCGAAACCCGGGTTAACTCGCAACAAGGTGATGCTGTGTGTGTGGTGGGATTGGAAGGGCATTATTCATTATGAGCAGTTACCACCAGGCAGGACCATCGATTCTGAATTCTACTGCGAACAACCGATGAGATTAAAGCAAGAAGTTGATAGAAAGCGGCCGGAATTAATCAACAGAAGGGGTGTGGTTTTTCATCATGATAACGCTAGACCTCACACATCTTTAGCCACTCAGCAAAAATTAAGAAAGTTTGGCTGGGAGGTGTCAATGCATCCGCGCGTTAGTCTTGACCTTGAACCTTCAGATTTCCACCTGTTTCGGTCACTTCAGAATTATTTAGGCAGTGTCAGGTTAACATCACGAGAGGACTGCCAAAACCACTTGTCGCGGTATTTTGATCAGAAGCCCCAAAATTTCTATAGCAATGGGATCATGTCCCTACGTACAAGATGGCAAAAAGTTATCGAACAAAATGGTACCTACATAGTTTAGTTAAATGTAAATAAACTATATTAAAAAATGTTTTGAATTTTCTTAAAAAATGCGAAGAAACTTTTTCCCCAACCTAATTAAACTACAAGTTTCCGTCTATGGCTTCGCACGCGTTGTTTGTCAATAAAAAGTGTCCTGACTCAATCCAGGTCATAATCTAGTAACCTATATCTCAATATAATAAAAATATTTATCAATCAATCTAAAAAAGTATTTATGTACTTAGGTATTTTATCAATTTTCTAGTTTCCATAGTACAAGCTTAGTTTAGTTTGAGGCTGTTAGTTTAGTAAAATGTCCAGCATATTTATTAATTATTATTCATAGACGTGAACATAAAAAAACAGACATAATTGCGTTCGATTTTATAATATTAGTATGGATTTAGTGTTTATTGAAAATCATTCTGACAATTGTAACTTATCAGCCTATTTTGTTTTTCTAGTTATTGCAAATAATTTAATTTATCAAATAATCATAACATGCAAACTCCCTTCAGAACCTAATTATTAGACGAAGACAGAGACATTATGCTGGCATCTATAATAAATGGCTGTTTGTAGAACTGTCGACGTGTCTTGCATAATTAATATCGCAATAAGCATTTAATGTCCATTGAACGCGAGATAAACCCAGTGTTATTACAGGTTTGTACAGTCGGTCGGTCGGTGCGGTTGGTTGAGTTATTGCACGCTTCTCATTTGACTTTGGTCCTGGATTAATAATATCTTCATTTGTATAAATAAGGGGTTGATAGTTTCTACAATACAAGTTCGCAAAGAGCTACTCTGCTAAACGATAAATGATATATCGCAGCAATAGTCATGTCGAACACACTCTAATGAATTAATGACGAATCTGTGGCGTAAGTTATCTAAATAGTTCCGTATCACAAGCTTTGCTCAGTTTGGGGCTACATAGCGCTGTGTGAAATGTTATTGTTCGATTATTATTCATTATTGATCGAGCGAAGCAAGATCTCTAAATCAACTTGGGCAAATCGACGTTGTATGTATGTATGTTTGTTTGTCCGAGGATAACTCGAAGCGTTGAAACTTAATACATACGTAGGTAGTGATGGCACAATTTCGGTGTAACTAAATGACCCAAAAATATTTTGGGGGGGTTTTGAGATATTGGGATTAAAGGGGGTAAAAAATGAAACTAAGACTATTAGGTCAAACGGGACGTTAAATGAAAGGTATTCATTAGTACATTTGGCCTCCGTTTTTATTTTTAGTAAAGTACTTATAGTTTTTGAGTTATTAGTCATAGTGCTGAGTCCAGTGACCCCACAGTGCTGTAATTTGGTATGCGTGTAACTTAAATGACACAAATATAGGCAACAGTCTGAAATCCAGAATAACTGCAATTTGTACCCAAAAAGTAGAAACACATAACATGAACTCCCGATACCTGTAATTTGAATGAAACTGAAGGTCAAGTTGGTTGGTTATTTATTTCGTGGCACTATTTTGATAATCAAAGATTTCAAATAGGTAATATTTTTTTGTTTTAATCGGAGACACGCGAGATCTCAGTTCGGGGCAAACCACTAGTTATTATATTATTTTAATGAATAAGAAATCTTTATTATACCTTACAAGAACAAATAATTGTAGACTAGGCACCCAGTAGGCGAAAAGACGACCCGATAAAGGATACTGGGAGCTGTTGGGTGCAGATCGCACAAGATCGGTTGCTCTAGAAGTCTATGGGGAAGGCCTATGTTTAGTAGTGGTAGGCTACGGCTTATTTGATGATGATGATGATGAGACCGCCAAGGCAATATATGTTCGCGCGTAAATGATGTAGCAGATTATGGCCCACAGACTTTTTTGAAGCTCGATGTGTGTTATTATGGCTGTAAGTACTGTAAATTCGTATGAGCTAGTGGCCAACCCTATTTTAGAAATTTTTAGGCCGTCTAGCTGCCTTCAGGTGGCCTTAATGACTTTTATAATCGAGACCAACATTTTACATACCCGCCATAGCATAGAAGCACTCAGCTGAACTGGAACGAATGACTGGTTTACACGATCGAAGTCAAGTAGCGAATTAAGTAGAAAAGTACCAACTCGCTACTGTCTACTTCGCTACTGTCCGAAAACAAGCCGTTTACACGCAGACAAGTAGAGAAGTATCAACTTAACTCGCTACTGTACATCGATCGTGTAAACCAGCCAGCAGCGGTGGCAGAGCGTATGACGGGATCCCAGCATGTGCTCTGCTCGCTCTTTTGTCTTTCGGCTTTCATCCAGTAGAACTGCCAATGGCACATGCCACGGCTCTCGTGCCGCCGGTAGGGTTTTTTCCGCTTGCAACATTCTGAAGTCGCCGGGCTAACTTTTCGGCTCAAACCTAGCGGGTCGGGCTGCTGGACCGGAGACTTTGGTTTGTAGAGGCCTTGGGGCTGCTCTTGCCAAGGTCTTATTGGTTGATGGTCATAATTGTCACTCCTATACAGGCCCTGTAGTCATTAAAGGATCAAACTTACCTAATAACTGGCTCTGCTAGAGGCCTTTGAAGAATACAGTCATCACCGCTACTATAGAAACCAGAAATCAATAACAAAAAGCAGTTGGTGTCATTTTTCCCATAACAAGACACTTGGCTCCTATTCCCAAGAAACCAAAGTAACATTTCGAATAAAACCAACAGAAACTACAAAAAAGCTACAAGCGACTGTACTTGGATGAGGACTGCTGACCTTATTTTGCAATTAAGCACGATTGTCTTCACAATGGAGGAATAAATTAAATGACTTTGTCATTCGCGGCTCTGTCTCGTCTGATCGTGACATTATAGACTGCACTAGCTTTTGTGTTTGGTTGTGCCTCCGTGGTGCCAAGACCAAGATATCTTTACCAATAGATATTGTCTGTTAGAAAAGGTGAAAATAAAGCATAATTTACTCACGAGCCTTAATTTACGAGTCTCCCGATATTTCAGCACAATATTGCACATTTTTATAAAAAACCATATGCGATTTATGTCTCTTAATTATGCAACCTTCAACTAGGGCAAAGTAAATTAAACACTTTATCTATGTACTTACTACACGAAAAGATAATATTTTAATTAGTGTTATGTACATATCATAAAATTCAATAATTGAACACATAATCATTAAGAGATCTTTTTAAAGTTCTAACTGTTCTAAGCCATCCTCGCAACATTCCATTTTTTAAATACGCGCCAACCGGTTTTCTTTTTAAAGAGGTTCGTTCTACGTAGTATTGCCAACAATTGAGAGTTTGTATTTATTTATCGATTGAAGGTATTTTTTTAATTGGAGATCGCGTTATTTAATATCTGTAAATTCTAAATTATCGCTTGTTTTATCACCAAAAGTCGCCGGTAGCTATATATTATTAAAACTAGATATATACGTGGGAGTCCATTAAAATAATAATTAATTATAGGTCGTTTCGATTATAATTGAGCACCCACGCGAATTATATTAAAGTTATCGATAATTTGGTGAAACTAATTTGATAGTTAATGGCATTATCTGGATCATTAATTTTGTGGTAATTTATCAATGTTTGACAACCTAATTAGATACAGCTTTTATTTCTTTTTTAGATCTCTTATTAAAAAAATACAAAAGCATGCAACCTTTATGTTGGAATTTTGATTAAAAGGTTTAGAACAATTTGTTATTACAAGACGCGCAATTGCCTGTGAAAAAAGCGTGGTTTGTTGATATGTACGCACGCAAGAAGTTATACTTCTTTGACGGGAATAAATAGTAGGTATACTATGTCATATCCACACAACTTGGATAACTTCAGATCGTAAAAACTAACTTCATGGTGTTATGTATCACACAACTTCCATCACATGCTGAAAATACATTGATCTGTTTCTCCTAACTCGTCAAAAGGAAGAATAATTTCAAAAATAATTGACAGAATGTTGTATTGTCATTTAAACTTTCACTGTGTTCACTATTTGCCCTAAAAACACACACACAATGATTTGTGAGTTTTAAATATCCCGATATTTCGACGCAGTCGCATGCGCCATGATCACGGGTAAACTGCAGTCTTTGCGAGTGGATGGCTATTGGCAGATATAACGATCTACCCTCTTTCTTAGTCTCTTGTTAGGAATGAATTCTCTAATACTATTACTACCACCGGTTTTATTCTCGATCATACACACAAATTATGGTAAATATCCCGTTTTTAGTTCAGATAGAGTTCATAACCATGATAGTTTCAAAAGTTGTCACTGTGTTATTTCACTTTTTGTGCAAAAGGAGCCAATAAAATCACGTCAAAATGGTATACCTACGTCATCTACGTGTGTTACTATTGGTTGATATAACACATCTCGTCTCCGCTCAGCTTCGGTGGATAGCCTTTAGTATAATATGTATGAAGGATTGCTCTGCCATGAAACTTGGCTTAACGTCACAGCTCAATACATCAACCCGGCACCCGACCCGCACCGCCTCGCCGCTCAGCGTTCACTCGTTGACAGCGGGTAGGCCACGGGTGGACGCCTCGTTATTACCAATGAACGCCACGTGGTCAACCAGTGGTCCTCGTGCGGTCAACGGGTGGACGCCGCATGGTCAGCCAGTGGACCTGGCGCGGTCAACGGATGGACGTCGCGTGGTCACTAAGATCATACAATAAAGTATATTTTGGAACTTCTTCGATAAGTCTTTCTTTATTCATTTTTAAAGCATAAACCATACGTCCGATACGTTAGAAAGAAAGGCTGGAAATGACGGTTAGGCGGGAAACGAAGCATCGCCAGCACATTGAGCTCGCGTGAATCACTCGCTGGACACGCGTGGTCAACGCGCGGGCCGCGCGTGGTCACCGAGTGGTCAACTCGTCGTCCGCGCGTGAACGGCATATGCCCGAGGCGATCCGGAGGTGATGTAGTGAGCACACGTCTATACAATTTCATATAAAGAATACTAACCCACCAAGACGAGGCGGTGCGGGTCGGGTGCCGGGTTGATGCAGTGAGCTGTGATCTTTAGTCTTGAAAAGGAGTATATGATACTGGAGGTACCGTCGTTGGCGCCAACATTCTAACCCACGCTCGCCCTTGTAACATGACAGTATCATGATCCCTCTCACTCCAATCACAACATTGCTATCATTATTACTAAATACCATGCATTAACTTCAGCAGTTCATTTTGTACTGAATACCTTATATCCTCGTTATTTCTATAGCAATATTCTAAGTTTACTTACTATCAGAAAAGTTTTAAGCGAAAGTGGTATCGATGCATAGCATAAATCAGATTTTTGTAGGAAAAGAAAGATATACGGCTACACATAAAGCTATATTTTCCAGTATAAACTGGCCTCTCATTATACGGAAAGCCTACAAAATGCGAGGTCAGCTTATACTGGAAATTTATAGTTTGATTGATTTGCGCTTCGAATTGTTAAAAGAGGCGTGCCATATTGCAAAACTTTATCAGCCACATTCGATAGGATCAACAACTTTTTATTAAACCCGCGGCTTCAATAAAAACTAGCATATGCCTCATCCAGGTTATCTGTTTATCTACAGCATTTTACTCATGAAAACGTTAATAAGAGCGAGACAGAGTTAATTTCGAATTTATATTATTAGTATACCTATATTTCTAAAGCAAACTTTGATTGCTACAGCTGGCTATGCCATCTAAACTACTGTTTATCGAACTAAGTAAGTGTTTATAACACTGATTACTTCTCTATGCTGTTTTATCTATAACTCATCATCAAGATATCAACTCTGATACATAAATCACATCTTTGGTATAATTGCGTCGCTAGCCAATAATATCTACCGCAGAGTATAAAGGCGTATAAATCATAAAAGCGCACGCAATGTCACACAAGATATCGTTGCCCGATCGAAAGTTATGTCGACTGTGATCGTGATTTATAGTTGTTAAATTGTAATAGTCTAATTAGCAACTCGTCGAAACATCGTAAAATAAATTAGCCGGTCAAACATGACCGCCCTAGAAAAAATATCGCAATTGAACAAGTTTTTAACAAAAATATAACAGACACAACCAAACTACTGAACTTTTTTTAAGCTAGATGGAGATGAAAGAAGCCTATGGCCCACCTGATATTAAGTGGTAACCATCGCCTATATAGGTAACAGAGAATTGCCTCGTAGATCATGGGACCAATCTGAAAGTAAATCCTTTCAAATAAAAAAATAATTATCCAAATCGGTTGATAAATGACGGAGTTCTGAGGTACATTTATGTATACTAGGAAATGTCAAATCAGAATAGATAGTAAATCACTCTAACAGAAAAAAAACAGTTAGGTACAAACAGTAGGTACCTACAATACAAAATAAATAGTCACAGTGCTTCGTCAATATCATAATAGCTTCCGCCAGCGGCTTTGCACGTGTTGTTTGTCAACAAAAAGTAGCATATGTGATAATCCAGGTTATAATCTACGTACGTACCAAATTTCATCGAAATCGGTTCCGCCGTTACGACGTGATTGAGTAACAAACAAACATCCAAACTTTTGCATTTATAATATTAGTGTGATGATAATTTCCTTATTTTGCCTCTTTCATTTAGAGTCCAGATATAAATACTATAATGAATGACACTATGATGTTCAAAGAAACTTCATGCAGGTTCGTTTTGAAACCACGACCTCCCATTTCATAACCAACGCTTCCTCACCGCAGAGAAAATAACAGGACAAACGAACGGACAGACAATAACATTGTGATTATTTTATACAGGGTGAAAGTTGAGATAAGGCATAATCGACAGGCACTTACAATAAAAAAAAGAACTTTTTTAAAATTAAAATCACGAGGATCCCTTTGAAACGTGAATTTTACTGACTACGAGTGTTCCTTTGCGACTAAGCCAGGAAACAAAACTGGTTGGCACTAAGTAGTGCAAGGCAAAACCACTAGAACTATTATTGGCCGTTTTTCACCAAAGTGGACAGAGGAGAGATGATTCAAGCAATAGAATCACATCAAAATCGTATTACGTCATCTACGTGGCGTTACTATTGGTTGATTTCACTTATCTCCGTTCCGGTCTGCTTTGATAAAAACTGGCCCTTATTGACACTACACGCAGCGCTATCTAGCCACAAAGCAAAAATGAACAAAGGAAATATAAATTAGAAATTAAAATTATTAAATAAAATAAAAGTTTGTACTATGGGAACCAGATAACTGATATACTACTTACTAGTTTCCACCCGCGGCTTCGCACGCGTGTTTTGTCAATGAAAAGTAGCCTAATAATCTAATCATATCTATTAATAATAATCTGTCGACATACCAAATTTCATTGAAATTAAATAGTTCAGCCGTTATGAAGTGATTGAGTAACAAACAAACATCCAAACTTTCGCATTCATAGTAATAGTGTACCCACTTTTTATTAAACACCCGGAACAAATATCTGCAGATCATGCAAATATTTGTTCCGTGGTGGGAATTGAACCTGCAACCTCCTGCTTCTCAGCCGGATAGTCGCCCACTGCGCCACGGAGGTCATCAGACTTACGTTGTTCCTATGTAATTGTCTTGTTTTATGGGATGCAAATAAGGTACGGAACACTTTACCATCGTCTGTTTTTCCTAAAGAATACAATCCGGGCCTCTTTAAGGTAAGAGTAAATAGGTTTTTTCTATATCTTCGTGCTTCATCTTAGACCACACCATCGTTTACAATCAGGTGAGATTGTGGTCAAACTCACCTGATGGTACTCACAAGATGCGCAGTTAAAAAAAACTTTCCACCCTGTATGAGATACGGCACGAAAACCCTATTTGAATTTTAAAATCATAACTACCTTTCCACATCACGGGTTTATACCTAAGGTGGGAGATAGTGATCATTTTGTGTTCACATTCCGTCCTGTGCATTTAAGTTATGTTATACTCTGTGAAAATATTCATGGATAGTATAGTAGTATTTTATTACTTATATACTATTCATGTAGTATTTTATAAAATATTAATAATGGCCACTCAATCAATACTGACCATAACTGAACTTGTACAAAAGCGGCGTCTATGAGGGCCATATCTCTCTTTAATTACACCGTCAATATTCTAGACCATCGCCATCAGTTCAAAACGTAATGGCTAAGGCATGTCACGAATGTCAAAAGATAGGCAGCTTTTCAGAATTTTTTTAAAGAGCTGGGTCACTTCTGGTCTTTTTTTTTCGCCTATTTTTGCCGCCAAGCAGCACTGCTTTTTCTAAATTGTTCAGCTGTTTTCTTCTTTGACATGGGTCAGAGACTTTTTCAGCTAAACATTTGACACTCGGGCGATTTTATCTGTATGGTTATGACAAAAGTAATTATTGTACATCCTGTCAATCCCACGTAGTTTGTTTTCTTTTAGTGATGTGTGTATTATTTTATTTATATATATTGATGCATTCCTGTGTTTCAGTTTGAAGGGTATTGTTGCCGGTGAAATTACAGGCACATGAGACTACACATGTATGCCTCAAGTTGATAGACGCTAGGCAGTGCATCGTAGAGCACGTTTCTAATGTGCGTGACCTACGAGGCAGTACTTCGTTGCAGGCGATGGTTACCACGTAACATCAGGTGGGCCATATCCTTGTTCCATCTCCAAGTCGTATAAAAAAAACAATCATTATGAGCGGGATGCCAGTTGCCACTGAAAGGCCACTGGCGTTATTTTGTTCCAGTTGTATATTTGTTTTCAAGCTGTTTTAATTAGTGGGTGGATATCCGTGATTCAATCAAAGAGGCTCTAACGGAAGACCAGCGCTTGGTAGCCGTAGCAACCCAGCACATGCTGAGTTAGAGCCTTTTTGTGATACTCGCTTAGGGTACGATGATGAGACACACACTCTGCAATGTTGTTTTTATTATGTATTTTATGCTATTTATTGTAAGTTCGCTTTTCTTTATTTTTTTATTAGCTTCCGCCAGCGGCTTCGCACGCTTTTTTTGACAACAAAAAGTAGCCTATGTGTTAATCCAGTTTATAATCTACGTGCATACCAAATTTCACGGTATGTAGGTACGTAGATTGAGTAACAAACATCCAAACTTTCGCATTTATAATATTAGTGTGATTTATGTCTCCTGTGTGTGATTGATTCGTTCGAGTAGGTACTATTGCTGTTGTCACAAATAAATGTTTTTTAACTTGATTTGAGAGCCCTCCTTTGGCAAAAGTTTTTGCGTGACATCATAACTATCAGAATAAATTCAAAAATAACTCTTTCTATGCGTCTGTCTGTTTGTTTGTTACGTTTGCAAAACTAAACGGCTTGCCGGTTACTAAAAAATTTGGTATGTAGATAGATAATGACCAGGATTAAGCCACTTTACATAGGCTACTTTTAACCTACCTTCGTGGAAGAGGTATATATCCATTTTGTAAGTTGTTTTTGTCTGTAATCTATTTGTGTACAATGAAGAATAAAGGAGGATAATGTTTCTATTGGCAAACAACGCGTGCGAAGCCGCAGGCGGGTTAATTGTTGGGCCATATAAATAGAGACAATATTTACCAAACCCAAAAAACCTTTCAATGGTGCAAAGGAAGAAAAAATACATTTATTTGCAGATATAACAAAACAAAGACATACACAGTATATAAAAAAGATAGCACGGTAATATAAGAAACAAAAATTAAAATTAAAAAAGTGGTGTCACGGCCCGCCCGGCACATTTACAACATTTAAATTGATGGTTATTGTAAGAATTTATAATTAAGGAAACCGTTCATAATCATCTTATCTTATCATTTTTTTCCTAACCTGTAACTGTCCCACTGCTGGGCAAAGGTCTCTCCCAATTATTTCCACCCCTCTCGATCCCTGGCCAACTCTACCCAAACACTGTAGAAGACATCTAGGTCTTCTGTCGTTTACAGGTATCCATCCTGTGATTCCTTTTGCCCATCTATCTTATTCCATGCGGGTCAGGTGGCCCACCCACCCACTCCCATTTCACCTAGGCTGCCTTGCGACCTACATCAGCATCATACAATACGTACTTTTGACTTTTGACAATTATAGATACACGACATCTTACCCTAAAAAATTAAATAAAATAATAATAATAAATCTTACCCTAATTCTATTGGACACATGCCGTCACGGCGTAATGTTCTTACTCCAAAGCGCGCCAATAGATGTTTCACATTAAAAATGTGGCTTAACTAGTTTCTCAAACAGAACAAAGACAATGCTGGCTACGTAAAAGCAAACCAGCTTCTATTTATTTGACTGTGGTGTTGTAGTAGGGCCGACGCGACGTGGGCAGTTGATATACAGGGCCATAGACGTTTAGTGCCCAAGTCGAAGGTATTTACGGCCTTCGAACAAATTACACTAATATTAATGGGAGTCCAATTATAGGGTCATTTTCGATCAGTGACTAAATTAAAAGGCAAGGGTTGGTGTGGGTATTGTCATATTCATTTTATAAGTTTGTTAATTAACGTAACTAAACATTTTGTTTTAGGACTATGATCAGTTCGACCGACTTGATCCTAGATCCTCGTACGTGCTCTGGTTGCGTGCGCCTGTTATAGCTTATTATACGAAACTTAACTTCTATGCCCATCTATTTTGTGTAGACGTTTTATGGTTGATAAAAGGTAGTTTGGGGCAAGTAACAAAACCAACCTGTACCTAATAGGTAACCAACGCTGTGTCCGTGAAATCGGTACCACGATCATAATCTAATTTCTCAGTAACTTGGATTAAATTAAAATCAGGTTGTAATTCAGGGCCTAGATGGGGCATACGTTGTTTTATTTAAATCAATAAAAACTAGTTTCTACAATTGGTTACTTACTATGTCTTGTGATATAACAAGATGGAGGACAACACGTTTTAAGTTGAGCTTATTGATCCCCAGTATTTTAAATGAATATGCCGAAAATTGATCGAAAATTTCTATACATCTAAACTGATATACATAGTTGAAATATAGCTGTAGATGTCATCACATTACCCTGCTAAAACCTAAACCACATTGAAGAAAATAATAAATTTTATTATTTTCATCATAGACCAGAGATCATAGATTTCCAAAGCAACTGATCCTATGCGGCCCGCAAACAACGGCTCCCAGCAACTTTTATCAGGTCCTCTTTCCATCTAGAGCCATCCTACGCTGAACTTTTAGTGCGTGGTCTCCACTCAAAACCTTTCTACCTCAACGACCGCCAGTTCTTCGAGCTATATGCCCCGTTCACTGCCATTTCTGCTTGCTCATGCTCTGGGGTATAACAGTGACCTTAGTATGTCTACGAATCTCGTAGAAAAACACCAAAAGCATAGCCTTAGCACGCTGAACGAAGTGAGAAACCACGCTCCTGTGCCATTATCATCACTGGTAATAGACACTGATCAAAGACAGAGGTATTTTGGACAAAATTTTGAATAATCAGAGAAAATAGTTTTTTTTAGTGTTATCCTAACACTTCCGGAAAATTCCAAGATTTTTAAAATCCCGTCTAGGCTTGAAAATTTTTGAGATGGTTTTAAAAATCTTGGAATCAGAGAAAATGTAAGTGCACAATAGTAATTCTGCCGAAGATATCAAGCGGCGCAAATATGGAAGTCTCGACAGAGCTTGACGTGTTTGAGTTATTTGGGGTCGAGAGGTGTCTGGTCGAAGTGATTTGTGTTCCGAGACCTGATGCTTATCTGGATCAAAGTATAAGCATTGCAATTCAGCGGGGCAATACAGCCAGTGTCTTGGGGACACTTCCGCCTGGTAAGTGATCTGGACTCTGGAGCGGTCTTTAGAAGATGCAACAGTCTTCTTCTGTATTTTATAGGCTTGTAAATAATTGTATATTCATTCTGTTCATAAATATATCACGTTTAATTAAATTAAACAATAGGCTGCATTTTTTCGGGTACAGAATCCAGTTCGAAAATTACCAATACATTTTCAGTTGACAAGTATTTCAACCTACCGTTACGTCCTCAATGCGGCCCATACGGCTATATGACACTACATTCCTGCCCTAATTACATTGAGTCAATGCGGTTATGCACGCGGTTGCAATTTGTCACCGGCTTTTGAAAGTCACTTTGCGCTCGCTAAATTCTACGAAAACATTTTTAAAATAAAACGGCTACAACTTAGATAACATTTCAACTTACTTTGGGACTAGATGATGCGGTGTGAAAATGACCAGCATTATTTATAATATTTATTTGTTCATCGTCCACACAAAATCTGCATCGATAGTGGCAGGTTTGAAAAAAAAACCTCGCTCACCAATAATTTATTTTGATTTTGAATGTAATTTGTTTTGATTTACATTTATTTGTCATTAATCTTTATTTATTTGAATTTTGATGACGATGATGATATTGAGCTCTAAGAAAGTATAAACAAGTGGTTTACCATGGTTTTATGGTAATTAACATTCCTACCCAAAAAACCATGAATAAACTTATCCCCCATACATCATTACACCCCCACCATTCAAAAATATTCAAAAAAATCACTGTAACCCTCCTTCTTTGCATTCGGGTACAAAGTAGACTAAGTATATCCCAATCCCGGCCATAATCATATAAACCAAATTTCATTGAAAACGGTCCAGCCGTTTAGACGTGAAACCGTAACAAACAGACAGTGAGACAGAGTTACTTTCGAATTTATAATATTAGTATGGATATGAATTACATAGGTAAGTATTTGTTGAATATTCTCATTATGTTGTATCTAGCTTGTTAGATATATTAAAGTGTATTCATTCATTCATTGACATGTTCTTTGATAATTTTACATTCAGATATCAAACCCGCAACCTTCTCGCCCACTGTGCTACAGAGGTCATCCTCGTAGAACCGCAGAGCTTGCCATCAATTCTCTTCCCTGTTGGGCCCTAAAATGGGTCGACAACGACTCTATAAACCACGGCCGCATTAGCAACATTGTCCACGCGCTGTTTACAACAATGATGCAAGCACGATAAACTAACATTCTTGGTCGCAACTAGGGTTGCCATACATCCGGAATTTTCCGGACATGTCCGGTAATATAGGTCTTTATCCGGAATGCGGGGGGAATCCCCGCGGGAGTAAAATAAAACATAACATAAACCAAATATTTTTATTACAAACAAATTAACTTTAATGTTATATTTACAAGAAAGTCCGGAATTTTCATCAAATGTGTGGGAACCCTTCTCGCAACGGAATTTCGAGATCACGAATTAACTTAACAGAGATAACTTTTCAAATAGGTAGTTAAAAACATAATCTCCGAATGTTTTAGACTTTAGAATGTGTTTTACATACATTTATTTATTAAAAGCTCTACAGAGAAACTTCAGTTTTTATCTGCTCAATGACCAACATTTTAGTTCAGTACATTAAGGTAAATTTTGGTACTTACAAGTTTTCCCGAAAATCTAAATTTGGCCTTATCTTTTTATCGTATTGACTCAGGATTTTGATTTTTATACACCTAATAGGGGCTATAAACCTCAGTATCTGGTATAAAATTTCAACTTGCTAGGTCCACCCGTTCGTGAGATAATCGGTGGTAACACACGGACAGCCAGACGGACAGAGGGACAAGAGAGTGATCTTATAAGGGTTCCTTTTTTTACCTCTTGAGATACCGTACCCTAAGAAGAAGCTTCCACGCGCGGCTTTGCACACTTGATTCATCAGTAAAAAGTAGCCTATATTTCAATCAATCTATCTAGGTATATACCGAATTTCATCGCAGGGTAGTGGTAGGTTTTAAGGTGCGTGACCTACGAAGCAATGCTTTTATAACGGCGATGGTTACCATTTAACATCAAGTGAGCCATTCGCTTGTTCCATCTCCATATAGCATAAAAAAATAGTTGGTAAGTAGCTACTGATTTTTTTCTAAATACAATACACACTGGTAGGCACTACACTATGTACTCTCATTAAATACCTGCTTAAGCATGTACCTGTTTCCTTGTCACGTTACTATTGTCCTTTTGAATAGTTAGTCCCGTATGAGCTAAACAGGGTGTGTTTGTAAACAATTGAAAAAAGTGGAATTCTGAAAGTGCCGACAGAGTTGAAAACTTGAACAATTACGAGATACTTATATACAGAGGTGTCGGTAACGGTAACAGTGTCCAAGTACAATGGTTTTTTTTCCATCTCAAAAAATGCCCAACGCGCCTAAAGAAGTTTTGACTTCAAAAAATTGAGGAACGCCAGTGGCGTATCCTAAACACAAACCGCACTGTCTGAAGATACAGAAAAAAATACAGATTATGGTTTTGTGATTATTGATTATTAATTATTTATGATATACCTTATTTTATTAAACTTTTTGTGTTATTTAACTTTTTGTTCTGTTACGGACAGAACCGTTTCTCCAAATGTCTTGGCTTTCGGTAACCAATTCACCCTAAGGTGTCAAGTAAATGTATTTTTCTACACAACTTTCTTTCTTTTCTCATCATTATCTTCCGGCCTATCTTTTCCACATTATACGGGGCCGACACAACATGCATTTTTCTTCCATACGTCTCTATTGGCCGTCATCTCAATTGTCACTTCTTTCTTACCCATACGAGTAGCATTACACAGTCCATATCTTTCTTTTCTCATGTTGTATAATGGTGTACGGTATACATTTTCATCCGATATTACCTTGTATATTTTCAAAAATGTGCGTCGTAGAGAAAAACTGAACCCCACGCGTCGCCCTGTACACTCTCTGCCAATTTATTTAAATCTGTTAATAATACGAAGTCGTCATAGCTCCTTCGCTAACTCCCAGCATCGTTCACCCACGACTTTCCTGCGGCTACATATGCAAAAACTATTTTTTTAATATTGTCCGCTTCATAGCCAGGAGCAAGTCCAATAAGGCCTCTTAATACCCGCATAAGACTAACTATACGTTAGGTAAGTGCCTTCATAATGTTTTGTTTATCGTCTGTGGGACCTGCCCTACTTGGATCAGATGATGTTGTTTTGCTTTTGCAGGTTGTTTATAAATTACTGGTAGAGATGTTATGCATTAGTAAAATGGCCTACAGCAAATGCTGAGTTAATGACCTTTTTGAAACCACTAATATGTATAATTAATTACTGATTTAAACGGTTATTTATCGCGTATTTACCTTTTTAGGGTTCTGTACCTCAAAAGAAAAAAAGGGACCTTTATAAGATCACTTTGTTGTCCGTCTGTCTGTCTGTCAAGTATCTTTATCTCGGGAACGCGTAGAGGTATCGAGTTGAGTCCCTTGAAGCTGCGAAAAAATCAAACTTCTAAGTTAAAAAAAAGATACGGCCGTTGATGCCACAAAAACATATATTTCGACACTCAATGGAATCAAAATTTATAGGGTACTTTCCGTTGACCTAGAACAATGAAATTCGGCAAGTAATATCGTTTTATACTACAAATACAGGGAGCAATCTGAAATCTATACATTTGTAATAAATCATACAAAATATAGTTTTTTATTAACTGCGTAATCAATCATCGAAACTGTCGGTACACATTTGCACGAACGAAACAATCGTTGGGCGAGTCCGCCTCGCATGTTTCCGGTGTTTTATTTATTTGTTATCCCGACGACGTTTCGACCGTGTTGCAACAGCCGTGGTCTCAGGCAGACTAATGTTTAACTAATAATTAATTAGTTAATAATTGTATTTTTATTTTTATAGTGTTATCGATACTTACGGAAAGTTCTAAGATTTGTAAAACCAGTTCCAAAACTTTCAAGCCACCGGGACTTTATAATTAATTAATAATTATGTATAGTGATCACGTGTTGATAATCACTAATTATACTTAGATTGTGCTTGTAAAGATTTTTTTATTATATATCTGTGTTGGTGTTATTTTAAATAGATATTATTCTATGCTAGCTTGGTTGGCCAGGTTTGATATAATTAAAAAAAAGTTGATCCTGGAAGCTGGAGACCAATGAACGTAGGTATTTCCATGTATTTTCAAAGCGGCCGATCTGTGGCTTAACATCTTCGTTATGTGTTTTGTCATTATGAGTAAAAATGTTGCGTCACACGTAGCAGTCATTACGTCTACAGAATATTTTATGAGGAGGTAGATATAAAATAATTATCTACTTAATATGAACCAGTTAAGTATTTTTTTTATTACTACCTGATGACGGAATAATCATATCACCCAGTGGTAACCATCACCTATAGCAAAGTATTCTCTCGTAGGTCATGCGGTCACGTACCCAACGTGCCCTACGATGCACTGCCCTGCGTCCATTAACTTGAGTCATACAATTTGATTTCTGTTTATGTTATTGTCCAAATTAAATGAATTAGTATTATAAAACAGTGTAAGGACTACCTACCCACAAGTGATATAGTATTTCGTACTCCTACGCTTAGAAGTAAATAATTTTGCGTTTACTGCGTTTTGGTTTTGAAATACAGTCGGTTATAGATACTCGTAGGTAGGTATTTTAATTACAAATCCATGAAGAAAGAAAAAGCAACCTATCTAGGTGTAAAACATAAAAACATTTGTATAGCAGATTTAAGCTAATATGTGATTTACACCCCAAGGTATCAATTGTTACCTATAAATCGTGGCCGTCTCCCAGAACAATTTCAATCTACAGTTTCATTGTTGTATGTCACTCTACTTTCAAAGCGTTTTCCACGCTCCGTACAGAACTCCCTAAGTCTTTGAAATACCTCGTGACCCGTAGGTCGAGGAGTTGGAAATAGCCGACGTGGAAATATAAAGTGGATAGCTATAATACACCAATACCTGAGTATTAAGTACTGATCTTGCTTCAGACGCTATAAAAGTCATCGAGCTGAATGTAGGCGGGTGGCCTAAAAACTCTGACATCACAGTACTAGCTTCCACCAGCGGCTTGATACGCGTTCTCATTAAAAAGTAGCCTATGTTTCAATCTATGTCAGAATCTAAATACCAAATTTCATCGAAAACAGCAGTTACGACGTAATTGAGTAACAAACAAACATCCAAACTTTCCCATTTATAATATTAGTGTGATGCATTCTCACAAGCCTAGTTGGTATAGTGATATGTACCCCGACTTGCTTATTTGCAATCCGGAGCTTTTGGGTTTGAATCCCGGTCGTGTTTCTATTCCGAAACCCGCGGCTTAGTATTTCTCACAATTTTTAAGAGTTCCTTGTGAAAGGGCTTTCCCAGGGAAGTACTACCATCATATCTATTTCGGCCGCCAAGCAGCATTACTGTGTTTCGGTTTAATGCCTCAAGTTCATGGACGCAGAGCAGTGCATCGTCGGGCGCGTATCTAAGGTGCGTGACCTACGAGGCAATACTTTGTTATAGGCGATGGCTACCACATAACATCAGGTGGGTCATAAGCTTGTTCCATCTCCAAGTGGTATAAAAAAAAACTTCACGTCTTATACATGTCTTTCTTGCAGATTAAGACTGACTAAGATAAGAGGGCAAACTTACTCCATCCTTATCACAATGGCGAGTTGCGAGGTTGTTTCTGGCGAGGCGATTTGTAAACGTGTTCACCGCGAACGCGTTGCGACGTGCACACCGCGTCCCGCCACACTTCAGCCAGTCATATCGTAGAAATTATAATAACGGATAAATTACATAGCTCGAAGAACTGACGGACGTTGGACACTTGGACCAGAAAGGTTCTTGATGGAGGCCACGCACTGGAAAGCGCAGCGAGCAACCCCCCACTAGATGGAAAGACAACCTGATTAGGTTGGTCTTGAGTTCTATAAGGAGTATTGGAGAATATGTTCAGCAGTTCACGTACTATGGCTGATATGGTGATGATGATAACCTATCCTTGAGTAGCAAACACCACGTTCACTCGGTGGATGAAGTCAGGCTGTGAATGTTGGTTTTAGCGTACAATGCGTCGTCTATTGATTTAAACATTATTGCAGATTTGAATTGAAACAAACAGACAAAAGTATTAGTAGTAAGTAAAAATATTTCTTTTGTTATTGGACGACCTCCATGGCGCAGTGGGCGAATAGCCGGCTGAGACGCAGTAGGTTGCGGGTTCGATTCTCGCCGCGGAACAAAATTAAATGTTTGCATGATCTACAGATATTTGCTTCGGGACTGGTTTTTCCCCTATATATTATAAGTATGTATATTGTAAGTATGCCAGTGCGAGGCGAGACGTTATTTGGAGCGGATCGCACTCACCTTGATTAAAGTTCACGAATTGGACCGAAGCATTGTTGGTCAAAACACCAATAAGTTGGTACGTGATAAATCCCGTATTTATAATATGATTGAAATCAGTCACGAAAGTTTTCCAAGTAAAATTATGAGTACGCAATTACAAAAAAAAGTATATACATACATACTTAAGTATTGTATCAGTTATCTTGTTCCCAAAGTACTAAACACTAAAATCTGCTTAGTTTGGGGCTACATAGCGCTGTGTTAATTGTCCAGCATTATTTATTTATTTATTTTATTTACTTAGTATCTGTACAATTTCTCAAAATTCAGACAACGACGCTCGAAATCGAGAGAATTGCAAATTTCTCGACTGTTTATTTATATTCGTAAATGCATAAACACCGCCCTATTTTACGCAAGAACTCGTACTTTCGAGTTGTTTATCCGATGTTACAAAATGAAATCTATGTACAGGTTTTTATTTCGCAATTTCGTGGTAATCTGCTAGTTTATAAGACTGATCTTGCCTCTATGTAAAGTAACTGCTTTATTAGGTAGATACTCTACACTACACCTTAGCGAATTGGACACAGTGGCCAACGGAGGCGGCGCGGCGCGGCAGCGTCTAGGCATTGTAGCGACGTCCTCGCTGCCCATAGTATTGACATAGTCAATTAGGACTTAAAGAACTAACAGTTATCGCTAACAATGACGATAGACTTTCACCCCGGTCATCAATAGCGACTTAAGTTATCTTATAAGTTAAGTGACTAAGGTCAACTTCATCAATATCCAAAGAATGACATCGTTATCCTATATTTATGTTTCATTTATCATCATCATTTGTTTTATCTAGCACTCAGCTTTAATTAAAAAAAAAAAAAACAAAAAAGTGGCACTCTGGGAGTGCCGACAGAAGTGAAAACTTGAACAATTACGAGATACTTATATACAGAGGTGTCGGTAACGGTAACCGTGTCGCGAGTTCAATGGTTTTTATCCCATCTCAAAAATGCCCAACGCGCCTAAAGAAGTTTTCACTTCATATACAGAGGTGTCGGTAACGGTAACAGTATCACGAGTTCAATGGTTTTTTCCCATCTAAAAAAAATGCACAACGCGCCTGAAGAAGTTTCCACTTCAAAACATTATTTAATTTGTCAAGGTGCACTAAAAAAGTCGTTTTTTTTATTATAGGCTAGCGTTTGACCACAATCTCGCCTGGTAAGCGATGATGCAGTATACGATGGTACACTCTTGCCTAGAAGAAACCTATTCACACGCGACTTGAAGACCCTTAGGTTGTAGTTACCAGGAAACACAGACTCATGCAAGGCGTTCCACTCCTTGGCGGTGCGCAGTGCAAGTTTTGAAAACTTGAGCCATAAAAATGCAGATTTTATGGCATTAAGAAAATTCAAATTGGTAATCAATGTAGGTCGATGACCATGTATATACGTAATTCACCTATAACTATACGAAAAATCAGCAATTTTGACACAACACGATTGTTCGATAATAGCATTTTGGTGGCGCCTATGAAATAATAATAGTTAGACAAATCACTAAAACGTGATCCATAAACTACCTTGAAAATATACTTAATTCAAATGTAAAATATACAATTCTACGAGTAAATATGAATGAATTAGTGCCATTTGATATTTTGAAATGGACATTTAGGTACATTTAAAACGTGGCATAGGTTAGAATGATATATATTTGAATATGTTGAGTTTTCGTTGTGATAATAATAATAATGCTGGACATTACACAAAGCGCTATGTAGCCCCAAACTAAGCAACACTTGTACTATTTAATGTCAGCAATAAAGGCCTATTTAAGATGATTCTCTAATGATTGCACAAGCCACAACAGGCGTAGGTTTTCTGATATTGAGATAAATTACGAGATAAATTTCTCACTAATCTTAAGAGTTGTGTGTGACTCACTACAGTCGTTCGTTTGCCAGTTAACCTTTCGTATGGAAGCTTTTGTTGTGATAATATTTTGTAAGCTTAAGCACCTTACTGCTTAGATAATTATCTATAAATAAATAAATAAAATAAATATTGCTGGACATTTCACAAGAGCTATCTAGCCCCAAACTAATATCTATAATAATATATTTAGTTTGTTTCTTTTACATAAAGAGATAAGTAAACGCTTGTTTAATCTTGGATTTTTATTGGGAACAATAAATGTTAATTAATATTTAAAATAACAGTGTAAAGTAATAGTGCTCATAGAAAATAAGTTCAGTATGTTGTATAAAAGTTGTTTTGACATGGACGCAGATTTATCAATACTTAGTTGCCAGTGCAAAGTGGTCGAAATTCTTTTTTTAGCTTAATTTCTGCTTTCCCCTCCCCACCCCTCCTTCTCTATATAAACTTTAACTATGCCAAATATATCTAACACTTCCCCTGGCGCGCAATAAGCGAACAAAATAAGTTTCACGTAGTATAACCTATACCTATAGATTTGTTTTTTATTAAAAAAATATTTATAAGAATAGACACGGATCAATTACGACATAGAGTATGATTAATTTCTAATTATTACTATCCTAAGGAAATAATAGGAAAATAGATCAATCTCGCAATATATCTATCAAAACTCGTGTTACAATCGATCCCAAAAGGTTGGTCCAAAACGTAATTTTGTCGCACCTATGTACATTTACATAAATTACGAAATTCTATAAAATTAAATTAATTCAAACTAATTAATTTTATAATTTAAACAGAAACTAATCTCCTCATTATTTTTATCACGAAATCTAATGACATTCAATATTTCATGGTATTTACAATGAAATCATATAAAATATTATGTTACGTCGTTAGTCAGTGTTTCTGATGGGTTTTATGAGCAGACTCGTTTAATAAAGATATCAGTTCGACCATGCTAAGTCTGCATCATCATCATCCTCCGTTCGACGACCTACCTGGCGCCGTGGGCAAAGAGCCGGCTGAGACGCAGGAGGTTACGGGTTCGATTCCCGTCACGGAACAAATGTTTGTATGATCTACAGATATTTGTTTCTGGTCTGGGTGTTTTTGTATTATAATAATAGATCGAGTGAAGCGAGAACTCTGGAGTGGAGTGTAACTAAATGAGCTAAAAATGTGAGGGGGTTGTTGAGATAAGAGGGGGTTCAAGAGGGGTAAAAAAATGAAAATGAGGCTATTAAGTCAAGTAGGGCGTCAAATGAAAGGTCTTCATTAGTACATTTCGATCCCGTTTTTATTTTTAGTTTAGTCGTTGTAGTTTTTGAGTGATTAGCCATAATAAAAACTGAAATTTGACGAAATGCACATGACTGAAATTTGGTATGCGTGTAGCTTTAGTGACAAAAATATAGGCAAAAGTCTTAAATCTAGAATAACTGCAATTTGTATCCCAAAAAAGGATAACCAAATAACATGAACTCGCGTTACCTGTAATTTGAATTAAACTGTTGATCAAGTTAGTTGATTATTTATTTCGGGGCATTATTTTGGTAGTCAAAGAAAAAAAATATTATTCGTTAATAATATTTTTTTTGTTTTGACTCGCGAGCTCAGTTCGGGGCGAACCACTAGTAAGTATGTATTTACAAAAGTATATAAGTATTGTATTAGTTATCTGGTTCACATAACACAAGCTTGACTTAGTTTGGGGCAGATAGAGCTGTGTGAAATGTCTAGCATTATTTATTGTATATTTATTAGTCATAGCCCGCCTTCACTCACTACTGGATATAAGCCTCCCTAAGTTTGTGCCATCCATCATGGATGGCATGTCCCTGCGATAGTCTACTCATCGACGGCCCACAAATTCTACTAAAATATCGGTCGACCTTGCTAAAAAAAAATTCTGGCTAAACTATCTTGCTAAAGTAAAGTCGCATAACCGTAACAAAATAAGATTTAAAAAATTAAGTAGGGGACAACTTTCAGTGTTTCCAACTACTGAGGCTTCTCAGAAAACCAGCGAACGTTACTGTACTGTACGACACTGTCCAGTTTTTGTTACCTATCTAGATAATTTTCGTTTTTACTGTTAGTATAGCCCATGACGCAAAGACACTGCTTTATCCCCTCGTTTAATAATCTACTATCATCGTCTTTCTGTTTCTCTAACAAGCGTTTGCTGTAATGGATATTTCCCGAGAGTGTGTTAAATCTCGGAGTGTGTAAAAATCTTTATAACTATGTAATGGAATTGAGCATTGCAATTCTGCGGGGCAATGCAGCCAGTGTCTTGGGGGCACTTCCACCTTGTAGTAACAGAAGAAACAGTTGAATCATCTGAAGATCGTTTCCAAAGGTATTTAGATGATTCAACTATTTCTTCTGTATTTTATTGTATTGTAAATAATTGTATATTCTTTCTGTTCATAAATGTAATATTATGGATATCGGTATACATTATACATACGAGTTTGCTGAGATTTATAAACCCTGATAACGTTTGACCGATCACCATGAAAGATAGCACATGTGTTTTTTCATGGCAAAAGTATGCAAATCACGCGTGATAAGCCGCGGAAGCTAGTATTATTAAAATGTATGAGTATTTTTGTAGCACCCTTATGACAGTACTATTATTAAAATACTAGCTGACCCGCCCGCGGCTTCACAGACGGGGTTTGTCAATAAAACATTACCTTTCCGCGCAGTCGAGTAAAAAGTAGCCGATGTCCCAATCCTGGTCACAATCTATCTATATACCAACTGTACATAGGGAGTGCATCTAAAGAATACCTCATAATTTTAACCCCTTACTTTAATCCCCCCCCCCTCACCCCTTTAGGGGTGGTTTTGCAAACAAGTTGAAACATGTATTTATTTATTTCTTACCGAAAGCCTAAATATGAATTTTCATATTCCTAATTTAAGGAATTATGGATTGCTCTATAGACTTTCAACCCCATTTCACCCCCTTCAAGATTATTTTTTAATTTAATTTTATTTATTTAAGACCTATGTCCTTCTCGAGGATATAATCTATCTCCTTGCCAAATTTCATTACAAGCCGTTCAGCCGATTAGTCTTAAAAAGATAACAACCAAACAAACAGAGTTACTTTCGCAGGCAATTAGGTAGTTAGTAATATTTCTATTTGTTTTTTTTTTTAGTACCTAGTTCAGCACGCCAGCCTAAGTTTTTTACCTGTCACGGACGACTAGTAAAAAATGATTTTAGGATTAAGTCCTCCATGTGTAGATTTTCTGTTTATGCAATTAATAAATAACTATGAGATAAGTAACTTAAAAACACGTGCGGTGCGGCCCAGCCACTTCTTTCGCAGGGTATATTTTTTCTCCAAACCTCCAAAACCGAGTCTGTAAACACCACTGGATCATTGTGATATTACGTTAAGAGATCTTATTGACCAGTTAATTCATAATTTCAAATAGACTAATGCCAGATTATAAACAAATTAGACTATACATTTGCCAGAGTAACGATAATCGTGGCAAACACAACTCACGCTAGAAAGCCACGATCAACAGCTATCTATCCTGATTCGATTTTCGTGACGCCAGAACCGTAGAACAGCCTATCTGATGAAACCCAACAATGTACGGATAAATCAAGATCGCTAATCAATATGAGATCGCACCGCGTTCCCACGAAATCGGAAGATCGCGTGATTTGCCTTGTACTTGACCGGGGTATAGCTTCGATACTTTTTGAAGGGCAACAAAGAGTTATTGTATACAGTCGACCCGCGGTAATCCGGCCCTTGTCTAATAGCCCCCTCCCTCGCCCCCCCCCCTATAATCGGGCATGCCTTTATCAGTGTATCCAAAGGTTTATTACCATTTTTATAAGTATCTATGTGAGTTCCCAATGCAATTCAGTATTTATAATTGTTACCTATTGACAAACATACCAATTTATAATTAAAATTAAGTATTATAATAAATTCTTTGACAATACCCACCTACAGCAGCTATAATCTTAAGTAGCAACTTATTAATCAGTGTTTAGATGCATAAATGTAAATGTATATGAAATGCTGGTCTGTTTCAAGCACCTCCAAAATTATGGTGCAATGAGCTACTTAGATAAAGCCTATGTAGTTAAGTACTATTTCTGACGTAACCAAGTGTTCCACTGTGTCCCTACGGTTTGAATAATTGAGTATGAGTATTTGTCATCCTACACTACTACAATATATTTATAAGAATACAAATATGAAAGCTTTAAAAGCTTATTGCACGCCCCTGAGTGGGGTAGAGTATAGTGAAACTATTTTATATTCAATTTTACATCTTTCTGTATAACCTATATTCTGGCAATAAATGATTTTGATTTGATTTTGATTTGATACAAGGGGTGGACTACAGTAAGTACTCTATAGTCCGACAAATTCGATAATTCGACACCGCCTTGCAAAACATTGACGGATTACCCCGGGTCTACTGTATTTATAGTGGAACGTCTGCCGCAATAAACATGTACGTCCAAGTCACGGTCTTAATATAATCAATTTGATCGAAACAGCGGGCAGCGAGCTATTATATAATTTTAAAGATCAAGACGAGATGTCAAAAATCGATGATAGATTTTCTTTTCGGCTTCCGGTATAAGTTCCTATTTAGTACATGCTCTGTTGTTTTCTGTGTACTGCTTACCTGCACAAGGGATGACCTCAACAAGGCCACACACAACGCTATAGGCAAAACACTATTCAAAAGTAGATATGGTTTGTCAATTGACTCTACTTGGTTTTCTACTAAAGTTCGACTCGAGGAGACTCGAGAAAGCCGAGAAGTAAAGTGACCATCGACTTTGACGTACATTAAGGAGTCAGTTTCAGTTATCTTGAGGTTACGATACAAGTCATTAACTAGGTTATATTGCAATCATTTAAGCGTGCGATATCTTCGACCACGCCATCACATACCACTAACCTCAATAAAAAATAGTGTTGACCCAAATAGTTATAATGGTACATTCTCCCCTGTGGTAAAATTATATGACGATCTCGTGGCGCATTGGCTGAAATGCCGGCTGAAACGCAGGAGATTACGGGTTCGATTCCCGTCGTGAAACAAATGTTTGTGTGATCTACAGCTGATATTTGTTCCGGATCTGGTTGTTTCTCTACATATTATATGTATGTATTTTTACAATACAAAGTAGGTATATAAGTATTCTATCAGTTATCTGGTCTCCACCGTTCGAGCTTTGCTTAGTTTGGTGCTAGATGGCGTTGTGTGAAATGTCCAGCATTATTTATTTAATCCAAAAGCTATATTTTATTACTATCAATCATTGTATCTTAGATTTCCCCATACAAAATAATAGGTTACGTTTCTTACATCATTGCCAATTCGATGCTGAAATGGCACTTAAATTCAATCAGTTCGAGACATCGAGTCGCGTATCGAATCGAACCCTATACTTTGCCTTTCTATTATACATTTGGAAATGATAAATGGACACCCATTCGGACCTAACCTACAAATAAATCAACAAAATGAGTTTTATTCTAGTAAACAAGCGTATAACAGCAAGTGTAGGACCTTTTAGTGCTTCTTCGTCAGAGTTATTGGTTGGTTCTTGGCAGTTTGCTTTATGTTAACGACTCGACTTTCTGGATTGTTACACTTACCTTAATGTTAACCCTCAATCTTTGCTAATAAATATTCTGTTTTCTGAAGGCTAATTCCCGTAATTATATCTAGAAAGTTCTAGTTTAGATCTAATCTGTTTGTTATTTTATTGCAACGTTTTAAACAGAAACATGATACCTACCACTACGAAAATAATACTAATTACTATAAAATTTTTGTAAACTCAAAATATATATTTTTGTAATTTATAAAACTCCCATCCCTTTTATGGTGATTCAATTCATATAGTACAATCAGTGCACTTTATCTAGATAACTGAATTTTTATTGAGGAGAAATAGAAAAAAGTTAGTATTATCTATAACTTCTCCAAATTTCAAGCCCATAGGTTCAGTTACTGAGCTGTGACAGACGGACGGACAGACGGACAAGTCGCACCGGGTTCCGTTTTTACCATTTTAGTCCGGAACTCTAAAACCCTGACTAGGAACTCTAAAACCTTCTAATTCTTAAGAATTCCCACGACCATGAGGAGAGTTATTGTGAAGAATTTTGTAGTTCTTAGTTCAATGGCCGTTTTGCCGTAACCTCTTGTTTATTACCTATTTTATGTCCCTACAATGTCTTGTAAGCAAACGGGCAAAACTCAAAGGGCTGGAGACCCTGTGTGAAACTAATATGCAATAAAATAATACCTATCAGTTTGTAAGTTCGCTGTATCTACATATATGTATACAGTAAGTCGTAAAAATGTCGGCTTTTACACGTGTAAACTAGAAATCAGTATTAGAAAGAACCTTCTCTAGTAGGGATAGGGGCAGGTAGGGTTGCCAGGTCATAAAACCGAAAAGCCGGACAGACCGGCCAGTTTAGTCGTACATTTGGGTAAAAAAGCCGGACACCCTTAATTTTTTAGTCTTAGTATAACACGACAATTTTTTTAAAGTAAAACAAGGCTTTTTTATCGTTTACCATAAAATCTTTTTAAATTTAAATGAAACAACAATAAATCGTGCGGCTCGCCCGCGCCCGCTGCACCCGCCGATGACCATCGCGCGTGGAATTTAAAAAGCCTAACAAAAGCCGGACAGGCTGGACACCGTCCGATTTGGCCGGAAACGCAGCCAAAAAGCCTGACTCTGGTCGGCTTTATCCGGACGCCTGGCAACCCTAGGGGCAAGTATCTCTATTGCAAGTCGGTCGTTTCACAGAAAATATAGATAAACTCTTGGCAGGCAAGGTTTCACTTACTACGTCACCCTGTAATAGTAAGTATTTTAAATTATATAACTGTCTCAATCACTCCATGCGGAAATACCCGCAGTGCGAGAAGGACTATTTCGAGGTGCGAGAGCGAAAATGAACAAAATTGCGTAAAATAATGATTTATAACAAAACTATTGCTTAAAATGGAAAATGGAAACACATTTGCTATGCGTCATATAAATATCAAAAAGTATTTTGTTCACGAACTAATTTATAGTATTTTAATAATGCTTCGCGTTTATTGTAAATGTTTGGACGTGATTTTGGAATTAATTTCTATCGAGAAAATGTAGAAAAGAGCCAAAATGGTCCCACCATTTCAAAATAGGATTACTAGGTCATGTGGGGTGATATCAAAGAGATTAATTTACACATTCCAAATTCATTTTTCTTATCTCGTTCTTGGTCTTGTCTATTTATAGACTGCCTCCGTGGCGCAGTGGGGGTATAGCCGTCTGAGACGCAAGAGGTAGCGGGTTCGATTCCCGCGGCGGAACAAATGTTTGCATGATCTACAGATATTTGTTCCGTGTCTGGGTGTTTTTCTATATATTATAAGTATGTATTTACAAAAAAAAGTATATAACTATTCTATCAGTTATCTGGTTCCCATAGTACAAGCTCTGCTTAGTTTGGGGCTAGATAGCGTTGTGTGAAATGTCCAGCGACATTATTTATTATTTATTTTATTTATTTATAGGTTTGTTAGAACTTGAAATCTATTTGTAAATGACTGTGCTATTGAGGTGTGGTCGAAGCAATTATTTCCCCTGTGAACTATTTTAATCACCTTCACAAATAGCAACAGCAAATGATAATATTACCAGTCAAGTATTCAGTTCTTGTAGCTTATAGAAACTACAGTCTACGAGCACGCTAAGTCTGCATAACAATAGCTGCGGGAAATGACAGTAAAAATCACATTAATATTAGAAATGCGAAAGTTTAGATAAATAAATAAATAATGCTGGACATTTCTCACAGCGCTATCTAGTCCCAAACTAAGCAGAGCTTGCACTATGGGAACCAGATAACTGATAGAATACTAATATACTTTTTTTTTTGTAAATACGTACTTATAATATATAGGAAAACACCCAGACACGGAAAAATATCTGTAAATTATGCAAACATTTATTCCGCGGCGGGAATCAAACCCGCTATCTCCTGCGTCTCAGCCGGCTATACGCCCACTGCGCCACGGAGGCAGTCAATGGATGTTTGTTTGTTACTCAATCACGTCGTAATGGCTGAACCGATTTCTATGAAATTTATACTTAGATTATTACCTGGATTAACACATAGGCTACTTTTTATCCCATAAATCGATCCAATGGGATAAAAATGGGGTGTCAAGTCAAGTTGCAACAGCAGTTTAGCTTTATTTCTAGGTTACCTACACATTTAATAGTGTAACTCGTACGAAGTAGCGGGCAACAGCTAGTGTACTATAATAAAAACCCAAAAGGCAATGATCATCATCATAATATGGCCACAGGATGCCAACTGAACATGGATCTCACCCATAGATTTTAAGTTTGATCTTGTGCGGCCTGCACCCACCTGCTCCCAATTTTATCAATATTTTTTTACATTCGACGCTACAAATATTTGGCAATATTTTGGTAACAATATTATAATGGTTTTATGTTATAAAATGTGTGTTGTGTCCTGCAGTGAGACTCTACGGGTTAAACATAATAAAAAAACCCCTCGATTTTAAAAATACTGTTCCTATCATTATGCCGACTTGGCGTGGACTATGTAACTAACCACTTAAAAGAAAGCCAAACAGCAACGCATTAGCGGAAACAACTTAAAGTATTACAGAGGAGACTTTATACAGGAACCAGGTGCCCAATTCTGCTAATTTATAAGAAAAAAACGATTATGAAGTCATACGATTAGGATTGTTGTTCCTGCCATAAGCTGCCAAATTGTGTTAGTAGAATACCAAAAAGTATCTATAGTGGCCATTTTGCGACGATATCATTGTCATAGTGAAGCGATTGGTTTAGTAGAATTGGGCTCCAGGTCATCGACTTCAGTCGGTCGATTATTAAAAAAAAAAGTGGCACTCCAGGAGTGCCGCCAGAAGTGAAAACTTTAACAATTACGAGATACTTATATACAGAGGTGTCGGTAATGGTAACGGTAACAGTATCGCGAGTTCAATGATTCTTTCTCATCTCAAAAAATGCCCAACGCGGCTAAAGAAGTTTTCCCTTCATATACAGACGTGTCGGTAACGGTATCAGTGTCGCGAGTTCAATGGTTTCTCCCATCTCAAAAAATGCCCAACGCGCCTAAATAAGTTTTAACATCAAAAACTTTAAAAAAAAATTGTCACGAGGTCTGTTGTGGTACTAGATAAGCTAATGTAGACTCAGGTGCAGTAAGTGGCCTATGTACGGCTTGGGACTAGTTTTTACCGTAATCACTGACTAAGGTTGGTCACAAACAGAATTCCGTTTCGGAATTTCTAAGGCAAATCCATACAAAACCGGAAAAAAATGACGTACGTGTGTGATAAGGTCTTTGATTTTGTATGCATTTGTTGATTCCGACTGTATTTGACCAGCCTAACGCGTAACGGTACTAATATATATACATATATGTATTGTATATAGGGCGTCGGTTGCCGGCAAGCACCGGTAAGATAAGCTTCAACCAGCTTTCTACATCGAAATAGCCGACAACAAAAAACTCGTTACGAGAAAACCAATACATTTCTCAGTTAGAATTTATGTTCGAGACGATATTAATTAGATATCTTATACGCTGTGAACATTAAATTGAAACTGTGATTATCATCACAGTACACACAGTACAGGCAGTAGTAGGCGGGGCACATAGCTCGAAGAACTGACGGCCGTTGGGGTAGTAAGGTTTTCGAGCGGATACCACGCACTCGAAAGCGCAGCGTAGGACGCGTCTCCACTAGATGGAAAGACAGACACCTAATAAAGGTTACTGGGAGTCATTGGGTGCAGGCTAGATGAGATTGAATGCTCTGGAAATATAATGGGGGAGGTCTATATTTAGCGTTTGATGTTCTTTTGCTGAGATAATGACACAGTGATCGTGTTTATTTTAAATCCAGCTTTTGAAAACGTGTTATTATAATTACAGAATTTCTATAGACTTTCTGTCTACACTCTAGCGCTAAGCATCTTTTTATCGTACACTAGCTGACTCGGCAAACGTTGTTCTGCCATATAAATATTCAAAGAAATCAAATGTCAAGGTGACGCGACACTTCATGTAAATTACTTCGACGGCGACGGTTAAATTATATGGAACTTTCAACCCGTATTTCACCCCCTGCAAGATTATTTTTTGAAACAAAAGATAGCCTATGTCCTTCTCCAGGGTAAAATCTATTTTCTTGCCAAATTTAATTACGAACCGTTCAGCCCTTTAGTCGTGAAAAGGTAACAAACTTACAAACAAACAGAGTTACTTTCGCATTTATAATATTAGTATGAATAACGCGGAAATAAGGAGAAAATGAAATAAAGATGGTATAAGTATGTGTGAGGAAAACATGGTTAAATTGATATGAAAGAGCTACATACGTTACGATACTTATAAGATGTAGAGTATGTAGAGATTGATTTATCTTGTGAATTATATAATTTTGCATCGTTTTACCAGCCAGGTTAGCGCCACAAAATAGATAAGTACGGAAGTAAAGCTCGGGCCCGTTTTGATTTTAATTACCTACGCTCGAACATAGCGTTATGGCTGGCACATACAATATTTTACAACCAAATACACAACAGTTTTGATAATAACGTTTATTCATTGCCACGTAAAAATTTTAATATAAATTATGATAATTAAATCCACAACCAACTAACAAATTATGTCACACAAAACATAATTTACGCCTCGCCAAAGCGCAATCGCAGCTGGCGTTCGACCAACTTAATCCTCAAATTAAGTTGGTCGAACGCCAGCTGCGATTCGATCTCAATTCTCGTACCCGCGCGTCTATTCTTTATTGCACACACGAAAAAACATTTAAAAATACAGAAATAGAGGTAATGTACAAAGGCGAGCTTAACCCTAAGAAGAGTTTTCTTCCAGCAAACCTTTGAGGCTAGACAGAGAGAGATGATTTTAAAGTTAGGTGAGTGTACAAAAGCATAAATAAATATATATATCCAAAACTAATAATAAATAAATTATATGGAATAATAATACAGGGTGTGGCGTAATGAGTGGATAATAGGGTACCTGCGGGTAGGGGCCATTGTGGCGGTTCAGAAAAATATTTGTTATGCTCAGTAAAAGTGCCTCGGTTTTCGAGATATTCAACATTTTCGAAATTTAAGAAATATTTCACCCTTCGTCACTATTTTTGGCGCCAAGACTGCAAATGACATTTTTTTTCTATCTATTTTGGATAGTATTCTTAGATAGATGTGTTATCGAATGGAAACTATTATTTTTATAACACAAGCACAGTTATGTTTTTAAAATAAGATTTCACTAAAATTTTACTTGCTTTCGTTTGTTTTCCTGACCTTTACCCTTCTGTGGTGTAAAAAAAATGTATGGTCACTTGAATGCCAAATTTTAAAAAAATTAGCCTATTTCATCGAGATTCCGAAATGGTATATTACATGGTATTTCCACAAGTTGATTCAAAAGTAATTCCTATTAAAATGGGTAGAGCTAATTATTATAAAATTACAAATAGTACTAAAATTTACTTCATTACTTAAAATCACCTAAAAACGTTAGTTTAAAATTCGGTAATGAAATAAAACGAAACAATAAATTTTAAATGCATTTCATTTATTAAATTTACTATTACAAAAGGTGTTCTAAAAGGCCACCACGTGCTGATGCATGCTCTGCACCTTTTGATAAAAGATCTTTTAATCCTGTTCGCAATTCTTTGCTCTGTGATTTTCTGAGCAGCTAATCGCACACGCTCCCGTAGCTGGTCCACTGTATTGATTGGGTCTTTATAAACCTTTTCTTTAAGGCATCCCCAGTAAAAAAAGTCCAATGGGTTGAGGTCTGGTGAACGAGGTGGCCACAAAATTGTCCCCAAACGACCGATCCATCGTCGACGATATGTTTCATCGAGGTATTGTCGAACATTTCGGGCGTAATGAGCGGGGCAACCATCGTGCTGCAGCCACATTCTTCTTCTATCTTCTAATGAAACATCTTCTAATAAAAGTGGAAGTTCGTGCCGTTAAAAATGTAAATACGTTTCTGCAGTCAATGTTCCAGATAATTCGAATGGTCCGATGATTTTGCCATTTAGAATTCCAGTCCATAAATTAATTTTGAACGTGTACTGGGACCTGTCTTCTCTGGCCAAATGAGGGTTTGTACGCTGCCAACTGTGCAGATTGTGCATATTAAAATACCCATCTTTTTTGCACGTGGATTCGTCGCTCCACAAAATTTTATCGAAGAAATCGGGATCAGCGTTCATTTTTCTCAGCATTGTTTGGCAAAATGCAACTCGTGCAGGGCAATCTCTTGGCTGCAAACATTGCACGCGCTGGTAGTGAAAAGGATGTAATTTTTCTCTTTTTAAAATTCGGTGCACTGTTCTTGCTGACATGCCAGTATTAGAGGCTATTACGCGCACAGATGTGGTCGGATCAGCAGCAATTTCATCAAGTACGTCCTCTTCATTATGTACTTGTGGTCTCCCAGAACTCGTGCCACCGATGCCACTTCCAGGAATTCGACCTTCCATGTAAGCATTGTGTACGCGAATAAACACACGATAATCGGGATGGCGTGCATTGGGAAATCTTTCCCGATACAGTGCTGCTGCTCGATTGGTGTTACCACCACACTCGCCGTAGATTAAATGCATTTGCGCATATTCAGACGCAGTGTATAGCTGAGGCATTGCAATCAATATGCAATACCAAAAAATCCAAGTTACAAAGCAAATCAAGTCCGAGATCACAGCACAAAATCGTGAGGTTCACAAAATTAAGACGTCCAAATCGCTAGGCAAAACAAAGTCCGAAATCACTGCACAAAATCGACGAGTATCAATCCAAAACAGGATAACACGTTGTTGTACGGGAGTAGTATGATAGCACACTGACTCGAAAATCACAAAAATGCGTTACGCGAAACGATAGTTCTCTTTCACTCATAGCATGAAAGAGCAAGATAGACATAGTGTCGATTGCCGCTGGGCCGGGAACCAATCTGTTCCAAGAATTACTAGTAGTTCTGCGAACAGTAGACAATTATTGCTAATAATAGTTAAAAATATTTCTTTAAATTACGCCTTGATAAGTTTGGTAGGAATTAATTTTGAATCAAGTTGTGACAATGATATGTAATATACCATTTCGGAATCTCGATGAAATAGGCTAATTTTTTTTAAATTTGGCATTCAAGTGACCATACATTTTTTTTACACCACAGAAGGGTAAAGGTCAGGAAAACAAACGAAAGCAAGTAAAATTTTAGTGAAATCTTATTTTAAAAACATAACTGTGCTTGTGTTATAAAAATAATAGTTTCCATTCGATAGCACATCTATCCAAGAGTACTATCCAAAAAACAGATAGAAAAAAAAATTCATTTGCAGTCTTGGCGCCAAAAATAGTGACGAAGTGTGAAATATTTCTTAAATTTCGAAAATGTCGAATATCTCGAAAACCGTGGCACTTTTACTGAGCATAACAAATATTTTTCTGAACCGCCACAATGGCCCCAACCCGCAGGTACCCTATTATCCACTCATTACACCACACCCTGTATATACCTACCTAATATAAATATATACCTATAATAATATAAAATTACAGAGAAAGATAGTGCTCATTAACTTTCCGTTTGAAAATGTTGAGTGATGGACTAGCGCCAACTTCATGAGGATGTGTGCGTGTTATCGCTATTGTACTACGCTTACCTTCTGTACTATTCTGTGCCCCCCCCCTAGACGTCCTAGAAGAGATTCTGTGCCCTGTACGACCGCCCTAGAAAAGTAGGGAGAATAGAGTAAAATGACATTTAGCGTAGAATCGAAGCAGTTGTATGGTCTGACGTAGAAATGTAACTATTATTTGTACTAAAAACGGGATATTTACCATGATTTGTGAGTTTTTGAGTATCCCGATAGGTTGGAATCGAGTTACGATCGAGAATTAAACCGGATAGTATGATCGTCGTTAGTGAATTCATTCCTAGCAAGAGACTAAGAAAGAGGGTAGATCGTTATAATCTGCCAATAACTACCCTCTTGCAAAGACTCAGTTTACCCGTGATCATGGCGCATGCAACTGCGTCGAAATATCGGGACACTCAAAAACTCACAAATCATCGTTAATATCCCGTTTTTAGTATAAATAGTGTTCATAGCCATTATAGTTTCAGAAGTTTTAATGTGACTACTGTATTAATGTGACACTAAAATCCATACGAACATTATAAATTCGAAATTAATTAAGTCCCTCTATCTGTCTGTCTCTTTGTCTGTATGTTTATTCCTATGTTACGACTAAACCGCTGGACTAACTTTGATGAAATTATGTATATAGACATATGACTGGGATTGAGACATAGGATACAATTTCTAAATGTATTTAGAAGATTGATTAGGTTGACTGTACGTACTGGTTTGGTTGGTGTTGCACAATACAACAGTTACCCGTGTTATGGACACTAGGTAAAGTCAGACCACTTACAATTACCCACTATGTTTCAACAAATAGTTACCTACCCTTTTAACCCACATTCAACTAATTCGAATAAGAAAACGTCAATATTGCCATTAGAAATTAACTTTAGTACAACGTTCCGGCAATAAACTCGTGGATATCTAGCCCCAAACTAAGCAGAGCTCGTACTATGGGAACCAGATAACTGATAGAATACTTATATACTTTTTTTTTGTGAATACATACTTTTATTATGTAGAAAAACATCCAGACCCGGAACAAATATCTGCAGATCATGCACACATTTGTTCCGCGGCGGGAATCGAACCTCCTGCGTCTCAGCCGGCTATTCACCCACTGCGCCACAGAGTTCGTCGTATATATAATAGATCGAATTACAGGTGTCAAAATACCAACGAACAACAAAACTAAATAATACGAGCATTGGAATATCGTCCTGTCGAAATATTGAACCGGGATTAACTAGTTTTTCTGAGTGTAACTTTTCACTTGTGAAACTAGGTGCATAATAATTATACTCATTGTTATAGTGTATGGATAATATAATAATTATTTGGCATAATGTGGTTGATTTTTTGATTTATTGTGTAAATGTTCATACAAAGTTATCACGGTATGCAAAATGATAGATGCCAAATCGGACATACCTATCAGATTTCCTGTTATTGATCGAGCGAAGCGAGATCTTTATATCAACTGGGGCAAATCGGCATTGTATGTATGTATGTTTGTTTGTCCAAGGATAACTTTCAAAGCGTAGATCCGATCATCGTGAAATTTGATACATAATTACCTAGGTAGAGATGGCACAATTTTGGTGTGACTAAGTAAATGAGCTAAAAATGTTGGGGGCTTGTTGAGATATTGGGGTTCAAGAGGGGTAAACGGGGACGTCAAATGAAAGGTCCTCATTAGTACATTTCGACCCTGTTTTTACGTTTTTAATCATAATCATTTATTGCCAGAATATAGGTTATACAGAAAGATGTAACATTTAATTTAAATTAATTTCACTATACTCTACCCCACTCAGGGGCGTGCAATAAGCTTGTAAAGCTTTCATATTTGTTTTCTTATAAAGATATTGTTAGTAACATTACACTATTTACGTCAAACATTTAGTATTCAATTATAATTATTCTCTGTCAAATTATGCATGTCATTATTTAATAAAGTATTCTTCTAATGTATCTAAAAGCCATAATTTTAATTTGTGCCTAAATTTAAAAAGTGGCAGTTCTTGAATGTCTTTTGGTAAATTATTAAATATTTTTACAGCCATTACATATACATTCTTTTTATAAATATCAAGTTTGCAATGTGGTAGTTTAGTTTAGTCCGTGCCGTTTTTGAGCTATTATATTTGACCAAATTCACAGGGTACACCAGTGACCCCACAGTGCGCAAATGTGGTACGCGTGTAGCATTAGTGGCACAAATATAGGCAAAAGTCTGAAATCCAGAATAACTGCAATTTGTACCCCAAAAATAACATAGAAAATTAACTCCCGTTGTCTGTAATTTAAATGAAACTGTAGGTCATGTATTTTGATCGTAAAAGATTACGCGAGATCTCAGTTCGGCGAATCACTAGTTTAATTGTGTTTATGTAGATTTGGGGCCGGACAGAACAGGTCGTAGACGACGGGTAGAAAAGAGAAGATCTTCCCTTTTCTACCCATCGTCGACAGATTATGCTACATTGACTGGAAGAGCATAGAACTGGAACTAGGCTAACTTGGGAGAACTAGAGCTCAATGATTTCAACACCCTACTTTAATTATTGATTGGTATGCCACTTTCTGACCGTTTCGAAATCAACAAAAAACTGGCTAAAATCATCAAGAATAAAATAGTACTTTTATTTTTATAGTGTTATCCGAAAACTTACGGAAAATTCCAAGATTTTTAAAACCATCTCAAAAATCTTGCAAGTATTAAATAGGTTGATAAACCAAGTGAATTTTTACAGTACATAAATAACAACTAATATTTTTTCTGTAAAAAAGTCTCTTATTAAAACTGGCATAGCCAGTTAAACTAGCTTTCCATTCAAAAAAGTTTGACTGAATCGGTCCATCCGTTTGAAAGCTACGATGCCATAGACAGACAGACAGACATAGAGAGATTCCTATAATCCACTTTAAGAATTCCCCGCAAGATGGATTTTGAAACGTTTGATCCATTTTTCCACACCACGAAAATCACGGTGGAGGAGTAGATATCTAACTTATTATACCCCTCTTTTTGTGTCATCACGTGAACGTCTTCATGGACCAGTAGCTCTTCCAGGCATTGTCGACACGACGATCGATTTCTTTGTCTTGCCTGTTTTCGAACGAAACTAACTGGCCCAAGTAGATGTACTCATCGACATAGTGTATTTCTTGCCCGTCTACCACCACCCTACCGTAGCCAGTTTTTTTTATTATTATTAATTCATTTAGTTCAGTAAAAATACATCCATACATAACATTACACAATCCTCAATAACTAACACAAAATCTCTGTAAAAAAATTGTAGTAAGGAACTATTAAAAATACGTAGACACAATAAAATATACAATAAGATATAAAATAATAAATTAAATTAAATTAAAATATCACATGTACATTATTACACTTTGAAATTGAATTGCAATACATAATTAAAATTATAGAATAAAATATATAGATTATTCACAGGAGAGATAGATTTAGGGAACCGTATTTCGTCCCCAACTATTAGTTTTAATTCTATTGAACAGGTGATTTATAGTACTTCAAAACATTCCTAACAATCCTAGAGTCCTTCCTAGTAATCAGGTATCCCAAATGTTTGAGAATGAATGCTTGAATTTCGCTTCTATATCGTTTTACATACAATGCGAACGTACTAATGCAAATCACAGATAGTTTGGATTGCTTTAGGTTGCTGTAGAATTTAGCTCGAATGCCTAATACATACCTAATTCTTTTATCCCACTTTTATTTCGTGGGGAAGAAGAATTTAGACTAATAAGATAATTACCAATTAACTAGAGCTGTACATATGAATTTTTGAAAGTTTTTTGTCTATAATCTAATTTCACCGTTTTGGTCCTACGTTCTTGATGCATACAGCTAAGGTACTATACAGGTACCTACTGGGTATGTACACTATACCGTCGTCTGTTTTCCTAAAAAATACAATTCGGGCCTCTGTGAAGTTTCTTCTAGATCTTCGTGCTTCATCTTAAACCACATCATCGCTTATCATCAGATGAGATTATGGTCAAACAAAGTGGATACATCTTCGTTTGAACACAATTTCTTCTGAGTTCATAAAAAAATTACCATAAATAAATAAGAATGCTAATAGGGAAAAAGGTTATAAACAAACAGACATGCTTTATAATTTAAAATTTGAAGACATTATCCTAATAATAAGTAATATTTAAGACTTGTCCTTCCTTGCATAAATTATTGTGCCAAATCGAGCTATTAATAATCACGCATTTTTAACTTCCTAAAATTGGATTATTCTAATTTTAGGAAGTACCATATTAAAAAAAATTATGCCTTTGATTCCTTTTTTACTTCCATATCCTCTTTGATTGCTTCTTCCACATCAATATCTTCTTTTAATATCGTTATTACATAGTGAAATGCAAAAGATTGAGTATTTATTATGTGGATTTTTAACAGAGGAATTTGTAAAATCGTGTTTCTGTGCTTAGTTATTTAATGTTGTTCGTGGTTATCGTTATGTGGCTTCAGCCATGGCTCGTTGAATGTAGTGGGTGATTCAGTGGGGAGTTAATGTGTTCATTTGTGGAAGTTCTGAGAATAGCAACGAAGCGTGACCGATTTATTCGTAATTTAAGTTAAGAATCCTTTTCTTTAGTCCTATGTTAAGTTTGATGTACCTAAACATTTTCTCGACAACACAAAAATAAGCCAGATATATTCCCGCTGCCGGACAAATATTAGCATGACCTACAAATACTAATAGGTATTTGTTCCTAACCTGGTTATTGTGGTACCATGGTAGGTCTAGGTATCCTCAGTTCTTGACATTAACATAATTGATCGAGCGAAGCGAGAACTCCAAATCAACTTGGGCAAATCGGCGTTGTATGTATGTATGTTTGTTTGTCCGAGGATAACTTTCGAAACACTGGTCCGATCATCGTGAAATTTGATAAATAGGTAGGCAGTGATGGCACAATTTTGGTGTGACTAAATGAGCTAAAAATGTAGAGGGGTTGTTGAGATATTGGGGTTCAAGAGGGGTAAAAAAAATGAAAATGAGACTACAAGGTCAAATGGGACGTCAAATGAAAGATCTTTATTAGCACATTTCAACCCATTAGTAGATTGTTCACTGCACCTATAATGAGAGTGAATTATTTTAATGTGAATTATTAATTTTATGTTTATTTTTAGTCTAATCCTTGTAGTTTTTGAGTTATTAGCCATAATAAAAACAAAACTTTGACAAAATTCACAGGGTACACCAGTGACCCCACAATCCTGAAATTTGGTATTCGTGTAGCTTTAGTGACACAAATATGGGCAAAAATCTGAAATCCAGAATAACTGCATTTTGTACCACAAAAAAGAATAACCACTCTACATTAACTCCCGTTACCTGTAATATGAATGAAACTGTAGGTCAAATTAGTTGGTTGTTTATTTCGTGGCACTATTTTGATAGTCAAAGATTACAAATATTTTTTTTTTTGTTTTTATGGGAGACTCGCGAGATCTCAGTTCGGAGCGAACCACTAGTTACTCGTAACATTAAATCATACGACTATTACGAAAATGCCAATTTTAAGGCTTTGTATTTCGTAAACAAGCTCTTGTATCAAATAAGTGTTGAGTAAACCGTATAATAATTTTAAAGACCTATTCAACGACACCCCACAAGATGGGTTGCGTTAGTAAAAATAATCCCCTGCAACTTCCCTATACGGAAGGAGTTTTTACGAAATAACTACAAATTAACGATTTTTTAATAAGGTAACTAGGTACAGTATGGGTACCAAAAGTCTTACCAAATTTTATGATTCTAGGTCTACGGGAATTACCCGTATGATTTAAATGCCGTATTTTTTCATTGCTCAAGGAACCCGTAGACCTACGTATTTGATATTAATTTCAACTTGATATCTCCACACCTGAGAAAAAGGGTTTTGACAGAAGGATAAACAAATAGACAGAGAGACGGACAACGAAGTGATCCTATAAGGATTGCTTTTTCTTTCTTTTGAGGTACGGAATCTCAAAAATGTTATACAGCCATGTCAGTGGTATAAATAATGTAGGTTCTAAAAACGATTATTGCCATCCGTGATCTAATACCTATTTGGTACAATTTTAGCAGGTACGTACAAATGTATGATCATGATGTACCCAGTATACTAACTCTTGTAAGGACCAAATGTACACTTAAATAATAGGTACAAGTTAGTTCTTTAACTACTTATATCATGACAAAAGAATGGGTCTCACGTTTATCAGTAAGTTTACTGACGCTATCAAACAGAAAAAATGCGTCTAAAACTTCAAATTCCATAACACGAAATTGCAATAGATGAACATTTACCAAAGTAAAAAGGTTTACGTGACTTGAAGAAAAGCAAACTTCGTAGACGATTTAAAAGGATTTCAACTTAAACTTCATGATGTACCTTGTTGAACAAGTTTTAAGTATCTTAAAGCCAAGAAACTCACCTTTTAGGCCTTTTTCCTCACAGATTTCACGTACAAAATTTTCTTCATCATCTTTCACCTCGCAAGCATTCCCATATCCAGCACTAACTTAAAAATAACTTGAACCACTTAGCACCATCACTCATAGTTTCACTATAACTTAACACGTAGAACTTAAGTCTAACTTGAACTAAAAACTCCACGTTTTTGAATGTTAGAAGTAGGATTGATGAAATATGTCAAAGTATTTGACACAGAAAGGGTCTCGAGTGTCTATAAAGCGTTTGATGACCCTAAATGTTGGTTTGAAACTGAGTGTTGGATGCAAAACGCTTGCGCCCGCGCCTCGGTATGCGGGCTGTATGTGTGTGTCACGCACACAGAGATAGTAAGGCTGCACGGTTTTTGTCGAATGTCCACGGGGCAAGTAACGTTAGTGGTGATGCGTTGTAACTTGAAAGAATTCTTTAGCTTTTAAAGGGACTTCGTAAGGCGCTGTAGCTGGAAAGATTCGATGACAAAAGCTGAAGATCGGGCTCAATAGCGCACCCAGGGAGAGACCTATGACCACCAGTGGACTGCTATAGGTTGATGATGATTATGATGATGGTGAAGGCTTTATCGAGCTATTTACTGACTTAAGGAGACTAGGCCTTTAGTATATATGCTTATAGGATCGAATACATACATTTTTAACCTTATTTTCATCTAATAACCGTTAGTTCCATAAACGGTTAGAGGACTTTAGTAAGATGGACTTTACCATCAGTAGAGCATTTTCCAAGTTACAACGCTTGGACACTAAAGCGAAGTTTTTCTGAAAGCTGCTGGTCGATGTCCCGCTAGCGCGACTTGAGCTTCGATGTCCCCTCCTTTTCTCACTTTTACTCGCTCATACGTTAGAGGGAGACAGATGTAATTCCAGCAGCAAGTTATGATTTTGCAGAACTCGATGTGGTTGTACCACGATATTTCTCGGAAGATTGTGACGGTCGCTTTGATAACACCCGACTGAATTGAAAAGTCGTTTATCTAGAGTTATTCTTTGATGTGATGTAGATATTGAATTTGGTAGTATGAACGATATTACCATTCGGAGGTTTTATAGGAATAGAGGCTTCGGTTAAGCTGTCACGGCCTCAGAGGCCAACAGCGAGATTAGTCCATTCGAAAAAAAAAAAAAAAAAAATAGGAATAGAGGCTTGATTGGTAGAGCTATGACTTTACCAATTCATTTGTGGTGCGCGGGCGCCTTCAAACTTAGCGCGTGGCATTTACTGCAGCCTGTAGGTTACTTTTTTACAGTAATTTCACCACACTTGGATATTTCGTTATTGTAAAGTTCTATAAAATTATCTATCTATCTAATCAGCCCACATCCTCCTACTGCTGGTTAGGCCTCCTCATTAGCACGCCATTCTTTCCGATCCTGCTAAACTAATCCAATGACATCCCACCATCTTCACAATAACAGCTACAAATAATAGAGGCATTAATTCTAAATTAGCATAGAGCCTCTGAAAACAGTCGCAAAAAACCTTTCCATATTTATTTTTTATTTTTAGGGTTCCGTACCTAAAAATAAAAAAGGAAACCTTATAGGATCACTTCGTTGTTCGTGTGTCTATCCATCTGTCAAGATCATTTTTCTCAGGAGCGCGTGGAGTTATTAAGTTGAAATTAATATCAAATACGTAGGTCCAAGTCAAAAAATACGCTCATTTTTACTGCCTATACAACCTACAGGGTACTTCCCGTTGACCTAGAATCATTAAATTTGGAAAGAAACAAGGTACAGTAAAAGTAAAGGAAAAAGTCTGAAAAGCGTTATATTTTTACGGATCCCTCGGTGCATGACCCAGACTCGCAATTGTCCGGGTTTTTTTTATATCACTAAGGTGGCGATCATCCGTACGACCTACCTAATAAGTACCGTATTCTATGACCGTTTGAAACACCAAAGGAATGACTCGTGCGTTCAGCGCCTTTTGAAATTAGGAAACCAAACATTGTTTTTATAATACTATGACCGAAATTCTGGGTAAGTTAAATTTTTTTTTTTACTTGGAGTTGGGACAAGCTCACCTGATGATAAGTAATTGATAACCATCGGCTATAACAGAGAATTGCCTCGTAGGTCACGCACATTAGCAATGTGCCCTACGATGCTGCCCTGCGACCATCAACTAGAGACATACAGGTGTAAAGCCTCAGGTAGCTGTAATTTCACCGGTAACCATACCCTTCAAACCGAAACACATCAATGCTGCTTGGCGGCAGAAATAGGTATGGTGGTAGTACTTTCCCGGGCGAACACTTTCATAAGAAACTCTACTAATCTTATCTAATCTTATGGTTATCTGGAAGAAAATGCTCTTTAGCATTAAGTTCGCCTTTGTATACTAGTTGTATAAGTGCAATAAAGTATTTTCAACCTTAATTTTTTACCTGACTACGGCAAAGTTAAAATGAAGGATTATGTTTATTTTCTCTCAAAGTAAGAGCACCTGAACCCGAGTAGTCGACTAATATAATAGTAGACATCAGTCCAATATGAGGTTTCTCCTCAGAAAGGCTGTAATTTGTTAAACCGATGATTTAAATAAAAACACTTGCATAATACACTTAACTGTTTAAATAAATAAATAATGCTGGACATTTCACACAGGGCTATCTAGCCCCAAAGTGGGAACCAGATAACAGAAATAATAATTTTATTATAATTTTTGTTTTGTAAATCATATTTTCAGCATACAGAAAAACATCCAGACCCGGAACAAATATCTGCAGATCAAGCAACCATTTGTTCTGCGGCGGGAATTGAACCCGCAACCTCCTGCGTTTCAGCCAGCTAGTCACCCACTGCGTCTCAGAAGTTCATTGATTTTTTACATTTTATTCAACTATACATTTGGGGTTATCCATCCATATTAATATTTCATTTCGAAAGTTACTCTGACTTTCTGTCTCTCTGTTGTTACGTTTTTACGACTAAACGGCTGAACCATTTACTCTCATAATTACTGTCTGAAAAGCAAAAAACAGTTAACAACTATTTTTAAAACAATCGGCCACTATAATTTTTGGTTAACTTCAAATTTAATAAAAGCTATAATTTCAAATTCAGAAAAAGCGAGCTTAATTTATAACCTTCGATGAATAATAAAACGGTACAACATGGGGCATTCCTCATCTTCCATCTCTTTCAGACGGGGTTTAAGGATTAGGAGGGAAAAGGACAGGTAGCAGAGGAAGCACTCCCTTATCGTCCATTCCGAGAATAACTTTCCCATAGATTGTTAAGGACACTGTTGCCACTGCGCCGTATTTTTGCTAGATCTAGCTACTTTCTGGGGTTCCGTAGTCAAACCTCTTTAATTTCGCCATGATCTTCTGTCCGTACGTATTTACAGCCATTTACTCATAGACTATCAGACCAATAAATCTGAAATCTGGTACGATGATAGATTTCAATGGAACTTAGTATGTTATGAATTAAAAATTGAGGAAATCTGTTTAATTATTTATTAACAAACTAGCTGACCTATCAGCGGCTTCGCACGCATGGTTTGTCAATAAAAACATTACCCTCCTTTTGTGCTGTCTGGTAAAAGTAGCCTATGACCCAATCCCGGTCACAATCTATCTATATACCAACTGTATATATGTATAGGGAGTGCAAAGAATACCTCATAATTTTAACTCCTTACTTTATCCCCCCCCCCCCCTTCACCCATTTAGGGATGATTTTGCCAAAAAGTTGAAACATGTATTTCTTTATTTCTTACCAAAAGCCTTTGAATTATGAATTTTCAGATTTGAACTTAAGGAATTATGGATTGCCCATACAAACTTTCAACCCTATTTCGCCCCCTTCAAGATTATTTTTTGGGACAAAATATAGCCTATGCCCTTCTCAAGGATATAATCTATCTTTTTGCCAAATTTCATTTCGATCCGTTCAGCTGTTTAGTCGTGAAAAGGTAACAAACAAACTAACAAACAAACAGAGTTACTTTCGCATTTATAATATTAGTATAGATATGAACGCTAACAGCATATATATTTTCACATTATACAAATTTAAACATTGACTTCTAGGACTGATACATATGCCTGTTTTAAGGGTACCTCCCCTACATGTACATAAGTTAGGGTAAATTTATGTTTACTCGCGCACCCCCATTGCGTGGGATATCGCTGAAAAGGTATTTTTAAACACTACAGAGTGTTTGGTAATATACTGACGATATTCAAGTGACGGTTACTCATAACATAAAAAAGAGTTCTTGAAAAAAAACTACTAGTTACATTATCAAATTTTAAAGAAAATCGACTAAGTTCAGGTGATTAATTCGATATAAAACTTACTGCCTACTCTTGCAATCGACATCCAAAAATAAAGGCTGATTTGATATTTCTTTCGGAAATATCTGCGGGTTTCGGATTAGAAAAGGACAACAAGAGATATCTCGAGACGTCACCAATATGTAACAAATATGTGGTTAAATGGCAAGCATTATGCAATAGCACAGCATAAGTTTAATAAAGTGTTTGTTTTTACATGCCAATTTAAATTTCACATTTCTATGGTATTGGCATTTTACAAATTTATTTATTATGCTCATCAAAATAACCCCTTTCATTTTTGTGCGTATATTATCAAACAGCCTATATCCCAATTACTTGTCATATTATTCATTATTAGTATTATTTTTGGTCGGCATGTTATATCATATCGTATTTTAAATTTTAATTTAATGGCATGATATTAATCATCATTTTTTAATATGTAAGTACTTACCAAAACTGTTGTTTTTTCACATTAATTACTTATAAAATATTTTCTAATTGTACACAATGACAAAATTCCGACACAATAATTCATTGTTTGTAAAATAAAATAAATAAAACATTAAATGAAATACTTTACCACCTACGGACGTTCGTTTACGAGATAATATCTCGTAAACTTTGAAGCTTTATAATATAGAGCATAATATAGGCGGCTAACCCTACTCTTCTAGCACAAACAATAACCCAAAACCACCATCTCAGTTGGAAACACTAAGGAGGGCTATGTGTTAGGAATGCAAAAAGTTTATGCGCATTTTATACTCGTTAGTCAGATGACTTGTTTACCATCTCGTCAATCTCTGGTCAATCCACTCACTATGAAGAAATGGTAGAGATTAACGCCAGTTCTCGTCATTTTAACTTCGAACAATTTTGGTCGCATTACGATCTATGGCAAAAACATCTGCAAAACAAGAGGAGCAGTAGAGTTCCTTGTGAAAGGGCTCGCCCGGAGAAGTACTACCACCTATTTCTGCCACCAAACAGCAGTTTCGGTTTGAAGGGTGTGGGTTGCCGGTGAAATTACAGGCACATGAGGCTTTAAACATGTATGCCTCAAGTTGATCGACGCAGGGCAGTGCATCGTAGGGTACGTTTCTAAGATGCGTGACCTACGACGCAATACTTTGTTATAGGCGATGGTTAACACTTAACATCCAGGTATATAAGCTAGTTCCATCTCTAGGTCGTACCTATAAAAAAACCTTCATATGAGATCACAAATTCACCTTGATGGTAACCGATGATATGGTCTAAGAAGCACGAAGATCTTGAAGATTCCTATTCACTCTAACCTAAAGAAGCTTGGATTTTAGTCTACAGCATTTATACTATCCCCTCTGGTTCATCATCACCATCAACCGTATATCAACTCATATCAACTCCCCTATAGATTTTCAGAGCGTCTGATGTTGTGAAACCTGCATCCAATGGTTCCTAGTAACCTTTATTAATCCATCTATTTATTATTTATCCTATTATTTATTCATCATTCTTCCATCTAGTGAGAGGCCTACGCTCGCCTTCTAGTGCGTGGTCTCCGAGTCAATGGTACTCAAACAACATCTATAATAAAATTATTATCTATCTTTCCATCTTTAATTGGTCGGATAGCCCATCTGTATTATGAAAAATGAAACAATATTTTTTGCTGCGGTAAAAATAACAAAGAACTTACATAGGATTAAGCTAAAACTATACTTAAATGCTGAAAAGCGTTACATAAAAGGATTTTCCTACAATCCTCACACTAGGTTAGGGCTGTATCGTGAAGACTAATAAATATATACCTGGGTATACTTTGGCTAGTCCGTGGTCTCCACTCGTGAATCTTTTTGCCCCGGTTCTTCCAGCTATGTGCTCTACTCACTGCCTCTGGTTGCTGGGAGCCGTTGGCCACATAAGATCGGTCGCTCTGGATATGTATGGCCTATGTTCAGCAGTGGGCGTCCTTTAACTGATATAACGATTATGATGATGACAATAAATATTCCTTTTTTTTGTCAATATAAATGTGCATCGCAACATAACTTTGAATTACCTTCTCATTACTGTGCGAGTATAAATTCACGCTTCATATAAAAGACATCAACGCGTCACTTAATTATTATAATTTATCTCCCATACGTTTCATGTTTATTAATATTTTGTTAATTATTCCCGTTTAATTATCTGATTACATAATTAAATGTATAATAAACTGCTTATTAGATATTTTGTAATTCTATTATGCAGTGAAATAATGTAATGTCTTTGACAAAACGTGGTGTTCCGATAGAAAAGCTACCTACATTTTGAATGGGGAACTTAAAAGACTAAACCCGTGCACAGCGATCCCTAAACGTATTTAGCGACTATACATGTTCAAATTTGACGTATGTAAGAACTTTCTAAATCAAGCCAGTAAATACGTTTAGACGTTGTAAGCTTTATTCGCAACGCAATATATTTCATTTTAGACTAACACTGCGTGGTCTCCACTCAAGAAACTTTGTGCCCCAACGGCCGTTAGTTCTTCGAGCTATGTGCCCCGCCCACTGATACTTCGGTGTTTTCCTTATAAAACAGAAAAAGCGGCGTTTTCTCTAAACACTACGTCTCAAGAAAATATTTTCGTAAACTAAAACCAATAAAAATCATTGTCCTTCTCTGCTTCAATTTTTTTTTACTATCTCACCCCACTGCAGGGCAAAGATCTCCGCCAAGCCCTTCCAAGCATCCCTATCCATCGATATCTCCCACCATCCTCTTTCGAAGGTGTCGAGATCGTCTCGCCAAAACTTACTACAGCGACATTTTTTTTTAATAAATTATGCTGGTCATTTTACTCAGCGCTATCTAGCTTAAGCAGGCTTTAATTACCTACATTATTTTAAGTCAAAACTTTTTTTATACTTACTAACATAACTCTTTGCATCAGAGCATTAAACACAAGTTTACGAATTGATAACCTTCTCTTTTTGTAATCGGTTAGAAATATAATTTGTGGTATCGACAACAGCATCCAAACGATCACATTACGAATAATTTATAGTATTTGCCATACTGGTCATATTTTATATTATTATGTGAAAGTTTCTTATGATGTTCGGATGTCTGTTACTCAATCATGGCCCTACGGCTAAACCAATTTGCATTTTAAATACACAACGCAAAAAGGTGTTATAAGTATACATTGGTTTAGAAAAATGTATGAAAACTTTTTTTTTAACTGGATAGATCTTCGTTTGACAACAATCTCACCTGATGGTAAGCGATGATGTGGTCTAAGATGAAGCACGAAGATCTAGAAGAAACCTATTCACTCTTACCTTAAAGAGGCCCGGATTGTATTACCTATAACTATGAGTATTTATACGATTTTTGTAGCTTTTAAAAGAAGCTTTTGTTAACTAGTCTGTCAGCTCCTAATCGTAATAGACCGTGAGGTTTTTATGTGGCGTTATCTTGGTTAATTTGGTTTTCATTATTCTATTCCGAACGTATTAGCTTGTATTAGGTATGTTCGTTACTAAGATCGGTTTTGTTTGACAAAAACTTGTTTCTATTGAAAATATTGCTATTTATGTACGGCTGCTACACGATCCAAGTCAGGGGCAGAATCTAATCTTATAATTTATAACATTTACCTTCAGACCTTTGGTATAATAGACGTATACGAGTACTTCATTTAAGATCACAATTGCAAAGTTAAACACAAATTGATTCAGCCGTTTAGATTCCAGATGCTTGGGCGTAGCTTTATCACATAAATAATCGTACACACACATAGTATCGTATTAAACTAACAAAGAAGATATATCTGAAAAAAATTATAGAACGTTGAAGAAAAAAATCACTCGCACTTGACACAATTGAGCCGATCTCAATCTGCCGTATTATTATGATTTGTATATTGAAAATGAGAATTGGCCATGAAAATAAGAGTGAATGAACCTTCGATATGATTTAATTTTTTGAAAAAACTTCAAATTGTCGAAATTATCGCATGTAGAGACATTTTTCACTTCCACTCTGTATAAATTTATAACTTTTTTCAGTTATTTGGCTTTGATTATTATTATTTTTATTTGTTCTATTTTTTTAGAAATTAACTTTATTTGGTTTTTTGTTTAGAACGATTAAATTAGGGATTCAAAATAATAAATTGTAGATATAAAGTTTTTGATGATAATGTTTGCAATTCTCATTAAGTAATGGTTACATTTTTTTTAAAGTTTGTATGCAGGTTTTCTACTAGATAGGGAAAAATATCATTTTATGTAAATATCATTCATTTTAGTTCAAAAAACAGAACTAGATGTCGCTAGTAAATTTGACACAATCCTGAATCGCGCTGACGAAAACGCGCGGCTCGGAATGACCTCCCCTCAGTGGCGTTTCGTAATCATACTTACCTGGCACAGGGGACACCGTGATCAGACAGGCGGTTCCCCCAGAGCGAGGCTGTTCCATTGCACTGCGGAATGATTGACCTCTGCGATTATCCCTAATGTGGATAACTCGGGTGCGTTATTTTTGGTAGTGGGGACTGCGTACGCGCCGTCCCCTATGTTAAAATTGCAACAGAAGAGAATTGTTGAGAAAAAACAGTTACATTTTATATGATTTAACAACTTCTTAAATCATATTTAGCCACTAAATACGTTTAGGCATCGCTGCGCAAGTCGTCCTTTCTATCTGGATCGATTCCCCTGGAGATGGAATGATAATGAAATTTGATACAGTCAGTGAGATTCAGAGGCTTTTTTAATTCACAACAACGGACGAGAGTTGTTTTTAAACGACAGTAATAATACATGTATAACTAGCCTTATTTCTCTCTCTTATACTCTACTAAAATACTTCTTTATAAACAGTAATATTATAAATGCGAAAGTTTAGATGTTTGTTTATTTATTTGTTACTCAATCACGTCGCAACGGCTGAACCGATTTCGATGTTTACACATAGGCTACTTTATATCCCATAGGATAAAAATGAGGTGTCAAGTCAAGTTGCAACAGCGGGTTTAGCTTTATTTCTAGGTTACCTAAAACTTAGTAGTGTAACTTGTACGAAGTCTCGGGAAACAGCTAGTACCTAATACATAGAACTATAAATAAATAAATATCGCTGGACATTTCACACAGCGCTATCTAGCCCCAAACTAAGCAGAGCTATGGGAACCAGATAACTGATAGAATACTTATATACCTACTTTTTTTTTGTAAATACATACTTATAATATATAGAAAAACACCCAGACACGGAACAAATATCTGTAGATCATGCAAACATTTGTTCCGCGGCGGGAATTGAACCCGTTACCTCCTGCGTTTCAGCCGGCTATACGCCCACTGCGCCACGGACGCAGTCTTAATAATAGAAAAGTACAAGGTGTGGTCCATTTTAGGATAAATTGATTTTTTTCATAAATTTGTAACTGATATCATTTTCGGATTATAAAACCTGATAAGACTTGGTTTCATCATTAATATGAAAATTTTAGATATCTATCTAGTTCTTTTAGCCTAAGAACTAAAGAATTCGTCACCATAGTCCGTATCAACTGCATGGTAACAAACCAGTGACAAATTCCATGAATATCGTATGTTTGTAGAGTCTGTGGACCCTAACTCTACAGTTCTTATTAGCATGTCCTAATTGTCCTATCCAAACTCAGCAACAAGACAATATAGACATGTTATTTAAAGTTTAATTAGGATATTTGAAGGAGGATCTATCTAGTAGTGTTAGGGACTATGCTATGCGAACTTTGTCAAAATCGTATTTAACATTTCCAATTTTATAAATAACAGTAAAACTGTCTGGTTTTGTTTAATTACTTTAAAGACTTTTAATTGGCTGTATAATCTTAATAACACAATTTTAGATCTGTTCTATATTTTGTAGCTGGTGGTCTTTTAAATAATTGTTTGAGCAATTTTAAGAGAATACGAATGAAACTACTGAAAGGTTAAAAATGGAGTAGATGATACATTAGATTTTGTTTTATCCAACCAGCCGAGCAGTTGAAAATAAATTCGATTATAACATGTTCTTAACTCATAATTTATAAAAAAAAACTCGTGACTGCTAAATTATTAAATACATATTTTCGACCAAACTGCATACATGAAACTGTAAATAAATATGTATATTTGAATTTTCAAAATTCATATAGGTACACTTAGCTTGAAAAACCTACCACAATGCGGCCAACCGGTAAGACATGATTAAGATATGATTTATTTAGTTCACGTAGATGAACCGATCCGACCAAATTCTTATCAAAGATATCTTCTAGTCTCACTACTTACTTCATTTGGTACATCAAAGCCAAGTCAGTATACATAAAGATCAAGATTACATTACAATGAATAAGGATTGTTTGAAATGTTAATGGTTTTTCTTTGAAAGTGTCCTTACCTCAGAAACTTCTCTTACCTGAGTTGACCCTTTGGAGTTACTATCAGCTTAAAAATAATTTATGTGTTTTCTTGTAGGTACTTACCTAATATTTGAATCCAGTAATTAATATCCCCAAAGTGTCCGTCAATTTCCTTAGAAAGTTCTAGTAGCTTAACTTTATGCCCTACTAGCTATTGCCCGCGACTTCGTCCGCGTTACACTACTAAATGTGTAGGTAACCTAAAAATAAAGCTAAACTCGCTGTTGCAACTTGACTTGACACCCGATTTTTATCCCATGGGAACTGATATATGGGATAAAAGGTAGGTAGCCTATATGGTAATCCAAGTTATAAGCTACGTATATACCATATTTCATCGAAATCGGTTCAGCCGTTACGACGTGATTGAGTATCAAACAAACAAACATCCAAACTTTCGCATAATATTAGTGTGATCTCCACTTCTAATCCTGTACTTTGGTCATTTTGTAAACCTTAAAGTTTCGAAATGATGAATGCTTTTACTTTCGATTCGAGAACAATCGATCAAATACAAAAAGTTCAGTCGGCGAGCTTAGTCTTATGCAACTGGATACACAACCAGGTTTGCGAACTAACAATACGTTAATACTTACGGCACTTGAGTTTATACAACTGCAAATAAAATAAATAGCTACATACATTGTCCAGACCTCACAGTAGGATGTCCAGTCGTGGGTATCGTAAATTAGTACCAACTGGTACCACTACCAACACTTCACAAACTACACTGCAAAAACAAGAGAACAAAGCGAGCGATTGAGCGAGCAAAACGAGCGAGATCTTTGAGTTCAATTAGACGAATCGGCAATCAATGTATTATGATCCGACGAGAGCTTTCGAAAGTCTAGTTTTCTTCTTTAGGTATCGATATTTCATAAGACTTAAATATTTTTTTGATACGGTGGCCTGAAACGCTCCTGTGGTACCGTTTAGGTCTTCTTTCGTACAGGTGATTGAACACAAGAGGCATACCAATAAATGTATTGAAGCGCCGCAATCATATTGGATTAATTTGGGCTACACTCTGATCCCTGAAACCCATTTACAAATGCGTCCAATTCGGGTCTTCTTGATAACTGTGTAGAAATAACGCAAATAATTATTATAAATACCCTTTCAATCATTATTATAAATACGAGATTTATCACATAACGTTTTATCGGTGTAACGACTTACAATGGAATTCATCAACCTTCATCAGGGGGAGTGCGATCCTTATTTCTTCTTTCCTGATTCTCCATTTCGAAAGTCACCCAGCGAGAGTTGGTCACTGAGTGATTGACTATTATTGTGTGCATTTAACAGTTATTGAAAAAATATTCCGCGAGCGACTAAACGTCGTCATCTTGTTAAAACGATTACGAATGATTCAATCGTCAACTCGCCCCGTTAGGCGAGATAGCGATTTCATAAAATAAATATATTTATCATCATCAACTCGCCCAGTTGTTAACTAAAAATGAGAAATAAATGAAAGATTAGAACTTGATATATAAATGACGAATGGCTCTAAATATAATATATATAAATATATTTATTTCAGTAAACTTAATCTATTTACATTTCATGGATTTGGAACCCTCTTTTAAGTATAAAATACCTGTGTTAGAGGGTCTCGCTCTTCCGTTAATTCGGTTATTCCGATTAAGTATATAATAAATATATCGATATTGATAAATAAATATCAATACATATTGACCTATGAAAGAATGAAAGCTAAATAAAATAAAGTTAAGTTATAGTAGGTTAAGTTAAATTATAGTATGCAAAAATTTAATTAATGTAGCCTAAGTAAGACTTTTCCCGTTTGGGATGAATTAAAGTAAGTAAGTAAATGCTCTGTTAGCTTGTACACCGTAAGTGAAGTACGCCGTAAGTATAATATTGTCCACTAAGGTACAGGTTAACCGCTGGGCGCCATACATTGACCTACTGCTAAGCCCTGGGCCTGGCTAATCCGCATTATTTAGAACTACGTGTACCTATTGTTTTCTTGCTGTAATTACCCAGCAATAAATTATTTAGGAGTTGCCCATACTGGGTGCCCCATAAGTACATATAGATTATAGATAAGATCGCCAATTGTATACAATATTTAAATTGTGCTAATTTAATTGTTTTGTTTATTTATGGTGTGCAATAAAATATTTTCTATATAGATGTTATCTATAGATTTAATTGGAAGTGTAAAGGTAGAACACCTTGCAGACCTATTTAATAGACAGTTCGACAAGAGTATGTTTTACGAATTTCTTTTGATAAATTCATATTCAGTTTATTAGTAAAATTGTGTACAAATTTTACTGTACACGACCAATATAGAAAATTAAATAAATTAACGTTTTGTTTTATTTTACGTAATTTCAAACAATACAAAATTTAATATTGTGTGTACTTGTGCATACGTCAGAAAATCCTATTTGGAGAAAGAATTAAGATTTTTTTATCATCAACGTAGGCCGATTTCCCTTTCGGCCGCCATTCTTTAAGATTCGTGGTGCTATTTTTGGCCAATCCTTATCGTAGGAGTACCAGCAACTCATCCCGCCATAAAAACGTAGCATAAACCATGAAATTGTAGAATTGAATAGTTGATTACGTAACGTTACAGGCATGTAAAAGGAATACACAATTCAAAAATAGATTTCACTTTTTATAGAAGTTTGTCTTATCGCACTAAATGAGACACCCGGTATTTTGGACTTCAAGCAACATTGTATTAAATGTAGGTAAGTGATATACAGAAAAATTGTGTATTTACGAGCTAATTTCCTGTCTCAAATATAAAGATTTATTGTGGCTATAAGTATTTAGAATGTGCTACTTCCTGGCATATTTTAAAACCTGTCTAGCCGAAAATGTAACAAACATTCATACTAATATTGCTAATATTATAAATTCTAAAGTAACTCTTAGTTACTGTTAGCTATTCACAATTAAACCTTTTCGATAAAGTTTGGTAAGTTTGTCTATTATGTTATAGTCAAAATTCATAATCGGTCAAAATCGATTTTGACTACAAGAATCAACTATGTACAACAAGTAATTAAAAAAACTTAAGAGACTTATCCAAATTACTGAACCAATTATGATGAAATTTCTATTGAACTAATCTGCCCTTCAAATAAAAAAAAATATATTTTTACGGTTGATAAATGACGGAGTTCTGAGGAAAAAACATTAAAAACAAATATGTATATACAACCTAATTGAGAACATCCTCCTTTTTTTGATGTCGGTTAAAAAGTGTTTGTACATGATTTAGAACTTTGAAATCAGATTTAGCAGCCTTTTTGCTTCAAATCGTAAGCGAACGACTTTTTTGAACCTATTAGGTTTGACCCCTTTTAAGACCGGTTACCTTCATCAGATGTTAATAGAGAAAATTGGGCAGACTTTCCAGGGTTTCGTTTGCAAAGTTTATAGCGAAGAATAATTAGGTATATGAATTAACCACAAAAGAAACAAACCTAAAAAAAATACCCAAAGACACAAATATAATGGGCGATCTTATAGCTAAGGAGAATTACTCTTCCGAGTGTACAATGTTACTATACTACCTATCCCGTTTTAATAAATAAAGTAACAATAATTTAATTACAGGTGCATAACCATAATAGTATTAAATTGCAATAAAATTAATAATACTAGTTATGGCATAAATCAATAATTTTAATAAAAATAATAAATTCATTTATCTATAAAAGTTTCTAATTAAATTCGGATAAAATAAAATGACAAATTAATAATACAGTAAAATTAATAATAAACCCTAATAAAAAAATAATAATAATTGAAAGTTAAGATGTTCATGAATAGAAAATAAAAATATAGAAAATAAAAATAAATTAATTGAATCGTATTAAAATAATATGACAAAATAATAAATGTAAAAGTGAATCATTCCAATAGTTCTTTAACGTCATAGAAGCAATTGTCCAAAAGCCACGAAACGAGCCTTCTTTTCAGTTTTTGAAAATGTAGAGAGGTAGAGTGTTCCGAAGTCGAACTATCCTGCAGATACCTTCTTAGTTTATGTACTAACTATAACCTAACTAACTAATTAACTAACACCTACTTAAATGCTGTAACTAAATTTATTTGTGTATGTAATGTACCTACTTACTTATGTAATGTTCATTTGAGACAACATATGTATAATAATATATATTGTTACTAAGTTTATAATTCTTTCTCATTGTACCAAAGTGACAATGTTTTTAAATGAGAAATAAAGATTCTTAAAACTGAACAAAGAATCCTTATAGTTTCGCCATGTCCGTCTCGTCTGTCTGTCCGATCTGTTACAGCTGTTTTATTCGTAGTGGTAAGGCTTACTGAACACGCGTTTGAGCAATCATTCTATTTCTTCTGAGCTCTTTAACGTTTAAATTTGTTGAATAAACGTCCTAATAACTTTGACAACCTACAGGTTATGTTAAAAGAAATTATCATAAAAATATTTTTGTTCCAAAAAATTCATTTGACGGTATTCACAGATTTCTTGAAATTTTGTCTTCTTCTCATGAATTTTAAATGTTTCCAAGCATTTCCAGTTTTAGGGTTCCGTGGTTTAAATTTAGGTAAGTGTACGTTTAGGTTCCGTGCCCCAAAAAGAAAAAACATATCCATCCAAAAACATAATTTCTTTATATGTTTAATTTTGTTTGGTGTGCAATTATTCTATTCTATATCCCATAAAATATCATTCTTGCGTCTGTTCTTTATTTTCGAATGATAGCGGGGAACAAAGAGAATGCAAGTTTCATTTGCAAGGGTTTTTTTTTCAAAATGGCTACGTATAGAGAAAATATCATTACCTACTTCTTCTCTTTTTCATCTAGATTTCAAAAATAAAACTTTATGAATACCTACCTTTTTTAGTCATTGATAGATTACGGGAAAACTGTAGCTTTTTTGCAGCTTGTTTCACAAAATTTTCAATTTTCAAGCATTCACAAAATTTAAAGAAACCCCAAATTAGCTTTCTATTAAAATAAACCGCGTCTGAATTGGTCCAACCGTTCGGCAACTGCGATGCCACAGACAGACAGACCTCCAATTTATAACACCAATATGTTTTTGCGTGGGGGGTTAAAAATAAGATTTACTGATTGTTGATAAAGTTCTCTGATTGCGGTGTTCCCACTCGCACTTGACCGATTTATTTTGTAGAACACAACAAAAGAATTCATGAGAATTTGGTCCACGCAAGTACGAAGAAAGGCTTTCATAATTGCCAAATTAAGACTTAAGGAGTTCCAGTAACTGAGAGTAGTAATAAAGCAGGTATAAGGTAGATAAATTAGGTGAGTGGCCACGAGGCTATAGGTCATAGAGATAGGAGGAATAAAAGAAACTCACTTCCGGTTTCCTGTTTTTCTGGACCATTATATTCTCGGAGTCTTCAAGTCCAGAGTTCAGAGTGAACAGGTTATTTCTAGGTAAGCGCGTTCCATCTTCGATCACACCATCACTTACCATTAGTTGAGGTAGAGCACAAGCAAAACGATCACCAAAAAAACACGCTTACTAAGCCATTAAGCCCAAGCTCGTTGTCACGTTGGTGGCACCAACACCTAGTTGGTGGACCAACAAACCTCCATAGGCCAAATCTTCAACTTGGAATTACTATGAATTGGAATTAATTGTGTTTCGTCTGCAACATCAAATAAGCTCACTCGCTGTTTCGATATTATAATGACATCGAAACTCGACACTTATTCATTTAAACGTAGTTGACAAACATACAAGTAAGCTAGATAGGCCTTAAGACCTCTTAAAACGTCTAAATGTTACAAGTTTGTACAACACCTTGATCTAACGACGATAAAGACTAGTTGCACTAATTTTGACCATAACTAAGAACCACTTGCCAAAAAGTTTTTAAACAAAAAATCTCGTTGAGATCGTTCATCCACTTGAAGCTAGAATGACACGACACGGGGACAGACAAAGGCTACAATTACAAATATAAAACACCCCGCTTTTGCGTCACTAGTTATTTTTTTCAACACACCTATCCAGTATCCAGAGCAGCATTCTTGTTTATCACCTCATTGGCACGCTATTTCCTCTCATTAGTTACTCTGCCAACTTGTTAGTACAATTACAATTAGAGAAACAAATGGGGCAGAGCTCTGTGTGTGGCAGGCATAGGTACATCAGGACCGTCACGTTTTGTCTCGGTCATGGGGTGAGAGTTCTTCCGTGTTTCATATTCATTGCTTCGTGAACGAGATAGTTTTACGCAGCCTTGTACTGTTCGGCCAGTGAGTGGATATTTCTGTCCGGCATTTACTGGCCCAATGAGAACCGGTCGACAGACCTAAAGTTTTCAAAGGCCTTAGAGCTGATGGATAGTGAAGGACAGCAACTGGTGGTCAGTAGACCAACAGCATTAGCACAAATCGAAGTAGCGAGAAGTCAGTGTGAGTGACACTAGCATAGGAAGTGGTGGATAGCACAAACTTAGTCATAGCCGAATAAATTATTGGTAGGGATTATTGATACCTTCCAACTCTTTCCCATTAATTGCCATGGTTTTTGGTATAATAACATCTATTCAATTCTTTTCTCATAAGAAGGCTCAGGGTCGTTCAGCGTACTATGGAGAGGCCTGAGCTTGGTGTTTTTCTACGAGATCCAGAAATAAGGAGATCCGTAGACAAACTAAGGTCACAGACATAGCAAGAGGATTAATAAGCGGTGGGCGGGGAACATAGCTCAAAGAACTGTCGGCCGTTGGGGCAGAAAGATTATAGAGTGGAGACCACGGACTGGAAAGTGCAGCGTAAGACGGCCCCCCACTGGATGGAAAGACGACCTGATAAAGGTTGCTGGGAGCCGTTGGGTGCCGGCCGCACGAGCTTAGTCGCTCTGGGAATCTATGGGGGAGGCCAACGTTCAGCAGTGGACGTCCTATGGTTGATATGATGATTATGATGAGACTGATATAGACCACACATAAACTGTATTATTAGTAGCTGATACCTCATTACAAAAAATAAGTCATGTTTGTTTTTCGAATATTTTACGAAGAATTTCTTCGTGATGCATTTTTGACTGCAAAAAGTTACAGATGCAACGAAAATTTCTAACAAAACAGCAATGAACCCATTCCAATCCTAAACTATCCCACCTAAAGGGCTGGAATAACATAATCCCACGTCACATATGATTGATGGCCACTGTAAGACCGACGCATTTAATACTACCCCCTAATCAGGCAAAAGACAACCCTAATCCATCGATACAAAGACGTAGTCGTAAGTCGCAGTTCGGCTGACACAGGAATTTGTGTTTTTAAAACACGATTTTGACATGTCCTTTGATACAGATAAAAATAAGATGAATACTGAACCACTAACTCTTAACAGTTTATCACCGAAGTTTATTAATTGTAGACGACACACGCTGTTATTGTATTTTATTTTGTTGCATTCCGATACATGTCACGCCATCTGTTGGCGATTTTTATATGTTTTGTTAATAGAGACAAGTTTGAAGGATGCAGACCGGCTTGATAATTGTTTTACACAGAGGGAGTGGTAGTTGCGAACTTACCGTTAGACACGACGCGGCTCCTCAAGATTTCTAACATTAATAGTTGGTCAAAATAAAGCACATGGTTAAATAAATGACTTCTATCTTATCTTCAAAGTGTATCACCTATAATATGGTCCTTCAGAGCCAGATTTAAAATCAGTGAACTGCGAAATACCATCATGTCGGGCGTGACGCCATTATCGAAGGTTCTTACTCGCCGTCAACGCCAGGAACATATGAAAACCAACAAGTTGGAAGGCACACCTATGAAGAAAGAGTTGAAGAAGTTGATTCTTCCTAGCGGCACCAATGATCTCTTATCGTCGCGGGAAGGACACGTATCGACGCCAGTACCGTGCAAGATGTCAGCGCGTGACACTGAGCAGCATTCGAAATGTGCTTCAAAAACGACTATTCAGACTAAGAAATCTACTACGTCATCAGTTGCACGTCGTAAACAACTCGAGTTAGAAGCTGCGGAAGCAAAAGCCAAGATTCAGATGGAGTTAATTGACAAGAAGTTACAAGCTGACCTTGCCAAAGTCGACCAGGAGAGTGAAAAAGCTCATCATGTCGGCACTGATGTAGCTCCAGATGAAAAAGTTGGTACCTATTGTTCATCCCTCCCCAGCGAGAATGAAGTGCACGATAACGTGGAGAAATGGCTGGACACGAACTGTGCATCACCAGTCCAGCACAACAACAGTATCCAACAACTAGCTAACACGTTGAAGGATCTGATGACCCAGTCTTCATCAAAGCACGAAGATAAACTTTTGAGCCGCCTTGCCACGCCACGAGAGCTACCTATCTTCAGTGGTGACTGTATTGAGTGGCTACATTTTAAAAGTGCCTATGATGATTCGTCACGAGTGTGTAGATTCAGTGATAGTGAGAACCTGTGGAGACTCCGTAAATCTCTACGAGGTGAAGCCAAGGAAGCAGTGACTGACTTGCTGATCGGCAACACTCCGCCGTCAGCAGTTATAGAAGCACTTGAACTAAGGTTTGGCCGAGCTGATATTATTATTAGCAACATAACGATGCAATTGAAAAAGCTACCTTCGTTACCTACTTGTTATCAACATGACTTGATAAACTTGTCCGTCAAAGTCAACAATTGCGTGGCTACAATACGCGCACTACACCAGAATGACTACCTACGAAGTCCAGAGCTCGCTGCAGCCATAATATCAAAATTGCCGAGCACCCTGATAGGTAGATGGACGGAGTTTGCCTACAATCGTCTACGCGAAGGCAGATCGAAGCTCGAACTACTAGCTATGTTCTTAAAGATAGAAGCTGAAATGTTATCAGTCGTCGGATGTATACCTCCGCGAGACAAGAAGCCGATGGACGCTCCTACAAAGCGCACTGAAGACAAGTATCGTCATCGTACTGTCTACACATCTTCTGTCGCTGCAACAGCTGATAATAATGTATGTAGATTCTGCCAGAAGGGCACTCATACCCTACCAGAGTGTCGCATATTCAAACGAGCAATGCGAAGAGATAAATGGCGATTTGTAAAAACGCGCGGCCTATGTTATTGTTGTCTACTAACTCGACACAATAAAGATACGTGCCCCGCACCAATGTGTGACGTCGATAACTGTGGCATGGCACACCACCGCCTGCTACACTGGACGAAACCCGAGATGACGTCACAATCGACTGATAAGATGACCGTAAACCCGGAACCTGTACCTGTAACTGCACCCGATGCGTCTATGATGCATTTCGCTCGAGATAGTGACGACGTGAGCATCGCCCCGGATGAATTCGCACTGTTGAAAGTGATCGCGGTTCAATTACGTGGCCCTAAAGGTGTAGTGAATACCTACGCACTTCTGGACGATGGTGCTGAAGTGTCAGTGATCGATGCCGAGCTGGCAGATACCCTAGGCTTAGAGTGTGTTAGTGCGCGTCCTATAAAGTTTACTGATGCATTCGGTTTGTCAGTGTACCAATCAGAAGTGCCTAGTGTAAGAGTAAAAATAACGGGACAGGACAATATTAGTTATGACTGTAAGTTACGTAGATGTGCTCAGTTAAAATTGTGTTCACAAAATTTGTCTATCTTGAATAGTGTAAATAGCACGCACTTATCGCATATCAAACATATGATTTGCACCAATGCAAGTGCAAAGCCAAAAATGTTAATTGGTGAGGATAATTATTTCCTAATAGCTCCTCTCGAGGTTATACATGGAGACAGGGACTCGCTGTACGCATCACGATGTCGGTTGGGATGGACCATCCACGGTTTCCACCGTGGCCGCACTCACTCCTCCACCAAGTCCAGAGTAAGTGAACAAAATGTGTTTCATCTCGCACACTCTCGTGATAATGATATGTCTGAACTCAGCGAACTTAATGACCTGATTAAGAATTCCTTTAATTTTGATTTGACTGGTATTTCACCCGTATCTCGTGAAAATACAGATCATATTCGCGCTATTGATATTTTAGATAGCACAGCCCGTCAGGTAGGTAATCAATGGGAAGTAGGTTTACCGTTCAAAAAGGATGATTTTATGATGCCTGACTCATACAACAATGCCTACTCGCGTCAGCAGTTATTGTTACGGAAATTCCATAAGAATGCTGACTACGCTGATAGGTATAAGAAAGAAATATCTAAATTGATAGATAATGGTTACGCTCGAGAACTAACTGATAACAGCCTCTCAGCTGATCATGTTTGGTATTTGCCACATTTTGGTGTTCAGAATCCTAATAAACCAGATAAGTTACGGTTAGTATTTGACGCCGCCGCTAAGGTAGACGGTGTGTGCCTAAATGATTATTTATTAACCGGACCGGACTTGTATAATTCATTATACGGAATTATGCTAAGATTTCGGGAGAATAAAATTGTAATTATTGGGGATATTCGTGATATGTTTCTCAGAATTAAAATTCGCCCTGAAGACCAGCATGTTCTTCGGTTCTTGTGGCAAGAATCGAATGGTCCGATTAAAGTTTGTCTTATGCAAAGTTTAATTTTCGGTGCAACATGCTCGCCTTTCATTGCCCAATATGTCAAAAATAAAAATGCCTTGAAATACGAGGATATAAATCCTGAGGCTGTAGATGTAATTGTGAATAGCCACTACATGGATGATTGTTGTTATTCTACGTGTGATGAGAGTACGGCTATTCAATTAATAAAAGACATAACTTTTATTCACGCTAAAGGTGGCTTTGAAATAAGAGGTTGGTCGAGTAATAGCAAACCGGTTTTAGATTCAATTCCTACAGAAGCGCTCGCGCACACAGCTGTGCAGTTTAAGCATGGAGCCATGAATACGAGTGAGCGCACTTTAGGTTTGATATGGCATCCTGCGGACGACTCATTTGGGTTTCAGATTTCGCTTGACAGAATTCCTAGTGATATTTTAAATGGTTCTACGCCACCTACGAAAGCTAACATGCTTAGCATTATTATGTCTCTTTACGACATACACGGATTTTTGTCGCCATTTGTTATAAAAAGTAAAATCATTTTTCAAGACGTGCACAGATCTAAAGTTGATTGGAAATGCCGCATCCATTCTGATGAGCACACCAAATGGGTGAAGTGGCTCGATGAATTAAAACTTTTAGAATCTCTACGTATACCTAGGTGGTATAACAATACTGATAGTTGGACTCAGTGCTATCAGTTAGAGATAGGTATAGATAGAAGTGCCGAGTCTATTGTAAATAAACAACTGCACATATTTTGTGACGCTTCTATTAAAGCTTACGCCGCAGTTATTTATTGGCGTTTTACTCGAGCAGACGGGAATGTATTGGTTTGTCTAGCCGCCAGTAAGAGCCGAGTGACCCCACTGCGGCCTGTGTCAGTTCCTCGACTGGAGCTGCAAGGCGCGCTCATAGCCGCACGCCTCGCGAACTCACTGCAGCGGGAACATAAAAATATGAAGGCTGATAAACGGTACTTTTGGACTGATTCACAAACGGTTTTACAATGGATCCGTAGCGATCCAAGAAGCTATAAGCCGTACGTAGCTCATCGCTTAGGTGAAATTGATGAGCTCACGACGTTATCAGAGTGGCGATACGTCCCAACTAAGTTGAATGTAGCTGACATAGCTACCAAAGACGACACGCCGCCTCTGACATACGATAGCGTATGGTTTCTAGGACCACAATTCTTACGGCAACCTGAAGATGCATGGCCTAAGGATTGTAAGTCCACAAAGAAGCCATCACCAGATGTAGTCTTCGAACAAAGGAGCTTGAATGTGGTCACGACTCAGGTCGTTGAATATTCCTTACCTAACGAAAATGACTACTCGTCTTGGTTACGACTCGTCCGAGTAACCGCTCGAATTTTATTGTTTATCAGACGATGTCGACGAATTGATACTTGTTTGAATGTTGAACTCATGAACGAAGCTGAACTTCTTTTGCTGAGTAAATCTCAACAGGATTCGTTCGCACAAGACATTGAGCTTATCAAGCAAAATAAGCCTTTGTTATCAAACAGTCGTTTGTTAACATTGACACCCTATTTAGACGACACTAATGTGTTACGAGTAGCCGGTCGAATCGATAAAGTCGAAGGTGTATCCCACTTGACTATGAGACCCACCATACTCGATGGTCGTCACAAAATAACTCGTCTATTAGTCGAATACTATCATAAGAAAGCTATGCATGGTGCCCACGAACTTGTAGTTAACGAGTTAAGACAACGCTACTGGATTTTGAAGCTGCGTCCTACCGTACGCACGGTCGCAGCGCGCTGCCTGTTCTGCCGATACCGGCGCGCGACACCGCAGCCACAGCGTATGGCGGACCTGCCAGCTGCTCGTCTGCAGCACAATCGACACCCATTCACGTTCACGGGGGTGGATTTTTTCGGACCGATGGAGGTCACTATCGGACGAAAAAGAGTAAAAAGGTACGGCGTAATGTTTACGTGCCTAACGGTACGCGCCATTCATTTGGAAATTAGTGAGAGTCTGAGTACAGACTCCACCATCATGGCGCTCAGACGTATGATACTCGTAGCTCGCCGCGGTACGCCCAGCGTTATCTACTCAGATAACGGGACGAACCTGCGCGGCGCAGATAACGAGTTAAAGCGGAGTCTATCCGAACTCAATGAGAGTAAACTCCGTGAAGACGGTACCGTAAGAGGTATCGAGTGGAGGTTCATACCCCCTGGGGCCCCTGAGAAAGGTGGTGCCTGGGAACGTATGATACGCACGGTGAAAACGGCCTTGAAAGTCGTTCTTAAGGAACGCGCTCCACACCCTGAGACGCTGTCTACTTTATTCGCTGAAGTAGAAGCCCTAGTTAATAGTCGCCCTATTACACATGTTTCATGTGACGCTAATTACCCTGAAGCTTTAACGCCTAATCACTTTTTGTTAGGTAAGTCATCGAACGGTCCCGTGTTTGGTAGGTATGATAACGACGATCTATGTCTGCGAAAACAATGGCGCCTAGCGCAAAGGTTGATCGATATGTTTTGGGCGCGATGGGTTAAAGAATATCTCCCTACTTTAATTCCGAGGCAGAAATGGTTTAGGGATCAGAGAGCATTGCGAGATGGGGACTATGTTCTAATAATGGAACCTAATTTAGATCGTGGATGTTGGCGGCACGGAGTGGTGAGTGCGACCCATGCGGGTGATGATGGTCGCGTGCGAATGGTGGACGTGCGCACCCGCACTGGTTTGGTGCGCCGCCCGGTAACGCGTGTCGCACTACTTGCACCAACGGAATGTTAGTGCTGATCTGACACTTTTTTGTATTCATTTGATTTCTAATATGTTTGTCGGCTCAGTTCAGCACTAAGAGGGTGGATTGTAGACGACACACGCTGTTATTGTATTTTATTTTGTTGCATTCCGATACATGTCACGCCATCTGTTGGCGATTTTTATATGTTTTGTTAATAGAGACAAGTTTGAAGGATGCAGACCGGCTTGATAATTGTTTTACACAGAGGGAGTGGTAGTTGCGAACTTACCGTTAGACACGACGCGGCTCCTCAAGATTTCTAACATTAATAGTTGGTCAAAATAAAGCACATGGTTAAATAAATGACTTCTATCTTATCTTCAAAGTGTATCACCTATATTAATATTTAATGCTACAAAACGCAGCGTGTAACATGATAACGTTCAATAGAGGAAGGTTTTTTGTAGAGCCTTAATTTAAAATTGCTTTATTTATGTTCCGGGAAAGTTGGGAGGAAAGACTGTGGGTTACATGGATCGGGATCTCCTGTGTTAAGTTGCAATAATCTATATTAGAGGAGTTCAAACTAGTTAAGATAGATATTTTAGTTATAATTAAGAAATAGGAATATACATAGTATTGGACAGATTTAAAGATATACATAAATAAATAAATAGTCGAATACAAATTTAAATGATTGAATACAAATACATAAACAATCTATCAACATTCTTTCCAGTTTTGTTTGATGTGATACCGTGACGAACAATAAAATTTGTTTCCCCCGAAACAAGACGGCTTTATACAATAAAAGTGTAATCTGCATGGCTGTGCATTTGTACGATCATTCTTTAGGCCGGGACTCCACCAAAGCGGAGACGAGACGAGCGGAGAGGAGATGTTTTTTATACAAAAAATTTTTTTCATTTTATTTCCGTTTCATTATTATCTAGATAGCCAGGCATCTTGTCAATTAAAAAGTTGTGTAGAACACACGTTGCTTTTATCACTTTTTCCACTGTTTCTATTTTACATTCAAATTCTTTACGGTATACGTACCATTTCCGTGATAATACACCAAATGTAGCTTCCACAATACGACGAGCTCTTGAAAGTCTATAATTGTATGTTCGTTTTTCGTTATTTAAATTATCGCGTGGATATGGTCTCATTAAGTTAGTCATCAAAGGGAAAGCTTCGTCTCCAATAAAAACAAACGGTACAGGTTCTCCATTTTGGTACAAGGGTTGTGGCTGTGGTAGATTTAGTCTGTTTTCTCTCAAACGAATTCCGAATATACTATCAGCAAAAATACCACCATCGCTGAACCTTCCCATTGAACCTATATCTACCATAATTATTCTTCGGGTAGCGTCGGCTACGCACATCATTACAGTTGAAAACCTGTGTTTATAACAGTAATATGAGGACCCAGATTTTGGGGGTGCAAACATGTACACATGCTTGCCATCAATGGCCCCGACGCAGTTTTTGAATTGCCAGATTTCTTCAAATTGCTTTGAAATTTTTTTCCAATCATTTTCATTAAGTTCTGGCATAACCAAAGGTTGTAATACTGTCCACAAGGCATCGCAGACATCTTCTATAATTCTTGGAACAGTCGATTTTCCAATCCTAAAATTTTCAGCTATTTGTGAAAATTTTGAACCAGTCGCCAAATACCTGTAATAATTATAATATAGATTTATATTTATGTGTCGTGGTTTCAGTTAGAATAGAAGGGTCATTTCAAAATAATATCTTAATCAGTGTCGTGTTGTTTCCGGAACTATAAAAGATTAGGCATTACTGAAATTATGTATTTACAGAATTTTCACTCGTTCAAAAGTTATAGCCATTTTTAAATAATAGAAAAGAAACAATTAAAAGTCTAAGATTTACACGAGCACAACACATTGAAATCAAACAAATAAAATGGATTTATCACTCGTTATTTATTAACATTTCAAATTTCGACGCCGCCGTCTGCCGCGACCACGTACGAGAGATACAATCCGTTTTGTTTGTTTGATTTCAGATTTTTTTTTTTATAAATTGGTTTCCCTTGAAACTCTGGTATTTTTTAAATATTTATAATGGTTATAAATTCTGCATGAGTGATAATGCGGTAAGTATATTTTGACTATGGCAATGTCAACATTTAATATTTATAATGATTTCAATTATTTTTATTTCAGTAAAAACGGCTAAATCTAAGTGGAAAAAGTTGAGAGACAGCCACCGGGACGCATTAAAAAGGAAGAATGCCACTAGAAGTGGACAGAGTGGTAAACAAATTCGTGAATGGAAATATGAGAAGGTAATGGAATTTTTGATACCATATATGACGAATAGAAACAGGACTACAAATTATACCTCACAAACAAATTTAAATGAACAGGAAACAAATTCATTGGAAAATAATGTAACCGATGAGTTTTTTGAAACATCAAGCAATCATACAAGAAGCACTCCAGAAGATCGTCCATCTGTACAACATTCGCCGTCACCGACATCAAGCGTCTCAGCCTCGACATGCAGAAATGCAACAAGAAAATCGGATGAAATAAGTAATTTACTTATACAGCACCATGCAAACCGTGAAAGAATACGCCAAGAAAAACTAGAAATACAATCATTGATAGAGAAAAATAATACCCTTGACGAAATGGACACTTTTTTTCTGTCGATATCAAAAAGTGTAAAAAAACTTTCTCAATATATGCAGCTTCAGGCTAAACGTAAAATTTTCAATGTTCTTTTAGAATTGGAAGAACTTGAGCTACAAAACACATGGTATAACACAAATGAAAATAATTGGTATTCCCCCGGTTACACTTCAGCACCGGGTCCAAGTTCGACACCGGGTCCTAGCTCAACACAGGCACCGGTTCTTACATCAACACAGGCCGGTGGTCCTAACTCAACACAGGCACCGGTTCCTAGCTCAACACAAACACCGGGTCCAAGTTCGACACAGGCACCTGTTCCAAGCTTGGAAGATACGCACATGACCGATGAACAGATAGAAGAAGCATTCAGAAACGACGACACAGAAGAAGACACATATGATAATTTGTAACTATATGGAAAAGAAAGCAATATGTCTCATGTGATTTACTGTTATAATTTTTTTGTACGTTATGTTTCTAATTTAACCTTACGTTTTTTTTGCTACTCCCAGAACGGCAGTTGATTTTTTTGTTTTCTTTATGAATAAATAAGATAATATAAAAATAAATTTGGTTTTTACATAATATGCATCACTCCAGTCTCCCGGAGGGGTAGAAAGAGACAACGGATCTCGATTTCTCGTAATCCTTACATACTCAGTTTACATAATATTTTTCATGTATTCTCGTACTTCTTGATTCTCGTTTTGAGTACTTCTCACTTAGCCCTTTTACACAAAAAAAAACAAACACTCAAAAAAGACTGATCACATTCAAACGCAGATAACACACATAAACACAAACACACTTAACAAAAAAATAATTAGGTAGGTACTTACTTCAAACATACTGCTAGCCGCTCTTGGGTACAGATAGATCTCCTGTAGTTAGTATCTTGCTTAAATATATGCGGTTTAATTAAGTTATGTAGTTCGTAGAATATATTCCTCGGTAGTCTGTAGGACTTGGTAAAACTTTCATCATCTAACTCATTAAACAAAGTAAAAAATTCTCCATGACTGGTATGGTAATACAAGTGACTTCTTTTCCAAAACCGATGTTTTCTTTTGTTTAGGTAGTATAAAGCTATCAATTCTGCTTCTTCAGACTGTAGTTCTTCTTCAAGTAAAAGAAGATACTTTTTTTGTAATAATAGCGACATCGTCTACCTTTCGTGTCAGAATGCGTACTGAGCACTCAACGCCCCGCACCCGAGCTGAAAAACATCTCTTCTCGCACAGCACACAGCACACCGCACACATCTCCGCTTTGGTGGAGTCCCGCGAGCTGAAAAACATCTCTTCTCGCACAGCACACAGCACACCGCACACATCTCTGCTTTGGTGGAGTCCCGGCCTTATCGTACACAAATAGATTACAGACAGAAACAGCTTACAAAAAGGGCATGTACAAAGGCGAGCTTAACCAAAGAGATCATCCAAAGATCATCTCCCAAAGAGTGTGCTAGATGCTGCTAGTTTAAATTTATTTGAGTTGAAATTGAAAAAGCTATTAATAGGAAAAGCATACTATTAGTGTTAATGATTACCTAGCCGATGACAATTTTGAATAACCCATTATAATTTAATTTTTAATTTTTAAGTTTGACTAATAGTTTAATACTTTTTTATTGTTTAAAATTTTATATGATTTTATAAGAGCTGCAAAAATAATTATAATTATTATAAATAACTAACCCTGATAATGTGCTTAGATGCAAAAACGTATTATTAAAATGAATGTGTAAAGTTTTATCATTGCACGCGTTAAACGCTGAATATGGCTGTACCTACACAAAAACTGTAACTACCTGCACCTTGATATTACCCATATACGCAATAAATACAATTTGATTTGATTTGACATGTTGTGTTCATCATGTTTTAAGGTTCAGTATTTTTAATGTCTGCTCGGTGTTATTTATCTTTATTTTTTTAGACAATCGTTTGTCTACTACCTCACCTGATGGTAGGAAAGTGTGGTGTGGTCGAAGAAGCACTTGCCTAAAAACAACCCCTCCACTTGACTTGAAACTTGACTTTGTCACAAGACTTGAAGCTTGCATTTAAGACTAGTAGAGTTTCTTGTGAAAGAGCTCGCCCGGGGAAGTGCTACCACCATACCTATTTCTACCGCCAAGCAGCATTGCTGTGTTTCGGTTTGACGGGTATGGTTGCCGGTGAAATTACAGGCACATGAGGCTTTACACCTGTAGGTATGCCTCAAGTTGATGGACGCAGGGATGTGCATCGTAGAGCACATTTTTAAGGAGCGTGACCTACGAGGCAAACCTGTTATAGGCGATGGTTACCACTTAACATCAGGTGGGCCATAGGCTTGTTCCACCTTCAGTAGTATAAAAAAAATGCCCCTTGGCCCTAAATTGCCTACCGATCAATAGTAAAAGAACCAGTATGATGAAAGGTTGCATTTAGCTGGCCTTACACAAAGGAGCTGTTTATAATAGCTACAATTACGAGTAAGTGGGCAAAGTTCCAAACATAAGATAATTGCTTGGAGGTATTTCGTACGGCCTGCGACAATGTTGCGACGGTAACCGGCGTTTTGTCAAAGAACTGTGACTAGCTACTGTCTCGGAATAAATGACAAGTCACATGCTTTTACCAGAGACGAAGAAGTCAGTTTTTTGTTTCCTTCATTTTTTAAATTTTGAGAAAAGGCTGTTTGTGATCTGTCTATAAATATAATAATAAATAAAATTGAAATGGTATTCGTTGGTAAGCACATCATTTGAGAACTGAAGCTGAAAGTGTTTTTTTCTACATTATGGCATTTTGATATGAAATGAGAACCATTATAGGCAATATATTATTTTGATATCCGTGTGAAGCCGGGTAAGGTCAGCTAGTTTAAAATAAACTGATGTTATGTGGTCACCGTCACCTATAACAACATGTAAGTTATACTACAGACTCGCTATCACTAAACACTTTTTAACACCCCACATACCTAGTAAAATTTAATAATTTTATTCTAACCATTGTATATTTTGACACTCATGCCTTTAAACCCTTTGATTGTTTTGACATGTTGACTACCCACAACCCAAAAATGAAAAACCTCATGCCTAATCTAGCAGGTTCGAGATTCAAACTCTAATCGGAAGCTCAGAGTTTAAATCTCGAACTCCCCTAACTAATCAATGCAACAAATTAACTACGAGTAAATACCTCAATCCACTGCAATGCAATGTTGCAACATTGTTGCTAAAGCTGGGTCCACAGCGTGACAGATGACCGCAATCCGGCAGCCTGCCGAGACAAGGGATAAACGTGTGAACGCTTCCGTATTAGCGTACTGGCTTTTGCACACTTCTTTGTTCATAAGAAATTAATGTGTTTTATTTATTACAAGTTTTCGCCAATCCAGATCGTAATCTATCTGTATACTTGACTTAACAAATTTTATCGAAATCGTATTGTCTGTACCTATGTGGCATTGTTCGGATGAACCGGCTTCAGCTACTTCCACAGCATTATGTCATACGGTATACTGCTGTGGGGGAGTGCTGCAGATATAAACACCGTTTTTGTGCTGCAGAAGAGGGCTGTTCGTGCAATTTATAATATGGGCCCCAGAGAATCATTACGCAATAAGTTTAAAGAAATAAATATTATGACATTCCCTTGTCAATACATCTATGAAAATCTAATGTATGTTCACAAAAATAATAATTTGTTTAAGAAAAATAGCGATAATCATAATTTTAATACTAGAAATAAAGATAAACTCGCTGTTGCCACTTGTCGACTCCATAAAGTTAGTAAATCGTTTAAAAGGGCAAGGTGTGCGCTTTTATAACAAACTCCCAAGGGATGTACAAAAATTGACAATTAACAAATTTAAAAACGTAATTAAACAAAATCTTTATAAAAGAGCCTACTATAAAATATCGGATTATTTAGTTAGATGATAGAGAAGCTTGGGATTGAAACTGCTCCAACTCGTTCAAAATGTTACAATTTAGACGTAATTTCTTTTCTGTATTATGTATTGTAAAAGGATCATTAAAAAAAAACAACCAGCCTTGTTTTCTTGCCTTTCTTTCCTGGCTTGGTCGCGAAGGAACAGGCAGTAAATTGGCGTTTCAAAGTGATCCTTGTGATTTTAATGAATAAAAATATTTGACTTTTTTGACTTTTAACCGATTTTAACTCGAGGAATCGTCATAGTAGGTAAGGTACGTATAGCGATAATAGTACCAGTATTATATTATCTACTAGCTTTCGCCCGCGGCTTCGCACACATAGTATGTAACTAAAAAGTAGTCTGTCATAATCCAGGCACACTATCCTTACACCAAATTTCATCGAAATCGGTTCAGCCGTAATAACGTAACAGGCATACAGAAAGACAGATAGCACTGTCTCTGTCTGTCTGCACTTTCGAATTTATAATATTTTAGAATTTATAGTACTTATAGATAGTAGCCGGCACGCGAAGGAAAAAAAAAATATTACATTTTAGCCAATTTTGATAAAAATTTGTGCTCAAATATCAGTGCTCAAATTTCTAAAACCTTAAACCACACCTGTTTCAAGTGTCGTTTGTGCCTACCTACTAGTTAAAAACTATCGTTAGCAACCTGAAACACCAGATAAAAATATTGATATTATGTTGGCCATCGACTGATGCACAGACCTACAAACAGACAGAAAAGGACTTTAAATATGTAAGTACAACATACAATGTGGACGAAAGTCAGGGCCCAAGTCAGTCCAACTCTGAATACTTTACGACCTTGTCTTATTAAGACATGCGCCGTCAAGTAACGGATTCTTTACCATATTAACTTCGACAGGGTTCCTCAATTCCTGTATTGGACATGACAAATTCGGGTTAATAAACTGTGAAGCAACAGGATCAATTCCGAGTGAAATATGAAAAGCGTAACAGCGATTGATTGTAACGGACACTGCGTGTCTTGGCAATGAATAACTTCAAATTATTCCTTGCAACTTGAAAAGTATTGAATTGGAAGCCTCAGTGAATGACCTAAATATCTCCTAAACTACAGCGTCACTATTTCTCCACTTTGCGTCACTATTTATCACTATTTCGTCACAGTTTTTTGGCATAGATGAAACCACTAAATTCCATGGTGAAGCTTCCAACTTGATGAATTATTGAACTATTGAATTTCCTTTTTATTTTTAATATCATTTTTAGCCAAGAGGATCAGCAAGCTGAAGTGGCAGTGGGCGGGGCATATAGCTCGAAGAACTGACCGCCGTTGGGGCAGAAAGGTTCTAGAGTGGAGACCACTCACTGGAAATCCCGGGGGCCTCCCTGCCCCCCCCCCCCGATTGATAAAGGTTGACAGTACTGGTCTCTTTTACATTATCAACAATCAGATAGGTAGGTACAAAGGACACAATAAGCAATGATTGAAAGGGCTATATAGGTCACTACTAAACTACTAAATACTTCGTTTGTATGAGTCTTAAGATAGTTCAATCCAAATGAAGGCTCCACATGATGTAGGTTGTTTTTTTATATTCATTTGTTCACTACAATAAATAAGCGCAACAATGTAGGTACCTAGTACCTACTGCATGTAGCTTCAAAGAACAAAACAATTCAAATCATACGGCTCAGTAGTTCGAAATTGGTGTCGAATGTCGTTACGTATATATTGCTTGTAAAATTTTATTGCTACCTAATAAATCAAGAAGCATTCCTAGACTAAACACCAAACGTATATGAACATTTTGATTTATTGGCGTTTGACGTTCGTACTTAACTACTTTGTAAAAGTTGATTAGTACGAAAACCTATAAAAACATCTATCTAATAGTCTTTCCCACGGCATTGGTTAATATAATGTCTGACTGATATTAGTTAGTACGTTAGTAAGCGATTGTCATTTTAAAGAGGATAACAAAACGTAAGTATTTTAAGAACATACAAGTAATTTATGTAAAATTATAGATTATGTCTACCTTCTTTGACTTGACTTTTTGCAAGGTTGTTCCTTAGGTCCTATCTCCTTCCTAATCTATATTAACATTAGTATGTATAATAGTAAATGGTTCAGCTAAATAAAATGATGTGCAACTAGAGTATCTACAATTTATTAACAGAAGTCTTATCATCTAGGAACTAAGAGCTAAATTACAATGGAAACCATCTTTGTGCACCGTCTAACCGTATAACCTCTCCATTAAGCATAGGGTTCTCCACTATGCTTGTGACTAGATGAGCGAATTCTTCAGGCTTGCCGAGTCGAGAAGGGAAAGGTGTCATTCGTTTTATGAAATCTATCATTTTTTCAGGTAGGTATGTGACAAGCGGTGTTTCAAATATTCCTGGAACAAAGAATGATTTTTATGGAAGAGGTCTCATTAGAGCCACCTGGCACCCGACCTTCACCGCCTCGCCTCGTGCAGTTAGTATTCTTTATAATTATGGACTTGTATGGATATGCGCTCATTACATCAACTCCCGTAGCGTCACCGGATCGCTTGTGTCGTAAGCCGTCCATGCGCGGACTGCGAGTGGACCATTCGGTGACAACTTGCTGCTCGCATGCTTGTCTTGCGTTGCTGTACATTGCCAACGCACGAGCTCCGAGTGGACCGCGCGCTGCCCGCGAGTGATTCACCCGAGGGCAATGCGTCGGCGATGCGCCGCTCTCCACCCACCCTTCATTCCCAGCCTTTCTTTCTAACGTGTAAGACTTATCGTTTTTTGACATGTGTAGACCTGGGTGCCAATCGGTGACAGACTACTCGAAAATTTGAAGACCACGCAATGTCCACGCGGTGTCCACTCGTTGACCACGCGAAGTTCACTGGTTGACCACGCGACGTTTACTGGTGACAACGCGGCTTCCACCCGTGGACCACCTGTCGACAACGAGTGGACGCCGAGCGACGAGGCGGTGCTGGTCGGGTGTCGGGTGGCACTAATGAGTTGTTGTCACCTTAAGTCTTTAAATTAAGAACTATAAAATAAAAAATCTATACTATAAAAAAGTAGTTAGTAATAAAATGACTTTGTTACGCTTTCGATATTAACTTACCTTGTCGTCATGAAATTGCGTACATGATGACATGTGTACAACAGGAATTTACCAAATTCCTTCTCTACGGGGATGAAATAGGGTTAACGCGATTGAAGCCATAGGAAAAACTAGGCATAATTTGGCGGTGTTGTTGGGAAACCAGAGACGTAACTGGCAAAGAACTTCAAAGTGAAAGTCAGTATCCTAGAATGAGTGGATGTGAGCTAAGCTAAGTAGATAAAAAGATGGCATGTGTTAAATTTCTGATTGCGGTCTCTACACTCAAATTGGTTCAGCCTTATCGAACAACAAACATTCCAAAATCTGCATACATTTTTGTTTTTAAGATTAGTATTGAAAATGGTTTCCTTACTAAGTAAATCTTGAAAATATATAAGGAAGACCTAAGCACAGTAATATGACAAAATCTATTCTTCTACTATAACTGTAGATACGTGATTGATAAAGATAAACTCTACTAATGTTCTTGATTGTTAATAATAAAGATACCTGGTGCGATAGTGACCACTCTGATTCCCCTCGAAGCCAGATCTCTTGCTATCGGTAAGGTCATGCCAACTATCGCCGCTGTTGAGGCGGCATATGCGGCCTGTCCAATATCTCCATCATAAGCTATTGTGGATGCTGTGTTGACGATTACTCCTCTCTGTCCATCAGCATTGGGTTCGTTTTTGCCGATCACGCCAGCTGCTAGGCGGATTGTATTGAATGTACCTACTGTATTTATCTGAAACAAGAAGCAATGCTGTACTGGTTCTGACTTAAGCAGTTGTTAAGTTATTAAGGATACCGCGTAACAATAATATAATCATCATCATCATATCAGCCATAGGACTTCCACTGCTGAACATAGGCCTCCCCTATATAATTGGTATAGCTCCAGAGTGACCGATCTTGTGCGACCTGCACCCAACAGTTCCCATCAACCTTTATCAGGTTGCCTTTCGATCTAGCGGGGGGCCTTCCTACACTGCGTTTGGAGTGCTGCGTGTCTCCACTCGAGAACATTTCTGCCCCAACGGGCGTCAGTTCTTCTAGCTATATCTTATCTTGTAAAAACTTACTAAGAAGCATTATATTCTTAATTATAATCTGCATCTTGATCTAATTTAATTTATAATTTTAATTTTGAAATATTATTTTTTAAAATATTTGTATAATAAAGTTCTGACGTCATTTTGAGGCTATAATAAAAAACGTTATGTTATGTACGACATTAAATGAACGGGTAGGGCTAATGGTATTGTTCTTAAATAGGTTTTTTTTTTCAAACACGTTACAATAGAAAATTTTCAATCAAACTTCATATCAAGTCCTAGAAATATCAATTAAACAGCCTGCATAAAATAGGTAAACAAATCATGATCATACATTATGTAAGTAGGTAGGTAAACTGACTAAGCGGCATCGTCGCATAGGCACTGGCTCCACTAATTTGATGTATAAAAATGTTAAAAATTGTTTATTGGAAATGAATTACTGAATAAATATTCAAACTAACAGTATTAAGCCCACCTCTAAAATCTGTAAATACTATTTTGGATGTATATTTTAAATTAATGTCGTACTTACCATTACAGGTTGTATAAAAAATACTACTACTCAACATAAAAAGCTACCAAAGTAAGTAAAATTGTAAGTCATCCCTGTTGACTAAGATACTAGGAATTTACAAGAAACATAACCTTTATAAAAACCACTTACATTAATCATTTCACTAAAGTGATCCAAGCTGCATGATTTATCCTTATTAAAGTTGTAAATCTGGTATGTGCGTGACTGTCCAGCGCAGTTCACTAGTGTATCCAGTCGGCCAAACTTGTCTTTAACTATATCAAGAGCTTTATTAACATCAGCTTCTGATGTCACCTGCAATAGGATGTAAAAGTCAGTGGGTTATCCTAAAATTTATCATCATCATATGAACCATAGGACGTTCACTGCTAAACATAAGTCATATATTTCCAGAGCAACTTAGCTTATGTAGCCTGTAGCCAACGACTGCCAGAAACCTTTATCAGGTCATCTTTACAATTAGTGGGGGGCCTTGTGGTCATCACTCTAAAACCTTTCTAACACAACATACTCAGTTCTTTGAGGTATGTGCCCAGCACACTGCCACCACAGCTTGCTAATCCTCTTGAGTGGCGGATTTGCAGTCTTGACCGCCCTAGGCCCCCAGCCAGCCGCCCCTCTCTGAGCACCCATCATAAAGACTACATAATGAATTTACTTTATTGCCAACTTTTATCGAAATCGACTTTTTTCTGATGGTTCAAGGATAATTGCACATTTAAATAAAATATTTAAAATGGTTTTAGGTGATATTTATATAACTATAGGTTTATTCTCAGACAAGATAAGATATAATTGACTTTATTTTGTCTTACATTTACCGTTTTTTTGACTTATACTAAGCTTAAACCAAACCAAGTTTAGACTTGAATATGACTTTTTTGTCTTAAATCGATCCTAACTAGGCCAATGTCAAAATCAAGTCAAATGTAGTGGAAATTTTATACTTCTAAAAGAAAAAAGGCGAATATGACTTGACTTTGTCTTAATTTGGTTGGATAAAATTGACATAATTTTGACTTAAATTTTAAGACAAAAGTAAGTTTTATTTTCGACCCGGGATGTGCAAAAGTGACTTAGGAAGATTATTGTTATATGATGCGGTGCAGTGCGACCTGCCATAATGTGCGCAAGCATATACAGTATTCAGGTACTTTGAGTTATTTCTTGTTAACATCAGTAAATTTTTTGTCACGATTGGCCGCCCTTAATATCTGTCCGCCCTAGGCCCGGGCCTATTGGGCCTTAGGGCAAATCCGCCTCTGTCCTCTTGCCTTAAATTGATAAATCTATTATAGTCCATATTAAGTCTGCTAGTCAAGTCTACTTGGTGCATAAGCCAGCTAAAGGATTAGATCGATGTCATCTTTACTAATATTATAAATAGAGTTTGTATGTTTTTTTGTTAGGGGTTACCTCACAACTTATGCTATGCATAATGTCTTTAAGGATATATTATATTGTCGTCAAACAAAGTTTCCTAATAATATTAAAATTTTGTAAATAGCTCTGTCTGTCTGTTTATTACGTTTTCACGATTAAATAGCGAGACCGATTTCGATAAATTTTGGTTTATAGATAGATTATGACCTGGATTGATGATACTATTGAGAATGTTGAGGCATATGCTACTTTTTAGATATAGGAATAACTAATATTTTTTAAATAGACTAGGTAAGTCGGTACTCAGTACTCACACCATACACGACACACACACCCTACACGACACACACACCCTACACGACACACACACCCTACACGACACACACACCAGAGTAATATTACATACTTACGCAGCCGGTAGAAACGACAACATTGTCACCAAGCTTCTGAGCAACATCTTTAGCTCTTGTTCCTTGGATATCAAGAATAACCACTTTCCCGCCATTATTCACCAATCTCTCTACGGTAGCCTTTCCAAGCCCTGAAGCACCTCCGGTAACGAGACTCACCATACCCTGAAAAATCGCTAGGTTAAGTTAGGTTATGTTTACATTTTGTAAAATCACAGTGTGTGTAAAATTGCATCATTTTTACCTTCAACATAGTTGTAAAGTTACTGAATAATTGTTGATGGTATTTTTATCTGTCGATTTTCATAAATTATTAGAACAAATTTCAGTTTTGCAAAACCATCAAAACCTTGCACAAAACAGCCTCCAACAACTGGAGCTTACGATCAGTCACTGTCATTTTTGCTCCAATCAATCCAAGCCCATCAATGTCAAAAATAGTCAAATAATTAAGTATGTACATTATGTACAATCTGTTGTGTTTTGTTAGCATGAGTAGGAAACGACTAATAGTAATTTTTACAATTGTCATCATTTAATTTTACTCGCCGTACAAAAACCCTTCCTTGTACAAAAACCCCAAAAACCAACCTTTCTATCGATCAGTCAAACCTTGTCTCAAGCACTTCACCAGAGTAAAAAAGTTCTGTTTCTGTAAGGTGAGTTCATATATCCGTCGGTAACCGACTATATACGACTCGTATTTCTTTGAAAAGGTGTCAAACTTTTGACACGTTTGCAAGGAGAAACGACTCGTAAGTCGTAGCTGGTTACCGACGAATATAGGAACCCGCCGCCATTAGAGAAGTCTATACCTTGATGGTGTTCTGTCCTTGGCTTGGTTCTGTCAACCATTTATTCAACCAATATGCATGCAACCAACCAACAATTGCCAGTCTTTTTTTTTTGTCTGCCAGAAGATTACTTTTGTAACCTATTCTAATTTTAGCTGTGTCAGGTAATTTCCAGGTTACGCGACTCTGGAGGTAACTTGTTGATTACTTTTCAAGATCTGAGTGTTAGTTATGTGATTTTCTAGAATTATGTCACGTGAAACAGAACGCATGTTAGACGTTAGCCTTTCTTGTATGCATCGGTAACATAACCGGTAACATAACCATAGAGATAGAGTCGGATGGTATAATTTATGGTGATTTTAACCCCCAACGCAAAAAAGGTTGTTATATGTTTGACGCCTGTCGGTCTATCTGTGGCGTGTAAAACTGACATAGCTCAGAACCATCCCAGTTAAACTAGCCTAAAAAAACCCGCGTTCGTCGGTTTATACATTTGGGAACAACGATGCCACAGAGAGACAGACACATACATAGGTACAAGTCAAACTTTTAACACCCCTCTTGTGCGTCAGAGGTTAAAAAGGTAACTTTTCCTAATAATAGGTAACTTTTTTTTCACTCTCGGGTAACTTTCTACCAGAGCGCGCTGACTGTACCGTAGACAGAGGATCCCATCCCAAGTCTGCCCGTCCAGCCAGTGTCCCTATCCGTCCCAGTGTGGCCGTTTTTGGTATTTTAGTACTAAATTGGTATATTTGAGGCTCCGAAGAATGAATGTGTGATCTACAGCTGATATTTGTTCCGGATCTGGTTGTTTCTCTACATTTATATGTATGTATTTTTACAATACAAAGTAGGTATATAAGTATTCTATCAGTTATCTGGTTCCCATAGTACAAGCTCTGTTTAGTTTGGGGCTAGATAGCGCTGTGTGAAATGTCCAGCAATATTTATATTTATTATTTATATACACTGAGTGAATCAATTAAATTGAATGAATGTTTGACAGTTTTATTTCAATAATATGTCAAAACTAAATCATAGATAGTATGATCAAAACAAAATACAGAAATAGGTTTACATCAAATCACATATTTCGATATTACATGATAAACAAGGTTTGACTGACGATTGTACTTTATTTGACGACGATAGACATGCTTAAAGATTATACAATTTTGATTAAAAAATATTTTCAAAATATGAAGAAAAAAATTTAGTAGCATTTTGGTATAATTGAATTTTCTTTTTAATATTTTTTAGTACAATTCAAAGATTCCGTTGGTAGGTTTATAAAATTTGAAACGGTCACACTGATCCGTCCGTCCCGTCATTACTTCATTCATTCATTCATGCGAGTGATCTCAACAATCATTTTTTGCTGAATTTTGTAGATATTTCATCGTTACCCACAGTTTTTGAGTTAAACAAGTGTTTATGAAACAATACGGGTGCTGTGAAGTGGATTTTAATAGTTTCCAAGTGTCGCAAGCAAGCCACCTTGGAGTGGCGGGTGACATAATTTGTACTATACAATATTGCGTATCATGTAATCCTTGTGGTTTATTTTGCGGGCTCCCGTATCTATTTTCGACTCAAGAATCTTCACTAACGTATGTATTACATGCAACTCTACTCTACTCTATTTATTTCCTGGTAGGAGTTCGGAATAAAACCAATTTTAGTAGTTTTTGTAGTTGTTTATTTCTTAGAATTGTAAAGGAATTGTAATGTCAAGGTTTATGACCATTCATCCTTGCCTTCGTGAAATAGATATTAGTTCTATCGTTCCGTGGCTGCACATACACCCTCTGTATCATATTACATCCATAGTATTCCTTTGCCTGATATCAATCATATTGTAAAAATAACATTGTATATATTATTAATAAAATTATCATTGAGGAAGTGTTTCCTGATTGTATGTTTCCGACTTTCAAACCAGTCTAACTGGCCAGTAGATGAGTCAGTTGGCAAACAGTGATTGCCACTATTTTGATAACCCATTTGGTGTCTCCACTTTCAGATTATCCTTCGAAATGGACTAAAGTTGTAAGATATCATTTTATTATAGACAGTAGAAACATTTTATTATTTGTTATTATTGTTTATAATCTGATACCTAAAGTTGGTTACACAATAATTCAATGATGTCTTAATACCTATACTTGGTTTGTCCAGACACCAGGTTCAGGACATTTGTATGGTCGTGTTTCTACATTAAATTATATTTTACTACTCCTCCATAAAGACAAATGCTTCTATGGTCTTGCTACTGGGGCTGGTCACCTAAAACCAAAAGCAAATAAGCAACTTGGGCAAAAGATGTAACCGAATTGTTCACACAGTGTTCAAAGTCTCCTAATGTTCACTTTTGTAGCAATGTCTTATTAATTCGTACCCAGTTATCGAGTTTAATTTTAAATTAGTTTATTGGTGTAGCAGAAATAACTGTTTCTGGTAGCATATCAGCAGTAATGCTGCTTATAATTCTAGGGTGGGGAGGAATAAGAGATCTACACTTACGTCCTGCATTGGGGTGCATTGTGCATTACCCCCTTCTAACATAACACCAGCCATCCTAACTCCTGAAGTAACAGAGTAGGACTTTGGGTTGGTGGCAGCAGCTTTCCATGGTCCCCATTTATGTTGATGTAGTAGTGGTGTTGATGGAGTATGAGAATTTGATGATCCCTTGCAGACATGTTCTCAGTCTGGCATAGTTTGCTCTTATCTATAAACAAAATAAATAAATACATATTTTGAGAAAAGTTCCTAATTTAACAAAATTAAAAAAATGTTTGACTCCCTCTTTTTGCGTCTGGATTTGAAAAGCATGTGGAGACAGGCGTCAAACTCAGCCCTCGTTTTGCACGGGGGGTTAAAAAAAGGCTTTTGAAAGTGAACTAATAAAATCACTTCTCTTGGGTCTTTCACTAGTGAAAATGTTTTAACCAAAGTCTAATAAGTTTCAAGTTTAAACTTCACTCATTTACATAAATTAACACATTCACAATTAGCTACTAACATTCCATAACACTGAACATTTTGCATCAAACAAAATCAAATGCTATTGAGCATTATTATGCAGTGCATTGAAATGGTATTAAAGACTTTTCCTGTTTTTAGAGTTATGTTTCCTCGTTATCTCCTTACCTGCAATGAGTAGGTTATTTTATAAAAAAAACGAGTGTGCTTTATACCACACAACTGAAGTAAAAATTCTTTAGCTCCATCTATATGTATGTATATATATTAAGTTAAATTAAAGAGAGAAAGAAAATGTGTGCTTGCACCTCTCTCTTGCCCCTAAAGTAATATATGAATTGTAACTCTCTCTCTTTCAATCTTCACTAACTTATATCTCCCTCTCAACTTCTGTTCGCCTCGCCTGCTCTCATTTTTTGTAACGCTCTCATCACGCATTCACCAGCTTACTCCCCAAGTCAAGCGTGCGTAAAGAAGTTTTACTTGTAGTTTTTATTATGGCTAATAACTCAAAAACTATAAAGACTACTAAAAATAAAAACGGGGTTGAAATGTACTAATAAAGAGACCTTTCATTTGACATCCCATTTGACCTAATAGTCTCATTTTAATATTTTTTACCCCTCTTGAACCCCAATATCTCAACAACCCCCCAACGTTTTTAGATCATTTGTGTTTTTGTGCCATCACTACCTACTTATGTATCAAATTACACGATGATCGGATAAACGCTTCGAAAGTTATCCTCGGACAAAGAAACAAACATACATACATACAACGCCGATTTGCCCAAGTTGATTTAGAGATCTCGCTTTGCGCTGTCAATAATATTCAACAACATAAAATAACAGTAGAACGTGAACAGAGAAGTATAAGTGAAACGAGAGTATGAACAGCATCCATAAAAGGTTTTACAACAGCATTGTGACACCGGCCTATTGTTATTATTTTTATTCCCACACTGGCTTGTATGTTTTTATGGAAAAGTGAGAGTTTCTAGAAAACATGCAATCTAATTTGTGAAATGGCAGAAAAATCAAATAGCTGTTGTTTAATGTGCTGTAGGTATGTGAATAAATCTTCGGTCATAATAATATTTGTTCTTATTTTTATAATTTACTAGTTGTATGCCCGCGACTTAGCCCGTAATTTTCCAAATCGTCTAAATCGGTCCAGCCGTTTAGGAGGAGCTAGGTGACAAACACATACAGAAGATTATATTAAGATATTCAAACTTAGAGACGACATTATCACACGACGGAACAAATTGGAAGAACAAAAAGCTGTTATTAGCAGAGCCGTAGGATGATCATGTCTTGTAATAATAATATTTATGAATCCTACTAGGTAATGTTATAAATATGCAAGTGTATTTGCTGATGATCAGATGAATCTTAATCATAAATTATTGTTGTTTCACAAAAAACAAACTTCTAATTACTATAGTTCCTAAACTATCAATATTCAAATGATTCGCCATGAACAAAACTTACATGGGGGTTATTATAAATGGGCCATTAAATCCATTATATTAAACTCCAACGCTCCTGGCAGACAGGGTCATAAAACGTGGGACAAGCGATGATGATATTGCTATCTCGCTCGTTCTTGCAGCCCTTACGGGAGCCTTTAGGCTAAGCTATAGCTAAGAGGATGGGCAAGCTGAAGTGGTAGTGGGCGGACCACATTGCTCTAAGAACAAATGGCCCTCGGGGCAGAAATGTTCTAGAGTGGAGAATGCACTGGAAAGCGCAGCATAGGACGACACCGCACTACGGATGCCTTGATAAAGGTTGCTGGGAGCCGTTGGGTGGAGCTGGGAGCCGCTCTGAAAATCCATGGAGGACGCCTATGTTCAGCTCGAAGTTATGAATAACGTATCTATTAATATTTCAGATGTTCTTACCGTGATCCACAATGAGCTGGCTCCGCAATACATCTCTCTCGCTCGCACGGCAGCTGTCCCGCACCCTCGACCCGCGGCATGACTACGAGCCCCAAGCCTGCTACAGCTCCTTCTGCAAGCATTGGCAGCAGGCACACGAGATCATCGCCAAGTCTCATGTAATACACACACTAATATACTCTCGCCTTGGTGGCGTCCAGCAATGGACTGCTATAGGTTAATGATGATGATATCAAACTCATGCTCATCGTAATCAAAGTCACTATAAGATAGATAAAAAAACATTTTATCCAAATAATAAAACAAGACACAGGTTACCTTTTTTATATTTTGTAAGTACAAATAATAATGAACACAGAAAAAAGAGTTGGACACATTTTTTTTTTCAACACTATAATTGTCACAGTGGTCAGTTATCTGGCAATGGCCCCACACTATCCTCGGGGTCTGTATCGTAAGAGTAAATAGCCGATTTTTCATTTTCAATTGATGATTTTAAATGTAATATTACCTCTTACAGCCTTCACACCTCCACGACGATGTCCTCGGCGTGGTCAATCACCTGGAACAGCTGACCACACTCCTGTCTCTTGAAGCTCGGGCTAGAGAGATCCACACTGTCACTAGCCCGGCTGAATGCCTCGAGTACTTACTGAGCGAGAATTTACTGGACAAACTCTTTGAATGGGCAACTCTAACTGGGAAGTAAGTATATTTGCAGTATAATATAGGGCACGTTTCTAAGGTGCGTGACCTACGAGGCAGTACTTTGTTATAGGCGATGGTTACCACTTAACATCTTAATATCAGGTGGAGCAGATGCTTGTTCCATCTCCAAGTCGTATAAAAAAAATATTTCATCGTATCAGTCTGAACAGTTTCCCCCATAGATAACCAAAGCGACCGATCTGTGCGACCTGCACCTAACGGCTCCCAAGGTCCCAAGGACAAGGCTCCAATGGCTTACCATCAGGTTGGGCCGGATGCTTGTTTGCTGTAACCCGTAGTGGTATAAAAAATAAATAACAATAATCAGATGCTACAGATCACTTTTACCGATAAGGCCGCTTAATGTGTAAAATAGTTTTTTTTTTGTATTTTAGTTCAGGTAACTTATACATATTATTCTAGTTAAAGCGTATTAATACATCTTATCTGCATAAGTATGATTCCGCAGAACATAGGGGAAAACACATCTTGGTTTTATAAGTGGGAAAACCGTATCGACAGAAATTGACAAAATGTTCTCAGAAGTATCATTTATTTTTTGTTAGTATTTTTTATTTAAATTCTGATAGTAAGTGATTAAATTAAATTAATAACTCATCATGATATGATACAGGTCACTAATTATTCTGCGATTGAACACCTATATTATAATAATGGGCAGGTGGCGGACGATATTATTATGTAATGAAGTATAAATTAATATAGACCGAGATTTGATACGTTGTTTATTTATATAGATATGACCCGTCCCGGCTTCGCAAGGATTTTTAACAAAATATAATTTATCAGTGAAACAATTTTCTAAATTGGTTCAATACACCCCATACTACACCTTTCACACACTAACACACTCCTACATTCTTATACACTGCACACACGCACGTACTCTACTCTGTTATTGCTTACAATTAAAAAGATAATTAACATTTTAAAATTTCATACATTACATAGTATTATTCAATTCTTGTTAATGTATTTGTAATCGTATCGATACTTGATATTTTCAATTTGTATAACATTAAAATTAACATTAGCTTCTCTTTAATTCTTCTCTGAATGTGGAACTCTTTATTTGTCATGGTTTATGGAGGAGGGCGTTGATGCCTGCCACACAGTATTTTTACTCCTGCGGGTATCACAGTTTCCATTTTGTTTCTGTACACTGTTTTATGTACCAAATAAAGATATTTTGATTTTGAATAGTTTTTGAGCTACAAACATACAAACTTTACTTCTTTTTGATTTTATTTTATTTAAAAAGATAAGTAGTTATTATCAAATATGTACGCCGTCATAGGTTACTGTTATGTGCCAGTATCCTGAGTGAATCACTTTTAAAATTATATTTTAATTGTTATTACGAACACGACTGTGAATCATTTTAATGAGCTGATAAACTTTGACTTCGAAATAACTGAGCGGTCATTTAATTGTCAAAGTTTGTTTGAATATTTGTTACTCAATCACGTCAAGAGTTAAGAGAAGTTTGTTTATAATGCCTGACGCGAAAATTAAGGTGTTATAAGCAGTGATCGGAGTAGGTAGATTTATTTGGGGTTAATGATCTCAAACGTATATGTTAATATGGACATGCCTCCGGTATTCCGTGATTTTTAAGTAGTAACGTCGAACTGGGTGTAAAGTTGGAGTAGCTAGATTGATTGAGGGTCAATGATATCAAATGTATATGATTATATGGACATGCCTCCGGGATATTTTCTCGTGGGAAACGTGTTTTCCCAATAAATTACGTAAAAATCTTCACGAATTTGCACGCAATAACTCACTAAAGTTTCAATTCAATCAGATGAATTTTATGGGAATGCATAGTGAGCAAACAAAAAACAAGCATTTATTTTATTATTCGACAGATAAATAAAAATCAATTTAAACTATATTTTCCTTTAAATTTCAAATATAGTAGTTACTAAATCACTAGTTTAATATATAATTCAAACCCGTAAATAACGGAAATTTCCGGGAAAAAGGCATGTCCATGGTATGTTACCATCATGATTTATGATGCAAGTATATAAAATCAATCTACCCATCACTGGTTATAAGTGTCTCTGGCTGCGTGGCATCGTAGTTTCCAAATAATGGACCGATTCGGACGCAATTTTGGATAGCTATTACAACTTCATAAATTTAACTTAATTTTAGAAATTACACCATATATTTCATGCTATTTGGTCTTTAGCTTGAATGAAATAAAAACATTAGTTTTTACGAAATTTTAGTTAGTAGATACTGTAAACAACAGAATTGTCTTTATTGTAAGATCAAAGATTAAGAGGCCGTAGAGCAGGGTTTCCCAACCTTTTTTTGCCTGGCGCAGCCTCGGATTATAAAAAATATGTTTATAACATTCCCCCTCTAAAAAGCTTATTTTATTCACTGAAAACAGTGAATAAAAAACACATCCAATCGCTATTTTGATGTTTGAATTTAAACACACCAATATATTCGATCTCCATCACAATTCTATACAACCTCCTTGCCCAAAAAATACTTGATACAAACTCCTTGTGCAAAGAAAACTCGACATACAAACTCCTCGTGCAGATTTGATTGGTCGACATTTTCGACAAGGAGTTTAGCATTAGAATAAAAACTGTTTTGTGTTCTTTGCTGTCATTAGTAAATTGGCGCTATTTTGAATACTGTAAGTTAAACGAACATTAATTTTAGTTTACTTATTAATAAATCTATTGAAAATGCATTCAAGTGATGAAGAAGAATAGAATAGAATAATCCTTTATTGTACACCAGGAATACTTAAAAAAAACTAATTTAAAGCTAAGTAAAGTACAATGGGCGGCCTTATCGCTGAAAGCGATTTCTTCCAGGCAACCTTTGGATGGAAAGTAAATAACGGAGCAGTAATGGGCAGCGATGCACAGAGTATATTTACAAACGAATGAAATAATCTATATAAAAATTATATCAAATAAAAACTGTAGGTACCTACTTATAATCCTAATACATAAATAAATACCTAAAGATAGACTAATACATATATACCCAAATAATAACCCAAATCTTACAGATATTCTAAAATGAGGACAATAAAATAAAATAATAAATAAATAAATAAAATAAATAAAGAAGATGTGTTAACACCTGAGTTTATGAAAGAGAGGGCGGCCGATATAGTAGAAAACTTGCTACCCAACTTGCTAAATCACGGCTGGTTTACATCAAAGCCTACGATGAGTTTTGCAAATGGAAAAAATAAAATCAAGCTTCTGTCACGTTTTCAAAGTGTGTTTTCATAACTTATTTAATTGCTCCAATTTTAATGTGCATTTTAATTCATTTAACCTTACTTTTATCTTCATTAAGTAAATGTCTATTTTCGCTTAAATCTTTCTTTTTCTCGTAGTCATGGTATAAACTATAGTATAACTCTTGAATAAAACGGATTTATATTGAGGGCTATGAATCACTCGCGTCGCTCAGGATTCCCACTTGAATTTAAATCCGTCCTTTATTCACTAATTGCATAATATACTATCATAACCCCCTGTATTTTTTTCCATTGGTTCAATAAATAACACAATTTATTTTCACGACACTTAAATTTAATCACATCTTTGGTGTTACTTAGATCTAAGAATCTAAAGATCTAGATAAGAATGGCACAGGGCCCGATGGAGTCACGTTTGAGAGAAGAGGCTTATACCCAGCAGTGGGCTTTTACTTGACCTAATTATGTGATCTAATTCGTGGCCGAAAAATTTGCTAAATAATAATCTAATTTCAATATAAAAATACTTCAATATCAATCAAATAATACTAACAATGACGCAGTTATTTTATGTTTGGCCTGATTAATTGAATTAAGTGCAATGTACTCAGCATTTATTAGTCTTATCATACTCTAGTATTTAATCAGTACGTGTTTGATAAGACCTTATTAATTTGCCACTGAATCAGATATTACATTGCGATTTTAAACCTTATAGCGAAACCTTGAATTGTTTGAATAGTTCCCATAGGAACGGAGTATCTTGTTCAACACACTAGGGATCATTTTAGTATGTAGTTCTCATGGATAGAGTATTAAAACAATTAACATTTTAACAAAAATATATCCGTCTTCTGATAGATAACAGTAAACCAAACTATTGAACCGATTTTGATGAAATTTCTATAGGATCAATCTGAAAGTTGTTTATAAAAAAAAACTGTTGACAAATGACAGAGTTCTGAGGTAACAAGCAAAAAAACTGAACTTAGAACCTCCTCCTTTTTTGAAGTCGGTTATTAATTCTTGTTACCGAACCGTGGTAGGCTAGTGTGATGTACCACGATTTCCGATTCGGAAATTGTCAGTTCAAATCCTGGCCAAGCACCAATAAATTTTCCTACTGGTAAACGATACGGTAAAGGATAACATTGTCAGGAAACTGGCATGGCCTAGACCCAGAAATTCAAAGGCAAAATGTGCCATCGCCATGGGTTAGTATTAGCGATGATGGGCTTGCAACCTGCCAGTTGTATTTTAATACTATATAATTGGAGATAGAACAAGCATACGGCATATGGCCCACCAGATGTTAAGTGGGATCCATCACCTATAGCAAAGTATTGCCTCGTAGGTCACACACCTTAGAAACATGCCCTACGATGCACTGCCCTGCGTCCATCAATTTAAGGCATACAGGTGTAAAGTCTCAATTTACTACAATTTACAATTACGGTGCCTGTAATTTCACTGGAAACCATACCCTTCATATCTAAACAACGCAATGATTGGCGGCTGAAATAGGTATGGAAAAATGAATGTTTAACTCCTTTGCAAAAGTGGGCATGTATCAAATGTAATGTTTGGACTTGCCTGTGACTACCTCCTTGTGGAATATCTTCAGGGGTCTGCGTACTAAGAGGTCCGATGATCATAGGGATTAATATACAGGGTGTCCCAAACAGTCTTGAGCTATATTATTTATTAATATTACTTGTTACAGATACGAAAATGCTGTGAGGTTGGAACAGCTGAAGCTCTTTGGGAATCTTGTCAGCTATTATAGTACGCAGGTAATGAACTAAATGAGTGGTCAGGTTATGCTGGAAGTTTATAGCTTGATTTGTCGTCGCGTACTGTACCCCGACATCCGATTCGGAGGTTGTGGATTCGTACACAATAGTACATTGTTAGGGCTTTAGCGAAGGTGCTCCAACCCAAACTCTTTGGGAACGCAAATTTTCTTTTTAGACATAAACTGTTCTAGTAATTTTTTAATTTCCTCGTATTCGTGATCAAAATGTATGTGTTATACTCGGGTGTAAGCGATCAATAGCACCCTCGACTCATAGCGTTTCGCTCGCTTTTGCTCGCTCGTACGCAAAAATACCTTAGATATAATTGATCGCTTACGCCCCATATATAACAATGTACTATTTGTGAATTTTAAGAAAATACCCTAGAACTAAAACTACCACGGCATGTGCAATTGCTTAGTATGCAAAGGCACTTTGCCTGATGCAAGGCAATTTAGGTAGTCGATGCGAAGGCAATTTAGGTAGCCCGATGAGAAGGCAATTTAGGTAGCCCGATGCGAAGGCAATTTAGGTAACCCGATGAGAAGGCTATTTAGGTAGTCGATGCGAAGGCAATTTAGGTAGCCCGGTGAGAAGGCAATTTAGGTAGCCCGATGCGAAGGCAATTTAGGTAGCCCGATGAGAAGGCAATTTAGGTAGCCCGATGAGAAGGCAATTTAGGTAGCCCGATGAGAAGGCAATTTAGGTAGTCGATGCGAAGGCAATTTAGGTAGCCCGATGCGAAGGCAATTTAGGTAGCCCGATGAGAAGGCAATTTAGGTAGCCCGATGAGAAGGCAATTTAGGTAGCCCGATGAGAAGGCAATTTAGGTAGTCGATGCGAAGGCAATTTAGGTAGCCCGATGCGAAGGCAATTTAGGTAGCCCGATGAGAAGGCTATTTAGGTAGTCGATGCGAAGGCAATTTAGGTAGCCCGGTGAGAAGGCAATTTAGGTAGCCCGATGCGAAGGCAATTTAGGTAGCCCGATGAGAAGGCAATTTAGGTAGCCCGATGAGAAGGCAATTTAGGTAGTCGATGCGAAGGCAATTTAGGTAGCCCGATGCGAAGGCAATTTAGGTAGCCCGATGAGAAGGCAATTTAGGTAGCCCGATGAGAAGGCAATTTAGGTAGCCCGATGAGAAGGCAATTTAGGTAGTCGATGCGAAGGCAATTTAGGTAGCCCGATGCGAAGGCAATTTAGGTAGCCCGATGAGAAGGCAATTTAGGTAGCCCGATGCGAAGGCAATTTAGGTAGCCCGATGAGAAGGCAATTTAGGTAGCCCGATGAGAAGGCAATTTAGGTAGTCGATGCGAAGGCAATTTAGGTAGCCCGATGAGAAGGCAATTTAGGTAGCCCGATGCTAAGACAATTTAGGTAGCCCGATGAGAAGGCAATTTAGGTAGTCGATGAGAAGGCAATTTAGGTAGCCCAATGCTAAGACAATTTAGGTAGCCCGATGAGAAGGCAATTTAGGTAGCCCGATGAGAAGGCAATTTAGGTAGTCGATGAGAAGGCAATTTAGGTAGCCCGATGAGAAGGCAATTTAGGTAGCCCGATGCTAAGACAATTTAGGTAGCCCGATGAGAAGGCAATTTAGGTAGTCGATGAGAAGGCAATTTAGGTAGCCCGATGCTAAGACAATTTAGGTAGCCCGATGAGAAGGCAATTTAGGTAGCCCGATGCTAAGACAATTTAGGTAGCCCGATGAGAAGGCAATTTAGGTAGTCGATGAGAAGGCAATTTAGGTAGCCCGATGCTAAGACAATTTAGGTAGCCCGATGAGAAGGCAATTTAGGTAGCCCGATGCTAAGACAATTTAGGTAGCCCGATGAGAAGGCAATTTAGGTAGTCGATGCGAAGGCAATTTAGGTAGCCCGATGAGAAGGCAATTTGGGTAGCCCGATGCTAAGACAATTTAGGTAGCCCGATGAGAAGGCAATTTAGGTAGTCGATGAGAAGGCAATTTAGGTAGCCCGATGCTAAGACAATTTAGGTAGCCCGATGAGAAGGCAATTTAGGTAGCCCGATGAGAAGGCAATTTAGGTAGTCGATGAGAAGGCAATTTAGGTAGCCCGATGCTAAGACAATTTAGGTAGCCCGATGAGAAGGCAATTTAGGTAGCCCGATGCTAAGACAATTTAGGTAGCCCGATGAGAAGGCAATTTAGGTAGCCCGATGCTAAGACAATTTAGGTAGCCCGATGAGAAGGCAATTTAGGTAGCCCGATGCTAAGACAATTTAGGTAGCCCGATGAGAAGGCAATTTAGGTAGCCCGATGCGAAGGCACTTTAGGTGCCTACGCATCAATGAAAAATAATATTTCGTTTATATTATTAATATTTAGTTATATTATTTCTTTATTTATTACTATTACTCATTCAATGCGCGAGGGCAAGCGAGAGAGTGCAATGAACATGTAAATAACTACACACTAAAACATTTTCGACTTTTCATTTGAATTGTTGACTGACGGTAACCTACATCTACTTACATTTCAGCTAAGCAAAGCTTGTACCAGATAACTAATAGAATATTTAGTTATATATATTTTTAATTGTTACATGATTTTAAATTGTGTGGTTACAATAATAATTGTTATATTCTATTTATATTTCTAGGTAATAGCTGCAGAGCCGTTCTTAAGACCTCTGTTGAAACTACTCAGTAGTTTTAGAAATGAGCTGCCCCCGCCTAATTTGGAAAGTAAGTAACCTTAACTGTAATTCTGACCAAAGGGCAAAATACAAATAGTAGTCATTGTCTTTCTTTGTCGCGGGCCGTCAGTGCGCGAGACTAGCGCAGGATCGTGGTGGATGCCACAAAATTGGGGAGGCCTATACCCAACAATGCGTGAAGTCAGGCAATGTTGATGTCTTTCTTTGACTAATATTGTTTTGAGATTTTAATTTAATTGTCTATTTATAATGAAATATGTAAGTAGTATCTATATACTCAAATCGATACTAATATTATAAATTCGAAAGAAACTCTCTGTTTATCTGTTTGTTACGTTTACACGAATAAACGGCTAGACCGATTTCGATTAAATTTGGTAAGTTATGATCGGGATTGGGACATCGACTACTTTTTACCCGACTGCGCAGAGGAAGGGTTATGTTTTTATTGACAAACCACGCATGCGAAGGCGCGGGCGGGTCTGCTAGTCTGGTTTTGAAATAAAGCCTGTCCTGATACACCATTCTAAGTAGCATTGAATTTAATTTGTGATTCGTGATAACGGCGGAAATTTTGATATTTTTTACTACACATTGTGAATATAATTGATTGATGATATTTTTTTCAGGTCAATTAATAACAGTACTGAATCAAATATGCGTTGCACTAATGCAAAACATGAAATTCGTCGACCTTTTTTTCCTGACCACACACGCACAAAACGGATCTCATTCAGAGTAAGTATAAAGCCCATAAACTCGAAGAACTGACGGCCGTTGGGGCAGAAAGGATCGCAAGGATATAACACACTGAAAAGTGCGGCGTGGGACGGCCCCCACTAGATGGAAAGACGACCGGGTAAAGGTTGCTGGGAGCCGTTAGGTGCAGGCCCCACAAGATCGGTCGCTCTGGGGGAGGCGTATGTTCAGCAGTTGACGTCCTGTGGCTGAAATGATGTACCAGTTGTGATGATACCAGAACTAGACTGAAAACGGACTCGAGATCTGAGATTAGATTCTTGACAAATTTTGCAATCGACGATGTCAGAAAATCTACACTTGATTAATGATTTACACTTGAACACGGTTTTGGAATACCGGGGAAGTATTTCCATCATACTTATTTCTGTTTCCAAGCAGCATAGCTGCGTTTCGGTTTGAGGGGCATGGGTGATATTACATGCACCTGTATGCCTCACGTTGATGGACGCGGGACAGTGCATCGTAGGGCAAGTGCCTAAGTTGCGTGACATATGATGTAATTCTTTTTTTATAGGCGACTAGCTAACCCTCCCGCGACTTCGGACGCGTGGTTTTTTCAATAAATCTTTATCCTCTTCCGCAGTCGGGTAAAAAGTACCCTTTATTCGCAATCCTGGTTTTATTCTATCTCTATATCAAATTTCATCGAAATCGGTCGAGTCGTTTAGTCGTACAAACGTAACAAACAGACAGAGAGACAGAGTTACTTTCGAGTTTATAATATTAGTATGGATGGTTACCACTTAAAATCAGGTGCGCCATTTGATTGAATATACCTTCTTTGAAGGCATGGCGCTGTAGATAGCGGTTTCGATTCCCGCCGCAGAAATAATGTTTGTCTACAGACATTTGTTCCGGCTCTGGGTGTTTTCTATTATGAGTATTTATTTACAATAAAATAGTTTTAAAAGTATTCTATCAGTTATCCTTTCATAGTACAAGCTTTGTTTGGGGCTGGATAGCGCTGCGTGAAATGTCCATCACACTAATATTATAAATGCGAAAGTTTGGATGTTTGTTTATTTATTTGTTACTCAATCACGTCGTAACGACTGAACCGATTTCGATGAAATTTAGTATACGTAGATTATAACCTGGATTAACACTTGAGCTACTTTTTATCCCAGAAATCAGGTCCCATGGGATGAAAATGGGGTGTTAAGTCAAGTTGCAACAGCGAGTTTAGTTTTATTTCTAGATTACCTACACATTTAGTAGGGTAACGCGTACGAAGTCGCAGGTTACAGCTAGTGATTTATATATTGTAGGTTCATTATCGTCCGGCTTCTGCTGTGTTCCGTGCATCGCGAAGGCCCCTGCGGCTCGACCGCGCGAGACGCGTTGCTATTGTGCGCTACGATGTCACCGCGCAGCAACCAGCTGCAGCAGTACATGCTATCTGGCAACACCTGTCCTGTCTTGGCCACCGGTGGGTATTCTACTTTATTGTATTCGAATAAGGTTTATAATGACACTGGCTGACTCGCCAGAGCTTCGACCGCTGGTAAAACAAATGTTTCTCTTAAACGTCTGATGTGATTAAATTTACTTAAAAATGTTACAGTAGTTTAAAAAGAAAACAAAAAATATAAGTAAATAAGGATAGGGTTTTAAAATATGCATGCGCAAATAGGGGATAAAGCAGTGTCTTGCGTCACGGGTGCTATATTGAATCCCGAACGTAACGAAGGATTCTAGAGTTACTAAGTGTACTAGAGTCCTAAGTGGAGAGAGGGATATAAGCACGCCCAAAATGCAGACAGCTTTATCCACGAGGAGAATACTCAACTTTTCACACTTTCTGCGAGGCAATAAAAACGAAATGTAGGTTGGTGCATTCTTTGCAGAGGTTAGATCGATTTACAAATAAGTTCTTATTGGGTGGGTCTCTTTGGTATAAATTTTAATACAGATGAGGTTCCAAATTCAAATCACAGTACAACTTTACTCCCGGCACAGGCGTAGATTTAATCACCTGCTTTCGGTGAGGTTTACATGACATATAATTTGACATTGTCGAGCAGGTGATGTGAAAAAGTTATAAAAGGAAGAAGAAAAAAATATAATAATCCCTCCTAACGAAGGGCTATTTTCGGTCACGTAAATATTTTTGATGTTGGTTTTTGTAATGGTATTTTATCAACGCCTTTTTCTGATGTGATGTAGTTTAGTTGATAGTTGTTTGGTTAGAAATTAGCGATTTTTTTTTGCTAATTTCTAACCATTCAACTAATATTGTATGTTGTGTCTATAGGGCGATGTGGTCGCTCAGCGACAAAGCCCTTTATAAGTCCCAAATACAAAAAACTGTTCCTAATTCAAAAATCTTTGTTAATGTGTATCTTTCTTATTTGTTCCAGGTCTAAGTGGTCTCTATTCCCTCCTCCCTCGAACGCTCAACGATAAGATCTACAGACTAACGCCTGATGACGTCAACCACGTCAACAAACTCACTCTGTTTATCGACTCTTTGGAATTTTGCAATGCTGTTGCACAGGTAAGGTGCCGTTATGAAATAATAGTAGATTATTAAACAACGGGACAAAATAATTACAGCTCGGTTTCTATTTACTCCCTCGCTGAAGCTCGCTAGTAAAACTACCTCGTATATATCGTATCGGTTTTTAGCGCCGTGTGTTCACTACGATTGCGAGAAAATAAAATAATCCAATACAATAAATAGTATATTTTATCAAAAATTAAACATACAATTTGTACAATTCTGGATATATAATGATATGTTTTTTCCTGGCAACTTAATTTCTCTCGTCTGTGAAGATGAATGTTGAGTTGTCTGTGGGGTAAACGAGGGTTCCTAGAAAATACTTTTTCCCCTAGAGCGAAATATGCTATTTTATCTTCGCTCTGGTACGCTATAATGACGGACTGTTTGAGCAAGAGAAGTGAAAAATTAATTATTTTTCACTCATTGTGAAGTCTTTTACTCAGGTTCTGATCGAATTGTGAGAGACTATTGGCTTAGGACTTGAGTGAGGGATTTTAATTTATATTATTATAAAAATTTTGTTTGTTTAATTGTGCCTTCACTTTGTACTAACCCATTTGACATGTTTAATTATTTTTTCACTAACAAATATGGATATTTGATATCTAAAAAATAAATAAATGAATATATACTTACGGTGCTGAGTAAGAGATTCGAGGATTTCCATCATGAGGATTAATATTGTCGTAAACTATTTTATTGATGTCATCACTTATGCTCTCAAAATTGGTCATTGTTAACTCAATAACGGCTCCGTAAATGCGATACACGGCACTAGGGCCGTAAGTAAATTTGAAAATAGAAATAAGCTCATTGCATTCATAGTAAGCTAATACAAGCTATAAACAACAATCTCCATGACAAATCCTTATTTCTATTTAAAAATGAAAGAGGTGACATTTATAACAATATGCCATAACTAGCTGACCCGCCCGCGACTTCGCACGCTTAAAATTTCCCGTCCCCGTGGGAACTTCTGGATAAAAACTATATAAAACACTCTTGTCAAAGTGACGCGACTCTTCATGTAAATGACTTTACGTCAATGAACAACGGTTAAATTATATGGATATTGTTTATACAAAAATACTAAAATCGGGATTAACAAATGGGAGGTGGAGGTAGGAGGGTGAAAAATACTTTACGACCTATTCTCATACCTACCATTCTCATACCTAAGAAAAAAAAATCATTAAAGTCGGTCGACCCGTTTCGGATTAGTGCACAAGTATAAAACTTCTATTAATTTGTGGTATCACAGCTTTTTAAATGTGTCTTGTTTAACATGCCACTTTAATAAAAAATTTCAGGTGGCCCATTCATCTATAAGGAAGCATCTTTTAGACCTGCTATACCAAGGATTCCTAGTCCCAGTGATGGGACCGGCTCTGCTTCAGGTAAACATCAACTTGAGAGATTACGGGACGAGAGACATTTGTTTGAGTGTGATAAAATGGCAAATACCGTCTAAACTAAAATTGCGTACCCCACTATTGAATGGCATCAAAGCAGAACAAAGTTTATTTATTGCATCTTAAGACTCATTTTGAAACAGCTTATTATGATTAACCTCCAAGTGGGACGGGGTGCAATTTTAGCGTAGAATATGTGGACAATATGTATTTATGTGTGAACAATGGTGGAAAAAATAAAGGAAATATAAAGATTATAAGCGGACGGGGATGATATTTTTTTCAAAATATGAATAATATTGAGTTTAAAATTGACGTGATGAAGCTAGTTTTAGAACAAAAGACAAAGGTCACTTAATATTAATATACCTGTAGTTATTTTTATAAAATAAACTATATGGATATGGGATGATTGTAAAAATCTTAACGTACTTTAATAAGTCTTATTTTATTAAAAAAAATGTAAACATGGAGCTACAATATTTTTTTAATCAAAATGTTGCTGAATTGGGACGATTACATTTTCATCACGTATCTCAATCACTGTTTAACAAAGTATATTACTAATAAAAATCTTAATATTTACTGAAAATATTAAGAAACTAGATGTTAGGAACTAGAACCAAGAACCCCATTATAATAAAATACGGGATTAATCACGTACCGTTTTATCGATGTTACGAACGTCAATGTTTCGGTTCAATTCGTAAACCTTCATGAGGGTGAGTGGGATTCGCTCTGCATCGCGTCTCGACCCGCTCATTGTCGGTGGTAACACCGATAAAACGGTACGTGATAAATTCCGTATTAATAATAATGATTGAAATAAACCACAAGTTTTCTTAGTAAAACCATGAACCAGCTTCACAATGTCAGGATAACGATATAATTTAATGTATGTGTAATTCTTGTCTCTTTTTGACAACAAACACACAGAAAGATATTTTTCTACAGATAAAGGATAAATATTTTTTCTTTCTCTCTTATTTGTACGACATTTTGAATCAGTTCAAGCGTGGTCCCGTCTAGTTTTTTTTTTGTTTTTTCTTACTAATATTAATGTGTACTAATATTAATAAACCTAATAAGTATTTATTCCAGTTTTGGAAGGTGAGAAACTAACAAACGGATAAATAAAAGTATATTATTCTATATTAATTTTCACGTTGCACTTCGAAATGCACTACCTGTACTTTTCTTCTTGGTTTATAATTTCCTTTATTTTATGTTTTTCTTGTTTTGCGTGAAGTTTATATTCTGTTTGATTTCATTGTGTGATGTCCATTTCAACATTTTGGTTTTTGGCTTTTACCTTGTTTCATTTATACTTTAATCTTCAATTTCGATGTTATCTAAAAATAATTGTATTCAATTTGAAACACGAGTTATAATGCTGACAAATATTGTTAGCAAGATTATTTAATAAATAATATCGGCATAAAATACAGTACAAATTAAGATGGAAAGCAATTCCAATGTGAAAGACCCACAGAGGTGCAATTACGTAACTTTCGTTGCAATCAGTTTCAATTTTAAATAATATATTTATATGGCAGAAATGAGGGGAGGCCTTTGCCCAATAATGGGACAATAGTAACATAATACGGTTGATTAAAATTGGTTACCTAGTACATTAAGAAACTGTTTCTACTAAAATTATTCTGTTTAAATTGGTCGGGTTCAACAACTCACTGATTAAAACTGATTGTACATAAAAGTACATAATTTTTTTTTCATTCCTAAGCACCGTTCCATAATTATTGCCGAACATTGATATTCCTATTATGGAATATAATTTGAAACGCTCGCAAGTTAATAGATTTTTTAAATGGACTCTAACAGGACTAAACCACTCTAATAATAAGAGGACTTGTGTTCAAAATCGCATAACATACGGTCTTTTCAAAACGTCATTCAACGGTTGGGACGTCACGTCAAAGGCTTCCATTGCACGCAAGGTATTGGACAGCACTGGTATGGGATTCGCCAAGCGGTTTAGTGACGGTTCACTCTATTGTGAACGCAATAGAGTTGTTATTCAATTGGCATATTATTGATTGGCTTTATCACACTAACGGGGTTCATTCATGTTTTCGTGTTGTGTGTTTTAACCAACATTAAAATTAACATTCATATGGGACTCATTGCCTGAACCATCTATTAACTATCTGAACTATTAATGCAACAATGTCAGCTCAGAATATGTTTTCAGCGTACTTCTTGTCCTAATTATATAATTCGATAAATAAAAAACCTCATATTGTCCATATTAACTTTGTTTTCATTCCAAGAATCTGTACAAATTTAACATTTCAATTCGCTCATATTTTTCCTCAGAAATTTTCCCCAAGTTCTTAACTATTGTCAGCCTTCAAACCTTGTAAATGAACATTCAAATTTTATTAAATAATTAAACAATATAAGGTAAATAGTCTATTCCAAGCTCGAGTTTAGCTCCCTGTTAATTGTAATTTATGAAGTTCACCAACCAACTATAATATTAAACATTTGTGTATACTCCATTGTAAACCCGACATTCCATCCACGTAAATAACGATCATATTCAAGTTAGGTACACTTTTAATTAATCGAAAACCTCGGAAATTCTACTTAAAGTCCAATAAACAAAGCTCAAAACGTCACTCAACCGCGCTCCAAACCGTCTGAAGCCTACTAACGTGCGAACAACCGTAGACTCGAGCGGCGTTGCAGAGTGGCGCGGCGGAACAAGCGGCCGCAACCGCATACTTGGAGCTCCTTCTCCGATGTGTCAGCGAGCGGGGGCTACTACGGGCTGTGCTACACTTCCTGTTTGTGTACGAGTACGATGGCATCAAGATCATTGACGTCATGCTGAGAAGACTGGACGGGACCACGCAGGTTAGTAAGAGTTATTCGAATGGCTACAATATCTTACCTGGGGCTTTTACTGCGGTGTGTAAGCGAGCGGGGGCTACTACGGGCTGTGCTACACTTCCTGTTTGTGTACGAGTACGATGGCATCAAGATCATTGACGTCATGCTGAGAAGACTGGACGGGACCACGCAGGTTAGTAAGAGTTATTCGAATGGCTACAATATCTTACCTGGGGCTTTTACTGCGGTGTGTAAGCGAGCGGGGGCTACTACGGGCTGTGCTACACTTCCTGTTTGTGTACGAGTACGATGGCATCAAGATCATTGACGTCATGCTGAGAAGACTGGACGGGACCACGCAGGTTAGTAAGAGTTATTCGAATGGCTACAATATCTTACCTGGGGCTTTTACTGCGGTGTGTAAGCGAGCGGGGGCTACTACGGGCTGTGCTACACTTCCTGTTTGTGTACGAGTACGATGGCATCAAGATCATTGACGTCATGCTGAGAAGACTGGACGGGACCACGCAGGTTAGTAAGAGTTATTCGAATGGCTACAATATCTTACCTGGGGCTTTTACTGCGGTGTGTAAGCGAGCGGGGGCTACTACGGGCTGTGCTACACTTCCTGTTTGTGTACGAGTACGATGGCATCAAGATCATTGACGTCATGCTGAGAAGACTGGACGGGACCACGCAGGTTAGTAAGAGTTATTCGAATGGCTACAATATCTTACCTGGGGCTTTTACTGCGGTGTGTAAGCGAGCGGGGGCTACTACGGGCTGTGCTACACTTCCTGTTTGTGTACGAGTACGATGGCATCAAGATCATTGACGTCATGCTGAGAAGACTGGACGGGACCACGCAGGTTAGTAAGAGTTATTCGAATGGCTACAATATCTTATCTGGGGCTTTTACTGCGGTGTGTAAGCGAGCGGGGGCTACTACGGGCTGTGCTACACTTCCTGTTTGTGTACGAGTACGATGGCATCAAGATCATTGACGTCATGCTGAGAAGACTGGACGGGACCACGCAGGTTAGTAAGAGTTATTCGAATGGCTACAATATCTTACCTGGGGCTTTTACTGCGGTGTGTAAGCGAGCGGGGGCTACTACGGGCTGTGCTACACTTCCTGTTTGTGTACGAGTACGATGGCATCAAGATCATTGACGTCATGCTGAGAAGACTGGACGGGACCACGCAGGTTAGTAAGAGTTATTCGAATGGCTACAATATCTTACCTGGGGCTTTTACTGCGGTGTGTAAGCGAGCGGGGGCTACTACGGGCTGTGCTACACTTCCTGTTTGTGTACGAGTACGATGGCATCAAGATCATTGACGTCATGCTGAGAAGACTGGACGGGACCACGCAGGTTAGTAAGAGTTATTCGAATGGCTACAATATCTTACCTGGGGCTTTTACTGCGGTGTGTAAGCGAGCGGGGGCTACTACGGGCTGTGCTACACTTCCTGTTTGTGTACGAGTACGATGGCATCAAGATCATTGACGTCATGCTGAGAAGACTGGACCGGACCAAGCAGGTTTGTGAGTTGTTCACTTGTAGACGCAGAGTGGCTACAACAGCATACTTGGGCCTTCTCTCGCGGTGTCCTTGATTTGAAAGGTATGGGTGCCGGGGCCAACAGGCACATGGGGCTTAAAACCTGTGTGCTTCAAGTTAATCATGTTTGGATGGACGAAGGGCACGTTCCTAAGGTGCGTGACCTACGTGGCAATGCTTTGATTTATTGATTTAGGCGATAATTACCGCTTAACATCAGGAGGGCCATTTACTTGTTCCATCCATGTTATATAAAAAAAATATAATCTCTATTCCCCAGCTGTCCATGGTGTCCCTCTCGCTGATGGAGACGCTGATCAGCCTGAACTCTGAAGACGTGATGGTGGAACTGGTGTACAAGTATCTACTCGTGGGGCAGCATCTGAGCGGCGCATTCCGTCACAAAATAACCAGTCCGGAGCTATATAGAAACGCAGCTATCGCCTTTTTAGGTAAGTTGTAATAACAAATATAATATATATAGTAAAAACAAAAAAATATATTGTTTGTAATCAAAATAGTGCCACGAAATGCTACCAACTAACTTGACCTACAGTTTCATTCAAATTACAGGTAACGGGATTTCATGTTATATGGTTATACTTTTTTGAGGTAGAAATTGCAGTTTTTCTGGATTTCAGACTGTTTCTTACATTTGTGTCACTAACGCTACACGCATACCAAATTTTAGCACTGTGGTGTCAATGGTGTACGCTGTGAATTTTGTCAAAGTTCAGTTTTAATCATGGCTAATAACTCAAAAACTACAAGAACTTTACTAAAAATAAACATAAAATTGATAATTCACATTAAAATAATTCACTTTCAATATAGGTGCAGTGTACTAATACTATTTGATTGTATCTCTAGAATAGGCTAACAGCTGTGGCTGTTTTTGTTTTGTTCCCAACACCTTTCCTTACAATGTTCAAACCTGTTACTGGCCTTACGTTTAGTTCTAAGCTACTTGTCCATACAAATTGTATCGCCGTTGGTTTCTCTAAATAAATAAATATAAACTTTCGGAGCATGCTTGAGGGAAAAGTACATTCAACAAACCTAAAAGGGAAAATTTGTTACAGTTTGAGTGTTACAGCTAATACCTAAATTCAGATTCAGAATAGCATGTATGATAGTAGTTAGGTGTCATATCAGCTCCCACACTACTAAGGGGGGGTTTCCCTGGCGTACGAAGCCTAGTGCAGAAGCTTGTTATAAATGAAACTTAAATTTCAGATCTTAGTCCAAATTGCTGTTCACGGCCGTTAGAGAGAACGCGCAAATGGGTGGCGGAGCTCGCATTCGGCGGTCGCAGAGTGCTGGAGTTCCGGCCGCAGGACGAGAGGCGAGTGAACGGACTCCACGACGATATGCACATGACTCCAATACTTCACGATCTCAACTATTATTATGGGGTAAGTCATTATATGGCTTAAAACCACCCATATAATCTAATCTGAGCAATATTGTTTAGGATAATGCGAAGTCATACTCCTTCTTCAGTACAGTGCTTATACACATTTGTTATTTTATTTCTTTTTATCTGTTGGGTCTAGTGTAAGGTATAATGAAATAATTTTTATTTATTCATTCATTCAATGACTTGGTACGTTATTTTTATTTTTAACTGATTTTAAACCTCAGAACTGCGTCATTTATCAACCTGTTTGGAATTTATTTGTATTTGAAAGGATATACTTTCAGATTGGTCCCATAGACATTTCCTCAAAATCGGTTCATTTAAAACAAACGCAATACTCAATTCACGTTGACGTTTTAAAAAGAAATCGTCTTTGAACGTTCAAGCCTCAAGCGCTGGTATGTAATGGCTGAAAGATATTTAATAATTTAGCAAAAAACATTAAAGAACTTTGTAAATTTAGGTATTAAAAATTATGGCTTTTAGATAAGGCCTTCTATACATTAGAAAAAGACGTGTGGCACTCGGAGACTGCCGCGGTAAAGCTATTGCATAGCTGTTTTTATCAACTTATGCAATTATAATTATTTATTTATTTTATTTATGCAGTATTTTTTTTCCTTTGTTTTTTTCTTTGATATTAATTCAATTTACACTTTTTGAGCGTGGTGACCGATAAGAAAACAATTTTTTTTCTTTTATTAAATAAATGAGAAGTTAATATTGTTCAAAATAAGGGGGATTACGCATGCGCAGTAACGCCGATACAACCAATGCCACCTAGAGGCGAGTTGCTGAACTAAAGAGATAAGCGTGATATTTCAAAAAGTCATTAAAAGTTCTGCTATTCATCGATAGATGGCAAAACTAAAAAGTATCACCGCTGTGCCGGTCGGAGTGGGGGTGTTAGGTTATTTTCGTTACGGAATTTCTGGATTCGGTCTCCACGCTCAAGGCCCGCGATAGAAGTTATTCAATAGCTTAAAAATACGTTAATAAATAATTACATGATTAATTGAGAATAATTATAATTGAATGTTAAATGTCTGACATAAAATAAATAGTGTTAATGTACATATGCAATGTTTTTTAAGTGAACAAATATGAAGCTTTACAGGCATATTGCACGCACCGGAGCGGGGTAGAGTATAGTGAAACTAATTTAGATTAATTCTGACATCTTCCTGCATAACCCAGGGCTTCCCAAACATATTCATTTCGCGGCGCACTTACAGGTTTAGTATATTGTATCGGCGCGCTAGCTAGGTATTTATATACAAGAAAAGATTTTTTATTTAAAAAATAGGAAATAAAATACAATGGCAACTTAGTCAATGTGACGTGTGAGCTTGGTGATCTACCGCTACTCTTATTTCTTGCTCCACATTGATCTTTGCTTGTTCATTTTGCAACCGCGAATACATGATTTACAGTCACCTCTCATTAATTAATTTCAGAACCCCAACGATTCACTAATAGGAAACTACCACGCGTACCTTTGCGACGCGCGCTTCGAGATAGTCTCGCGAACGATAGCCTGCTCAAACTGGACCTCGAAGTACGACCACATCACGCTCAAACGAGAAACCAACAACAATAAAGAGACAAGAGATACAGCAGAAAACACGAAAGAGCAGGACAGCCTTATATCGATCTGCACCAGCGAATACGACACGCTTAAAACTAGCGATAGTTCGGAAAAGGAGCCACATAGTCTGACTTCGTTAACTGAAGTTGTTGAAAATGAGATTAAGAATGAAAATGAAGGTCACGATAGTTTTATATCTATAGGAGATAGTTCAGATTACGAGAGTTTTAAGAATTATGATGATGTGTTTGCGGAAGAGATGTTCAGGAAGAGAATAGGGAGGGTGGAAGAGGAGAGGGAATATGAGGAGGTAGCGGTGAGGAACTGGCGGGCTAGTGCCGAGAGTATAATCGGTATGTATTCTTTATTTTATTATCTTTGTGATAAAACTAAACGCCATCTTATTCATCTTTTGTACCACAGTGTTCACAGCCATTCAATATGCGGAAAAATGCGTTTATTCCCCGTGACACAGCTGTTTATTAAGATAATTAAATAGACTCTAATTGTTGTTTGTTTTTCTATGAGATAAAAAAACAGTTGATCTTTAAGTTGCCTGAGACGGATGTTACTTATCTTTTAGTTTAGTTAATTGAATTGGTTCCAGGACCACTTATCAGCAGTCTTCTAAAGAAAACCGCGCTACTCCTAGAGTCGGAAGTGACAGTGAACGCGCGGGTAACCAGCATCATATCGAAGCTAGCCTCCCTGCCTACCCCTTTGCTGACGTCTCTACTGCTGTGTCCGGGATATGTGCTACAGCCGAATGTACCTTCGTTATTTCAGGTACTTACTAATTTAGATTTTTTTTTTAAATATTATATACATATATTTATTTGTACGTATCTAATCTAAAGAGCCCACTCTCTCACAAAACAGATTACTAATTGGGTATGCTTAACCTAAGCCCTATGTTTTTTTCATTGTTATTTTATTTTTACTTTTAATTTGCACAAGGACACAGCAAACAGTCTGTTTCCTACTCCGGTAATACTTGTCTGGGGTTTAAAATCGAGCCAGCTCGTTGGGAGATCAAGAGCGTCAATCAATCCACGCAGAATTTTACAGACTGTCACAATCTGATCATTCGCCCTCCTCGTCTCGAGTGAGTTGAAGTTCAGGCAGCCCTCGAGGAACTTTGTAGAGGGTACATTAATGAATAAAATCTCAAGTTGCGCTTGTATAGGTACCTAAGAAAAGCTTTTTGTACCTTTTCAAGTAAAAGCTTATAGGCGCTCTCATGGGGATTCCAAATGCAAGCACTAGCTTCCAACCACGTGCTCGCCTTTGAAATCGCGTCAATTTCTTAGCACAAACTTTAAGAATACCTAATTCATAAGTGCGTTTTGTGAGAGAGAAAATAAACGTCTATATGAATTATCTTAGGCCACAAGTCATCGCGCGTTCGACAAACGTGCCCAGCTCAGTCCCACTTCAATTTAGCTGCTTTTTGCGTAACATTGCCGATTTTGGACTTAGAACGTTGTATGGCGGTTTTATGAAGTCTGTGAGTCTAATCCCCCAAAATACTACGCTTCATTGCATTCTGGCAGACTCCAAGATTGTACTTTTCAAGAACCCAACAAAAGTCCAAACTATTTGTACATACATATATTTGATCGAGCGAAGCGAGATCTCCAAATCAACTTGGGCAAATCGGCGTTGTATGTATGTATGTTTGTTTGTCCGAAGATAACTTTCGAAGCGTTATCCGATCATCATGAAATTTGATACATAGGTAGGTAGTAATGGCACAATGTTGGTGTGACTAAATGAGCTAAACATGTTTGGGGGTTGTTGAGATATTGGGGTTCAAGGGGAGTAAAAAAAAAAGGAAAATGAGACTATTAGGTCAAATAGGACGTCAAATGAAAGGTCTTCATTAGGACATTTGAACCCTGTTCTTATTTTTAGTTTAGTCCTTGTAGTTTTTGAGTTATTAGCCATAATAAAAACAAAATTTTGCAAAATTCACAGAGTACACCAGTGACCCCACAATGCTGAAATTTGGTATGCGCGTAGCTTTAGTAACACAAATATAGGCAAAAGTCTGAAATCCAGAAAAACTGCAACTTGTACCCCATAAAACAATAACCAATTAACAAGAACCCCCGTTACCTGTAATTTGAATGAAACTGTAGGCCAAGTATATTGGATATGCATTTTGTGGCATTAATTTATTAGTTTAAGATTAAGGCCGGCATGCACATAGATCACTAAATGTATTTAGCGACTAAACATGTTTAAATTTGACATATTTGTATGATTGGACAACGCCTTCATATCAAATCATATTTAGCCACTAAATACGTTTAGGCATCGTTGTGCAAATCGCCCTAAGAATAATACTTATTTTGTGAGATTCGCGAGATCTCAGTTCGGGGCGAACCACTGGTTATTTTAAAACTCGTTTATAAAAATACATTTTTCATATTATTGTGTTCAACTGCTGGGCAAAGGCCCTTCCTTCTTTCCAAACGTCTCTGTTTTGGGCCACTGTGGACCAGTCCTTTATATTTTATCTATAGAAATTATTTAATGTGCAAAAAAAAACTTAACATAAAAGTGACATTCGAGGGATTATCCGTTAAGGAGTTTTGACATCCAGGTCCAAAGATCTTCATCAAATCTTCACCAAATTTATATAGAACCAATCTTGATATATATATGTATATCAATGTTGGTTCATTAAATAAAAAAGAAACAACACGGTTACATATTTGACATACACAAAAATGCATACGCCTCAAATTGAGATCTTATTTAAATTCGGTTTAAAATGTTTTTTTTTCTTTTAAATAAACAATTTTTTCTTCCAGATTCTGAGCAAGCTTAAAGACGAGGTAGACGAGCTCACGGAACAGATAGACAACACAGAAGAGTTGGTTGACAAGGCGCGCGTGTTTCTGATGCAACGGGAACTCACGCTGTTGAATGCGCGTGCGCCGACCAACGACGACAGTAAGTTACAATTATACTACATGTAAATTTTCTACTTCTCATAACTTTAATAGCAAGTCCTCAAATATCAATGAAACAGCCTGTATAAAATAGGTAAACAAATCATATTAATTCATCATGTAAGTAGGTACCTGTTAAACTGACTAAGCGGCGTCGTCGCATACGCGCCGCCAGTTTACGTTGCATATATTACAATTTATTATTGTATTTTGTATGAGTTTGACAGGTTTGAAATGAGGTATTATCATTATTTATATTTGTATTAAATTTTATCTTAGAGAGTTTGACATTTTTAATATTATTATTTTTTATCTTAGAATTTCACACGCCTCGATGAGGCTGAATGTAAATTAATCTTATTTTATAATTGACATACGAACATACGTGCATCCATGCGAGTGAATGATTAATGACTATGAATCTACGTACATACTAATTTAATTGAAATCGGTTCAGCCGTTACGACGTGATTGAGTAACAAACAACCAAACTTTCACTTTATAATACTAGTGTGATATAATTGTAGTGTGGGAGAACCAAAACAACCCTCTTTTTGGATTGGTGGTTTAAATAACCGGCAATAGTATAAGTATTGCAATGGTCTGCAGGTCAGGCGCACACTCGAACTGCAACGCAAGTAGCCGCCGACTCGCCGTTCACGCGGGTAGAGCCAAAACGACGAAGTCTATCTACGAGTTTGTCGAACATGTTCCATAGAAGATTATCATCCTGTGAGTACAGTTTACGTCTTAATATTACCTTAATGGGGCAGGCCTCATTCAAATTTGACGGGAACGACTTCAGCGAGAAAAGCAAGAGATAGATCTTGCCTAGATTTAGTTCTATTTATTTAGTTATATCTATCTGTCTTGGAATTTAAATTAAACCTCTTCCTCTACCAAATATGCACTACTTATAATAACTGTTTGTCCGCATTACACAAAGGTTTACTGGAAGAGAATGCCATCTAACATTAAGTTAGCATGTGTACAGATTATTTTTATTTTGTCCAATAAATAATGTTTCATTCATTCATTGTTTCAGCATCCCCCTCTCAACACAACCACAGCATACAAGTCCACTCGCCGAGTCCGCAAAAGCGGCCCATCTTTACACAGGACAGCTACTGGAGCCAGTCGATAACCGTCCGCTCGATACTAAACGCCGTTCTACTCGACGAATGGCTTAAAGAACTTGCCGCGATATGTGAGGAACACGCCTTAAGACTATCAGCGAATGTCTACGAAGACGATAGCTATATTAGAACTGTTGCATTATGACTGGGAGATATTCGCTTAGGGCGAACTAATTCTAATATGGGGGGAGTAAGATCTGCTTTGACGTCTCGTGGGGGGTACAATGCACCTTCTAATCTGACCCCATCTAAATCCTTGAGCGGACTTAGACAGCAGTGAGGATGTTAATCGGACGTGTAAATCGAAAGTTAGTCATTTTCGTGGGAATTTGTCGTTTGGATAAAACTCGGGAAATAAGATAGAAGTACTTATTTGAAAGTATTTTATAAGTTGACCCCATTGTACGCAAAATGTGCAAAATTGTAAATATAGATGTAATACTTACGATGTTAATTTATCTTTATATACAGGATGGATTTGGAAATGATAAAAAAATCTACCCGTTTAGAGATTCAAAGTAAATTTACAAATTCATTATCAAAATAATAATATAGATACTAGAATTTATAATTCCTATGTTGTCTATGATTTTTTACTCAGTAAGTAGGTCCGTAAAAAAACCTAAAGTACTACGATAGATGCCTCGAAAACGTTCATGTTTTCGAATTAGTACGGTTATGCAACCAATATTCGGCCGACACGCGGCTCGAGACGGCTCGTCATTCCAGTATTTGTATACAACCTGTTTTGTTATGTATGACATTAATTTAAAACACACATCCGGAATCGTATTAACTGATTTTAAAGATGGACTTATTACCGGTAGCTTAAATATTTATTCAGTAATTTATACATTTCCAATAAACTATTTTTTACGTAAATCGGCGGGGTCTTTGTGACAATGTCGCTTAGACAGTTTAACAGGTACCCACTTGCATGATGAATTAATATGATTTGTTTACCTATTTTACGCAGGCTGTTTCATTGATATTTTAGGACTTGATATTATGGTTGTTTGAAAATTAAAATTTTTCTATGGTAATGAATTAAAAAAAACCTATTTTACAACAATACTAGCCATTAGCCCTACCCGTGTTTCCGATGATAGACGAAAGCCGACGCTTCTAACTTAAATATGTACTTATTTATCAGATTAATATAAACACAAATTATTATTTTGAATTACTTTTATCAACAAATTCATCCTGTAAAAAGATAACACATCGCCGTGTAAATAATTGTGAAACTGACGATAAATTTCAGTCTTATTTCCTCTTCGAAAATGAAACTGAATATTATAAATAAAAAAGATATAAATTCTTGCTCCTATCCAATAAATGGATAGTGTGATGACGATTGGATAGGGAATTCGAGTTCCGTCCTCTCTGCCTTAGAGTTAGGTCTGAGTGAAGCGTTGCTCGTGCCGTGCGGATCATGCGACGTTGCCAATCTGCTATGAAAATAATGACCTGAATACCATAAAACAAGTTCAACACTGTTTAACGCCTGTTTAAAAAAAAAGGATTTTGTGGTTTTATGAAACCACGGTAAAAGTGAAACTTTGTTTCACATTTAACTAAAAATTTTCGTGTGCACAAATGAGTAATAGTCTATACACTACACAGTCAGCTGATGCGAACTATAGGCGCCGCCATATTGGCCTCGGCTGCTCTGACGAGCGCCTTTCACTTTATACCTACTCCGCGGCCGACCGTCACGCGACATGCAACACACAGACGAAAAAGTTTGAGACGATGTAATAAAATTTTCACTTTAAAAATTCCAATTATTATTCAGGATTTTTTTAAACTGTGTTTAGCGTGTATTTAACTTTTTGTGGTAAGACCTTGAATGTCGAGGATGAGCGTGCGTGTGTGCGGGGTTGCCGTTTCGCACCGCCAGCAATGTTAGTTTACTTTTGAAAACTCTATAATAAATTATTTTGATGAAAATATCTAGTTATGCAAAATCTTGTAAAATAAAATTTGCTTATTTTAATGTAACCGTACCTAAACCCGTTTGCACATATTACAAAATAAAAAATATAAAAACATAGGAAGCAGTCTAAAAAAGTATCTTGCCTTTCTTTGCTTGGTCGCGAAGGGACAGGCAGTTAAATTGACGTTTCAAAGTGAGCCTTGTGAGCTTGTGACATTGCAACGCTTCAGTGTTCACTAAGCACACGCGTATGAATGCGTGGCGATATTGCACGCCGCACGCCACGCGCAACCACGCTTCACGCTGACGAGCGGGCACTCAGGCCTTAGCCTTACGCGATAAGGAAGTGACGTGATCTTAGTTAAATTATACAACGTATTGTATTATACTTATGAATTAGAACAAAATAATGACGAAAAGGCTTTTCGAGTCGAAATACTTGTCGATAATGATGGTGTTCAATTTTGATTCGTAAACCTATGAATTTGAGTTAAAATTTGCGTGGATATGTGTGCCACCATACATACATATCTCCGACTGCCTCCGTGGCGCAAAGGGAGTATAGCCGGCTGAGACGCAGGAGGTAGCGGGTTCGATTCCCGCCGCGGAACAAATGTTTGCATGATCTACAGATATTTGTTCCGTGTCTGGGTGTTTTTCTATATATTATAAGTATATATTTACAAAAAAAAAGTATATAAGTATTCTATCAGTTATCTGGTTCCCATATTACAAGCTCTGCTTAGTTTGGGGCTAGATAGCGCTGTGTGAAATGTCCAGCAATATTTATTTATTTATCTATTATTTTTTAATAATATGAATATTTTGTCTTAACAAAAGTTTTTGATGACTCGGATATGAAGTATTTTGCTTGAACTTAATTTAAAATGTATGTCCATTTAACTTATAAAAGAGGAAAACAATATGATCTGCTTACAAAGCTGTTGATGAAGTATATTATAACCTAAAGTGACTAATTTAAACCACTAGTAATGTCATTATTATAAATACGGGATTTATCACGTACCGTCTTATCGGTGTTTCGACCGACAATGTTTCGGTTCAAGTAACTAGTAATCGGTTCACTAGTAATGTCTTATATTGGAAAATGTAGTCAATAGTGTACAAAAACAGATCACAGATAGATTTAGCATTGAAAACTAAATTGTAGGTTTAGTAAATTCTAACCTTACTAAAAATATCACTTTTACTTTCTCCGAAATGACTTAACAACTGGGCCCAATTCCCACGCTCATAGACAAAAGTCGAACTCGATATTTCTTCTGCTAATAATTAAGTTCTTAAGTTTTTAGTAAAGATAAAACTAAAGTCAATGTTACAACGAGCGCATACAATTTCGTATGTACGTCTTTTTATAACAGTTTTAGTTTAAATTTAAACATAGTTTTAAGTTTAAGTTTATATTTAAGCATCACATAACTTAATCTAAATACCTTTAGTTATTAATTAGTGAAAATTGTATTTTTATATTAGCAATTGCCATCAATGAAATATTGAACTGTGATTTTTGGGATATTCAAGCAGTTTACTAAAATTAATTTAATACATAGAACTTTATTTTTATTCTGCTATTAAAACAACATCACCTTATTTGTTTGAACAAACTTTTATTATTATATTTTAATGTAAGCATACTTTTTATAATTTGACTTTTTTATTATAATTTTAGTGTGTGACTTGCAATATTTAATGTTTGTTATTTTCGTTAAACGATTATTTTTGTGTTATTTTTAATTACATTATAGTCTCATTAATCCGGCACTTTTAAAAACTAGGGGGTCCCGGATTATTGGAATGTCGGATTATTGGATTGTATAGAAATAAAATATGTGCGCAAGCGCGGAACGAGAGTAGGGGGGGGGGTTAATGGACGTACCGGACTACTGAAGTGCCGGGTTAGGGAGACTACTGTATTTGTGTTGCATTGAATTATTGTAACAATGGATTATATTATTTTACTAATATTATAAATGCGAACGTTTATGTTTGCTACTAAATTATATTTTTAGTAGTTTGCAATTTAAAAGGGTGGTCCTATAAAAAAAACTTAGCAAACAAAATGTGTCACTAAAAAGTAGTGGATATTTTTCGTTAAGTGTCCTCTAATAAATAAGTAGAGGTCAGTTGTACCACCACCAAGGTCAATTACGTATAACGTCACAACGAGGCGGTTCCGCTTTTAATTTTTAAATTCTTGCATTTGTTCGCGTACTTTCATACACGCGCGGCGGCGGCGGATATATATATACATGAGTCATGTACCTGTAATTTTACCGGCAACCATACCCTTCAAACCGAAACACAGCAATGCTGCTTGGCGGAAGACATAGGTATGGTGGTAGCACCCCGGATGAGCCCTTTAACAAGGAACTCTACTACTCTTTAATATAAATGCGAAAGTTTGGATGTTTGTTTGTTATTCAGTTACTCGACTGTGAAATTTGGTATACGGTGTGTTTTTTTTACCTGGGACGGTATGGGGAAATCCAAAACTATGGCAGATACAGAGATTCTGTCTAGAGGAACCATTTAGTCGTTTTTATGGAAATAACCTATGTATCGTTATTTTGTTATGGATTTGTGTAAAAATATATACAATTATTTTTTTCAATTTGAACAACTTTAGCTGCCCATATTTTTTTACTCCGATACAATGAAATAATACTGACAAGAAACTTAATCGATTCGCAATATAAAAAAAAATAGTTAACTTTATCGATTTTTATAGAAAACTCGTGCTTGACCAAAATTTTACTAAGTATACCTTTGTTATTTAAATAAAAAAAATAGTTCCTGAGATAGTTTATCTGTATCGTTTCGGCTTTCCCCCATACTATCCCAGTTAAAAAAACACTAAGCATAGATAGATTATGACCTGGACATGAATGATGAATGAATGATTAATTCATCCGGCCGCCGCTATGGCGCCATTTGTAATTGGCCTTATAGCTCAAAATATTTGGATACGTCCATTTCCGTCCTAAGAGGAAATGAAATTATTTTAATTAAATTCTATGATTATAATTATCAAGGCATTGTGATATCGCGCAAATACAATTTTTGTTGTAAGCCTTTTCGATCGAAATTTATATTGTAATGTTACACAACCCATTTTATGATACAAAAAACTAAAATGTTTGTCAACCTAGTCCTACACCTGTTGTAACAAATTTATACAACAGTTTTCTTTAATAAGTACTTATTTTTGTATGTACAGGGTGCTTCGGAATAAATATTCATGTTAACCCAAAAGAGGGTCAGATGTATATCTTATTTAACTCGGGAAAATTTGTGTGAAAATTGTGAACATTTGCTAAAACAAGATCTCATGAGAAGAATTCATGAACTTTGCTGTCTTGTCTGTAAATCGGCAATTTTTTGGCTAGTTTAAGATTTATTTTAAACGTTTATTTAACTTCATAACGCACTTAAAACGGATGATTTTAGTATTTTTCAAACTTTCGAGTTCTCTGTACATAATTATTGATAAATACCCGTTTTATTCAATAATTATGTACGAATGATTTTTACTGAAAACAGCTCATTTTTGTCAATCCTCCAAGAGTTGTCTGGAAGAAATCACTTCAAAGCGATAAGTCCGCCCAGTGTACTATGTAATTATTTTTTATTTTTATGGTGTGTTATAAAGTGTTTTCATCCATTCTTAAATTTTTGGTTTACCCAGTCAGTGAAAACATGGGATTTCATTAGGGCGTAGAACAAACATTGTTCACACATTTTTGTAATTAAGGACATTGACCCCTTTCGAGTTAACATGCCTATTTCGAGGCAGAATTGTTATTTTGACTTTGTAAGACAATGTCTAAGAGCACTCGTTGATAGCCTGTATGCCAAATTTGAATCGAGACTTAGCTCTGAATATATTTTGGACAGTTATTTCACCGGAAGCTGTCAAAAAATCTACGCACGATTCACGCTTGAACACAGTTTTAGAATACGGCCTTTAGAGATTGTTTTATGCCTTGAAATAAACGAATTCAGTCGCACTCTGTACTTTAAATTCCTGTATTTTTAAAACTCTGAATAATTCCTGTCCTTGCCAGAAACTTACGACTTGCCTGAACACGTATTTCCGAATTAAGAATTATGAATTTGCACAATTATCAATGAAATTGTAGATGATTTATACCTACTTAAATTGGATTTTAATAAAAAAAAAGATTGAATTAATTCTGCTTTTATTTCATCATCATCATCATCCACAGCCTGCCTTCACCCATCGTTGGGTATAGGCCTCCCCAAGTTTGTGCCATCCACCACGATCCTGCGCTAGTCTCACCCACTGACGGCCCGCGACCTTTACGATGCCGTCCACCCATCACGCTGCTGGACGTCTTACTCTTCTATACCCGCTTCTCGGCCATCATTCAGTCACTGCCCTGCTCCATCTGTCATCACCACGTCAAGCCAAGTGTCCCGCCCAAAACCATTTGAGCTCCATAACTCTAATCCCAACGTCATGAATCCTTGGGATGGGCAGTGGGCTGCATTCTGCTTGTATTTACTACTTAGAAAATAGTTTAACCCGACTTCATAAGGATCTCTAAACACTATTAGCGACTAAACACGCAATAAGATGTTAAACAGACTACATCATCAATTATCATCAGGTGAGGTCAAGCGAGTCATTATCACCAATAAAAAAAACTACGAACATATGTGTAGCATCTGACCACCACGCGCGTTCATTGGTCAAATCAAATGGCGCGCGCTTCCCCGGTTTCCTGTTACAAATTTCCGTCCCTTTTGCCAAAATCACTTCCACAAACCGAAAGGAAAGATATTTACACATCATAAACAGTTTTTATAATAATGATTGAAATAAATTACCAAATATTCTTAGTTAAAATGCATAATACTTATTTATAACACATATGCTCGTAAAGGGTCTCTTATTTCACCAATTTCAATATCGTAATATATGTCATTACGTACTTGTGCGTTATTGTAATGTAAAACGCAGGAGTTTCTTTTTAATAAGGTTGTAGGGAACACCCTACTTTCCCGATATTAATACGTCTAGCTATTTACATTATGTATATACATCCTACCAATATTACATTTATTTAATCTAACTTACTGAACTACTATCATAAACCAAACAAATAAATAGTACACTAAAATAATAAATTCCCAAGCATAGTCAGGCGTAACCCGTAGTATGCGCTGGACATTGTATTTTAGGCATTCCTTTGTGCGAACCGGGCCCGCTCGAACTTCAGAGCAATGCGCGGCCGCCACGCCAGTCCAGTCTAAAGCCAACCTCACGACAGGGTATCCGTGGCCGACGCTCAGCCTCCCGCGTCCTTTCCGGTAATCATCCTCCGCTTAACGAATCTTTCTCCTGTGGACTTGCTAATATCATTCCTTCAATGTGCTAGTGTTCATATCTTTTGGCTATCGACCTCTTGTGCTTGTGTTCTATCTAACATTATATGCTGGTGGATTTGACTTGTGTTAAGTGTATTATTTACCTGGCGAACCCATTCATTTACCCTGGGGCTAATCCCCATAACTGGTGACCCCGAAATTGTTCACGTAGAATCATATATATAAAAAAAATGAGCACTGATGGTGACAAGTCGGATTCGTACGTTAATACTAGACCGCGGCAGCACACCAAAATGTCCGATTCTGTTTTGGATCCACCAGTACCTGCACCAGCGCCACCGACTTCGGTCCACCACATAAAAATTCCTCCGTTTTGGCCCGAGAAACCGGCCATTTGGTTTGCTCAAATAGAAGGTATATTTGCCATATACAAGATCACTGACGAGACAACCAAATTCTATCATATTCTTGGTAACTTGGACAGACAATATGCCACAGAAGTGGAGGATATTCTCATCGGACCTCCTAACTATAACCGATTAAAAGCCGAATTAATTAAGCGATTATCGGTCTCTAAAGAAAATAAAATAAAGCAACTACTGATGCATGAGGAGCTGGGAAGCCGCAAGCCCTCACAATTTCTCCGACACTTGCAACATTTAGCAGGACCGCAAGTACCAGAAGACTTCATAAAAACTGTCTGGACCAGCCGACTACCTAAAGGGATACAACCTATTGTGGCGTCTCAGACCTTACTGTCCCTAGAAGCACTGGCAGAACTCGCCGACCACATAAATGACATGGCGCCAACCACACAGCACGTGACCGCAGTTTCATCATCATCATCACCAATCGACGAGTTGACACGGCAGGTCGCCGAGCTAACTAAACAAGTCAGCGCTCTCACCGCCCAGTCTAACAACAGGTCACGATCGCGAGAACGAGGGCAAGGGAACCGTAACCGATCGCCTTCAAGCAGATCCGACTCTTGCTATCGAAGATTCCCGGTATGTTGGTACCATTCCAACTTTGGTACGGACGCACGCAAATGTTTAAAGCCATGCGACTACAAGGCGGGAAAAGCTCCCGGCAATCAGTAATGGCGACTAACGATTGCCGGAACTCCACGGGTCGCTTGTTCATCTCAGATCGTGCCTCCAAAGAACAATTTTTAGTGGACACTGGTAGTGACATTTGTGTTTACCCTGTATCCGCGTTTCGAGAGCGCCGTAGCAAAACATCATACCAACTTACCGCTGCTAATGGTTCCGCTATCGACACTTACGGTTATTTAACACTTAGCTTAAATTTGGGCTTACGTCGCGCTTTTCCATGGCGTTTTGTCGTTGCCGACGTCACGAAAGCCATTATTGGGGTAGACTTTCTTTCACATTACCGTCTAATCGTTGACATCGCCAATCAAAGACTCATCGATAGCTTAACCAATATCAGCACCATAGCCTCTATCGCCGGATCGGATAGCCTAGTTCTAAGTGTGAAGGTTTCACCTGGCGGTAACGACAGCTATTACGCTATATTAGCCCAGTATCCAGAAATCACACGTCCAGCTGGTACTCCAGGTATCGTCAAACACCACACTACACACCACATACGAACCACACCAGGCCCCCCAGTTTCATGTTCTCCCCGCAGATTGGCCCCTGACAAGCTTAAAATAGCCAAACAAGAATTCGAGGGCATGCTTGCCAGTGGGACAGCTCGCCCATCTGATAGCCCCTGGTCGGCTCCTCTTCATCTAGCGCCCAAAAAAGATAACAGTTGGCGTCCATGTGGCGACTACAGGTTGCTAAATGCCAGAACCATACCTGACAAATACCCAATTCGCCATATTCATGACTTTTCACATTGTTTATCTGATTGTAAATTTTTCTCTACCATAGACCTAGTCAAGGCGTACAACCAGATCCCCGTAGCTGAAGAGGATATACACAAAACAGCGATTACGACTCCTTTCGGCCTCTACGAATTCCCATCCATGTCATTCGGGCTGCGGAACGCTGGGCAAACTTTTCAGAGATTCGTGGACCAGATGACTCGTGGCCTAGACTTTGTTTACCCATATCTAGACGATTTTTTAATATTCTCTAGAACACACGAACAGCATGAAGACCATTTGCACCAAATCTTTAGCCGTATGAGAGAGTATGGCGTACTCGTCAACACGGCGAAGTGTGTCTTTGGGGCACCCGAAGTTAAATTTTTGGGAAACAGCATCTCCGAAAAAGGCACCAAACCTCTGGACAACAAGGTACAGGCTATCTCAGATTTCCCAGCCCCGAAAACGGTTCGTGAGCTCAGGCGCTTTTTGGGTATGATTAACTTCTACAGAAGGTTCATACCCAAAGCAGCTCAAATTCAAGCTCCTTTAAACGCCCTCCTCACCGGTTCAGTTAAAGCTTCTCATCCAGTCGACTTACAAGGGCATTCACTTCAAGCTTTTGAAGATTGCAAAAAGAGTCTGTGCACCGCGGCATTGCTGGCTCATCCTGACTCTAAAGCCAAATTAGGACTTTTCACTGACGCCTCAGATATGGCGATAGGTGCGGTCCTACAGCAGTACAAAGAAGGCGCTTGGCAACCTTTAGCATTCTTCTCCCGCAAATTGAGCCCATCTCAAATTAAATACTCTCCATATGATCGTGAGCTTTTAGCGATCTACGAGAGCATTAAATACTTTCGCTACATGCTAGAGGCAACCCACTTTACTATCTATACTGACCATAAACCGCTCTGCTTTGCCTTCCACGAACGGAAAAATAGCTGCTCACCTCGTCAGTATAGACACCTTGACCTCATCGCGCAGTTCACTACAGACATCCAACACATTGCGGGCAGCAACAACGTTGTCGCTGACACACTCTCCCGTATCGATGAACTGCAGGCGCCAGTTGATCTAGAGGCCCTAGCCAAGTATCAAGCTACAGATCCGGAGCTCCTTCAACTCCTCCATAGCGACACTTCTCTACGTTTAACCAAAATGAACCTCCCTGGAAGTCGTACCGAATTGTACTGCGACGTCAGCACACCAACTTCCAGGCCATACGTCTCAAAACCCTTTCGCCAGCAGATTTTCAAATGTCTTCACTCACTAAGCCATCCAGGTGCCAACGCAACTGCTAATCTCATTGCCCAACGCTTCGTCTGGCCCAGCATGCGCAAGGAGTGCCGTGAATGGTCTATCTAAGGCATGTTTAACCTGTCAGCGCACGAAGGTAACTCGCCACGTGTCCTCACCTTTGGGTACACTTGATTTACCATCCGCGCGTTTTAAATATGTCCACATAGACCTGATCGGCCCGCTGCCTCCTTCGGGTGAATACCGATACTGTTTGACGGCCGTCGATCGCTTTACGCGATGGCCTGAAGCTGTCCCACTAACCGATATCACAGCAGAAACTGTAGCCAAAGCATTAATCTCCTGTTGGGTGTCTCGCTTTGGTTGCCCTTCCGATGTCGTAACCGATCAAGGTAGACAATTCAAATCAGCATTATTCCAGCAATTGTCTAAAACTATCGGCTTCCAGCACCGAAGAACAACCGCTTACCACCCCCAGTGCAACGGCTTGGTTGAGCGATTTCACCGGCAACTTAAAGCAGCTATTACATGCCATGCTGATGGAAAGTGGACCGAGACTTTACCACTCGTCCTCCTCGGCATTAGGAGCGCCTATAAACAAGACTTAAAAACCTCGTCAGCCGAGTTAGTCTATGGAGAACCACTCCGACTTCCGGGTGAGTTTTTCGATCACAGCATTGCTAACTACACTAGCGACGTTACTGATTTTCCGGCTCGCTTGAAATCTTTCGCCGAGAAACTCCGCCCAGTTCCAACCCAACACCACTCCACTAAAAAAGTATTCGTGTTCAAGGACCTTGCCACTTGCAGCCACGTATTCCTAAGAGAAGACGCGCTTCGTGGTTCATTTCAGCCCGCTTATACAGGGCCTCATGAAGTCCTTACGAGAAATACCAAATTTTTTAAAATCCGCCTAAAAGACAACGACGTCACAGTATCAGTAGACCGCCTTAAGCCGGCCTACATATTGTTTGACGAGGAGGTTTTACCTCGACACTCCCAACCTCATCTAGAGCCAGCTCAGCCACAAGCGACCCAGCAACTTCAAAACCACGTACGAACAACACGATCGGGAAGACGTGTCCACTTTCCAGACTATTATCGACCGTAGACACGGTCTCTGGGAGGGAGTGATGTAGGGAACACCCTACTTTCCCGATATTAATACGTCTAGCTATTTACATTATGTATATAGGGTAGAGTAGGGTAATGGGAGTCAGCGGGCAATGGGAGTCACCCACACCACCACGAAGCACTACATGAGACCGACGCGTAAACAGCGTCCTCAGCCCCCACTTCGGGCCCCCGCGCAGCCGCGAACGGCTCGCGCCAGTCGACCCATGCACCACTGAGAAACGACCGTCTTTTGTTTTTGCGCTCCGCTGATGTAATTTTACGTAAATGCAAATTAGAAGGTAAGTGCCAAATATCTTGCAGTATGCGATTATGACATTTACACTTACTTAGTTAGACGTTTCAAATTGTGATGTGCAGTCCAGATTATATCAGTGTATTAAAGATTTTTTTTATTTCTATTTTTTACTCATCAGTGTAGTTGTGGGAAATGAGAGTCAGGTGACTCCCATTACCCGCAAGTAATAATTATTGCCCGCAACTGTGCGTTACTGTTGAATCATGTTTTTATTATTTCTTTCTAGATGCCGAAAGTACGCGTCAGGAGAACTGAAAAGGCTTCCTGGTCTTCTGATAGCCTAGATAAAGCTATCAGCTCATTGATGGCGGTTCTTCTATAAGAAATGCTGCTAAAGTAATGGGAATCCCTTTTTCAAGCCTTCAGAAGAGGATAAAAAAAGGTTCTACCTTAGGGACCACATCTAGGACGATTCACTGTCTTTAGTCCTGAGGCAGAAGCCGAGCTAGCGAACTTGGTGAAGAAAATGGCAAATACCCCCAGGGTGATCACCATTACCCCTACGTTGGTGTAATGGGAGTCAAATCTGTTTTTTATTTAAACTTTTATAATTTCCAAAGTTGATTGCCAAAGTGACTGAAATTGATCTCTAATGTTAGTTACTAATTACATTATGTTTACAGGCGGTTGCAATAAATATTTTCTTTTTAATTAAAATTTTATTTGAGTTCTCGCTTAAGTGACCCCCATTACCCTCTTTTACCCTACATCCTACCAATATTACATTTATTTAATCTAACTTACTGAACTACTATCATAAACCAAACAAATAAATAGTACACTAAAATAATAAATTCCCAAGCATAGTCAGGCGTAACCCGTAGTATGCGCTGGACATTGTATTTTAGGCATTCCTTTGTGCGAACCGGGCCCGCTCGAACTTCAGAGCAATGCGCGGCCGCCACGCCAGTCCAGTCTAAAGCCAACCTCACGACAGGGTATCCGTGGCCGACGCTCAGCCTCCCGCGTCCTTTCCGGTAATCATCCTCCGCTTAACGAATCTTTCTCCTGTGGACTTGCTAATATCATTCCTTCAATGTGCTAGTGTTCATATCTTTTGGCTATCGACCTCTTGTGCTTGTGTTCTATCTAACATTATATGCTGGTGGATTTGACTTGTGTTAAGTGTATTATTTACCTGGCGAACCCATTCATTTACCCTGGGGCTAATCCCCATAAGGTAAAACATACGGTTTATCAAGATGCTCCGTCTAACGACCGGTACTTTTTAAAATCTTAGCAGAGTTTTTATGTCAGAAATGTGGTCAACATTTTATGAATAAAAATAACTTTGGGAGACAAAATATAAGAAATAAACATTTAATTCTTTAATTTAATTAATTTTCTTTAAAAAAATAAACTTTTATAATCCGGAACTTTAATTTTTTTTTTCAACACACTTGCTCATAATGTGGCTGTAATTTCACCCAATTAGGCACATAACCGTGTGTATTGATGACGGTAATAATCACATTACACACTTGTACCATAAATGTACTATTTTTGTTTAGAGCTTTTTGTTCGAACTCCTTTAAAAAAAAAGGCCAAGCACATTTTACATGCATAGAAATAGAAAATCTATGTACGTGCTCATAACCTAAAACTTGTTACAAGTGGTTATGTGATAATCCTCGTCCGTTTTCTTTGCAGCGTTCATATGCAAGCTCACGAAAACTATTTACGTTTGCATATTTGTAAATTCGTTTCGTGTTTCTAAAAGCCCTGGTCTTATTCAATTCAATTCAATTTATTTATTTAATTGGTGAACAAAAATGGAGGTGGTAAATTCAGCCGAAGATCTCAAGCGACGTAAATATGGAAGTCTCGACAGAGCTTACGTATTTGAGCCATTTGGGGTCAAGACCCTGGGTCCATGGGGTACCGGGGCCGCATTTTCAAAATTCTTTCTGGGCGTCTGGTCGAAGTGACGTGTGATCCGAGAGCTGGCGCTTATCTGGGTCAACGCATTGCAATTCAGCGGGGCAATGAAGCTAGTGTCTTGGGGACACTTTCGCCTGGTAGTGAACTGGAGCAGTTGAGCTATCTAAGTATAGATTGTTTGCAATGGTATTTAGATGATTCAACTGTTTCTCTGTATTTTATTGTAAATTATTGTATATTTTTTCTGTTATTTAAGCTTAGTATTTTACTTGAGCAAAACACAAATACAATTAAAAACCAATACTGATAAAATAAAATAAAAATAAGTTTATAATAGTGATCAAATGGGAGTGGGCGGGTCATGTCACTCGAATGCACCCTGAAAGGTGGACTAAGATCTCCACCGACTGGCAACCTACAGGACGACGGCAACGAGGCAGACCGCGAAAACGTTGGCGCGACGATCTGGATGGGTTCCACTCTGACTGGCAGGAGATTTCTGGAGAATGCAAGGAATGGAAGGAAATGGGGGAGACCTATATAGATAACCTATACTATCCCACTGCTTGCACTGCATTGAAAAAAAAAATAGTGATCAATTATTTGGCAATGGCCCCACACTAGGCTCGGGGCCTGTATCGTGGGAACCGTTTACGAATATAAACATAATCTTAAAATTTAAAAGACCGGGCGTTACATAAACAGCGCTGGATGTATACATACATAATTTACATACTAGACAAATTATACAAGAACATATTATGTAACACCTATGCATGGAGTGTGGTAGAGGGCGGAGGTAGGGGAGGGGGATCGATTGATAAGTGAGATAGAGGGGCGGGGTGAGGCCAGAGCATTGGATGTGATTTGCGCAACGGGCATAGAAGGAGAGTAGGTACTATACACTAACACAGAAGACTATCAGTCTGATTATAAGACACCCCACAGGAAACGTTTTGTTTATTTTTTATTATTTTTATATGTAGCCAGTTTTGTAAAAAGCTCTTAGGCGTTATGTCAGGGAATTTAAGACAGCTATTGTCAAATACTTTCGCAATTAGTGTGTACGGATTTTATAAATTATTTTTTTAACCGTATTATTTGGTATTATTTATATTTTTTTACGATGAATGATATAAAAAATAAGCCAGGAATTAGAAAACAGTCTATAAAGTCAGTAAAGTCTGTCAAGTCTATATTGGAGTCTACCTCAACTGTTGAGAAGCCAATAGACCTGGAGGAGTATATAAAAAATGCTTGCAGAAAGTTTCCTTGCCAGTATAAGTTTACCGTGAAGAGGGATTTACAAGCTGGTAAGAAAAAAGAAGCAACTATTCCATTTTCTATAGAACTGACCAATTTCCACAAGAGACAGTTTCTATGGCCTCAGCTTACGCATTTCTGGGATACAGGGCCACATTCCATATTCCTAGCATTATAAAAATTCTAAATTTTCAGATGAATATTTAAAATTGATAAAGCAAGAAAGCTCTGGAAGATACAAGCGAGTAAGCCTCGCGGCACCGTTAGCCAGGCAAGCCGTCAACGCCACGTCAGCGCCGAGCTCTGAGAAGGAAACCGAGGACACAACCTCTAAAGCCACTACTGTAGACGATGACGCCATCCCTATAATGGCGTTATACGACAATCTGAACAGAATAGCAGAGGTGCTTCTACAGAAAATACGCGTACCAAGAATTTTAATTCAAATCTTAGGCCTCATACTACCACAATATTTGCATCTAACAAAAATGTCTTTAATTAAATGTCAAATCGATGCGTACACGATATACGAAATCAGGAAGTTCCTACCTCTATCTTCGATCACTGAAATCTGCCTCGACGAATCACCAGTAATACCTGAAGCTAACTACGCGATATTATTGGAGACGCAATCAAGTCTGACTAGTCTATCACTCTGTAGGTGTAAGATAAACGATTTAGTTTGCATGCAAATAGCAGCAAAATTACACACTTTAGAGCCCGCAGAAGCTACACTGCTAACTTTAAATCTATCGTCTAACCACATAACAGACGAAGGAGCAAAACATATAGGAGAAGCTCTGAGAACTAATAGACATTTGCGGTATTTGAACTTAGCCGACAATCGGATAGGCGATGATGGTGCCGACCACATTTTCAATGCACTAATAGATTTCCCCCTGACTTATGACGAAACTATGTTAAATCGTCAAAGGTATATGGCATACCTCAGGCAGAAACGGGCTCTTTACTTGAAATTCTACATGGAAAGCGACTCTAAATCATCAGATGACTTAAGCATGATCTTTAAAAAATCTGCCAGAAAATCTGTGCCTACGCCTGCAAAGGCTAAGCCCAGAAAAGATAAGATAAAACCTGGTGCGACCCTCGGCGTCGATGAGTTCTCGACAGCTAGAGCTGAAGCGTTGGCATCTGAAATGATCGGTCCATTCACAGATCCCTTTGTTTCCAGCATTAAGTTTGTAGATGGTTATTCTCACTGCATTGGGAATATGGCGCTTAGTTACTTGAATCTGTGCTATAATGATTTGTCCTACATGACTTTCAAGAAACTACAGACGGTTTTGTTTTATCAAAGCGTCAACAAAAAGCCTAATCAGAGTGGATTGATGAGAGTGTTGGTTGAAGGTAATCCTTTGCCCCTCGGTATCAGAGAGACGGACCGTATCGCTGAAATGTTGAATACAAACGTTATAAACTTTAGCTCGAAATACACAAAAAAAACCCGTGCGAGAATGTCTATTGTACCCGAACGAAAGTGAAATAAAACAGCTTCTGCTCGTACATATTTAGCTACTTTATTTAGTTAATGTGTATTTACATAGTAGTGTTACATGATCTTAAAACTAAAGCTTTATTAATCAAATAAAATAATTGATTTCGGATCTATGTATATTCGAAAACTAGTTTTGGTAACTCTCTGTTCATCACAAAGACGAGTAAAAATCCTAAATGTGTAACCAAATTAAATTTTAAAAATTAACAAGGTAGAAAAAATATTACAAAAATACATATTATATACATACTCCTAAAGTATTTATATAGATTGACAGCACCAACTTTTTTGTTTGTCAACGTTATGCTACTTATTGGTTTTAAAACAATATTTTGGCAAGTTATTCTAAAATACTGTTCTAAATAAAACTACCTCGTTTTATCACACATTTTCCTCTAGCTTGCTCTTATTTCTTAGCAGATACAGAAAGCTTGATAGCGTTGGGAATCCCTTTCTAATACTGGCCTAAGATCGTATTAAATTAAAGTCTATCTTAATTCCTTGGTGGCAAATACTCTCTGTTGGGTTGCTGAGGTCTTGTGTTTCCTCTAGATGGGAAACTGGGTCCGTTGGGCTTTCCTGAGGGATAACCTTGGCCTTGGCTACCTTGATTGCCAGGGTAGTTAGATCCTGAGTTGTCATAGCCAGAATTTGGCCTAGTGCCTGGGTAACCGGTCGAGGGTCCTGTGTTTCCGTTGTAAGATGGTCCTTGAGGGGTGCTACTAGGGTAGGGTGTTGATGGTCCTGATGGATAGCCTGACGGTCCTTGGGAGCCTGTGTATCCAGTACTGCCAGGATAGGACGGTCCGATGCTGCTTGGGTAAGGGGTGGAGCTACCGGGGTAGTTTGAAGGTGCTGGGTAGTTTGACGGGCCTTGGAGACCAGAGCTTCCTGGATAGTTTGATGATGGTCCTTGAGGCCCAGAGCCAGGGTATCCTGGCCCTTGAGTTCCACCGCTTCCAGGGTATGAAGTTCCTCGAGGTCCTTGGTTATAATCGCCGAAGCTTGACAAGTCACCACCTTGGTTTGATACGCTATTAGAGGCGTCGTATATGGCTGCATTTATTCTGAAAAGCTCAGGCGCAGCGCCACAGTCAAACTGGTTCCACCAGACGCAGACGAAGTCTTGTTGAGAAAAGACCGTGCCATTTGGACAAAGGAAGTCGTATGTCCTATTGTTCGCGCAAACGTGGAACACTTGGCAACGAGTCTCTACATCAGCATAATACCCAGGGTACTGCTGAGCATCACATCTGAACTCTGTTTGTGGTATTTCGGTAAGTATAGGATAATCCACATCAGGTATTCCAGGTATAGCTGAATAGTCACCACCTTCGTAAGCACCAGAATCGTCGCCGAATCCGGAACCACCAGTCCCAAACCCTGACTGCCCAGGGTAGTTCTGACCAGGAAAGCCACCAGATAGAGGTACGCGCCCAGGCCCTCCTTGTCCTGGGCCACCAGGGTAAGAAGGTCCAGATTGTCCGGCATAATTACCCGAAGGTCCGTTGGGACCTTGTCCGGGGTATGACGGTTCTTGTCCAGGGTAACCTGGTCCTGACGGACCTCTTGTTCCACTAGTGCCTGGGTAGCTTGAACTGGGTCCATTGGGATAATCTGTAGGTCCTGATGGATAACTTGGGGTAGACCCAGGCCCATATCCTGAAGTAGAGCCGGGTCCGGAATAATCGTTACTTTGTGGCCCAAGAGGGTAAGGTGTGGTGGACGGATATCCACTTGGACCAGATGGGCCAGACGGTCCAGATGGTCCGGACGGGTAGCCAGACCCTGGTCGATTTGAAGTTGGTCCTTGTCCGGGTCCGGATGGGTATCCGGAGCCAGGTCGATTTGAGGAGGGTCCTTGTTGGCCTTGGTTGAAGGGTTTTCCAGGTTTGTTGTATTCGTATCCCCGTTGGGCGACTGCTAGAGCCAGTAGCACTGAAAAGAAAAGAAAAGAAAAGGTCAAAAGAATTAGATATTCAATTCATAGAGCGTTTTAAAAGATTCTAAGTCTTTTGATTCAGCATGCTCTCCTAAGTAAGTAGAGTACAAAATAAAACAACATTTAAAGTAAAATTGAATAGCCTTGACCCCATCACCAGCATCTATTTAGGTACGGCGTAGGCTCTAGATAAATACCTACCCAGAATTGATTGCAAAACAACGGATACAATTCTACAATACGCAGAAACAGCTAAACAAGCCAAATTGAATGAGATCCCACAATAAAACCTATTCAGTGATGTATCTTCCACGATCAGATAGTCCATTTAATTTCCTCATTATGTTGCGAAAGTGTCTCGGAGACTCTGGTCCCACGTGATCGAAAGGGCACATTCACATAGAAATCTGGTTACTATTGACTTTGCTACGCTGGACGAAGCCTGCTTTTTGTGATGATAGGCTAACTTTAGTTTTGTTGAGTCTTCTTTCTTATTTTATCATGTTAGTGATAAACTAAACCTTTGTTTAATTATTAATTTGATATAATTTAATTTGATTTTATTTTATTAATTTTGATTTTTTTAGTTAATTTAATTTAATTTCTATTTTGTATGAGTCTATTTGTATGAGTTGCTTGAAATACATAATTTTTAATTTTATTTATTTTAATTTTGTCGTTTTGTCATCTGGTTACCATATTTAGTGGGAATTATGATAAAATGGAAAAAAATGTTGGTACGCGTGTTTAATGGTGAAGTAATGGATGGGCACTTTTACAATAATACTCCACTAGGATTACAGAATGGTAAAGACCGCACACAACACATCAGTTATCATCAAATTACAACCTAAGACATCGTGCATGTTTTTGTAGACTTTCAAGTAATCGAATGCCGTAAGGACCAAAATGCAAAACTACTATGAAACGATATGATGCCGTGTCCATAACGGAGCGGCCGTAAAAATAGTCCAGCTGACGCCCGATATATTGCGGTGTCCTGGATTCAATGGAAGAATCTACGACGCGACGTCGTGTGGCCACGAAATCGCGACGATATTTCACGATTACGAGTGATGGTGTGATGGTCTTGGTTAAGTAAGTGTTGAGGCCTAAGTACCGGTAGATCCGCGCCGAAAACCTGCTTCCTACAAGTACGTGTCTCGATATTCACACGCGATGTCATCTCAGCATTGTGCCCGGGGTGTGATGTAGAGCAAAACGTTTGGTCAGCCACACTTCTGCCTTAACACGTAACATCTTCCAAGATACCAATTACAATTAACCTCTGTTGAGTGGTGCTCTAGATAAAGCAAGGTTTCGAAAATTCCCGTGTTTATTATCTCTCTAGTGAAACAATATGGTTTGTAGTAAGTTTTCCTAGTTTGCTACGTACTTTATGGTGCTTCGGAATTAGAAAAGGGTGGTTGTACCGAGGAAAATGAATTATTTTTCATTTTAAATTATGCCTAATAAAACAACTTTTTTTAGACTTTTTCGGAGTTTTCATCAAAAACTTATTTATATTAAGAACAGATTTATAAAAATGATAAGAAATAAATTAAAAATATACATATTATATAAAAATATTAGTGAGTACCGATTTTGAGTACCTTTGTCAATACTAACCACTAGTTCCTCTAACCACTCAATTACGTATGATGTTCATAACTCTAATATTATTCTTTTTGTACGAATACATAACAGACAAAATAGCTTACAAAAAAGGACAAAGGCAAGCTTAACCATAATAAGAGTTTCTCCTAGCAAACCTTTTACCTCAAATTCTAATCAAGATAACGAAAATTTCATACAAAAGACTTCAACGCGCTCTTTTTCTTAGACAAATTCATTATACATCTTTAATACAATGCTTTTTAATTTACTATATTTTATACGGAGTGGTCAATTTCTAGAAAGTGATATTTGCAGGATACATTAAGACTCGGGCCACATACACTACTGGAAGTCTAGCTTAATGCTAAGAGCCAAGTTGTGAACCTAGTGAATAGAAGTTGGCCACACTGCAAGCGATGTGCTTCGCTAGGTGCTAGTCAAATGCATAGCTACTATCATAGCTCTCAGCTTGACATGTATAGTATGACCTGAGCCTCAGATTATAAGAAAATAGCTTATTCACTCTTTGTTGTAGGTAGGTATATCAACAGATTACACACAGAAAGAGCAAAAGCGAGCTTAGATAACTATAAACAGGGTTTCCTTCCAGCAAATATTTGAGGATAAAGTTTACTGATTCTCTTCACCGCGTCTTCTTGCCCGTAGCAAGACGTTTCAAAATACTATACAAATAGACACAAAAAAGGAGGTCGGTATTTCTTGAATTTTAATTTACACTTGTGTAGATAAGTAAAGCTATTTTGTTATTAATGTTTTGTTTTTGACTCCGACCTCTGTCCTCCAGGTCTAAGACACGTCACAAATTGCCTCCGGTGGTGATTTGAGACCAAGGCTCCTCACGCGAACGTAATTTCGGTTAGAACTGACAAGATGCCTCTAGTTTTGCAATGTACAATGGAGTCATCAGCAAGTCAGCTCAACAACTCACATGACAAAAAACAGCTTAACACTAGCTAGCAATTAAACCAAAATGCAAAGTTTGTTAGCTAACACGTGTAGGCTTGCTTGAATAACACTCACTGCTAATAGAAGAATTCTCTATATTAAAAGATAAAGCTAAAATAACTACGAGCCTTACAGCAGTCGCATATGATGTGTAACATCTGACCACCACGCGTGCTCATTGGTCAAATCAAATAGCGCGCGCTTCCCTGGTTTTCTGTTACACATTTCTGTCCCTTTTGCCAAAATCACTCCCACAAACCGAGAGGATAGATGTTACACATCAGAAAAATCACATGAGGCCATCACCTCTATGCCTTAAGTTGATGGACGAAGTGCAGTGCATCGTAGGTTTCTAAGAAGCATGAGGCAATACTTTGTTATTAGTAATATTACCACTTAACATCAGGTGGGAAATATGTTTGTTCCATATACAGACAGAATAAAAAAAATGACACTTTTTGAGTAAAAAGCGGCTTTTGAGGCCCACATATGCACTCTGTGGTACCTAAGGGTTGTTAAACTGCCAGCTAACTTTGAGTGTTGACCTGTTTTTGGTCTCAGAAGTTGTTCAGCCTCTTGCTAACGACTGTTCAGATGACAGGTCACTTTATGCAATAGGCGATTAGACTCCTACTATTTTAATGATAACATTTTATTGCCTACAATTTTTTTACAAACGTTATGTATGCGAAATACAGATTCGCACAGTAATTATGTTTAATGACTTTATTTAATAACTTCACAGCCTGTGAAAAGTTGTTACATTTATTTATGCAACTGTATATTTGTATATTTATGCCTAAAATCTTAAGATTTTTAAAATCATTTCAAATATTACGAGCCACACGGGACTTGAACCATGCGAACCAAATGCTAATTTCGCCACGGACTCACTACATGTCAGGCGTAAGAGGATGTTTGCGGGCTCGAATTTCGTCCGGAAGATATTATAAATCTTAAGTTTTTATTACCCCATTAACTAGGAATCGAAAATCTAAATACTTTCGATATTACGACCCTTAGCGCGTCTTTATATTTGACGTATTTGTATGATTTGACAACTCTCTTAAACATATTTAGGCACTAAATACGATTAGGTATCGTTGCGCAAGTCTAGGGTTTGAACTGTCGTAGTTAAAAGCTCTTATATAGAATAAGATTTGATTACCCATGTTAGTACGTTGACGGTACGGTTTGAGTCCCGTCGCGGAACAAATGTTTGCATGATCTACAGATATTTGTATTGGGTCTGGACGTTTTTCTATATGTATACTATAAGTTTGTTTTTACAAAAAAACTATTATATCAGTTATCCGGTACAAGCTTTGTTTAGTTTGCGGCTAGATATCGTTGTGTGACATGTGCAGCATTATTGATTTGTTTATTACTAGCTTCGCACGCATGTTTTATCAATATTAAGTAGCATACCTATGTCTTGATCCAGGATATAGTCTATTTGTATACCAAATTTAATCGAAATCAGTTAAGCCGTTACGACGTGATTGAGTAACAAACAAACATCCAAACTTTCGCATTTATAATTTAAGTGTGATCAACTAATAATCAGAACAAACGAAAACAGTTCGTAGACTGTGGTTTATAAATAAGGCGTCGCCCTTTGACTAATAAAGGTACTTAGTTCTCGACGAACAAAGATAGTACAGTACCTTCTCATTAACTGATTCTGTAAATCCCTATCATAATAGATTTTACCACAGTCCACGAAACGCCTCAAGTATTGCGAAGGGCCCACTCTATTATAGCAATAATGGTCCTCTAGCAGGTTCCCTGTAATTTATTTCTTAACACTTGAAGTCGGAAATTCATTGCAATTGATAAAACAATTATTGCAACACTTTGATGCCTACTTGCTTGCAAAACATCTCAAGTTCCCAACACACAATGTACGAAAACCTAAAAAGTACTGAATATTGTCTAAAATGCCTATACCTACTTGAAGCCTTCCTAAATGGAACGAATGCCTAAGTAAACTATCCACGTATCCAATGCTACTATTTATATAACTAGTGGTTCGCCCCGAGCTGAGATCTCGCGAATCTCCAAAAAACAAAATAAATATTATTCTTAGGGCGACTTGCACAACGATGCCTCAACGTATTTAGTGGCTAAATATGATTTAAGGAGTTGTAAAATCGAATAAATGCGTCAAATTTAAACATATTTAGTCGCTAAATACGTTTAGTGATCTTTGTACATGCCGGCCTTAATCTTTGACTAATAAATTATTGCCACGAAAAGCATAACCAACTTACTTGACCTACAGTTTCATTCAAATTAGAGGTAACGGGGGTCTATGTATATTGGAGCCTATTTTTAGGGGTACAAATTGCAGTTATTCTGGATTTCAGACTTCTCCCTATATTTCTGTCACTAAAGCTACACGAATACTAAATTTCATCATTGTGGGGTCACTGGTGTACCCTGTGATTTTTGTCAGTTTTGTTTTTATTATGGGTAATAATTCAAAAACTACAAGGATTAAACTAAAAATAAAACATGTATAAATAGAGACCTTTCATTTGACGTCCCACTTGACCAGATAGTCTCATTTTTTTTTTACCCATCTTGAACCAAATTGCTGAAAACCCCCCCAACATTAGCTCATTTAGTCACACCAAAATTGTGGCATCACTACCTACCTATGTATCAAATATCACGACGATCGAATCAACGCTTTGAAAGTTATACTCGGACAAACAAACATACCTACATACATACATACAACGCCGATTTGCCCAAGTTGATTTGAAGATCTCGCTTCGCTCAATCAATAATGTTACGGGTAATGCTAGAAGAATTAAACCTAGGTCTATCCGGGCTTAACATCACCCAAGTTTATTGCGTAAAATTTTTTTTATATCACCTAGAGATGGTTCCATCTCGGGGCCACCACTCAGTCAGCACCCTGCTCCACCTGTCATCACCGCGCCTGGCCACATCTCCTGCCCAACTCCATTTGAGTCCCAATATACGCTTGCTAACGTCTTGAACTTTAGTCCGCTTGCGAATTTCGGTATTGGGGACTCGGTCTAGCAGTGTGATGCCGAACATGGCGCGCTCCATGGCTCTCTGTGCGACTCTAATCCTGTGCACAGTCTCCTTCGTGAGCGTCCATATCTCAGCACCGTAGATTAATGTTGGCAGAACACATTGGTTATAGAGGCGGGTCTTCAGACATTGTGGAACGGTGGTAGATTTCAAAATATCGTCCAGCTTGCTGAACGCCGCCCATGCCAACTGAATTATCCTAGATATCTCCTTGGCCTGTAATTCTTTTCCGAACGATAAAACATGACCAAGGTACACATAAGATTCGACCATCTCCAGGTACTCGAGATGGAACAGGCGTATGGCCCACCTGATGTTTAGTGGTAACTATCGCCTATAACAAAGTATTAACTCATAGGCCACACACCTTAGAAACGCGCCCTACGGTGCCACTACCCTGTGAATAATAATTTGTAAAAATTAGAAATAAATTAGAATTCGGATTTTATTCGGATTGTATAAGTATACACACATAGTCTTCCAACGCTGATGCTGATTCAAATGTATTTTAGTGATTATTCGGACTTTACTCAAAAAGCTTGGGTGGTGTTAAGTTAACCCGGGTAAACCTTAAGTTTATTTCTTCTAGCTTACCCGTAACATTCATCATTCTTCACTAACGGCTCGGTATTCATATGCTCCCTATAATTTGTGCCAGCTTGATTCTATGAGCTAGTCTCATCCAGATCCGGCTACTAGATCTCTTCAGTTCAAAATAAGCATATACTTTTTGTGTTTCTATAAAGTAGAAATGTTAATTTATTCAAAATAATTAATTAATGTACCCATAAATCATCTCTGCTTTGTTTTTTGTAAACAACCCAGAGATCGATCATGCCTATGGCCCACCTCATGTTAAGTATTAACCATCTTCTCAACTTATAGACGTAATAAAGCTACTTATATATAAGTATCAAACCAGTAGGTTATCAAACAATAGATTTCTTGCAATTACTCGCTAGTCTCAACTCAACCAATCAACGTAACTTATTAAATAAATACATGCAAATAACTTTAAAGAATTTTCTAATAATCCGTAATAGATCATCCTTTAGCTCTGATCGTGACCAATTTAAAATAATTTAAATAAGAAATTATCGAAAAACAATGGAAACACATGACTAAATAATTATATTTCGACACAACGCATTAGCGATAAGCATAATGACGGTAAATAGACTGAAGCTTGTAAAATAAATTAGTGGAACAAGTGGTACCATTTCTCATTATTTTATGCATAATCTAATAACATCTAACTAAAATCAGTTAGCAATTTGATGATAATCTTCTTATTTAAAGTTTTTCGAAAAGGTTGCAATATCTAACAATTTAATCTAGAATATTTAAAAGGTTTTATAACATTGATTTTTTATTAAAATCATTTTTTATATACACGAAATAATTTGCTATTATCATTACCAGACAGTAAAATTGACGTTTCATAGTGATCCTTGTGATTTTAATGAATAAAAATATTTGACTTGACTTGACAGATCTTCTTTTCTTATCTCATAAATCAGGTCCCATGGGATAAAAATGGGGTGTCCAGTCAAGTCGAAACAGCGAGTTTAGCTTTATTTCTGGTTACCTACACATTAAGTAGTGTGACGCGTACAAAGTCGCGGGCAACAGCTAGTAATACAATAAAACTGCTGTATAAACCAAGTTTTATCAAAACAACAATAAGTTTGCCTTTTTGCAATCTCTCACCCAATATCTGAAGAAACAGTGTCACAAACCGAGCATAATTAGACCCATCACAACAAAACATCCTCTACGCCTCTTACAATAAAAGTCTAAATGCCTTGAAAGTGTAATGAAGAGCAATGTTTTGGAAGGAAGCTTCCTTGTTTCATTGTTCTATTTTTGAATCGTGACGGCTAACCACGATTGATGCACCGGAGTTGGTGAGAAGTAAGCTTGCGGTGATAGAACGCAAGGAAAATGGTGCGCTTCCCAATTAGGGAATATACCTACCATGCACGAAACATAAACCTATACCTTTGAGGAAAACTACACGCTGCTGTTTAGCACTTGAAGTCGTTGCTCCAACTCGGCCAAAAATGATACAATTTAGACGTAATTTATTTTCTTTATTGTTATGTATTCTAAAAGGATCATTAAAAAGAACAACCAGCCTTGTTTCTTGCCTTTCTTTCCTGGCTTGGTCGCAAAGGAACAGTCAGTAAAATTGACGTTTCAAAGTGATCCTTGTGATTTTAGTGAATAAAAATATTTAGATTTGATTTGGAAATTCATTGTAATTGATAAGACAACTATTGTATGTGTTAACCCAGAACAGAAGAAGTCCGGGGTCAATGGTCAAAACCATCTTTGCCTTGGCTTTTGCATCATCTGATGATTTTGCCTCGAAACCTGCCAACAACAATGAACCGACCCACTCTTCGGTGATTGTAAATCCTGTGCCTTTTAATCTCTGAGCCGTTTCAACCACTTGCGTGACGTATGAAGTCATCGAATCACAATTTTCTTGTCGTAACGAGATTAAATGTCGTAGTAGGGTTATTTTCCTTGAGAATCCAGAGTCATCAAACATTGTTCTTAGTTTAACCCACAACTCCAAAGATGTTTTTGTTTCCTTGATATGCACGTACAATCCGGGGTCAATGGTCAAAACCATCTTTGCCTTGGCTTTTGCATCACCTGATGACTTGTTGCTAGTTTTAATGCACTTTGATTATCACACTTCAATTTAACTGCACATTGTCTACCAGTAATTTCATACATCAGATTTCTTAAGTAAACAGCTTCTCTAGATGCCTCTGAAAGAGCAACATATTCTGCCTCAGTACTGGATAAGGAGACAGTCTTTTGTTTTCTACTTTGCCAGGAAATCACAGAACCATTCATAACAAAACAGAACCCAGTATAAGACTTCCGATCCAGACTATCGCTCGCCCAATCTGCATCAACAAAACCAGTCAGCTCTACATTTTCCTTATTATATGTTAAACAATAATGTTTTGTTTTCTGTAAGTACTTCAATACTCGTTTAGCATAATTGAAATGAGTTTCATCATAACAATTATTGAACTGACTTAGATAGCTAAGAGAATATGATAAGTCAGGCCTGGTCAAAACAGCCAAATACATAAGGCTTCCTATCAGTCTCTGATAAGGAACAGTTTCCGCACAATTCTCAGCCTTTGTTAAGTTTAATTTACTTTCAATAGGAGTATCTATAGTTCTGCAATTTGACATATCAAACTTCAATAATAATTGCTCTATATATTCCTGTTGATCTACCGTTATAGTTTTACATTCTTTGTTTACATTAATTCGCATGCCTAAGTAACGTCTAACAGGACCTAAATCTTTCAATTTGAATTCAGAATTCAGAACAGATTTCAATTTTTCAGTTTCCATATTACAATTTGAAAATATCAGAAAATCGTCAACATATACAGCCAAAATAATCTTAACATTCTCAGATAACTTTGTAAACAAGCACGGTTCAAATTTACTTATTTTAAAACCATAGTTAAGCAAACAGTCTTTCACTTTTTCATACCAAACCAAAGAAGACTGTTTCAATCCATAAATAGCTCTTTTAAGTTTCAAAACCTTTCCAGTGCTTTTATTTACAAAACCTTCCGGAATTCTCATGTAAATATTTTCCTTTAAATGCCCATTTAAAAATGCTGTTGTCACATCTAAATGTGTAATGTCCATGTCCCACTGAACACTTAGAGCAAACAACATTCTCAGAGTAGAATGTTTTACGACAGGCGAAAAAGTGTTCACATAATCGATGCCACGTCGTTGTGTAAAACCTTTAGCTACGAGTCTGGCACGATACCGCACTTTGTCATTTACCTCAAGTTTTTTGTTTAATACCCACTTACACTGCACAATTGACCCATCACTTGGTATATCTACAATTTCCCACGCGTCATTGTCCTCGAATGATTGAAGCTCCTCTCGCATAGCCTGTCTCCACTGATCAGCTTCAGGTCCATTCAGCGCTTCTGAGAATTCTATCTGTTCGACTTCTGGACTAGAACCGGAAATACAGATATTACCATATCCATAACGTTCCGGAGCTTTCCGCGTTCTCTTGCTTTGTTCTGACAGTTCTGGAACTGGTTGTAACTCACTGCTTGAGTTATCAATGTTAGTGTATGAGGATGTAAAAGTATCATCTTCGTTTACATTAGATGGATCAGTATATAAAGATGTATCTGAATCTGAATCATGGAGAGATTCATTCATTAAAGACTCCCCCACTGAATCTCTGCCATCTTTATTTGCTGCTAGCGGTTCATGTGTTACAATTTCAATCTTATCCTGTATCCAATCTGCCGTTTCTTCTCTTTCTGATGTTTTTATTTTTTCTTCCATCACTATGACATCTCTCTTCACAGATATAACATTTTTTTCAAGGTCATATACACGATATCCTTTCACTGTTTCTGAAAAGCCTACAAGGATGTTCATTCGTGCCTTTTTGTCCCATTTTAATCTCTTTTCTTTTGGTATGTGAACCATCACAGGGCTACCAAAAACACGTATGTGGCTCAAGTCTGGTTTCTTTTTATACCACGCTTCATAGGGTGTTTTATTTCCCAAAGTTGAAGTTACTGACCGGTTCTTTAAGTATACTGCTGTATTTGACGCTTCAGCCCAGAACTTCTTTTCTAGCTTAGCATCAAAAAGTAAGCATCTTGCTTTCTCTACAACAGTTTTGTTAGCCCGTTCACATACACCGTTTTGTTCTGGTGTGTACGCATTTGTTTTCTGATGGATAATCCCTTCTTTGAGTAAGTAATTCTTCATTTCGCTATTACAAAACTCACCACCATTGTCTGTGCGTAGTACTTTAATTTTTTTATTCTGCTGGTTTTCGACCAATGCTTTGAAATTCTTGAATATATTGAAGATTTCACTTTTATACTTAAGGAAGTATATAAAAGTCATACGACTGTAATCATCAATGAATAAGACAAAATACTGAGCACCGGCAATGGACTTTGTTTCCATTGGACCACATACATCACTGTGTATTACCTGTAGTGTTTCTGTACTCCTTTGTCCAACATGTGGAAATGGTAACCTCATCTGTTTACCTTCGCAACAGGTTACACATTTAGCCTTTGTCATATCACTGCTATCTGGATAAAACAATCCATCCACAATGCCGTTCTTCATTCTGTTTAGATCATTGCTGTTAATATGTGCTAACCGTCTGTGCCAAAGCTCTGCACTTGCTACAGCAGGTGCTGCCAGCATACAATCTGCTACTTTAATATTGAGCTTGTACACCCCATTTGTCGACGCTGCTGTGGCTACCAATTCATTCTTTTTGTTGCGAATGAAACATTGATTTGCTTCAAAAACAACCTTGTTTCCGTTTTTGATTAACTCGCTTACTGACAACAAGTTCGTTGTTAAGCTTGGTACACATAGCACATTTTTAACGATTACCTCGTAGTTACAATCCGTCGATATCTGTACGTCCCCGGAACACAAAACTGGCACTTTCATATTGTTTGCGACGGTAATCTCTGATAAACATGGCGTAAAATTTGCATGTTTTACCCATTCTCTGTTTGCCGTCATATGTGCACTTGCGCCACTGTCTACGTACCATGCATTTGTACTATATTCTCCATTCAAAAATACCACACTAAAAGCATTTGATTGTTTTGTTTTCAGCAATAATGGACATTGGTTTCTGTAATGACCCATCTGTTTACATTTGTAGCAGGTTACGGTCTTGTCACCTGTCACTGTCACTTTAGAGTTTGAAGATGACGTCGCACCATTGAACTTCTTTTTGCTATTATTTGCAGCGAATGCAGCGCCACTGGAATCCACGTCGTTCTTTGAAACTTCCATATCAATCAACTTTGATTTTATTGCATCTGTGGTAATTTTTAAGCCTGAATGCTCTATGGCCATAATCATGGGCGAAAATTTTTCAGGTAAACCTGCCAACAACAATGAACCGACCCACTCTTCGGTGATTGTAAATCCTGTGCCTTTTAATCTCTGAGCCGTTTCAACCACTTGCGTGACGTATGAAGTCATCGAATCACAATTTTCTTGTCGTAACGAGATTAAATGTCGTAGTAGGGTTATTTTCCTTGAGAATCCAGAGTCATCAAACATTGTTCTTAGTTTAACCCACAACTCCAAAGATGTTTTTGTTTCCTTGATATGCACGTACAATCCGGGGTCAATGGTCAAAACCATCTTTGCCTTGGCTTTTGCATCATCTGATGATTTTGCCTCGAAACCTGCCTCTGGCTCCGATTTTACATAGTTCACTAGGTTGTCTAGCACTAACAAATTTTCGACCGCATAACTCCACTCATCATAATTTTCGCGTCCTTTCAGCTTCGGAATGCTTTGAATATAGTTCACTGCCATGTTTACACGAAAAGTCAACAACTTTCGACTGTTTTACACTGATTTAACACTGTATAAAACCGAAAAACTGGATAATGGCCCATAACCTATTAAAACACGTTAGCTTTTCGTGATCGACTAACATTTATTCAATTGGTTACACAAAAGTAGATGGCTCTGCTTGCACCTGACCATAGACAATTTTAAACATTTTGTTACCTACATTCTAACATTAGCCTCACTAACAAGATAATGATAGATAAATAATACGATAATTTCATTCATTTTAAAACTTTTCGAAAATTCGATTTTTACAAAACTCAAATATGTACTCGTCTGATGCAGTCAAACACTGCGTTCCGAGAAACATCAATGGAGATGAGTTACAAAGTTTATGATATATTTCTTCTAAAAAATGGTTGAAATTCGTTTTTTTTTTATTGTTCATAGTCACTGGTAGAATCATCCCATTGAGAATTGGGATGATTACCATCTAACCAACTTTATGATTATAGAATACTAGCTTCCGCGCACGGCTTTGCACACGTGTTTTGTCAATAAAAAGTAGCCTATATGTTAATCCAGGTTATAATCTACATACATATCAAATTTCATTAAAATCCATTCAGTAGTTTTTGCGTGAAAGAGTAACAAACCACACATAAATCCATAGAAACTTTCGCATTTATAATACCTATTAGTGGGACTGCATAATGAAGCTGTATAAGAATGTTTGTACAGTTCATGTAACAACATAATATTATAGAATAGATAATAACAGTGAAATTGGTCAGAAGGCAATCTGTCATTTTGTAAGTATGTACTCATATAATGAGTGCTTATGTGCGCATACGCATCCTATAGGTCGAATACGTGAGCGGTATGTTGAAACTTGACAGATCTTCCGTATTATTGGTTCGGGTCAAATAATCTGGCCATTTTAACATACTTTTCTAAAACACATAAATCAAATCAAATTTAAATTGACTTGGCACCATTTCTCCTGAGGTTATCACGCCTTGACACTATAGTAATAATTATAAATGTATTTTACGAAAACCAACGTGTTAATCACTATCAATCACTATCCCCTTATTTACCTATTTAAATCGCTTCGTTATTAAGAAACCTGATTAATTTTACCTTTCTTTACCTCTGTCTGACTTTGAGGAAAATAGGAAGAACGTTAAAACAGGTACAGTTTTTTTAGAATAACTTTTTAACGGTTTTTGGAATAACGCAAGTAGAGTTAAGATGATGATTTTACCACTTGGGTTAAAACTACACTTCGTGTAACTTTGTCATGTGCCTTCTTTGTGAATACAACTACCCCATCCAAATTTCGATCTGAACGTTTCGTAGTCTAGTTGCCGGGCCAAGATATTCATATACCTCCGACGACCTCCGTGTTGCAGTGGGCGAATAGCCGGCTGAGACGCAGGAGGCCGCGGGTTCGATTCCCGCCGTGGAACAAAATGTTTGCATGATTTACAGATACTTGTTTCGGGTCTGATTGTTTCTCTATATATTATAAGTATGTATTTACAAAAAAAAATGTATATAAGTATTTGATCAGTTATTTGGTTTCCATAGTACAAGCTCTGCTTAGTTTGGGGCTAGATAGCGCTGTGTGAAATGTCTAGCAATATTAATTAATTTATATATTTTTTAGACAATATTTTCTTGATTTAAGTGTGTGTTTTCATTTATTTATTTAATTCTTTATAGCACAGAAAAACATATACAAAAGGAGGACTTCATACTAAACAGCATTTTCTGCCAGTCATGTGAGTTCATGTGTTCTATCGATACTTACTGCAAAACGTTGACAAACGTAGCATGGTGTTGGTGCTGGTACTCCTAACTTAACCTGAAACAAATAAAAATACATTGATGGCGTATTCACACTGGCGATTTGCGAGCGCGTTTCCAGCGAGGCGATGTGTGAACGAGCTCGCCGCCTTCGCTCTATAGATACACGCTCCGCCACACTTCATTGAGTCGTATTGTAGGAAAAACACCGCAACTTTTTTTGTAAACTAGGTAGGTACCTGGAGATGGAACAAGCCTATGGCCCTTCACCTTAACAAAGTATTGCCTCGTAACTCACGCACCTTAGTAACGTGTCCTACGATGCACTGTCCTGCATCCATTACCTTAAGGCATACAGGCATATAGCCTCATGCGCCTGTAATTTAGCGGCAAACATACCCTGCAAATGGAAATTCAACAATGCTGCTTGGCGGCAGAAATAGGAAAGGTGGTAGTACTTCCTCGGGCAAGCCCTATCACAAAGAACTACTACTTTACAAAACGTGCACCCGTTATGCACACGCGCACGCAGCGAAAACGCTGACTGATCGCCTCACCGGAAAACAAATCTTACAATTGGCCAGTGTGATAACGCTCTAAATAAAACTTAGAGCTTTTACATGTGTAATTTGAAAGAGATTTATACAGCGCCCTGTGGCAAGTTGCATTAAGCCCTGTAAAAGGAGGAGACATGTCTAGAGACATTAAACACAACTTATAAGTTGCGTTTATAGCATGACTCCATCCTTGTTTCAGAACCATGTATCTTTTATATGAACCATGAGATCGCTTTTACCGATAAGACCGCCCATTGTATCGTTATTTATTGTTTATTTCCTTTGTTACTATATTTTTGGTTTGGTGTGCAATAAAGAGTATTTCGTTCATTCATTCATTCTTTTAAGACAACCGTTCCCATTATCGTCGTAATGTCTCAAGAACGCATTCATTCTCCAAGCACTAGCCTTATCTCCAAACAAACGCAAGACAAGTCTCGCGACACTGTCTCTGGTCTTTGATGTCAAGACAAAAACCGACAGCCGACAGATACGAAAAAACCGTTCTGACCGACAATATCTAGTTTCCTAAAATATCTAGTTTGCTAAAGAGTCCAGTGCCCTATTACGTCCAGCCCAACAAGGTCCAGTGTCCTAAAACATGTCTCATGTATCATGTCTCGAGACCCAATTTTTGTCTCGTTTGTCTTAGGACATGAAAATACTTAGACTTTATAAGACCTGTCTCGAGACAAATGTATTCCACTGCATACGAGGTTTTAGTTGGTTAGGGGACGAAACCACTGCAGTGTTCGAGGTTTCAGATGGAAAACACATTTGTATACGTATGAATACAATGCATGAATAGGTTGTTCTTATTTGGTATTGCTCATATCCTACAAACAAAGCACCCCATTCAATTAGGTAAACAAGACCTAGGTAATTATTGCTGAAGAGTCCACAAAAGGCCTATTATAAATAGTCAATACAATATCGTAGCCTAGAAGCTCTCTTAGATTGGGTATAGAGATTGTACAATACGTTAACCATTTCACATCGCATTTTGCTACAAAACCTTTTCTTTCTATGGACATGGTATCTTTTTTACAAAATGACCGTTTTTTATCATTTATTCCACAAAAACTCTTTGTATATCTATCAATTTACTTTAATCAACACGGTATATAGTAATGAAGATAATAATTAATTATACTTAGGTACTGGAAACATTTATATCATTCATTTGACAACCTATGTGGCGTAAACAGCCGGCTTAGTACAGGAGGTTGCAGCTTCGATTCCCGCTGCGGTACAATGTTTTCATGATATACAGATATTTGTTACGGGTATGGGTGATTCTCTATATAATTATAATAATTATTAGAGATTTAAAAAAAGTTTACCTAAAATTATTCTATCAGTAAACTGGTTCCCTTATTAAAAGATTCATTTATTTTGAGGATAGATAGCGATGTGTGTAATATCCAGCATTATTTATTTATTATTTAAAGGTTAATTAATTACTATCATTCAAAGACAAATATTTTTATTCATTAAAATCACAAGGATCACTTTGAAACGTCAATTTTACTGCCTGTTCCTTCGCGACCAAGCCACGAAAAAAAGGCAAGAAACAAGGCTGGTTGTTTTTTGTAATGATCCTTTTAGAATACATAACAATACAGAATTAAAGTCGGACTAGTCTTATAAGAACTAAAAAGAAAAAAGAGATATCAATGCAAATCCTTATCAGAAGCCAGACTCTTAAATACACGACGGGCGTCATGAACTGTTTGTAGGGCAACTCACGACCGCAGGATATTGTAGATCTAGAAATGTCATTTCGCCTCGCGTGACCGGTGCTTCACTCGAGGCGTTTGCAACAGCCTTCCTATTAGCTAAGGGCAGATGATTCTCACCAAAGAACTGTCATTCAATGTACCTAAGTGCTTTTCATTTACAATTTTGAGAACAACTGGGGCTGAACCGTGCTTTTGGGATCCAAGATAGTTTTTCTGAAAATGAGCGAAACTGAACCTAACAGAAACACTGTTACCAGATAAGTGTTAATTGATGATATTTTTTTGAAATCTGTATTAAATAGTTATTCTGCTATTCGGGCCAGAGAAAAATACAACAAATCAAAAACCATGAAAATCGGTCCAGCCCTTCTCGAGTTATAAGTGTACGAACAAACCCGACTTTGTTTATAGTCTACGATGGTACACGCTTGCCTAAAAGAAACCTATTTACTCGTGACTTGAAGATCCCTAGGTTGTAGTTATCAGGAAACACAGACTCAGGCAAGGCGTTCCACTCCTTGGCGGTGCGCATAATAAAGGTGGAAGAGTACCACTTTGTGCGTATGGTGATCAAATAGCAACTGAAACGCTAGTCTGCTGCAGTTACAGTATGCAAAAATCTTTTTAAAACTTTGTTTCACTTCTCTTGCATGTTTTTATGGGCAATACGATCGAGCTGAATGTATTCAAAGAAATTGCAATATTCCGTTTGCTACACGACAATCCGATACTGAAGATAAAATTTTATAATCTAAAACAATTGTAACAATTAATAATTTTGTGTACATAACGATTAAACTAGTGGTTCGTCCTGAACTGAGATCTCGTGTCTAAAAACAAAAAAAAAATATTATTTGTAATTTTTGACTATTAAAATAGTGCCACGACATGGACAACCAACCATAGTTTGATTCAAATTAAAAGTAACGGGATTTCAGGTTACTCTGTTTTGGGGTAGAAATTGCAGTTATTCTGGAATTCAGTTTTTTCCCTTTATTTGTGTCAGTAAACAACACGATTACCAAATTACAGGTCAATGGCGTACCCTGTGAATTACGTCAAAGTTCAGTTTTTATTATAACTCAAAAACTACAAGGCTTAAACTAAAATGAATCATAATAAAAATTTGAGACTGAGCGTGTCTGAACGCATATGCGGTATATCAGATAGAGAACCGAACAATATTACCTACAGGTAGGTACCGACCGAAGTACCCGTGCTTGGTGAAAATAAATTAAAATTAAGCTCCATATAACAAATCGTCTAATTGATTACCGAAAAACTATATTTCAACAAAGCAATGCCGAAATGAAGACGCACACGAGATGATGACTGAAATTTTAGAGGAAGTAATAAAGCTGACCCTGTTAATGTAAAAACAATGATTTTGTAAAATTAAAACAGTGTTGAAATCAGAGTACTTATACATGTACGAGGACCTGCCTACACCTGCACGGTGCAAAAAAAGTTCAATTGTCTTGGTTTGATAAACATCTTATATGTTCATACTACGGAAGATTTACCTATCTCTTTATGTATATTGTTCTATTTGCTCGTTTAACCTTTGTAATCCTACAGCTTGCTTACTATTTCTCCGAGGTGTAGAAATAATAAATTAGTTTGGGAACGAGCAATAGGAATGATTAGATCACCATTGTTCTGAGATAGCTGGCCAGTGGTTAAATACCGTCATTTCGGACAAAACGTTTAGTATCGCTATGATTTATAGGTCTAAGATGTTATTACTTTTTATGAATGTATTTTAAAATCATAGGTATTTAGGTGACAGATTAGTTATTCTGAGTGGGGTTTACATTTTATGAAAAATCAAAATAAGTTTTAATAAGTCTTATTCCACAAAAGCTATTTCATAATGTTTAAGTAATTTTCGATGATAGGTATAAATAACTCATATTTTCCCCGAACTTTTAACAGAATCTACTGCGTGTCACGGCATTTACGTCATTAATTTAAATCACGGGTAGGTCAACTTCATTACCATGATTTTTTTTAATTTTCAATCTACCTTAATTTCAAATCCTAAAATATCAATGAAACAGCCTGTATAAAATAGGTAAACAAATCATATTCATTAATCATGTAAGTAGGTACCTGTTAAACTGACTAAGCGGCATCGTCGCAAAGGCGCCGCCGATTTACGTTAAAAATTGTTTACTGGAAATGTATCAATTACTGGATAAATATTCAACCGGTATTAAACCAATTTCTAAAATCAGTTAATACGATTCTGCATATGTGATTTAAATTAATGTCGTAAATGCAGTGACACGCAGTATAGCATATTTTATAAAAATTACGCGTATGTAATAGTTTATTAGTACTACTATTGTTCTTACTAAAAACCTGGTCAATAACTTCCAAAGCACTTTTCCGCTAATAACAACGAAATTCACAACCCATTGAACAAACAGGCAAAAATGATAGATACCGACCTCCGAGTACTACGATTGTTCATACTGCTGCAAAAAGCACGCATTGTTACGCCTCAAGAGAGGGGCGGAAAAACTGTCGTCTTGTGAATGTGAAAAATTCGCAGATTTATAAAACGATATTCGTGGCCTAACTGTGTCACCGCAGGTTGATTTATATCGAATATAAAAACAACTAATTACTTATACGTTTAAAACTTTTAAAGCGTATTTTGACGTTAGGCTACGAATACGAGTATGGGTGTAACAAACACACATACATGTAATAAATTTTCAAATTCGGTGATTATTTTTTTACTTTTTACAAGTTTCTTCTTTTACTTGTATTTTAAACATTAACTTTCATTTTTAAAACTTATCTTAAATGTTTTTTTAAATCATCTTGCAAGCCAACCAATTAAAAAACCGCATTGAACTCGGTCCATGCGTTTTAGAGCTGCGATACCACGGACAGATCATTCCGGGAGTCACTCAGATATTCAAAGGCCTTAACAATATAACACCCCTCTTTTTGCGACAAGGGCTTAAATTATGAAAAACGTGAATTTTAGAAGGTGCAAACTGATAAATCAATTTATCAAAAGATATAAGATGTGCAAGTATTTTATGCACGTGTAATCACTAATATTATAAATGCGAAAGTTTGGATGTTTGTTTATTTGTTTGTTTGTTACTCAACCACGTTATAATGGCTTAACTGATTTAGATGAAATTTGGTATATAAATAGATTATGCTGTAGAATAAAACATAGGTTACTTTTTATTGTCACACAACGCGTACGAAGCTGCGGGCGGAAGCTAGTATATCCGCTACAAGCGAATTAATTAATTAATTAATTTGATAATACATGCCCGTTCAAACCTCATTGTATAGACTTTGATAAATACGTTCTATAGCGTGCTTAATGTTACTTTGAGGACAAATTATTAGGACGCCGACATTGTCGCTTGGAGCTTGAAAAGTGTTTTTATTTGTTAGGTAATTCTATTCTGCATGACTAAGCCTAGGTTACCACGGTCAAATAATGGGTTATTACGGTTAGTGTATAAGCATGGAAATTAGGATTTTGCGGCTTTAAAACTTTTTGCCTACATTTTTATTATTGGATGAATAAAAAACTTTTAGAAACAATATAGCTAATCTATGATTTCGTTCGCAATAAAATTATTTGTTTCAATTAATAACAATAAAGAAATAGATCCACATTAACAAAAAAGTTGCATAAACGTAAAAATGTTTACTTAATTTGTGTTTAAGTTGTAGGGCGGGCGGAAAAGCTTAACTTGGGCGGCGTTATTTTTCACTAACGTAAAGCGCGTGATTTAGAAGTTTTATTCAGGTATATTTTATTATTTTTGAGATAATATAACTATCATCAGGTAATAGAACAAATAAAAAATAAAGTAATTAATATATAAATAATAATTCATCATACAATACAATACTAACTTAATTATAAAAAATTGGTTTTTCACTTTCTTATAGATAAACTCTCACAACACCAAACTAAAAATCCAAAACGGTCCACTATCATGGCCTTAAGGTTATGGAATAATTATGGAGGCTTAGGTATTTGAAAATGTATGTTTTTTTAATATTATGAACAACAGCGCTAATTGGAAACCCAATTGGAATTAGTTAAAAGATAAAGCAAACATAAAATTTATTCTATTTTTTCACGTGATAAATGAATTATTTTTCACAACAATGTATTGAAAATAACCCCTTTCTAAGTTTTTATTTAAATCTTCAAACATTCAGTTGGGGTTACAAATTACTTCAGATCTGTAATTTAGATCCTATGTGTTTTATGTCACAGTGTTCTAGAGTTTTCAGGCAAGTTGGTAACTCACCGGTACGTACGATGCGCTCGCTTCGCGTCACGGACTGCAGTGAGGTTTGAGAGCGCAAGGTTTTATGAACACGCATATGCCCACCACCCAGATAGCCCACCGCCGGGGTGATAGGGATTCGCAAATGTACCGATGAAATAGTGCGGTTTGGAAGGTATGCTCGTAAAATTGTTTCAATAAGGATTTCAAACTGTGGGTTATTTTTAAGCACTAACACTAAGCCACCCTCCTTTATAAAATGAAGTCTGTCTGTTTGGCTGTAGCATCATAGGTCCCAAATAGATAAACCAATTTAAAGACCACCTCCGTGGTGCAGTGGGCGAATAGCCGGCTGCGACGGAGGACGTAGGGGTTCGATCCCCGCCGCGGAACAAATGTTTGCATGATCTACAGATATTTGTTCCGGGTCTGTATGTTTTTCTAAATATAATAAGTATGTAGCTATTTACAAAAAAAAAACTATATAAGTATCTATCAGTTATCTGGTTCCCATAGTACAAGCTCTGCTTAGTTTGGGGCTGTGTGACATGTCCTGCATTATTATTATTATTAATACGATTTTTATTGGAAAGCTCGTCTTTTCGTAATACTTCATTGCTTTGTTCGGTAGAAATTGGTACATCATGTATGATTATCGGAGGGTTTTAAATTTTGTATATAAATACCGGTATTTCTTTGAGCCGCTTTAGATCGATCGCTCTGAAAATCTATGGGGGCGGCCTATGCCTAGCAGTAAACGTCCTATAACTTATGTGATGATGGTGGTGATGGTGAAACAAAATAAAAAAGTTTTTTTTTTTCATTTAGATTGGCCTCTTGCTTAAACGAACTTAATTACTAAACTCTGAAAAGCGTATTCCATCTTTTCATCGCATAGGTTCCCTAATTCTTCCTAGTCCACTAGTAACAAACAATTCTCTGAATTAAGTTTAGGGTGACAAAAAAAGAACCAGTGGCGACGACCGAACGAATAACTTAAAAAAACTTTAGCTGATCCCGAGGTCAAACTTTTTCTCATAATAACGACTATCTTAACCCATCTTCAAAGAATTATCTTGAGTTGCTACATTGTTCAGCATTTCGTATTCAAGACATGGGTTTTCGAATATTTGGCAACTTACAGTATTATTATCTAGAATGGTTGCAGTGGTCATGTCTTTTGCACAAAAACTATTGTATAAATTAAAAAAAAAAAGTGGCACTCCGGGAGTGCCGACAGGAGTGAAAACTTGAACATTTACGAGATACTTATATACAGAGGGGTCGGTAACGGTAACAGTGTCGCGAGTCCAATAGTTTTTTTACCATCTCAAAAAACCCCAACGCGCCTAAAGAAGTTTTCACTACTTATATATAGAGGTATCGGCAACGGTAACGGTAACAGTGTCGCAAGTTCAATGGTTTTTTCCCATCTCAAAAATGCCCAGCGCACCTAAATAAGTTTTCACTTTAAAAAAAAACTTGGGCAAAGCCAAACAGCTCCTAGGCATGGATTTCGCAACTTAACCACTACAGAAGATTTACTACTAACTGTGTATCTTCTGTATCTTTATTTTGCGTTATACCTGTCCATATTTTTTTTATGTTTTTTTTAAAAAACAAACTTAAAAAATAATACACGTAAAAAAACCTTAGTAGGTTTGTCCTAAGCGCTACTCAAACATTCCTCTTTAGTAGATAACTAAATAAATAAATATTGCTAGACATTTCACACAGCGCGATCTAATCCCAAACTAAGCAGAGCTTATACTATGGGAACCAGATAACTGATAGAATATTTATATAATTTTTTTTTGTAAATGCATACTTATAATATATAGAAAAACACCCAGACACGGAACAAATATCTGTAGATCATGCAAACATTTGTTCCGCGGCGGGAATCGAACCCGCTACCTCCTGCGTCTCAGCCGGCTATACGCCCACTGCGCCACGAAGGCAGTCTACAACTATTTGTGTACATGTACGAAATTCTTCTAAAAATTTAGCCGTTTCTTAAAATGTGCATTTTTATAATGTCCTTACTTGGTAAGAATCAATACATTAAAGTACAAATATGCACAAATTGTTGTATGTAAAATGTAAAATTTGCGTGGATATGTGTGCCACCATACATATCTCCGACTGCCTCCGTGGCGCAGTGGGCGTATAGCCGGCTGAGACGCAGGAATTAGCGAGTTCGATTTCCGCTGCGGAACAAATGTGTGTGTGAACTACAGATATTTGTTCCGGGTCTGAATGTTTTTCTATTTACCTATTATAAGTATGCATTTACAAAAAAAAAGTATATAAGTATTCTATTAGTTATCTGGTTCCCATAGTACAAGCTCTGCTTAGTTTGGGGCTAGATAATACTGTATGAAATATCCATCAAAATTTATTTTATTTATATATTTATTTTTACTATCACGTGATGAGGATTTTCCTGTGGTCTTTGGACAACTATTTTCTCTTATTGAGATGATATTAAGATACTAATGTCTATATGTAAATGATCTAGGTATGTCGGCTGTCGTCTCTGTTATTCGAATGTTAATAGGATAGGAATCGATTCGCAATCGAATGGACTGTCGTATCGATAATTTGCAGATGCGCCGGTGAAATTGTACAGTGCCTATGCACAATATTACCTAGTATTAGAAGATATCTATCACACTAATATTATAACCTGTACACCTATTTTGAAATGTAATACCTACTTAGTTGCTTGTTCGGATTTTAATGTTTACATATGTATATCTACCTACCTCTTTTTATTTGTTACTTACCTACTCGTGTTTTAGTTACTAGGTATTATTTATTAGAATAAATACTTATGTGTCGGAACCGGTTAATCTACACTGCAGTAAGGTTAGCTGGAATAAAATGCTAATTAGTGTTAAGTTTGCCTATGCATTGTATGTATGTGGAATTTCTCTGATTTAAGTATTTACGCGATGGGTTTTCGGTAATTATCAAGTTCTTTCTTCAATTTCTACTTATTAATTCAGTGCATAAAGCTGACAGTTCCCAAGAACCCTATCTGTGGCGGCGGAAGCAGCAGATGTTTCTGCCAAGGCGAGACTGAAAACCAGCGTAGCTGAGCCCTCGACCTACTTACCACCACCCTCTACCTTAGTGCTACCTACGATAATGTACTAATGTTTCCTAGAATTAGGCCTACTATTAAACTTACCTAGCTTTATTTAGTACTTATTGTACCTACCTACTTCTGTTAGCATAATAGGTGTATGTGTAAATAAATGCCCTTTTATTTTATTTATTTATAAGGAGAGCCGATCGGGTGAGGAATACCACGCTTCGTTCATTGACTGGCATTGCCGATGTGGGAGCCAAAACCGCGAAGCTCAAGTGGGATTGGGCTGGGCACGTGAGTCGAATGCTTCCGGAGAAATGGGCCAACATTGTAACAGATTGGGTACCAGAAGATGGACAGCGACGTCGGGGTCGGCCGCGAAAGCGTTGGCGTGACGACATCAATAGATTCGAGAAGGAGTGGTGGGAATCTGCCAAGGATCGTGATAGGTGGAAGGAGTTGAGGGAGGCCTTTGCCCAGCAGTGGGAAAATATAGGCTAGTTAATATATATTTATAAATGTAAAAGTTTGAATGTTTCTTACTTATTTATTTGTTTGTTACTCACTCATGCCGTAACCTCTGAACCGATTTCGATGAAATTTGGTATGTACATATATTATAACCTGGATTAACACACAGGTTACTTTTACCCCATAAATCAAGTTCCATGTGATAAAAATGGGTGTCAAGTTTATAAAGAAAAATGTTTGGACCTGTTTTGTTGACACTTTATACGAGTCTTATACGTTATACGATCTTCATTTCTAGGTTACCTACACTACACATTTAGAAGTGTACCGAGTACGAAATAGCGGGCAACAGCTAGTGACACACACAAAAATTAAGTTTATAGAGTTTTTGCATTATATTATTATAGAGTCGTACTTGGAGTAGTTATTATAAATAAAAAGGGCCAACCCCTTTTTTTTTTGCATAAAATAAAAATATTTCATTTCGATTGCCAAACCAACTCCAACACTGCTCTTGCTCCAACTCAGTCAAAAATGTTACAATTTATACGTAATGTATTTTCTTTATTGTTATGTATTCTAAAATGATCATTAAATAGAACAACCAGCCGGTTTCTTGCCTTTCTTTCCTTTGGTCGCGAAGAAAAAGGCAGTAAAATTGACGTTTCAAATTGATCCTTGTGATTTTAATAAATGAAAAGACTGGTGCTCAATATTTAAAGGACATTAAGCTTTATATTAACCCCCCCTTGATCATCGAAGCTAAAAATGATTGATTTTATGCAATGATTATAATTTCATAATTTTAACTCTTTTTATCCAACACATTTTCTAATAGCCTACTATTAGGTGGTAGAGATGGACACTAATTTAAAATTTTTGAAATCCTAAAACAGGTTTAAACATAATGTAATATAACTTAACCGTCTTTCGGCAGGTTGTCCATGATATATACTAATATGACTTATAATCTCATCCATCAGTCTTCTCTAACTTCTTTGTATGTAATGGATACTTAAAAATTCTTTTGAATACTACATACCTAGATCGTTAAACCCTGACCCCAAAAACAGTTTTTAAACTGACCCCAAGAGTCAAAGATTAAACTATGAATTAGATAAAAATAATAGGGATTTCAAGATCTAATAAATTATACGAAAGTCAAAATTGACTACGTTTGGTCAAATACAATTAATACACATGTCGGTGTCTGTAACTAAAACAGGAACAAATATTTATAGACTGACTTCTGCTCGCGGCTTCGCACGCGTAGTCTGTCAATAAAAAGTAGCCTATGTCCAAGTTATAACCTACGTACATACCAAATTTCATCGAAATCGGTTCAGCCGTTACGACGTGATTGAGTAACAAACAAATAAATAAACAAACATCCAAACTTTCGCATTTATAATATTAGTGTGATCATGCAACAAATTGCCCCGCGGCGGAAACCGAACCAATTCTCTTTTTCGCTTCTCGACCACTGCGCCACAGAGGTCATCAGTTAAACAGGTGAAATTAAATTGGTTGCGACATCATGCATAGCTTTTCTCAAGTTTGGGCGTTACACACATTAGTTCCAGCTAAGAGCCAGATATTTATTTAACTAGAACGGATTTAGTCAGTTACGCTATTTAATTATTAACAATATTAATAAGAACCAATAATCAATTTAAAAAATAACAGATTTAGATCACACATGTACATAACAATAGCATATTGTTATACAAGGGCGGAAAGTGATCATTTCACTCGAGATATTTCGGCGTACGAGCGAGCACATGCGAGCGAGGACGCTCAGAGATTGAAGGTGATAATAATTGCTTACACCCGAGTATAACACATAACTTTTCATCGGAAATGCGTCTTTTTCATAACAGTTTGTGGCTAGAAAGATAATATTCCCTTTCTTTTTTTTTATCCGGGCTGTGACCAGTTCCATTTTTAAATGGAAATAAGGATTTGTCGTAGATATTATATTTCATTATAAACATATATGTCCAAATTGTAATTACATTATGAGTAAAGGTCATAAAATATATAAATTAAGTCATTCCCAATGTGACACTCCAGTACTAGCTATAACTATTGAAAAGATAAAGGATGTGCTAACTGTCATTGGTAGGTTTGAGGGTATCCACTGCGCGCACGCAGCGTTTCACAAGACGTCAGACTCTATAATTCAATCATGAATATTACTGAGATGCGCTCATGGTATAGTCAGGTTCCAAATTATAGCAGTCAAATATGAAACTAAAACAAGAGTAAATAGAAAATTTAATAACCATAAAATACATAAAAACCCGTACTAAATTACCATTTTATAGATGATATCTCTTCATAAAAAAGAATGAGTTGATAAACTTCGGACTGAGATCTCTCTACCAAAATGGTGATGATAATCTTCGGATCGGCTGACCTGAGGGATTAGCCAAGTTACATTCGATTAGCGATGACGCTAGTCTTTTCTACGACGAGTTACGCGATTTTAGCCGTAGTAGACTCGAACGAGTACCTACGACCGATGACGATAAAAAACAAATGAACTGCAATTAGCAGATTGAACAAAACCGCCCGATGAATTGCGTATGACCTGTGATTTTTAACAGATCCAAACGAATAGGACCGGTAACTTACGATGAACAGTGATTTCATTGAAATGATTTTTAGCAGGCTACGCGAACGACAGTAGCAGGGTGTGACGTATGATTTTTAATTTCATATGAATTTTCACATGCTACTTGTGAAATGTTCCATTTCCATTCCCTTTTGGTAGCCATGCTGGTACCTATTTAACAAATTATCTTCTTCTTTCTTATCATTTATTTATTTTACACAATAAATTTTTTATCTGACTTTAGATAGAATAGAATACAAAACGCTTTATTGTATACCACACTTAAATTAGAGACAAATCATATTATTTTATTATTATTATTATTATAAGCCTGTTGTGTCCCACTGCAGGGCAAGGGCTTCTCTTCCCTCTTTCCACTCGTCTCTGTTGATTGCAAGTAGGGGCCAATCCTTGAGGTAGGAGTTTAGCTCATCCCGCCACCTTCGCCTGGGCCATCCACGCGGGCGTCGTCCTTAGTTTGGGAGCCATTCATTGGTGGCCTTCGCCCACATTGTGTCTGGCATACGGCAAACGTGTCCGGCCCAGTCCCACTTGAGTCTTCCAGGTTTTTGAGCGACGTCGGCCACCTGTGTTCGGGAGCGTATAACCGAGTTCCTGATTCGGTCCGTGAGTTTCACGCCCAGGATACTGCGCTCCATTGCACGTTGGCATACCCCAAGGGAGGACTTTTGACGATTGGTTAGCGACCAGGTTTGCGCACCATTGGTGAGGATGGGGAGAATGCATATGTCCATGAGTTATATACCTATATAGTAATCATATTATAACACATAAAACTAGATACGCGATAGTACAATTGGCGGTCTTATCGCTTAAAAGCGAAGTAAGTAAGTAGTAAATAAGTGTTTTCCAGTTTGACAGTACGTGTAATGAAAATACAAATGTATCTGCATGTAGTTGATTCACATAAAATTGTTTATTAATCAGAATCATATTGGCAAATATATCTTCTTGATTATGGATACCATTAAAGAGTATATTTGAAGTACCTAGATACCAAAGTGATTGAATGATCTTTCTTGGTTGTGTATCCTAGGATATTAGCATGAATATAAAATTGAATATATTTTTGAATAAGTACGTACGTAAATTTTAGGGTTCCGTAGTTGAACTAGGAACCTTTATAGTTTCACCATATCTGTATGTATTTCTGTCCAACCAGTTACAGCCGTTTTATTATTATTATTTTATTTAAGATTAAATCCATTATTTACATTACAATACAATCAACAACACAATACAATATGCACATCACATTTCATTCATTAAATACAAATATGTAATTACAAAATATAAAAAACAAAATAACAAATATTTATAATCATAATAATTATTATCACTTAAACATTAAAGAATAAGAAAAAAATTCCATATATTAATTTATAAATGTAGCATTTAAATTACACAATTACGCAACTCAATTTTATTTGTTAGTTTTACTGACGCCTAGTAAGTTATTAAATAAAGCTAAATACTTTTCTTTTTAGGGTACCCCATTTTATGTATATTGAGGTTTGAAGTGAGGGGTAATTTTTTTTAGTCACGCACTCCTTATATGATCTATCGTTGAATAGGTCTTCGAAAAACACTAGATGGTTTTTCAGGACTTTTTTGATACAAGAGGCCGTTTACGAAATATAAAGCTTCAAAGCGGTCATTTTTGTAACAGTCGTGTGTCATTTTCTCTCATCTCTAAACAAAATGCTATTATAATTTAGATTCTGAGAGTAAACGTTTCTGTCATGTCACCTTCATCTCTAACCTGGTGCATCCAGATCTACCTAATGAGCTCTAACTGGATCGGGGTCACGTCTCGTTGGCCAACAGCATCGTGGCTTCACAAATGGAGACTTTTGCAATCAACTTTGCACATTTTTAATCATTCTTGGTAAAACTGTTTAGTCTGATGGGAAATAAGAAATAAATAGCATTTACGATGAATTTCACAGACTTGTAAAAGCTCTGTGGCGTAATAATTTGTCTTTTATAGCACTCTGATTTTATTTTGAGCTGCACATTTTTATAGAGATAAATTATACCAATTTATACTAGTGGTTCGCCCCGAACTGAGATTTTGCGAGCCTCCCATAAAAACAAAAATATATAATTCGTAATCTTTGACTATCAAAATAGTGCCACGAAATAACAACCAGGTAACTTAACCTACAGTTTTATTCAAATTACAGGTAACGGGAGTTCCTGTAAATTGTTTTTTTTTGGGGTACAAATTGCAATTATTCTGGGTTTCAGACTTTTGCCTATATTTGTGTTACTTAAGCTACATGCATACCAAATTACAGCACTGTGGGGTCAAATGGGTCACTGACCCTGGTGACTTGTGTATGTGTGTATGTAAATGGTGTATCCAGTGAATTTCGTCAAAGGTTAGTTTTTATTATGGCTAATAACTCAAAAACTACAGGAACTTTACTAAACATAAAAACGGAATCGAAATGTACCAATTTTGTACCAAACCTTTCATTTGACGACCCACTTGACCTAATAGTCTCATTTTCATTTTTTTACCCCTCTTGAACCCCAATATCTCAGCAACCCCCAACGTTTTTAGCTCATTTAGTCACAACAAACCTGTGCCATGACTACCTACCTATGTATCAAATTTCACGATGATCAGATCAACGCTTCGAAAGTTATCCTCTGACAAACAAGCATACATACATACATACATACAACGCCGATTTGCCCCAGTTTATTTGGAGAACTCGCTTTGCTCGATCAATAAAAGTGATATTTTCTAAGCAACGTTGCACAGGATCTGTTTGAACAAATAAGTCAGTTTATTTTTAAATTAACTGTTTTTTAGAATTCTTATGGAATTAGTTAAATTAATTTTTGATAATCATTTGCATGCCTTTGTGGTAAAATAAGTACAATTTGAAGAACTTTCTAAAAGATTACTTGAAATGTATAATTGTTTGATTGAAATATTATAAGCTTAATAATCAGTCGCATTCGCATAGGCAACATGCACACAGTCGCTCCGTAGTGGCTGTCTCGATGTTGACCTAGATTTATTCGCGTTTAGCAAACGCGACGTAAAATGGCAAACCTAAAACGCTCAGACACGATTATAGTCCACAAAGCTCTTGCATTTATACAATGCAAGCTAGACACCATGGATCAGGTCAGCCTGACCCAGATCCTCTCGTCCAGCTACTCTGAGGCCGAAATTTATGACGCAAAGAAAGTGCTATACGAAACAGCTGCGACCACCAGCCGCCTGACCACAAGGGAGCGAGACGGGCGCGGCAAAAAGGGCATCGAGGACTTTTACAAAGTGTTCCTGGAGACCGACCCTGATGACGTCCCTACGTATGTAGCTCGTGATCTTCACAAGCTGCCCCCCGTGACTTTCGACCACGTCGACGTCACGAAGCTGTTAAAGGATATAACGCTGCTGAAGGCTGACGTCACCAGCATACGTGCCAAGTTGAAAGATTCGGAAAAAACTATTTCCGAATTGAAAGAAGAACTCGTAGCATTGCGTAATAAAAATGCAATGCCGATCATTTCGGCGCGGTCAGCGCAAAAAGTGAATGCGCTGCGCGGCGTAACCCGATGCCATACCTCACCGCTCTGCAGACCTGAAAACGCGACGAATAACACCGATTCACAGGTAAATGATCTCCCGGCTTCGATAACCTCAGCCCCCGGGATATCTACAGCGCAGCCTGCGACGATTGCGCCTTCTCCTGCTTCACGTCCTCGTCCGCAGAAGTAGAGTTACGCGCAAGTGTCCCGCCAGCCTCGCACCTGGCGCCTTGCGTCGACTCAGCTCGGAGGAGAGTGGTACAAGTAAAGAAACTCGATAAAAAATCGCAGAAGGTCGACGTGGATGGCTTCACCCTCGTGGAGAAGAAAGGTCGACCAAGATCGTTCCGCAATCAACGCGGCATCGGTAAGGTACCGGTTGAGTCAGCGACACTGCATGCAGTGGAGCCGACCATCAAGTCTACCTCTCCCAAATAGATGAGAGTACCTCAGGAGATGATGTATTTCAATTCGTGAGGGAGAGGACCCAGGGCTGGTTTACAGGCACGTTCCGGATGACTCTCCAGTGACTGGAGTCCAATAAGACAACTGACTTCAAGTCCTACACTCTCCAGATCCTGGCGAAGCATAAGGATGTGCTACTTGATCCGGATTTCTGGTCAGTCGGCATCCTTTACAGGCGCTACAGGGAAGCGGCTACGAAGCAAAATCCCCCAAATAAATAAAAGTGTTAGTTTTAAGTTTATTGTTTTAAGTATGTTAGTCTTTAAGGTATTTATAGATATTGGCCTTGTCATCATATTTTGTATGTGCACATTGTTGTCTGAAATAAACGTTATATTATTATTATTAATATTTTCTGTACGTTTAACATAGCAGCCCCCAAAGTGATGAACTGATTTCATGAGGGTTTTCGTTATTAAATAGTTACTATTTACCAGTTTTACACTTGGTCCAAACTAGTTAAAATCCAAGTCCTTAGATTATTTTTCTATTAGTTGGCTGGACGATCCCGACACTTTTGAAAGAGGATGGTGTGAGACATCGAAAGATAGAGATGGTTGGTAATATAGAACCTTGTTGGTTGGCCTTGACCTTTTTCCATAACCGTGAGACAGGTTCGGGACAGGTAAAAAAAGTTATATGTTTATATTGAATTTTACGCATTAATAAAGACCACCTTAGACCACATACGCAATGTTGAAATCCGACGTCGCACAAAGGTTGTGGACGTGGATATGAGGATCGCAGGGCTCAAGTGGAGATGGGCTGGGCACTTGGCTAGGAGGGATGACGGGCACTGGACGAAGGCGATTACAGAGTGGTGGCCTTTCTCGTAGACCAAGAGGCAGACCACCCGCCCGATGGTCGAATGATATTGAAAGCGTAGCTTGTAGTAGTGACCATTGAAAGGTGTCAATGGATGGTCCTCGCAAGGAACCAGAAAGAAGTGAAGACGGGGTGAGATGCTGATGATGATTAATAAAGAAATATTCAATTAATTTCACAGATCTCCCGCACCATGAGGATAAACAAAATTACACACATTATTTTAATATGTGCAATATGAAAATAACGGCTATAAAATCAAAGCAAATGTTTATGGCACAATTTGGCCATAATCACGTACGGTACTTACCTAATGATGGGGCAGACCCGCGTGCGTTTACAAAGCCAAGTTCGACGACTGACGGCATTATGGTGCGTTTATGAACAATTTTGCGTGACCTTTTCGACATCATGATGATGAAGACATAACTTCTAAGTGATAAGACCGCCCATTGTACTATTTGCTTTGTGTTTTCTATTTTTTTTTATTTATATTGTGTACAATGAAGTGTTTTCATTCATTCATTCATTCATCATGATTTTAGGCACCTATTTGAACTTACACTATAACATAAAAATAATCATTTACATATTTCGATCATCCATATTAAGATCATAGGTACAATTGTGTTAACCTTATCCCTATAGTTAAAATTTCTTAAATAAACTAAAGTTAGTAGCTATTTCTAAAGCTAAAACTACGGTAAGTATTTTGTTTGCTAGTTTATGTACATACGGCTACACATCAAGCTATACGTTTCCAGCATATGCTGACCTCTCATTGTACGGAAAACCTACACAATGCGAGGTCAGTTTATACTGGAAATGTATAGCTTGAGGTGTAGCCGTGTGTACCATGCAGCAATGATTTATATTACTGGCAATTAAACCTGTTTGCAAACACGCTCAGAATATCGCTGGAGCTAACCCGAATCTATGGCTTAAAAAAACTATTTTACCCGGACCCGTGATCTAACCAATTCTCTTTATTCATTCATTCATTTATTTACTTCAGAAGTCAAAGATCCATATTTGTTAGTAAAAATAAAAACTTAATTAAACATGTCAAATGGGTTCGTACAAATGTGCTTAGTTAAAAAAAAAAAGAAAACAAAATAATCATAAGTCAAATAATAATTATAGTCTTAGCTATGCTAAGAACTGGAATCTCACCTAGTCGTAGTAGAGTCTTCAAGTCTTGAGTGAACAAGTTTCTTCCAGACAAGCGTATTCCATCGTAGACTGCAGCTTACGATCAGGCTAGCGAGACCGTACTCGTATGGGAGGCAGTTTAAAAAAATTGGTATCCATCTTTAAAATTTACTGGCTAATTTGCAAATCCAGAGCAAAATTATAAGAAATAGTACTTATCGTGATAACAATGAACTATTGAATACCTATTTATTTTTGAGTGACAACATAATAAACTCACGGTTTTATGTGTTATTGAATACATAATAGCCAATTAACGTCTAACTCTAGGATTATTGCTAGTAAAGTTCTTTGTTCGTTGACGTCCAATACTCAAAACTCCTGGTAGATAAAGGTAGTGAGACTTATTTTTTTTTTTGGTAATTTACAATAAATAAGCTAAATCAACATTAAATAAACTCTGTCACTTATGTATGACCTTTATTTTAAGATAAATTTTACACAATAATGTACTATAATATAGGTAGGTCATTAAATGTAAAGCCTCATAAATAGTTGTAATTCGTTCCTAATCGCTAAAGGGCAATAGGCCTGTCCAAGACGTCATCCCGCCTTCAGCCATAATGATTTAATTTTGACCTATGAGGTGGTAGAGAAAACCATGACTCACACACTCAGTATAATGAAACTTATACACAAGTGTTCTAATACTCGTGCATCATTAAGTGCTTGATTAATTTTAAAATAAATACCAAATTACTAAAATTCATGGCTAGTACCACAACCAATATGATGATACCATGAGATATATGTACCTAACTACGTACGTTTTTTAAATAAATAAGTGTCTAATAACTATAGCTACGTACGTAGAAAAGTATAGGTACCTACCTTGTTAAAATCCGCTCTGGCTGACAATGTCTACCCTCCTAGAATTTCTGGTATGATAAAAAGTCCAATTTCCGTCTAGTCCCACAATGTCAAATGTTTTATAATGAGTAGCGCCTAGACATGCCTAGCGTACCATTACGTCAAATGACTTCTATGATCTAGTATCCTATTACGTCCAGTGTTTCATGATAATTATGATCGTGAAAAATTATAGTGCAAAACTAACGCACACGACGAGCGCGTTGAAGTCTGTTAGGAAAATGAGGAGTGTTCAAAATACATCAACGCGCGTACTTTTAGTACATTTTTTCCTTTAATTTATTTAGGTTGCGTTCAATGGCTACTATTCATGTGTAACATCTTTCCTCTCGGTTTGTGGGAGTGATTTTGGCAAAAGGGATGGAAATGTGTAACAGGAAAACGGGGAAGCGATTTGACCAATGAGCGCGCGCGGTTGCTGACCACATGGTCAAAAACAAAAAGGTAAATAAAAGTGTTACACATCATATCCGATGCGAGTACTGTAAGGCTCGTATTTTTTTTTTTTTGGTAATAATTGTGGTTATTCAGTGGTGGTAAAAATATTTTTTTAACAAAGCAACCTTTGGTTTCTTTATAGTGTTCGTAAAAGGTTTTTTTTTTGCTGTTATGTAACTTCGAAGTATTTAATTCGTTTAGAGCTATTATATTATCTACCTACTGGCTGACCAGCTCAAAACTTCGTCAGCGCCAAAGAGCGCTTATATTTTGACTTGATTTACAAAATCTTGTCCTGAAAGCTCAAGGATAATGTAGCTTTTTATCAATGAAACATTCTTAGAATCGGTTTAGAAGTTTATCAGATTAGAACCTACAAACAACCCTAATAAACTTTACCCTTTTTAATATGAATAGTATAGAAAATTAGATTTAAGTAACCACAAATCAATAGTTCAATAGCATTCAATAGTTCGATCAATTTCCATTTTCTTGACATTGATCAAATTACTTATTTCCATGAAATAAGAACAACATGCACATATTTCACCACCGGAAATTATAGCCTAATCATTTTATTACCCGACACAATCACACAATAGACCAATATCGACGATGGAATCAACTTTTTCTACTTAATTCTATTCCTGAGAATTGGATTCAATAGTCAATGCCAGACATTGCAACTGTGTGACTTAACTCGTTATGTAGACGATATTTACATTACATATAGTACGAGTATCATAGCTGAAGTGGCAGTGAGCGCGTACATAGCTCGAAGAACTGACGGCCGTTGGGGCACAAAGATTTAAGAGTAGAGACCGAGCAGCGTGAGTCTTATCAGGATAAAGGTTGCTTTGAGCCGTTGAGTGCCATACTAGACGATGCTTTGGAAATCTATGAGAGAGGCCTATGATCAGCAGTATGCAGATGATATGTATATTTTATGTATTATAATATTAATATTTATGTCATTTTATGATTATATTATACATTATAATTATGCATTTTATTTTATATTATCTATATTTTTTATAAATATACGTGTGCTATTAATATCGGATTTACGCCGCCGTCCTTATTTTGTTCACATAGATCCTGACCATCCAAAGGTTGCCTGGAAGAGATCGCTATTAGCGATAAGGCCGCCCATTGTACCTTTTGTTTAAGAGTGTATTTTCTTATCAATGATTGTATTTAAATGGTGTGCAATAAAGGAATTATCTATCTATCTATCTATCTGTGTACCATTCATATTGAAACTTTCCTTTTTCATATAAGTGATACGACTTTTTAGTTTGAGGTTGTATTTTTTTGTTTATTTCAAAGGATTATCAAGGCAAACTTGCAGTTGGCGAGGCACATAGTTTGAAGAATCGGCCGTTGGGGCAGACAGTATCTGGAGTGAAGACCAATCACTGGAAACCGCAGCGTAGGGTGACCCCTCACTAGATGGGAAGATGATCAGTTTCAATTTCAAAGCGCCACAGAGACGTTATGTTGTTAAAGTTCATATATGCTACGTAAAGGAACTCCCACATTAAAACCACATTATATAAAATTGAAGTACTTATGTAATTTATCAATTACCTATAGATGAACATCTGCAAAAAATTATTCAGAATAGTAGAGTCTATAGTTTAGATATAAGGTTGAATATAGCATAAATAAACACAGCAGGTCAATTAATGTTAAGGAGGTCAGTATCATTGTAAGTTTAGTAAGAGATTAGGGAAGTAAGGTCACAGCTCAGTCCAATCAAATCAGTTTACTTATGATTAAAACGCCTAAAAGTTTTTAAGTGCAAGTCCTGTGCAATCTAGTATTTTTTAAATATGAACGGTATATCTCCGTGGTACAGTGGGCAAATAGCCGGCTGGGACGCAGGAGGTAGCGGGTTCGATTCCCGCCGCGGATCCAATGTTTGTATGATCTGCAGATATTTGTTCCGGGTCTGGATGTTTTTCGATATATTATAAGTATATGTATTATATAAGATTTACTATAAAAAAGTATATAAGTATACTATCAGTTATTTGGTTCTCATAGTACAAGCTCTGCTTAGTTTGGGGCTAGATAGCGCTGTGTGAAATGTCCAACCATATTTATTTATTATTTATTTTGTTCGTTCTTAACCGAAGAGCAATGAATCAAACAGCAGAACAAATAAAATATATGTGATGTGATGTGATAAGTACATACTACTATTTTAAGCGATAGTGATCGCCACTTGGCACCAAGTGGGAATAAAAATTGTTTAACGTTGCCTAGCATTGAAATTAACCATGGAAGCTTTGAGCCGTATAGGGAAGGACTAAGTCCAACATTGGGTCAACAATACGAATGGCATATTTTGGTAATAAAGAGTATATGTCTAAAAATGCTTATTTTTATTTTTAACCGTTTTCGTCCTTTGTGCCTCATCTCTACTTTCCGTCCTATATAACTTTGAATTATCTACACTAACAAAATCGTGTCCAAAATGAGAACTCTTTCATCTTAATTAAGGGTTTGTATACAGCGTTTATGAGTTATTTTCACAATAGATCAATCACAGAGTGTAGACAGGTGCACGTTACCAGACCACTTAGGTAAAACATTTTAAAAACTCAATCGAAGATCTTTGACCTTCTCGCAATCTGTTAAAGCATTGCATAGATACCGACTTAATTATAGGAATCGTAGAACGAGATGAACTTGAAAAGTTGTAGAGACTGACACGAATACACGAACTTTAGCCATCAGAAAGCATCAGCCACCAAAAGTTTGTCAAACTCAGCTTTTGTGTATTTATTGTGTAAGACTTTGTAATTTTTGTTTATTTCGAAGGCAAGGAATTCTTTTTTGGCACAGCTCAGTTATTACGTTAGTATCATTTTCTCCATGAATTCGTGTCCTACAGCCGTTCCACAAGACACAAACTAAACTTGTGCGAAGAAGGAACGTTTAGATGTCAAGTTTGAACGCGCCTACTTCAAACTTATTTTGTGTCTTGTGGACCGGCTATAGGGCACGTCGGTCTTGCTCAGTGAAGCACCTAGTGAGAGCCCTACGTGCAGCAGTGGACAGCTGTACGTTGATAAAGTTGATGATGACACAAGGATCAAGCGTCATCGATTTTATACCGAGCCTTACTATTTCTACGCCTATTACACATAACCTTTTTTCAAGTAAAAGATATCGCACTTATCGAACAATAGGAGGAAAATTGTTGCTTCTTTATCGTGGTGGGCCTGTTATTGCTGACTGAGGCAAAAAATGTTACAGGACTGAGGTGGGGTAAATCTTTACATGCTCTGCATATATTTGTTCCTGCCAAGCTAGCATTATGAATATGAATCCTAGAAAAGATTCTGTCTACGAAAGATGAGTAAAATAAAAAAATTACGTAGAATGTAAAAACATTTGTACATTGTACCTTCTTCTGTGAGAGCGTGAAATTTTGCTCTAGAAGATCCCTACATCTAACAAAGGTTAGCTGGAAAAAATTTAAAGTTCTTCTTTGTATAATTTTATTAGTGCAATAAAGATTCTTCTATATCTCTCTATCACGCGATTAGATACTATAAGGGTAGCAATTTATCGATATTTACAAGATGCTTGCGCATTCCTATTGTTACTGACGTTTTTAATCCAACGATTCAGCTACTAATGGCCTGACTTTTATAGTAATCAAACTCCCGAACTATTCATTTTGTGAAAACAGGGAGCAGCAACTTAATAATAAATATCGCCTCGCCTCGTTAGCGGAGTTAAGAGCTATGCGTTGATAGCCCTTTCAGACCGGGAAAAAATATTTCTGCGTTAATGTTTTCCAGTTTATATTCTAAGTGTACATAGGTCTAGAGTTATCATAGAAGAATATTTAAAAAAATCGTACCCCTCCCCCTCTAAGAAAACCCCATGTCACGATCGAGCGATATCGGCTTCTTGTCTATCTGAGTTCTCAGCCTGATCAATGAATTTCATTATGACCCATTTTATCTATACTTTCATGTTAAACACAGAGTACCTAGCAAGAAAATTTGCGTAGTAATTACACGTGCTAGCCCAATTCGGTAGAAATATACAGAGCTCTAGCCTCTGTGTTCGTAAATCATCCTATATTTTTTATTTTTAGAAAAAATATAATATATATTTGAATAAATATAATACAGCCATAAATGTACATAGGAAGGCTAATCGAAAGTTTCTGAAGATAAGATATGAGATGATTATGTGAAATATAAGGTACTTACCTAAAGTAGACGATACTTAAAAAAAATAGACCGTTAGACCCATAAGTAGTAATATTACATGCCAAGTCAATAGACATATACAAAGCTCTATCCTCTGTGTTAAATCAACGTCCATTATTTACCGCAGTATGTATCGATGCTCGTGATCGGGTTAACGATATCATTACGAATAAGTAGGTAGTAGCGTGACGGTTAGTAAGTTCTCATGACGATAACCATTTATTGTGAACTGCTGTAATAAGCTGAGAGGATGGAGCAGGTGCTGGGTCAGCTAACTCAGTCTAAAACCCTATCCCAATCTAGTGACCAGCTAATGCTACAATTTGTCTCAACTTTATTACCTGGGTCGGCGATATAAATTGAATAAAATTTTGAAATATTAAAGCTAAGATTAATTATTTCAAGCACCTTACATCTTGTTTTTTTATACAATATGAAGTTGGAATCAAATGACCTACCTGATGTTAAGTGTTAACCACCGCCTATAACAAAGCATTGCACGAATGTCATGCACTTTAGAAACGTGCTCTACGATGCACTGCCATGCGTCGATACCTTTATATCGAATTATTAATGTGTAACATCTTTCCTCTCGGTTTGTGGGAGTGATTTGGCAAAAGGGACGGAAATGTGTAACAGGAAACCGGGGAAGCGCGCGCTATTTGATTTGTCCAATGAGCGCGCGCGGTGGTCAGATGTTACACATCATATGCGACTACTGTAAGGCTCGTAGTTTTTATTATTTCAGTCTATGACATTTCTAGTACCTACATATATTATTATTGGTGTTTAAACTTCTTAATTAATATAGATATATGATAGACGACATCCGTGGTGCAGTGAGCGAAAAGCCAGCTGAGACGCAGGAGGTAGCGGGTTCGATTCCCGCCGCAGAATAAATGTTTACATGATCTACAGATATTTGTTTCTGGTCTGGATGTGTTTCTATATAATATATTATAAGTATGTTCCATAGGGCAAGCTCTGCTTAGTTTGGGGCTAAATAGGCTGTGTGAAATGTTTTTATTTATTTAATTTATAGGCATAAGAACGACGGCAACGAGGCAGACCACGAAAACGTTGGCGCGACGATCTGGATGGGTTCCACTCTGACTGGCAGGAGATTTCTGGATAACGCAAGGAATTGAAGGAAATGTGGGAGACCTTTGCCCAGCAGTGGGACAGTTACTTTACAGACAGTTACAGGGACAGTTTATTAAAATAAAATAGGCATAAGAAGAATATGTCGTCTAGATATTTCCACCTATTATTTCAGACACTTTTAAAAAATTCTCAATTAATAAAGGTTGCTGGAAAACGTTGCTTGTAGGCCGTACAAGATCGGTCACTCTGGATAACTATGAGCTCAAGGGTGGACTACTAGATTTTGAAAAAATTCTAAGCCCCAATGTCAGGTAGAACTGGTTACAAAATTTTTTTGTCTGTACGGCTTTATAGTCTCCGGGAAGTCTATTGGTGCCAGGATTGCTATTTTCCGGTTATAGAAGTAACTTCTTCTTTACGACCCTAATAAAAATATAAAGGAAATAATCTTAGATCATATTATCAGCCTAGTTAGCAACAAAACTGACAGGTACTCGAAAGAACTCAAACCATTATTAAATTAAGAAATTTGTCGCTTTTAAAAATGTAATAGTGTTCGTATGTGTATAGCTCGAAGAACGGATAGGCGTGGGGGCGGATAGGTTCTTGAGTGGAGACCACGTACTGGAAAACGCAGCGTGAAACTACCCCCCCACTAGATGGAAAGACGACCTGATAAAGGTTGCTGGGAGCCGTTGGGTGTAGGCCGCACAAGATCGGTCACTCTGGAAATCTATGGGGGAGACCTACGTTCAGCAGTGGACATCCAATAGCTGATGTGATGATCATCATGAATAATGCCGACAAATTCTGATGAAATTATTTTCCAGTTTGCTTTATCCTTAAACTACACCGTCGCCCAAAAAGCAATAATACGGACCAAATTTAAAAAATGCAATTCTTTGCGTTTTCTTCAAAGAAATTAGTGCATGTTTCAGGTCATTTGTCTAGAAAACTAAGTGCCGGTGAGATGACACAGATTGCGAAAGCGAAGCGACACGAACTATCTACCTCGACTAATAACTGAGCTTCGATCCTATACAGTACTTCACTCCTACAATCGCGTAGAAAACTGTTACCTAGCTATAATAATATAACGTTTATTTCAGGCAACAATGTGCACATACAAAATATGATTACAAATCTCATACCTTATCACACTAATATTATAAATGCGAAAGTTTGGATGCTTGTTTATTTATTCGTTTGTTTGTCACTCAATCACGTCGTAATGGCTGAATCGATTTCTATTAAATTTGGTATGCACGTAGGTTATTACCTGAATTAACACATAAGCAACTTTTTATTGACTAACCACGCGTGCGAAACCGCGGGCGGAAGCTAGTAGACTATAAAACAATAAAGTAACACTGATAAATAGAGCATGTTTATACGGTAAAATTTGCTATCTATTAGTAGACCAAAAATATTCCGAACTCTTTAAATAGGTCAACCTAAAAATTTCTTGTGAAAGTTCTAACATTGGTTTTTTATTCCTCCCGTTAGTCCACTTTGTCCAGCGGCAAGTTGTAGCACTCACAGCGTTACTGACTATAGAAGCCTAAACCGTGCGTGCGTCCGCGCAAACAGATTATCTCAGATCCCGAGATCCAGCCGGGCGGTACAGCCTCATTTCTGACTGTCCGGACCTAGATAAATGCTCATAACTTCTGAACTGTTGAACTACAAATTCAGGGAATATGATTTTCGGTAACTACAAAATCTTAGCTATAAGTTGACATGGAAACCAGATCCCTAGCGAGCGGGGCCTAACGTTCTTATGTCAATATACTTTATACAGGGTTACAGGAAAAATCGTGCTAGATCCGTTAAGGGCGTGGAGTACCCATCATTTCTGACTTATTTCACTATGAAACACCCTACCCTAAACTTAACCCTTTTCGAGATATTCGACTTTTAATTTTTTTATTGAAAATTGCCGATTTTTAGGCTACTAAATTTATTTTTGTTTATTTTGTGTATCTTATTATTATTATTATTGCATTTTTACATGTGTAATAAGATGCTTTAGGACGTCAATCATTAAAATAGTGCATAAGTTAATTGAATAGACCGTAGTAGACAAGTGAAAGTTAAGATATAAAAAAAAATATTAGAAAGTTTATTTTTCTCTAAGGGATATCTAAAAAAAATATTATGGCAATGGTTCAGCAGATGTTTTTTAAAATATCTACGTTTCATCAGCTATCTAACGAGGTATAACAATCTAGGGTTTGTATTACATTTCGTGGAAAAAAAGTAGTTGGGACCCAAAAGAGCTAAGGAATCCCAATAAGAAAAGAGTGAAGGGGTCCCAACGAAGATTCAGCGTGAATGTGTGGATGGGCATTATCTCCAATCATTTGATTGGACCTTACTTTCTCCCGGATAATCTAAATGGGGAAAGCTACGAAAATTTCCTGAGAGCAGACTTAAGTGATTTGCTGGATGATCTGCCACTCAACCTGATCAGGGACATGTGGTTCCAACACGATGGCTGCCCTGCCCATTTCAGGAGAAGTGTCAGAGACTGGCTGGACACAAATTATCCAAACAAATGGATAGGACGAGGTGGACCGTTGCCATGGCCAGCAAGAAGTCCGGACCTAACCCCCATGGATTTTCACGTGTGGGGGTGCATGAAAAGTCTTGTGTACAGCGAGCCGAATCCAGTTTCGTCTGTGGAAGACTTACGAGAAAGGATTGTGGATGCAGCCAATAAAATGAGGACCACGTTAACCACTGGAGTAGTAAAGACTGGTCTCCGTAGAAGGATGCGACAATGTATCAGAAATAGAGGCGGCCATGTTGAACATGAACTGTAGAATAAGAAAAAGTTGTGTGAAAATCTTTAATAAATGACATTTCATGCTTACCTATTATTTTATTTTACTTTTTAGGGCTAAGTATAAATTTTCTTCTCCACTGTCGCCTATAAAACTAAATTTTTTTCAATGCATTTGAATAAAACCCTAGATTATTATACCTCGTTAGATAGCTGATGAAACGTAGATATTTTAAAAAACATCTGCCGAACAATTGCCATAATATTTTTTTAGATATCCCTTAGAGAAAAATAAACTTTCTAATATTTTTTTTTATTTCTTAACTTTCACTTGTCTACTACGGTCTATTCAATTAACTTATGCACTATTTTAATGATAGACGTCCTAAAGCATCTTATTACACATGTAAAAATGCAATAATAATAATAATAAGATACACAAAATAAACAAAAATAAATTTAGTAGCCTAAAAATCGGCAATTTTCAATAAAAAAATTAAAAGTCGAATATCTCGAAAAGGGTTAAGTTTAGGGTAGGGTGTTTCATAGTGAAATAAGTCAGAAATGATGGGTACTCCACGCCCTTAACGGATCTAGCACGATTTTTCATGTAACCCTGTATAATATACTGGGCCTTTCCCACAGCAGCGCTATTTAGCCCCAAATTAAGCAAAGGTATGGGAACCAAATACCTGATAGAAAAAGACTTATAAACATTTCTTTTTTGAAATATATACCTACTAATAATATATAGAGAAAAACAACCAAACCTGGAACAAATGTCTCAATCCAGGTCATAATCTATATAAATATAAAACTTCACCGAAATAGATTCAGCCGTTAGTCATGAAAACGTAATAAACAGACAGAGACAGTACTTTTGAATTTAAAAATAAGTTATATTATTATAAATTCGTCATAGTACATTCGACGGGAAAATACCTACCATATAGTATTTTGTCGTCGAATGTACGTGACGTGCACCGCTGTTGTGTCATCTTCAGTGCAGCGCATTATTAGCCTACGATTGATGCTACAGTTCATTCGAGCATTAGTAATAACTACGTGTTCTTTGTAAAATCGCCTTTTATCGTCTGCTTTGTGGAATTCAAAGGACCGGCTGTGCAGGATACTATGCTGTTGGCATTATTGGAAATCAGAAACCATTATATTTATACGAAAAGCTTCACTTCTCGGACCGTCTTAAGCGTCTTGCTGTCCGTTTACTTTGTCCCAGACACAGAACAGCTGCATTTCGTGGCAGCTTCAGATATGCTGCCACTAAATGTTGGAACAATCTGCCTCCTCCTATAAGGAACTCTAATACAGTTTGGTCTTTCAAAAAATCTTTAAAAAAGTACCTATTTGTATAGTTTTCAAAAGTTTTCACATGTAGGTGCTTGTTCTGGACCTGGTTTCTAGCAATATAATTCTAATTATTTAATTTTAAAGCTCTTTTTACCTGTTGACTGTAGGTCTACTTACGAACTATTAAAACATACAAAACATGAAAATACATAATCATAAACAGTTAACAGACATAATTAAAATAGTTTTGGAAATTAAACAATTAAAAAATAAAAATATAATAGGTACTTAAACGAGTCCGAAAGTTTATACATATCTACTAGTTATATGTAACTATAGGTAATTGTAAACACAGTTGCTGCCCTGCACACACGGCAATGGCACCACGGAAGACCAGCGCTATAGTAGTATAAATATGCTACTATAGCACAATGCTGAGTGGTGACCGTTTTTGCTCACAAATTTGCTCATTAATTTATACCCATTTGTCTAAGCTGGAATTTACACTTGTGATGCAAAATAAACGCATTTTTGTTATGTTATATGTAGGTTTCTATTTGCTCGCAAAAGACTTTAAATGTGAATAAACACATTGTTTTAAAGTTATTCTTATATTAACGGCGATGATAGATAGGTGACGTAAGTAATCTTTCACATATGGAATGTTAAATATGTAGGCTTAGGCAAAATGTGCGCACGCCTTCTTGAACACAAGAATTACTATAACAACTAGATTAAACTAAACCTAGTTCAAAGAGCGGCCTTATCGCTGAAAGTGATTTCTTTCAAGCAACTTACTTGGAGTATCATGAGGTTAAAATCGTGAGCCTATTACCTAGCACGCCTTCTTGTTTGTTTTAATTATTTATTGCACAAAAAGAAAAATGTACAATGGAGGACTTAATGCTAAAAGCATTTTCTACCAGTCAACCGTGACAGGTAAAGAAACTTAGGTTTCTAAAAAACTTCTCTTCTTCTTCTTGCATTTACATGAAGTTCCAAAAAATTTACTAAGTTTTATTTCTGTAAATTTAAAACTTGTACTTTTTGTAGGTAATTTGTCTAAGTTTTAAATGAAAGTTTTGCAATCCAGAATTATACTGCTCTGACACAATAATTTAAATTATTCATGTGAATGTATGGGAAAACTGTTGCAAGCATCATCAAATAACATTATTTGCAAAATAGATATGCACGGATAAAATTCAAATTCCGTGTTGATAATTTCATTTAGTTTAACATGCGTGTTGATGAGCTCTGTCGCTTCGTTGTCATATAGAAATACACGATGGGTAAGTTTAAGCCCGGCTTGCGCAACGACTCCTAAACTCATTTAGCGACTAAACATGTTTAAATTTGACGTATTTGTATTATTTGAAAACTCTTAATTAATATTTAGCCACTAAATACGTTTAGGCTTAGTTGCGCAAGTCGCCCTAAGAATTTTAAGAACAAGTGAAAGAACTTACCTACGACTCTTCTGAATTCTGAAATCTCTCACTAGACTACGAGTGTCTTGGAGTTAGAAGCTGCTAAAACCAAATTCCAAATTGCTAACACCATAGAAATGAGAAAAAACTTTAGCAGATTCTAACTCCAACCTCTTCAAAGATAAGCATCTAATTTTTTTATACGTTTTTAACACAATGTGAAACAACAACATATCAAAAAATTAGATCCTTATCTTTGAAAAACTTGGAGTTAGAAGCTGCTAAAGTTTTTTCTCATTTCTATGGTACTAGCAATTTGAAATTTGGTTTTAGCAGCTTCGAACTCCAAGGTTCTCAAAGATAAGAATCTAATTTTTTGATATGTTGTTAACACAATGTCAAACAATATATTATTTAAGGTTTTGAATTCATCTATGGTAAAATATGGTAATAAAAAAATAAAAAACAAAATTACATTTTTTCAAAATATCTTTAAGCCATTGGCGTCAGAATATAATCATTTCATACATTATATGCCTACGTAAAATCTCTATATGAGGATACTAGTAAATACACAAACACATTTTTTAAACTGTACATTTTCACAATTTTACAAAATTACAGATTATTTAGAAAAAAATCATATCTTTGGATCTACGTACATTTGAACTTCGGGTGTTCTACTCATGCATTTGATTTTATTTTATATTTTTTTATACTACTGGAAATGGAACAAGCCTATGGCCCACCTGATGTTAAGTGGTAACCATCGCCTATAATAAGTTTGCCTCGTAGGTCACGCTCCTTAGAAATGTGCCCCACAATGCACATCCCTGCGTCCATCAACTTGAGGCATACAGGTGTAAAGCCTCATGTACAGGAACGCAATTTAAAAGTGACTACAAAAGTTAGTTTTGGGTGATAATGGGTGTTTTCAATAAAAATCTCAAGATTCAGTAGATAAAAAATTTAATCATCGAATCTAATCCAGATTCTTGCATCTAATAACAATAAAATATACAATTACTCGTATGATTATGACTTTAAGTATACATGATTGAAAATGACTTACAATTAAAGGCTCATACAATTGAAAAAAATTTGATTTTTAATTCGCTAAAATATTTAATCTAAGGAAGCCAAATAACAATGTTTAAACATTCCGATTCAAATTAATTAAGTTTCATGTTAAATAGGTATAATTAATATAAACATATCGATAACTACATTATCCTACGTTATGGTAAGGTATTCTTAAAACTAAGAATATCTGAAGTGACTTCAACTACGCTTCAAATCCTTCATCGTTATGTGTTTAACTATTTAATAAAAACAAAGTCATACATTTTATCCAACGTTCAGTCATTCTTCAAGCCTATCTAAATATACCATCTCTTCAAATTCATGTCATATCACTATACTAAGCTCGATAATTCCGAGATTCCTAATCGTATATTTTAGCACCACTACTCAAAAAAGGCAATTACATTGGTGGGAAATTTCGAAAAAATTTACAAGTTTTATTGGTAATATGAAAAGCAAACTTTAAGGTCTCATAGCGAACTATCTTATTCTTTCAAATATTAATAATTCTAGTTCAATTATATTGCTATTCCCCTTTATTGAATAAACCTTACTTTGCAATGAGTTTATTTCTGACTGAATTAACATTGACCTTCCTACGAATTCTAGATTTCAAAATTGACGTTCTAAAGAAAATCCATGAAAATATTCTTTCAGTAATAACTACTATATTAACAATATCAATAACAAATGGTGTTAAATTAGACAAAATACTTGTTACTAAAATACAGAGGTTAACATTTTCAGAAATCTACAAAGACAATTAAACAACATACAATTTCTAAAAATGATCTACTTTCACCGCAACTGTGTTCAAAGTGGTGGTTGTAGGAAGATGTATCTGGTCCCAGTCAGTGCTCAAATGTGCTTCAGTGTCAGTGGCCTTAATAGTGAGGCCCAGTGATGGGACCGCGTTGGCACAATGCGGCAGACGCAGTGTCACAGGCCTTAGGAATACTAGACCTTGGGGCCCGCACATCACTAGTGGAGACAGCATTGCTTCACCTGTTGTTATATTAAGAGTTAGATCTACGGCACTGGTGATGGAAAAGCTTTGGTGTAAAATAATTAAGCAGATAGACAGTCCGATGGTTAATCAATTAATTCAACCCATAAAAAAGACAACATTATATCTAACAAAAATGGTAACCAAAATATCTAATAAGCAATCCTATGCTTAGGTATACTTGGAATAAAAATGACACCAATGCTTTTCCTTGTCAAAAATCGAAAGTGAATTTTAAAACGGTGCAAAAGAGTGTTGTAAAATATCAAGGTATTAAAGTAGTAGTGGGGAAGTTTAAAATAGACAAGGACTTGAACACACAAACACAAATCGCAACACACGTTAATGCAAACTGTTAAGCAAGCAAGCAAACTATAAATACATATGCAAACTAAGCATACGATATGCAGACTCACAAACAAACATAACAAAAAGTATCGAACAAAATACTAAAACAGATATACACGGAATTGTTTCCAATAAAGATACAAAAGTTGTGCACAAAACAAGATAAAAAGACGTTGCACAATATAATACAGTGCCTAAAATCAAATTCAAACATACTATCCCATTGTCGAATGGCAGAAATGTCGACGTCTCCTCTCTTCTACCTCTAAGTAGGAATGAATTGTGTAGAAACTGCGCAAATATAAATGAAATAGTTTTATATGTTTATGTTAGTCACATCAATGGTTTATAAGATATTTTGATATGTATAGTGTGCCGTGTTAATGATCGATTTATGATCAAGCGGAATAATGCAATGTGCGTGATGTGGATTTTGATTTTAATGCTTTATAACTGTTTCTATTCTGTCATAGATAATCGTATAATTGGAAGGAACAAAAATATTGCAAAATAGCATTTAAGAATCCATGCAATGCGAAACATGCTGTAAACAACAAACTACACGGTGCCAGGCCTACTGGAACTTATTTTCAAAAACGTGCCAATTTCCCAACCCTTGCAAATTCCCAAAAATCATTTCCGAACTCCGTTCAGGCCAATTAGTATGTGCAGTCTAGTTCTACATAACGCGTGCTTCGTTATACAAGCATTACCGTTGTTTGTATCTATCGGAGGTCCGCCAACGCGCTGACTCAGCCTCGGATCTGACACCGTAAAGTAGATCTTTTGTTTGATCCCCGGAGCGATCGCCTTTGGCGGGATGATCAGGGAAACACCCCACTGTCTATCTTCTAGCACGCCGCCTTCGCTATCAAATATTCCCCAAGTCGTATGCGGGCCGTCAGGCTCTACTGTGTCTGGTTTATTATCGCTACCAGATGATTCTGCTGATACCGCTTGCAATACTGTATTCTGATTATTGATTATGGTACTTTCGTTCTGACTGGAAGATATGCTTTGAGAGTTCTCTTGACTTGTTTCGCTCTTTTCCAGTATCTGTTCGCAGAAAGTCACAGTTCGGTTTGGCTTCAAAGATTTGTCTTGTAAATCTTGTGACGTGTAAGGAGTGCTTTGTGGTTTATTCTCAAAGTTCATGCTGCACTCTGAAGCATAGTGTGTCTCCATAGATGTTGTGGATTCGTAAGGAATAGGCGCCGATGTTGTTTTTAACGCATTAGAGATGTGTTCGGCTTTACCATGTAATCTTGGCGCAAATATTGGTTCGCCTTTCAGTACGCTACATTCCATGTTCAATGATTGCTCTTTCTCTGCATCTGTTTTGGAGTCGGTTAATCTCAGTTTAGAGAAATCAATCTCTTGGAATGCTTCTGATTCTTTACCAGACAGCGCCTCTGCTTTTGTCTGATACATTGGTTCTCTTCGAGACAGATGGTTAGCATCGCTAAGTTCATAGGGACTACTTCTAGCACTACTACTATCTTGTGGTTCTCCACTAGTAGTACTACCACCCTTTGGCTCAGGTACAGGTATTTCCTTAGTCTCTTGATGTGACTCATATATTACACTATCTTTCAGTTCTCTTTTGGACACGTAAAGAGGCTCTCTTACTTTAGCAGAGTCACTTTCATTGATTTCCTTTCTGGTCTGGTAAATCATTTCCTTTTTCGCTTGATTTCTCTGTTTTATTATCTCTAGTTTCTCTTCCAATCGGATGCTGTAACTTGACTCTTTATTAGCTAAGAACGCTGCTTTCTGAGATAGAATTTCTTGTTTAGACACATAAGTGCATTCGGCAGACGAAGGTCGTATCTCATGTCTGGCATCCAATACTTCTTGTCGACTTCCATATTGATCAGAACAACTAGATTGAACTTCTGAACGAGTAGCATATGGGGATTCTGTTTGTCCCAGTCGGTTCATCATTTCAGTTCTAGTTGCATAAGGAGGCTCACTCATGCACTTGCTCATAGGAGAGACTCTACCAGGATAATTAACTGGTGTCTGTAGCCTCCTGTCTGGCCTAATTGCGTAAGGATTTTCAGTCCACGAGGTGCTTGGAGGAGGATCATAGGTTCTTTTACCATAAATAGGTTCCTTAGAAAGAGACCCTTCCATTCGCTGTTTAAGCATTTCTTCTTTTGTATTGTAAGGAGATTCAGAAAATCTCTGACGCAACATTTCTTCTTTTGTTGCGTAAGAGCCGTCAGGGGTCATTCTCGGTCGTAGAATTTGTTCTTTGCTAGAATATGGAGACTCACTGTAAAGTGAATCAGATTTGTTCATAATTTCTTGTTTATTGGTGTATGGGCTTTCTGAAATCAACTCTTTTCTACTTGCATATGGATTTTCTCTAACACATTCGGACCTGGTGGCATATGGATTTTCTTTAACGCATTCAGACCTTGTGGCATATGGGCTTTCTCTAATGCTGTCTGATCTTGATCCATAAGGACTCTCTCTAACGCACTCAGATCTAGTGGCGTATGGACTTTCTCTTGCGCATTCAGATCTGGTAGCATACGGGGTTTCTCTGAAGCATTCAGCTCTTGTAGCGTACGGGGGCTCCATAATCGGCATCGGAAGAGTTTGATTGTTTCCATACGGATTCTCATAACTTTGATTGGACATTTCAGATCTACTTGCGTAAGGGTTTTCGCTTGAAGTATCATAAAATGAGGTATAGGTCCTTCTTGGCTTAGGTATAGGATCGTAAATTAGTTGATCTTTGCTTTGGTAAACCGGTTCTGGAGGTAGAGGTTGGGTAGGATGGAATGGTTCGTGCTTATTCTGCTGTTGTCTTTGGTAGATGGGATCTATTTTGGTAATCATGTTAAAGCTGTTTGTCTGTCCGTAGATACCTCTCCTATTGTATTCTATTAGAGAGTTTTGTCTACGTAACAGGGGGGTAACTTTCGGTTCAGTTTCAAAATCGCACATTGAGTTTTGTCTTCTAAGGTTTTTGAAGACAGGTTTTGCGTCGTAATCCCTGACCGTGCAAATAGAGCCGCTTTCGTCACAGAATGAGCTCTGTCGTTTTAGGATCGGTTTTAATACAGGTTTTTCGCAGGAAGACGAGTTGCTTCGCTGCAACATTTGGTTCCTGATTTGGGTGTTTCGTATGTGCGTGTTCATATCGCTGAGATCGGATTTCTCTCGTCTCAGCATCGGCATCGGTCTCTGCTGCAAGTCACTTTCGCAGAGTGACTTCTGACGAGAGACCTTCTGGGAGTTTTTAGTTTTCGAACGGAATAGATCGAGTACTGCGTTTTTAATGAAGGATGGTTTTTTCGACAATTTCTTTTTAGTTTTTGGTGAGAACGTCTCGTCGCGCTCCACGCTCGAGTTCATGGCATCCGATGAACTGCGGAAAGCCACAACCAAACACCCTCTTAGTTGGGCACTCAATGAGATAACAAGCTAAGCCCTTGAACTTGAACTGTTAAAGAATCTAGCTTGTTTCAATGAAGATGGCAATTTTCAAGAGGTGAATTTTGCGATTCTGTGCAAAAGCATATTGAAATATTTGTCACAGATACTAAAATCAATCTAATCTATAAACCAAACATAAAATAAATAAATACACTACAAATCTACTGTGGACAAGCTAAAATATACCTAAAAGTGGAAGTTTCTAACGACAGTGAAAGATACGATAGCCGTCACATTTATAAACACTGTTTAGAGACATAGCAGTTCAGCATTGGTTTAAGTTAATTTCTTCCCGTCTCAATTTGTAAAATAACGGCAGTTCAACTAAAGCAAAACTATGCTAAACTATGACATAAACAACGCGAAAAGAGAGATATTACTTTACTGGAAGATACTAAAAACAACATAATTCAATATGCTTTCACCAAACAAGTTGCACTAAAATGCAGACACGCACTGCCAATTGTTCCAAACTAAACTAAATGTTATTACAATTTACAGACTTACGCCCCGAAAGATATGTTACATAATATACTTTTTAAACCACATACAAAACCATAGCAATACTGTGGCCCGACAAGACGTTGTTAGTCGTATGTGAAGCGATCGGTGTTTGCATGTTAGGGCAAATTGTACAGGGGCTTATAGACAAGGTATCGATATGAAGAAGTCTTGACTTGAACTGACACATGCATTCGAGAAAACCCCTCTTATATGTAACTATTTAAGGTCTATTTTAGCTATCGAATAATTTGTCTATCATCCAATGCTTTGTATTCGATACCTAAACTAGATATACTAAATGAATACAAATAAGGGAGTATGACTTTAGAAATGTAATGGGGAATAAAGTGTTTTTTAGAGTTTTTTCAAGAGGGCCCTATAAATAATGAATTTTAGACTTTTGATTTGTAATGGAGATCTTTTAGGTCTCTTATGTATTATGAAAATGTCTTACCTCAGATTATGCATGTGCTGTGGCTTTCTATACAGTTCGAACGCGGAGCCGCGTTGCTCTCTGCTACCGGCTAAATCTGAAAGTTCATCTTCTTTGATTATAAAATGCTGCGCATTTAATCCTATCTTTGTCTCTACCAATTCTACCAATGTTCATGTCTATTTAAGATTCTACGAAATATATTTTCTATTGCCCGAGAGTTTAACTTTTAAATTAAGGAATCGGGCATCTCGTAAACTCTACTTGTTCATTAGATGATTTCTGTGGTGCGGTTTGCAGACAGCAAGAGATACGAATTCAATTCCTGTCGCGTGATAAATGATAAATTTGATTCGATATTAAGGTGTTGTGATAACATTTTACATGTTAATAAAAATGTTTCTATTTTTCTAAATCTCCTTTCCATCAAAGGACAAGCAGGCGCACGGCTCAGTACCACCCGTACCTAGTCAATATACCACCCATTCGCACACACCGTTTTGGTTCTACGTTCTTGATGCGTACAGCAATTGGAATTTTTGTTGTATGGAACACTTTGCCGTCGTCTGTTTTTCCTAAAGAATACAATCCGGGCCTCTTTAAGGTGAGAGTAAATAGGTTTCTTCTAGATCTTCGTGCTACATCTTAGACCACATCATCACTTACCATCAGGTGAGATTGTGGTCAAACGAAGTTCTATCCAATTAAAAAAAAAATACTCTATATCATGCGACGTTGATAAACTACTATGAATATAATGAATGTCGAGGAGAGCGTGCACGGCGTGTCTTATGCAGTAGATGAATCACATCTGCGTGTTTTCGTCGACATTTACTCGCTTTAAACCATATGGGGATGATACTATAATATAAAGCTTGAATTAAATCCTTACCTAGATGAGGATTATGTGGTAGATGGATGGCGCGGTGGTGGGACGGCGGGCCGGAGTATGGCGGCGACTGTGGCGGCATTTGTCCACTGTACATATTGCCCTGTAAGTGATACGACACTAATTTACCATAAGGTTGCAAAGAAAGAAATAGTAAAAGATATCACTTTAGAGGTGACCATTATTTACAAGATCCTTTAATGGTATTTTAATATTCATGCCTCAAGATGACTTGGAGAGACCTTTGTGTTCAGTCATTGTGTTTCTTAAAAGTGATTGATCATTTTGGACCTAAAAATAATTCCTGCAGTCTCAAATTCTTTCAACACATTGGTTATTTTAACATCAGTGATAAATCACATAAAAACTTTCACAAGCCTATGGCTCACATTATTTTAAACGGTTACCACTGCCTTTAATAGCATTATGTTACATGTTCCAATTAAGACTTAATTTACATGACATTGCATTGTGTCCGTTCACCCTAAGACATATTGATAAAAAGACTCGTGTGGCTGTAATTTCAAAAGTACCCATACCCTTCAAACCGGAGCACAACAATGGAAGTGAGCGATGTAAATACATACATGGTTAATACAAATATCTATCTAATCTCTATCTTTGTAAGCTGCTCTATATCATGCGACGTTGCCAATCTGCTATGAAAATAAAGAAATCGAGGAGCGCGTCCGTGGCACGCGGCGTGTTTTATGGTGATGAATCACATCTGCGTGTTTTCGTTAGTTACCTGTTGGTAGTTAGTGTGGGGGTGGGAGCGGTGCGAGGGCTGCGACAGCGAGTGCTGGTGGGAGTACTGCGGCGCTTGCGGGAAGCCGCGCCCGGGGGACTGTAGCATGTTCGGTGCTGGCGGCGGAGGCTCCATACTCTGCTGGATAGTAAATATTAACATATTTAGTAAGGCCAGGCTTACTAGTTTTTCGATGCAAACGTTTTACTAGCTGACCCGCCCGCAGCTTTGAACCAAAAATTCACTTCCACACCGTAAATTCGAAGGTAACCTGTCTATCTGTCTGTCTGTTTGTTACGTTTTCACAACTAAAACGCTGAATCGATTTCAATGAAATTTGGTATATAGATAGATTATAAACGGGATTGAGATATTGGCTACTATTTACCCGACTACGCAGAAGGGTAATGTTTTTATTAACAAACTTTAGGAAGCTTGTTGTCTATGTATTAGTGTCTTACCCCGTTCCTAGGATGATGGTTGTCGGGCGGGCGGTAGTGTTTCGGCTTGGGCGGGGGCACCGGCTTGTATGGGGGCACGGGGGCACCGCCCCGCCCCGTGTAGTCGGCTTGAGAGGCCGAGTTGGTCCGGGCACTGCTACACAAATCACAATAAACAAAGATAATTATAATCCTGGTTGTGACTTGACAATTTTATGTCAAATTTATAGATCAGACACATGTTGCAGAAAACATGTATTTTTCAAAATTTCAATAATATTACATTATTTTTGTAAGTCCCAAATTATATTCTTTATGAAGCAGAGATCGGAATATGTAAAGTTTAAAAATATCAGATGTCGTTAAATTCACTACATACGAAGTCTTAATATCGATATGCCTTTAAATACCGGCATACCGGGTTCGGGGATCGATATAAATGTCTTCTAAAACTCTCCTTACCTGCGCTGAACAAAACCAAGTAGCACAAACACCCAGTAGTTGCCTAACAAACCTTAATTATGAAAAGTATAAGATTTTGAACGTTCATAGTAATTTCGAATACAATATTAGACCAGCGCTAACTTTTTGGTATTGAAATCAATCCGGGGCAGAAATTGGGTGTTCTACACCAGGACTTAATATAATATTTCATAGAATTTTAGTCTTGGTAACTGAATAAAGTTGACTTCTTATACATATAATTTAGCTGAGAGAGATTAGAGATGGATAAATTAAACATAAACTAACACTATATTTTTATTAAGGTAGGTAAGAAAAGTTTTAGAAGACATTTATATCAATCTCGGAAATCGCGGTGGAATTAAAAGGCATATCCATATTAAGATTTCGTAGAAGTGAATTTAACGTCATTTGGTACTTATAAACTCTATCTATTCCGACCCCTGGTAATAAGCAAAATATTGGTGGCTATTATGTTGTTCACAGAGTAACCAAAATGTCTTATTTCGTTAATAATAAAGACCAAATTAAGATAAGATAATTCTTTATTGTACACCAAAGCAAAATACAGAACATAATTTTTACAAATAGTTTTAGTACAATGGGCGGTCTTATCGCTAAAACTAAAAGCAAATTAGCATGACAGCAAGCTTAAATCTAGGGGAGTTATAACTTAATTACTAATTGCGATTTAGTCCTCTTCGTGAGCTTCCACATCAGAGGACAGTCGACTTTATTGGCAATGACGTTCAGGATGGTGTTGCTGCTCTCGCGCACCGTGCGCAGTAGTGAGGCTGTGTTTACGCCAGATGGCATCAAAAATTGTCAGCGCATGCTTCGGCGAACATGCCTGAGGCACTACAGAAGCGCGGAAGCCGCAACAGCGCCCTGCTTAGCAAGTGTTTAACTTTTTAGAAGTAAGACCCTGGGTGGCTTGTACCTGTATTTAGCGTGTTCGTTGGTGGCGCCGGGCACGTTGGGCAGGGACGGGCCGCGCGCGTGCATGGGCGCGGCGCTGCCGTTCATATTAGGACGTCCGTTCGGCTGACCGCGATAGTTCTCAACAGATCTGACAACATATAATAAAACATATATATATAAACATATAAGAGGCGATAAGACCGCCCATTATAATTACATGAATTTGTTTTTATTTAGTTTTAATTGTTGTATCTAGCTTGTAAGGTATAATAAAGAATTTTCATTCATTCATTCCTATTACAATACACAAATCGGGTATAATAAGACCATCAGACGGATCGTATCTATTTCTGCCACCAAGCAGAAATGGTGAAGAATGTATGTGTTTCGATTTGAAGGGTGTCTGTGAAATTACAGGCACAGGAGACTTTACCCCTGTATGTCTCAAGTCGATGGACGCGGCAGTGCATCGTAGGACACGTATCTAAGGTACGTGACCTAAGAGGCAACCCTGTTATATGCGATGGTTACCACTTAACATCAGGTGGACCATTTGCTTGTCGCATCTAAATGTTGTATTTAAAAAAGTTAGAGACATTTATTTATTGTAATATTGCCAAGTTATTTTTTTTTATTTTCTTTGTTGTATTTTCTTATTTTTCTTTATGTTTAGGATATATTTGTTTTATTTTATTAATTTGAATTGTATGTTTGACATTTGATAATTTTGAATATTGTTTAGTGTAGTCTGTAAATATGTGATTTCAAACACAATTTTTATGAACTTTCTCAATAAATAAAATAAAATAAATAGGTAATACAAAAATGCCAGTTTTGCCATATAGCACACATATACAAATACGACAATTAGGCAAATATAAGACAAGAGAAAATAGATTATCAATGAACATAAATAAAGTTAAGAAGAAAAAAATATAAATAATATAGATACAGTGCCCCACCTACTGCCGCTTTAGCTTGCAAATCCTCTGGTTCTATGAAGCTAGCACGTGGCATAAAACGACCAACCATCTTATTTTCTAAATAGTTCTCATTATAGTTTGAGAAAACTTTGTATTTATGTACGTGGACCGTGATCTTTCACTATGGACCTTATAAGAAGGCACAAGGTCGCACGTGCTATGGAGAGGACTACGCTTGGTGTTTCTCTACGAGATACAATCAGAAATAAGAAGTTTCGTAGACGAACTAAAGTCACCGACATAGTACAAAGGATTAGCTAAAGTAGCAGGGGGCAAGGTAGTTCGAAGAACCGACGGCCGTTGGGGCAGAAAAGTTCTTAAGACCACGTCACTGGAAAGCGTAGCGTAGGACGGCCTCTAACTAGATATAAAGACGATCAGGTAAAGGTTGCTGGGAGCCGTTGGGTGCAGGCCGCGTAAGATCGGTCGCTCTGGAAATGTATGGGGAAGGCCACTGCTGGGCATAGGCCTCTCTTCGTTGTCGCCATTCACCTCTGTCCTGCGCTGTTCTAACCCACATACGTTTTTTATAATACTTGCGATTTTTATAATGTCGTCGACCCATCTTGGCGGTGGACGACCTTGCGTTCCTAGTTCATTCTCGGGGCCACCACTCAGTCAGCATCCTGCTCCACCTGTCATCACCGCGCCTGGCCACATGTCCTGCCCAACTCCATTTGAGTCCCAATATACGCTTGCTGACGTCTTGAACTTTAGTCCGCTTGCGAATTTCGGTATTGGGGACTCGGTCTAGCAGTGTGATGTCGAGCATGGCGCGCTCCATGGCTCTCTGTGCGACTCTAATCCTGTACACAGTCTCCTTCGTGAGCGTCCATGTCTCAGCACCGTAGGTTAATGTTGGCAGGGCACATTGGTTGCAGAGGCGGGTCTTCAGACATGATGATGATGTATTTAAAGTAAAATTAAAATGTTTGCTTTACCTGTAGTTAGTGTCGGGACTTCTCGTGTAGTCGAGTGAGTTGTGTTCGTGTGAGTTAGAGTTTCTCTGAGGACTTTGCGCGGACATGGCTGTCGGGTTTGGAGGCGGAGGGGGTTCCATTTTACTGAAACAAATTTAGATTGGTTAATATTTTATTAAATGCCGCAGCTTACATAACCGCAGTTATTTTCTATTTCAAAACTAGTTGACCCGCCCCGGCTTCGCACGGATTACAAAAATAAAGCCTAATGTTTTTGAGTTCATACAAAAATCCTTTATAAAAGTAACTTTAATTCTTCCAGAATTTTAAAATTTTCCGGACAACTTTTCAAAATATTCTTTCATACAAACTTTTCCCTAATAATAACGAATACAACAAAAAAAACAGCCAAATCGGTCGTTATTTTCGCGTTTTTGCGAGGCTAACGAACGGCATTTGATTTTTATATACATATAGATTATGTATTTCATTTCTCCATACTAAACTTTAGATATTAACTCTGGCCTATGTCATGCAGCGCGACGTTGCCAATCTGCTATTTAAATAATGAATATCGAAAAGGCGTGGACGCAGCTCGCGCACCGTCCGACGTGATCCTGAAACTTTGCATAGTTATTTTATAACTTTGTATCGACGCAAGTGCTGTGTGTTTCAATCTCTTAAATGCGGTTACCGTGTTACAAGTCTATGCAAACGTAGCACAGCGTGCACGCTCAAAACGACGCCCCGCTGCACGCCCCGCAAATGCGCATTTGCGGCCGTAGAGTAAAGTATACGCTCTCGAAAAAACTTGAATAAATCATTTGCTTTACCAGTCTGTTTATTTTACAAAACAACCCTGTTTAAAGGCTTTAGACTGTACTTACATAGAAGAGGGGGCTACTTTGAGGTCGTCGGGCGCGTTGGGAGGCAGTCGACAGGAACCCATCGCTGATCGATTCGACGTTCCACTGTATTTGTACGATAAAATACCATCACAAGTTTCTACTGACCCATTACTACTGGTTTGGCAGCACAAAAGATAATTTTATGTGCTGCCAGACAAGAAGATTATAAGTAAGAGACTTACATAGAAGAGGGGGCTACTTTGAGGTCGTCGGGCGCGTTGGGAGGCAGTCGACAGGAACCCATCGCTGATCCGTTATTCGACGCTCCACTGTATTCGTACGATGATGTACCGTCAAACGAGTTCTGCTGTAAAACCATAGATGGCAAAGTATTTATTGAAGTTAAAACTTGACTTTAGTACTTCAGACTTGAGGTTTCTTTACACTGAAATAAGAATAACTAGACCAAAGATTTGACTTTGACTCGACTTAAGATTTTTAGGTCCGTTTTCAAAAAACCACTCAAATCTTGACTCAAGCAGGATTCAGAAAGATTCTTCATTGAAAAACTGAATTACTGATTTAACTTTGAACTTGACTTAACATTTTTAGATTTTCAAAATCAACTCAGAATTAAATCTTGACTCAAGCATATGAAGCATAGAGTGTTGACAGACATTGAAAACTCTTCTAAAGTCTAAAATCTCGTTTATATCTAGAATACAGGTCGAAGATGCTTAAGAATTATCTTTAAACTAGTTATAAACTAGTCTTTAGACTTCACTTCGGACCAAACTTAATCTAATAGATTATAGATTGCAAGTACAAAGATGTATTAATTTTTTTTCTTGTTTTTTATACGACCTGAAGGTGGCACAAGCCTATGGCCCACTTGTTAGGTGGTAACCATCGCCTATTATAAAGTATTGCCTCGTAGGTCATGCACCCTAGAAAGGCGCACTATAATGCACTATCCTGCGTCCATCAACTTGAGGCATACAGGTGTAAAAGTTTCAAGTACCTGTAATTTCACCGGCAACCATACCCTACAAATCGAAATACTGCTCCTTGGCGGCAGAAATTGGTGTAGTGGTAGTACTTCCCCGGGCGAGCCGTTTCACAAGGAACGCTACTATTCTTAAATACTCTTCTTCTTGTAATAGATTACTTACAGCATTAGGATGTCGATGTCTGTCAAGCGATCCCTGACTCTGAGCTGGTTGGATGACCATGCTGGTCGGACGGCCGGTGTAGGTGGCAGTTTCCTCTGAGGACTCTTTGGGAGGACCGAATAGGCGTTCTTGAGCACTCGGCCGGTTGTTTGTCTGTTCAAGAAATACAAGTTCAAAGTGAGAATTTTAATAAACTAGTGGTTCGCCCCGAACTGAGATCTCGCGAGGCTCTCATAAAAACCAAAATATATTATTCGTAATCTTTTACGCTCAAAATAGTGCCACGAAATAAATAACTAACCTACTTGACCTACAGTTTCATTCAAATTACAGGTAACGGGAGTTCATGTTAATTGCAACTTTTCTGGATTTCAGACTTTTGCTTATATTTGTGATACTTAAGCTACACGCATACCAAATTACAGCACTGTGGGGTCACTGGTGTACCCTGTGAATTTTGTCAGTTTTATTTTTATTATGGATAATAACTCAAAAACTACAAAAAATTTACTAAAAATAAAAACGGAATCGAAATTTACTAATTAAGAACTTTCATTTGACGTCCTACTTGATTTAATAGTCACATTTTCTTTTTTTTTTTACCCCCCTTTAACCCCAATATCTCAACAACCTCCCAATATTTTTAGCTCATTGAGTCACACCGCGACTATACTGTATTTTCTTGAGACAGAAATGAAAATTGTATTTAATTGACACGACATTACATACACAGGAAATACAATAACAGATGGTGGGATACCTCGACATCTGGCTAATTACGTTAATTTGTACATAAAATAACACAAAATACGTTACTTCTTTAAAAAGTTAACAATCCTACTCACAGGTTACGCACAACTAAGTCTTGGCCTACATGACTTTTCATTGCAACCCTCAGAAATACAGGTGAACAGTCTCATGAGCCTATAATTACCCCGACATCCATACCTTTTAAACCGGTACAGAGCAATGCAGGCATTACTGCTTGGAACGGCAGGAATAAATATAGTAGCAAGTAAATCTTCACGATCACGACACTGACATACGAAAAAAATATTTTAATGAAAAAAAATTAACCTGCTCAACAAACCAGTTAGATCGATTTTGATCAAAGTATTTTAAAATTTTACGTTATTTTTTAGACCTTTGCCCAGCAGTGGGACGAGATAGGTTAGAGAAAAAAAAAAAAAGTTATTTAAAAAAAATATGGCCATCACGGTACGCCCGGCAGATGTGAAACATCTAAATTGATGATTATTAAAATAATATATCATTACAGAAAATCTATTATAATCATCTTATCATACGCAATATAAATATGCGTGACGGTAAACATTTTTTATACGTACTTTTGACAATAATTAATTAATAATAAATTTTACTCTAATTCTATCAGACGCATACCGTCATGGCCTGACGGCAAACGAGTCGGTCTTACAACGAAGGCGCGCCAATAGATGTTTCACATCAAAATATTTTGATGATAAAATTAACCTACCCTAAAAAGCTGTTAGATCGATTATACTTTCGATTCTGATCAAAATTTAGCATTATATAAAAAGGACGCTGTAAATACTGCTATAATATACCGACCATTACAAAAAAATCAAGTCTGAGTGGTTATATGTATATGTTAAAGACTTACCAATGGATTATGCCTGAGGTTATGTGGCGGCCGACCGGGCGGAGGCGCAGGTAGTAACACGCCGCCTGTAGGCCTCGTAACGGGACCGCCTCTCGGTGGTAACTCTGGCACTAAACACAAATTAAGCGTATGCTTTTATTCTTTATTTACTAGCTGTTGCCCGCAATTTCGCACGCGTGGTTTGTCAATAAAAAGTAGCCTATGCCTCAGCCCTGGGGGGCAATCGCGCTAAGTTTAAACGTGTCTAACTTTGGAACGTAACGTGTTTGGTTTGGGTTTAACGTTGGTTTGACTGATGTGACGCGTGTCTGCATGAAATGTGCATAACGTAACGATTTAGTTTGGTTTTACTTTGGTAATAACGTTCAAAATTAGCGCGATTTCCCCCCAAGTCATAATCTATCTTAAACCCAATCGGTCCAGCCGTTTAGTCGTGAAAACGTAACAAATAGACAGAGAGAGAGAGAGAGAGAGTTACTTTCAAGTTTAAAATATTAGTTTATATAGAGAAACACCCAAACTTGGAACAAATATCTGTAGATTATGCAACCATTTACTCTGCGGGGGACCCAGACTTGGAACAAATATCTGTAGATTATGCAAGCATTTAATCTGCGGGGGGACCCAGACTTGGAACAAATATCTGTAGATTATGCAACCATTTACTCTACGGGGGGACCCAGACTTGGAACAAATATCTGTAGATTATGCAACCATTTACTCTGCGGGGGGGACCCAGACTTGGAACAAATATCTATAAATTATGCAACCATTTACTCTGCGGGGGGGGGGGGCAAACTTGGAACAAATATCTGTAGATTATGCAACCATTTACTCTGCGGGGGAAATCGAATCCGTAAACTCCTGCGTCTAAGCCAGCTTTTCGCCCACCACGCAGCGGTCGTCGTCGAATAGTTTTGTACTAATATAAATGTTTCAATGGTATGATTTTCAAATCATTCCAAAAGTAACGAACCAGTACTTAAGACAAGTACTTAACGCAATTTTTTAGAATTTCCCTCGAATTTAAACGTCAATTTAACGATTGACAAGTGCCGTCCGTCCGACAAGATTTTCACTGCAGACGCGAATCAAATCTGGAAACTTCCTGGTTTTTTTTTTGGTTTGTAATTTTTGGTACCTATATTTTTTTAAATTATTATTTTTATGTGTTATTTATTTTTACGTGCTTTTCTAAATATCAAGAGAAAGGTTGCGAGCCGAACGGGACTTCCGTTCAGCTCGTAATTTTTGCGATAATATTAAAATCTTAATTTTAAAAGTCCTGTTATTATCGGTTTTCTTTACTATCCTATACTGTCCCACTGCTGGGCAAAGGCCTCCCTATTTTCATTCCACTCGTTTCGGTCCAGTGCTAAATCCTGCCGATCTCTCTGGTAACTGTTAACACTTAAATAAAGATTCATGTTATTCTATACGTCCATTTTAAACATTTTTTATTACCTAAGTATTATCTGTCATAAGAATCACATTATACACACCATAGAACTAAATACTTTACTAAATAAATAAATAAACACTAATAAGACACGTCCGCATTTCAACTTCCAAGAATACAACTTTGAGAACTCGGTACTGATTAAACGTCTTCACGCTACGGTTTTCAAATTTAAACTGAAAATCTCCACACAATTATGACCCGCAGAATTCAATAGCATGTAAATTTTAGGTTCTTTTTTGATGGGGAACTGCAATAAAAGGATTTAAACTACCTGCCGTTGATAGGGTTTGACAGGTTTTGTTGCAATTTGAATGTATTTATGCTTTTAGAGGTCATATACCTGTTTCTTATACCGGTTAAAGAGCTGGTTTATTGGTACTGCAATTCTGTTTGTGTTTGCAGTAAAAGTTAAATCTGTGCACATAAACACCTTCACGTCTGTTATATCAATAAAAAATTATCTGTATTTTTGTCTGGTATTTTGTATTTATTTATTTCTCATTTCGAGTCATATTAACCCTAGAAACACTGTGTCCTGAAGGTTTACAAAGGGATTTAAACAAAGGGGTTAAAAGAAATTGACAACATTTTTTATTTCTGCAATGAGTAAATTATTTGTTAGTCCCAGAATAGAGCCTTGAGGAACTCTTATATATACTAGAGCGGCATCATCCGCTCAACCCAACTTGGCCTAATATGTAAGAAAGACACGGCCAACGGGTCAATACGTCCAGAGCTATCTAAGCCGTGGGTAAACGATGTTTTCCTTCACCGTTTTGAGCACGTGTAAAATGGTTTAGGAAGAGAAGTTATTTTGTATATTATCTGGGCCCATAAATGAATTGAATCTTACCTGTTCCATATAAAGGTGAGTGTGGCGGTGAATGTGTCATATTGTTGGTATGATAAGGCGGTGCTTCGGCGTTGGGACCCATCATGTGGTTGTTGGGAGCGCTGTGCCCGTTCATAGGGGCAGGTGCTCCGTTGGTGTTGGCTGAGAAACCGTATTTACTGTCGCCGTACCCTCCTTGCTGTTAAGAAAAACGAATGAAATTCAGCAAACTCCCATGATATGGTTTTGTCAGAGAAATATGAGTGTATATGCAAGATAATAAATATTGCACCCACATAGTATGTAGTTGATGCCATTATTCATTTTCAAGCGGGTATATTTGATATAACTGCTTTAAAATGATATTAAAATCTTGAAGGTGAGATAAATTAGTATTTAATAGAGTAGCTAACAGAAATATTTGATGGCAAGGACGATTAGTTTTTCTTTTGTGCTGTCAAGTGTTTTATTTAATAATTTCTAGACTTCATTCATGAATAAATATAAAATCAAGACAATTACATAATGCAGTAACAAACCGTGTAAGGCGGTGGGACCGCATCAACCATATGATTGAGATCATCATCGCGATCCATGATATCTTGCGTCGTGGCTATCGACGGGTCCGACGATGATTTCACCAGCCGGGGCGCGGGCGGCGGACTCACTTCCAAATCACTCTCAGGACTCGACGCATAAGAGAGTCTATTCTCAGTACTCGACGACATTGAGAACAGGAAGTCATCCGACAGGGGCTCTGGCCTCTGTTTTTCGTTTGAAAGTGTCAGCCATTTTGTAAGCGTCCGCCATTTTGAAGTAGTCGGCCATTTTGTAGCGCAGCGGCGTCCGGGAAGGTAGGTTATGGAATGGGGTGACAAGACAAGACAAATGAATGATTGCACAAAACACAATACAGAAACTAAAAAAACTTTAGCGTCTGAGTGAGTTATGTCGGGTACACACGTGGATGTTAACATTCAGTAACTAGACAAACGTTTTAGTTTTAAAACTATTATTAATGTTGAATGTTAGCATCCATATAATATTTGGTGGTATTTTACACTGGTAATTTGTGATTTAAAATATACACACGTTGGGTTTAAATAATTGGCAAAAACAACAAAATTAAAAGTAACAAAAAATACAAAACAATACACTTAACTTAATATCCATGCACTAAAAGCGAATGCATTTAAAGCAACAAAATCAGCCAATAACATACATACCTACATTAGGAGTTAAAAGTGAGCAAATAATAATACCTACAAAATTGTGCTTAACCTAACTTGGTAACTATTTTGGTAACTTTATTAGATGTTAGAATGTCTAAACATATCCCAAATGCTGTTCAGAAATAGGTTTACTCATAGTCGGTTGAACATCTCTTTCAGCCTCCGATTGCCCAGATTTTTCCATTTTATCGAGCTCTTCCAACTTCAGCGTTGGCAAAGATAAATTTCTAATCTTATTAAGAGACCTTTCTGTCACAGTGGGGAGTGTACGAATTTCGCTATATCTGACAGGTTCAAGCTTGACACTACATTTGCAATTTGGAATTCTGCAGACCGGCCGTAGCGGTTTCTCTAACTGTTTCAATAGAGGTTTAGGAAACTCCTTCTGAAGTCTAGCCTTCCATTCAGGGATCTCCACCGTCTTTCTTATATCATTGTCATTGATGAAAAAAGATGCTGGTTTATAGTGTTCGGACATAGGAACCACTGAAGATGGTCTTTGTATGTTCGAGACTGGAGACTTGCAAGAGGACTCCATTACACTGTAAGGTCTGAAGGACTGAGTTTGGAATCCTTTATGAAATGGTGGTTCTGGAGTGTTTAATTTTGATTTCATTTTTCTTTGGTAGTACATTTGTCTTTCGTCATAGGGATTGATAGCTAGAGTGTGTCTGTTTTTGTTAGGAACGCCGTAAATGTTGTTAGGCATGCAGGGGGTGAGTGTTTCAGAGTAGTAATAAGGTACCACGTGGTTTCTGTTAGCGTCATACAAATGTTCAGGTTTAGATTGAAGGTTAGATGGTAGTATGGCTTGCGGTGAACTTAGAGGCCTGGATTGATAGTTTTGAATTGGGTAGGAGATGGGGTAGAAGGCTGGATAGGGAGAAGGAGGGATTGGAAAGTATATATCCGACACCATTTCAACGTGCTATACCAAGACAGAACAGAAACGATCTTTGTTAATAAATATGTTCATGTTTTAGGAAATGCAAATACAGTTAACAATTAATTGCATGATGAGAAATTATGAATGACTGTATTCAAGAACTTTACTATAACATTGTTGCCAAGCCGAGATAAAAAGATGTTAAAAAGCCCGTGATCAGACACATCATTGTACCTGTCACCTACTTGTCTGACACATGGTAAATATAGGTAGGCGCTGACAATGGCTGGAGCATTTAACTCGGGTTAAGGCATACCTATATTTATTTCGGCCTTATTTGCCCATGGTACATGTACATGGTTTTGGACATTCTTGGATACATTGTATTATAATTTTTTAATCAATAAACACTTGTGTCGGACGCCAAAATCCACTTTGGTTCGTTGCGCCACAGCAGCAAGTAATCAATAAAACTCAAAAACTGTGTTCGCATTTCTAAGCACATATTAAACAAAGTACATAGAAACAGAAAGGAGCACATATAATTTACCAATGCACCATGTTTACCAAGCAACCATCTTGAAGCATGATGCGTTTACTGTAGAGGAATGTTAACATACAAATGACACTAAAAGTTCTATCTTCCCTAACAAGAAATCCATACTCAAGTAATCACAGGACACCTAACTTAAAAATTTACAGGATTCTATGAAAAGAAGATTGGCGAAAATGGATCCGAGCATTAAAAAGCCGGACATGATAGCAATAGATTTCCACAAAGCTGTGCGCGTTAGTTACCGAGCACATTTCTGGTGGAAACCCTTTTGCGCTAGGTGTCCCGTTATTTTCAACTCACGGCTGTCAAAACGCCATTTTATCTAATCATTTATGTTAGAGATTTTCTATACTAAAATTAAGCGTCCTATTGTCTCCAATAGGGGCCCATTCACTAACGTTTATTTTTTCTGACTTGTCCTGCATAAATAAAACTCATTCTTTCTCGCTCTTGCGGGAATTAATGTTAATGGATGCCCAGCCATTGCAATCTTAAAGATCATTTTCGAATGTTTTACTGTAAGTAAACTCCCGTCGGACAGGAAGGGCGCACAATTTTAGCTAGGAATAACTTTATGTGAACAATTTCTATAACACGCGCGAGTTAACTGTGCACCGTGTTAACCTGTGACGTCACTGTCACAGTGATGCTAGTTACTAAGCGCGTCAGGCAAACGCGAGGCGCCGCGCGGGGAAGCGAGAGCGGGACCGCATTCCAGGGAAGTGTACAGATAACTCGCACGTGTTACTGCAATTACAGTATGAACAAATAAAAAAATTGCGTCTTGACAATATTTAAAAACAGGAATAATACCATAGATAAACGATTCCCACCATGCTAAGAAACGAGCACCGCTACACCATGTTTTGTCTCTTTCTTCCGTTGAAACTGCCCGTCAATGCAAAAGACATAACAAACTGTACTTATTTCAAAGATACAGCGAGTTTATTAGTAACACCGTTAATTTTTATCTTAGGATTATAAGTAAGTACATTCACATTTTCCTCAACCATATTTACCTAGACGTTAAGACTCAATTTACATTGCCGCCGAACGGAATGAAAGCGACTTATTTGTACATAGCCTTAAAGCCAAAAAACAGGTGCGACTTCCAGAGAAGTATATTTGACTGGCCTATTTTTCGCTCATTTCGTTTGTACGTTAAAATTGACGTAAAGTTCATTATGTATGTGCAATTTCGATCAAAATCACTTCCATTCCATTCCGCAGCAATGTAAACTAAGCTTAAATCCTTATCCAGGTAAGAATGAATAATTTGAAATATTACCTTAGTCTCAGAAACCCATAGTTGGTGTTGCTGGGTCCTTTGTATGAGATCTATAAGTTTGTTGAACCACGTGCTCTGATTGGCTTCGCTGAGTGTGATTGTGTGAGTGAAGACATGTCCCCACACTCTTTCCATGTGTTGGCATTGCTCTAGGACTTTCTTTGACGATTTGTGGGCGGATCTAAAAAGACAGAAGCATTTTAAAATTATACGTCCATGGATTGTTTGTTGTGTTTACACTGAGTAGAAGCTATGACAGTGTAACAGAAACGTTTCATTTCATTTAATTTATCTATATATATATATATATCTATAAAACAAAATCGAGTTAGTATCACCATTTATAACTCAAGAACGACTGGACCGATTTTGATGATTTTTGACTTGTTGGATTTGTCAATGTCGGAAAAATTCACGCAAAAAGAAATTATAAAGAAAATTCATTTTCCCATACAGAGATGCAGCTAATGATGGCTGATTGACAATTATACTGGGGCGACATTGGCAGCCCGCGTCATATGCATGTGAAGGCGGTACGAAGTTCGGCGGGTCAACTAGTTATTCATAAAAACAATTAACCAATTGTATTTGAAACACCACATAATAGACATATAAATACATTAAATACAAAACCCATCAATAAAACTAACAATTCAAAAAATATATATGGCATAAATTAATATAGTTAAATTGTTCTGAATTGTATTGTAACTTGAAATCATCAACTGAATGAAAACACCTCCAGCAAAAGCTTTTTTACCCTAGTCTTAAATATAATTGGACTATCAATAATTTTCATGTGAATGATAGAGAGTTATATAATTGAAATGCTTCATACCGACCGCCATGCATCGCAACATTTAATTTTGGACATAATGGAGAATCTTTCCTTCTTATGTTCCATTGTAGCATAGTCTTTGTAAACTAAAGTTAAGAGTAAAAAAAATGTGAAAACAAAGTTGCTGTATCGCGACTACGTAAAGTCACGCATTGTGCAGCAATAACTCGCGGATGTGACTATAAGCGTCCGAGGAGAAGCTCCTCGGATGTTTTTATAAGTCGCGGACGCATCCGACCCGTGTGCACGGCGTTAGAGAGAGACAGAGCTACACGACATCCAACACGGTGTGCAGATTAGTAAGTCGCGTCCGATAGTATGTTTCAAGCTTCATTCACTTTTGCTTCTACAGATTTTTAATACGGTGTCTGTATAATAAAAATGGTAATTTTCATAAATAGTTCGCGGCTAAGAACATTTTGTAATCTAAGTAGGTAAATTTATTTTTTACATAAGTATTGTTTGTACAAAAGTGTCACGTGAAAGTCTTCTTACTTGGGCAAGCCAGCTCGCAGCTGCTTGATGATGTGCTTGCTGTCCGCCTTCATGAATATGACGATCGGGTAGAACTGCGCGTAGTTGAGCCGGTCCACGGCGTTGGGCGTGATGTCGAGCAGCGCGTGCTTGCCTCGCTCCATTATGGAACGGATGCTGGACAGACGGATGATGCCGGTTGATTTGGTCTTGCTGTCTTCCAATGTGCTATCCATTTCTGTAATTTCATTTCATTTCATCACCATTATCATCAAAATGGTTAAGTTTTTTTTACCACTATTAAATCTTTATATGGTCACAATTTCAACCTGTTGATTAGCGATGTTGGTCTAAGATGGATATTTAAGATCTTTATTTTATTTCTGTAAGGATTACAAATCACTTGCGAGACACAAATTGCATTTATAAATATAGTTTATAAAGTTAGTTCTATAATCTTTGTAAGTTTAATATCTTTATAAGTAAAAATATAACTTTTGCTTTTCCGCAGTACTCCTGCTAACTTGGTTGCTAGACTGTTCTACTTACTAGGAGAGGAGAATTTGTCAGGGTTTTCTGTGAGAAGTCTCTCTCTCGCGATGTCTCCGACCGCGCCGAGTACAATGACTGGTCGGATGAAGCCGGGCTGCTTGAGGACTACTCGCTCGTACGCGGGAAATTTGCTGATGCTGTCTGATAGCACCACCTCGTCCCAGTGTTCCTGTGCCCAAACAAGTATAGCAATACAAGAATAGCGCTTCAAAGTGGCAATTTTAGTAATAGTCGTGGAAGGGAACTTAAAAGTTTCATACGTCGTAAACGGACTCTTGTTCTTATTGGAAAAGAGTTGAGGTAAACAGGATACGTACAAAGGCCAACTTAACCCTTACAATAGAATAGAATAATCATTCATTTGGTGCACACAAAATAAGACATGAAACAATTATAAAGAATAGTAGGTACAATTGAATTTATTAAAACAGTTCGACTCATCGGTCAACAAGAGTTTTCTTCTAATCTGAATACGAATCCATAGAAGTTACAGAGAACCTGTCTTGGGTAACATTAGGTCTTTTTTATGTTACAAATTTCGGAATGGAAAATTTTCAGTCAAGCGTGAGTTTGTCATAATGTATAATAATGTTAACAAAAAGCTAATTTACCTTGCCAAGACTCTTGGTCCGTCGATGCGTGGAGCGACGTCGCCGGAAGAAGTTGTGCTTCCCATCATTCCCCGAGATCTCTTTCTTGGTCGCATTGAACTGAGCCGTCGCCAGCTCCTCCGCGCGCGCCTTGTTAGGAACCTGACCCTTCTGCACTTCCTGATTGTTGCGTCCTGGGTAAAACATAGACATTTAATTAATGCTTATTTAAAATTTATTTTATTTATTAAAATTTTCACCATAACATTACAGTTTAACACAAAATACCTAGTACTTAGTATTTACACCGTATCTGTGTGTGATTCCCATTCTACAATAACAATTCTGTAATATGCGTATAAGGCTCAACTTACATTGCCGCGGAACGGAATGGAAGCGATTTTTTGTAACGAAATTATTGTACATTTATGTTAATCCTGCAAAACTGCGTAATCGTAGTTGCGGAAAATCCCGAGAATGCGCGAGAATATTCCGGAACGGTCGTACAAACATAGGTAACCTATTACCTATCCTATAAACCTGCCAGGCGCCGACAGTGCCGTTGTGCAATGTGTCCACAACGTGGAACACGTCGCCGCATCGGAACGACATCTCTCCGTCCGTTGGCTCGTTGTAGTGGAAGTGCGTCTTTATGTGGAACGAATCACCCGCTGTAAGATAATAAAAAAACACATCTTTACTATATAACGATGTAAAGTTGGTAGAGTTTGTTTGTTTGGATGTAAGATAAATCTTTATTGTATTGTAACAAATTTTTAGAAAAAGATTCAGTACAATGATGTAGATAATAATGATGCAAATAGATGTAGGGGTAATCTACGGAACTATTGATCAGATTCTGAAAATTCTTTCACCAATAAGCTACATTATCCCTGAGATCTACAGACTCTATAGAACTCATACCATATTATAATATGATTGAAATGCGTGCGAAGTTGGGGCAAACCAGTTAGTAAAAAAATAAACTAACAATGGCTTAAGCAATACAAAATGTAGATTAAATTTGCAGAAAAAGTAAGTTCAATGGTATGTTCATTAAACTATAAAAGCAATGTAATTGTGAATTTAGATGATAAATAATTAAATAAACACTCTTTAGTTTTTTACCTGTCACGGTGGACTGATAAAAAATGCTGTTAGCATTAAGTCCTCCATTTGTACATTTTTCTTTTTGTGCAATAAAGAATTAAAACAAAAAACAAACAAACTGTTGCCTACTAGATTGAACTGTACAAATTAAAATGTATGAATAAATTGTTTATGATATACTTTTTCCCGGCATGCGGTCGCTATTAATCGTGAACAACGTGGATTCATTAGTGAGCGACCCACTGAATGTTATCTGTGTAAATATTTAGCGCCAGATACGATGGATCATAGTTTTCAGGTAGACGCTCTTATACAGATTACTCTAAAGCCTTTGATAAAGTTTCAATCATTTTATTAGTTCGCAAATTTTATGAGAATGGTAACGATATGATTTTTTTAGATTTGTTTAAATCGTATCTCCTGGACCGAAGCCAGACAGCTTAGATTCAAAACTTCTACTTTCGTGTCTAAATTACATCATCTGGTATACCGCAGGGCTTTTATTTTGGTCCTTTACTTTTGCTCATCTTTAGAATGATGTCATTCAAGAGTCTCTGATTTGGGGATTTAAATGTTTATTTGTGATTTAAAAGTATATTAGGATTTATACTGTGACTAATAAAAATGGATACTCACGCATTTGCCCGCTAGCAACGGCGTTATATTCATCCGGCGAATGTTGGACTATGAGATCGATACGTTCTTGGAGACTCAACAAGTATAAAACTGCCTCTTCTCGTGTAACACCTTTCATTTCCATTTCATTCACCTTTAAAAATAAAATGCAAATAATAAGAATAACATAAACAATATTGGTTGCTGCATGGTGATATTTTAGTTGTTATTAATAATAATTATTGATTGCAAAGCTGTTCTGTGTATGAGTGCAACTCGGTATTGGTGTCAGTTTTCTGGATCATTATAATCTTGGAGTATTTAAAACCAAAGTAAACAGGTTATTACTCCATCTTCGACCATATCATCGCTCACGCACGGTCCACCATCATGAATGAATGAATGAAAATACTTTATTGTACACCACACAAGAAACAAACAAAAAATATAAAAATTCACAAAGCAACAAGTACAATGGGCGGTCTTATCGCTTAGAAGCGATTTCTTCCAGACAACCTTTGGATTGAGAGGATTTTTGTAACATTACAATAATGGAGGGGGGTATATACTAACAGAACATGATACATAATAGGGTCAATAGATATTATACCAACGTGTCTTTAGTGTTCTTTTTGGGTTGTACTTCGCGATACAAGTCTGAGAACCATTGAGCCTTCATTTTGGACACTTAGTCTTAGCTCGGTACAAAGCCACAAATACTGCTGAATTCGCCTTTGTCTTACCTTAAGGATCTTATCAGCTGGTTGCAGTCCTTGCAGAGCAGCCGGACTAGCTGGTTGCACTCCCGACACGAACACTCCTGAATGATTGCCGCCGCATAGTCTGAGACCCACTGACCCTTCTTTTTGGAAGCTGATCAGTCTTGGCTCCGGACTAAAAAATAATACATTCATGAAATAGTTTTATTGTGTAGCAATAATAATAATTGCCGAGAATAGTTAAACCCAACATTCAGTAGGCACATTATTTTCCCCATACTAGCCCAGTGCAATGGGTGTCAGTGGCAATCAGTTCCATGATTACCAGAACACTTAGACCATGAGCTAGAAACAAATATTTGTAGATCATTTGTCCTGCAGTGTGAACCGAACTTCTTTCATGTCTCAGCCGACTAACACCCGTCGTAGGTCGACAAGCATAGCCAAAAGCAGAATCTAAAAAGGTATTTATTTTTCTATGTTCAATTTGAAACCTTCATTTATAAATAGGTCAACTTACGGTGGTTTCCTTTGATTTATCATCCCCTCTTCTTCGTAAAGCTGCCTCCTACTGCTGTAGTAATCTGAAAACCAAAAGAAAATAAAGTTTTCCAAAGACTCAAACTCGTGCCTTACATGTGACGATAGTTGTCACTACATCACCATTTTCAACGATAAATCCCTCGAATAATTTTATTTATTATGATATTTTAATTTCTCATAATAAGGTGCCTTTTTGAATATTTTAAATAATTTGTGTGCTAAAAATTTTTATTGAACATTTCTAATTTCTTCTCATTAAATTATTAATATTGTTAATTTTTTTATTATTGTAAAGTTAGTAATAATAAATCTACTTTACGTTAAATTTTCTATGATAAAACTGTTTGATGAAAATTGCATGCGATAAACGCTGAATCAGAATAAACTCAAACTGTAACTAATCACCTATTAGTACCCCATATTTGCAAAACAGAAATTGATTTGAGTTGACCTATTGAAGTAGCTTTAAGAAACTCAGACCCTTTAGTACGAGTTGTCAATTACGTAAATATCAATAGTTTTCGTGAGCTAACCTATGATAATAAGCGATAACTAACTAATAATAGATATAATAGAGCCAGGAATAAAAGTAGATAAAGATAACATTTTAAGTAATTAAATAATAGTAACTAAGTTAAAGTAATGTGTTGATGTACCTATGTAAGTAAATTTAACTATAACTAATATTATAATAGGTTAATATTACTTGTTTACTTTAATCAAAAATTGTTGTAAAACATTTGTATGGACTATGTATGGACTCTGCAAGTAAAATGCACACGAAATCTATTGACGTGGTCCGTACTGATGGCCCGGATTGTAGTTTTGAGAAATCTTTTAAGTAAAGGGTACCTTCGTTAGCAGGTGGTGGTGGTCTCGGCGGCTGGTCCTGTTCCGGTCCCCTCCGTCCCTCCCCCGGCCCGCCCCGAACCGGAGCCGCCACGTACAGGTTCTGTCCACTACTGGAGTACCCGGATGAAACCGCTTCCGATGTCGGGTAGGTGGCCGTTTGTGGGGTTGTTGCGTCTGTTAAAAGCAATGCTTTTTTTGGTACTTGTAAAAGAACACATAAAATGCTCAAAAGTCGTTGTGTACGATCAGTGGTTTTACTCGTACCATCCACACTTTATACTTCTCGGTCGGTGCAATATATAGATAAATCGGTCAGTACCTTGCTGAACGTGCTAAATCGCAACATCTTGCTGACCGAGCGAAGGCAAATCGGCGTTGTATGTATGTTTGTTTGTCCGAGGATAACTTTCGAAGCGTTGATCCGATCATCGTGAAATTTGATACATATGTAGGTAGTGATGGCACAATTTTGGTGTGACTAAATGAGCTAAAAATATTGGTGTGTTGTTGAGATATTGGGGTTCAAGAGGGATGAAAAAAGTTAAAATTAGATTATTAGGTGATTATTAGATTATCAAGTGGGGCGTCAAGTGAAAGGTCTTCATTAGTGCATTTAGACTCCGTTTTTATTTTTAGTAAAGTCTTTATACTTCTTGAGTTATTAGCCATAATAATAACGGAACTTTGACAAAATTCACAGGGTAAACCAGTGACCCCACAGTGCTGTAATTTGGTATACATGTAGCTTAAGTGACACAAATATAGGTAAAAGTCTGAAATCCAGAATAACTGCAATTTATACCCAAAAAAAGAGGAACCAACTACCATGAACTGCGTTACCTGTAATTTGAATGAAACTGTAGGCCAAGTTAGTTGGATATGTATTTCGTGGCACTATTTTGATAGTCAAAGATAACAAATAATATTTTTTTGTTTTAATCGGAGACTCACGAGATCTCAGTTCGGGGGAACCACTAGTATTCTATAATTCGCTTACGGATTTTGATATTGGGGGACTCGATCTATTGGTATTTGAGAGATCCTAATAAGTTTTCATCGAATAGGACTGAACTTACCTAAGCTATTATAATGATTGTGATAATTGGCATTGGTTCGTGTCTCCTCTCGGATGAGTTCCCTCGTCAGCACCAAGTTAAGTCTGTCCTTGCAAGACTCCACCAGTTTCCTGGCCTCTTTCAAGGTCATGGCATCGGAAACTGGTGTGTTGTTGATCTTGGTGACCACGTCACCTTCGCAAAGACCCTGACCAGCTTGGTTGAGCTGCTCGCGAGCTCGCATAGTGAGCTCTTTGACATAGATTTTGCAGCCCAGGACTAGGCCGAAATCTGGAAAGAAAAAAACCGTTTATTTATTCTCACAGTGTAAAAGTCTTATACTGGTCCCTTTTTGAGCCTTTACTGACCAATCTCTAATGAAACAAGCTTAATCTTTCTCGGATATTAAAACACAATTTCAAATGCATTGCTGAAATAGTCCCCAATATCAAGGATTTGTGGAGAGTGTAGCCTGGGTGTCAAACAGAACGATTGTAACCAGATATTATTAATTTGTGAGCAAAGTTGCAAAGCAGTATTGTAGAAAAAACTGCTCCGTTTGAGCTTAAAAAGAAAAGAGGGCTGCCTAAAAGAAGAAAGATTATGTGATTTCCATGGGTTGACCGCCTCTTAAATTCTGTGAACTGCTAGCAAGAAAATAAAGAATATACGAGAGTCAATTTTAAGGGGGTTATAAGACCGCATTTTCCACTTAGGTTCATGTTAATTTTTGGTTAGGTGCAGTAAGTTTAAAAGCAAAACTCACCTTCTTTCTTCCCATTTCTAGTCAGCGACAACTTGACAGTAGTAGGTGCGGTAGGCGGCGGCGCCGGCGCTCGTCTCCGCACCACCAGGGATACGGTGGCTCCAGAGTCCCTCAATACTTGGACTGCGCGCGCGTATTCCACGTTCTCCAGGGGAATTCCGTTCACGGAGACTATTCTGTCGTTTACCCTGTGATGGAGAAAAAGGTGGATGACAAAAGGAACTGGTTTAGCTAGTAGTTCATCCCGAACCGAGATCTCGTGATGTGCTTTATAATTTTTGTTCATCGATAACTTTCGAATATATGGTCCAATTATTATAGAATTTAAAATGTATAGAGAACAAACATAAATATTTTTATTGTCACCGTAGTTTTTGAATAAATGTGGTTGTTTTAGAGATACTTATGTGTATCTAAAAACGACCGAAATACGGACAAAGAGGGTAACAATAATATCAAGTCATGTGAGGTTGTCGTATATGAAAGAAATTTAATTACACATTTCAAATTCTTTGAGCCAATATGTGGTTTTTAATCCACACTGGAAACAGGATCGACTAGCGATATGACCGTCAAAAACACCCGAATACAAAAGCTTATTCTGAAGCCCTGTCGAACTATAATATGGAACGAATGGTGTAACAAAGAGACCCTCTCGCTAAGTGAGAGTTATCTCCGTCTCCAAACACATCAATGATAAACCTGCACGCATTTTTTAGTCAACTATAGTGTCTCAAACTTACTGCAGTTTTTCTTCAGCTGGTCCGCCTCGCAGCACATCTGAGACTGCAATAGACGGGTCTCCGCTCGCGAAGTGTGGGTTGTCTCGGCCTCCGGACACCGCTATGCCGAAGCCGTAACCTTGCACCCTGTTCAGCCGCACTCGATGGGTCTCCCATCCTGGACTGCGTTCTGCTGTCTGCAAAGCAAAAAAATTACATTTAATTTGATATTTCATACATTTTAAGCTGTGGTTAGGTAGATTAGTCCGAGCCGGTTACCGGCTCGTAAGTACATAAGTTTATGTTGTCTGAGTGCTTATTTACTACTAGTAAGTAGGTCTTCGCGAGCATAGGATTATTGCATAACTGGAAAATACGCAGAGTACCGACCTTGACCTAAAAGGCGAATGGTATAAATAGACAGGTAATAACTTGGCAGCTTTATGCGCAGTATTCAGACCAAAGATAAGGTACTTAAGTTTCTACCTACGCCTGTCTTGTGCTATAAAAAGGTTAACTTAAATATACGAGGCATGCCTTTTAAGTTTTGTCGTTTGAAGAAAAAAACACATCTAGAACCTTATAGTACTTTTTATTGTTTTTCAAAGTATTCACAACGTAGCTTAAAACACTTTTCCATTCGCTCAAACCAGTTATTATAACATTTATTCCACTCTAAAGTGGGGTGTTCAAAATGGCTGTCTTGAAAGCGTCGACTGCTTCTTCACCGGACTGGAACCTTTGACCACGAAGACTTTTCTTAATTTTAGGAAATGTAAAGAAATCGTTAGGGCTTAGGTCAGGACTGTATGGAGGATGGTCAAGAATTTCTACTTTTTCCTGCTTCAAATACTCAATCGTTTGACGAGCGCTGTGTGAGCTTGCGTTGTCGTGGTGCAGGATGATGCGTCGCTTTGAGTTAGATTTTCGAAGTTCGGCGATGACTTGTGGTAAACAAACTGTAGTATACTCTGCGTTAACCGTTCTACGATCTTCAAGTGCAATAGTCGCAACATGGCCGGTTTTTCCAACGAACGTGGCCACCATCTTCTTTGAAGTGCTTCGAGAACGAACAACTTTAGTCGGCTTTGGCTCGTCTTGAAAGACCCAGATTGTAGATTGTTGTTTGGAATCAGGATCGTAGGCATAGATCCAAGATTCGTCACCACTTATGATGTCGTAGACGTGATTTGACTCCCCTCGGTTGAACCTTTGCAGAGTTTTCTTACACCATCTGACGCGGGCCGCCTTGTGATCGTCGGAAAGCAGATGCGGTATCCAACGGCAAACTAGCTTTCTCACACCAAGCGCTTCATGCAAGATCTTCTGAATGGTTGTCCCTGAGATGTCTAATAGAGCCTCTATCTCTCGATATGTCACATGACGATCTTCGAGAATTAGTTGTCTCACAGCAATGATGTTATCTTCAGTGAAGGCGGATTTTGGGCGTCCTTCGCGAAATCTGTCACTAACACTAGTATGTCCACGCTGGAATTCTAAATACCAGCGTTCGACAGTCCGCAGACATGGGGCTACATCACTGAACACAGATGTTAGCTCTTCTAAACACTGAAGCCGTGTCAGGCCTCTTCTAAAGTTGTAGAAAATTATTGCACGAACATTTTCCTTAGAAAGATTCATTTTCGTACGTGACCTGACAGATTCAAATCGAAACTGTGACTAAACAATAGCATTAATCCTAATACTTTCAACTGTTTTGAGATTCAAAATGTAAACACATTCGAATATAGAACAGTTCCAAATTCAAAATTGCCGGAAAATATGGAAACGACAGAACTTAAAAGGCATGCCTCGTATAATGTTCCGAGAATTATGTAGTTATGAGTCGAGTATTCAGGTTGTTTTAAGACGTTAGAGCTAAGTTGTTTGATGTTTTCTACTGGTAGAAATCACGTTTAAGCACGCTAAACATGCAAGATCATGCTGATTCGGTCTAAAGCTTGCTATTTGATTATCACATAGCTACAAACTAATATTAGTTTAATACAATAGAAGCTATGCTTATAGGTAAACGTAAACACCGCAAAAGCTTTCGCATATTCATATAACGACAATGGCGGAATAAAGAAACTGCCGGAAAATCTTGTAACCAAACCACGACTTTATACGTTTTCTATCGATGTATTGAAAGCCAGCCATTAGCATAGCCACAGCTTTGGTGCTTGCATGTTAAATTCACACAGAATTCACGTGATAAGAATTTTAAACGTCTCTACAATAGACATTTTGAATACTACTTAGAAGAATGCTAAAAAGAAGCCTCCAGGAGCGTGGATCCAGTTGAATCCAGTCACCGCACTGGGTATTTATTGGGTTAGAAGGCCAGCTTTAAAGTTGCTTTTCAGTCTGATTACTGACATAACGTAGAGTGATCAATGTAACCAAATACCTACCTAGTGCTACGGAGAAAGAGAGAGTATCTTGTACTTGCGTGTGGCTGGTGCCTATTTTGTTATATCTTCTGTGGTTTCTTGACTCTACAAGTCGTGTAAATCTAACAGCTTACATATTAAATCAGGAGCCACTCCTGATTGCGTGAGAACCTCCTATTAAAGGTTCCTGCCAAGGTGGCCTTTTATTTATCGACTCGCTGAGTCTACCGGTTAGCACTGCGATAAGTTTACTTAAGCTATAAGTAAATCCATCAAAATAAATGCAATGAGGAACTTAAGAATTCGTTTTATTTAGGCAGATGCATACACACCTATTTTAGTACCTAGGTAAGTACTTACTAAATTTGATAACTACATCATAGGGCGTTAGTGTAATTTAGGAAACAAGGGAGGCCTATACCCAGCAGTGGGTTATTTCGCGCTGTGATGATGATGAAATGATGATGATGATGATGAGAATGAAGGTGTGAAAAATCTCTAGAAAGTTGGTAGCTAGGTCTTCAAAATATATATTTTTGGTCCCATTTTGAAGGCATTCTCATTAGAAAACCTACCTGTTCTTAATGGGAGAACTTTATAATACCTATACCTGGGGCATGTAACTAACACAGACGCGCAAGAATTCATAATGACCTTGAGCCAATACTCCAGAACCAACAAGTCCTGACATGTTTAAATGGAATAACTGGAAAGGCTAGTCAGTTAGACTGAACGGAAATGACTCATACCCTGCGCCATACATATTTTGTAACAGATCCAAAGAAAAATGGTCTGATAAAAAATAGAGCAAAAGCACGATAAATTGCGATCGTTAATTATAAATACCACAAGCACTTAGGTAAAGTCACACGAATTTATATTACCTGAGTACCTATGTAGATACTCTTGTGTTCAAAGACAAACAGTAGACCAGCAGTCACCAGAAACAATGCAGTTGAAGCTAAAAAAAAGTTTCACGCACCGAGGAGAGTTTCGTAAAAATATATGATATATATGTGATATACGATTTTCGGATTATTTTCATTACTTGTGCTGATCTTGCTTCTTCCCAAATTTCATGAGTCTAGCTCAACGGGAAATACCCTATAGGTTTTTATTTATTTGCGAGCAAAATACACCTACATTAACTGATATCAATTTCAACTTGATACTTCCACGCGTTCCTGGAAAAAGGATCTTGATAGACGGACAGACACAAACAGTGCTCCCATAAGGGTTCCTTTTTTGCTTTTGAGATACGGAACCCTAAAAAACAGGCAAACGAAAAAAAACTATTTGAAACCTAGGCCGTCTGTAGTCCTAAACTTCGTACAAATAGCTTCGATGAACCCGCTGATATATCTACTCATTCGACGGAAATTGCGTATCACGATTAAGATCTTAGAAAGACGAATGGCGCTTTACCATAAATATAGTAAGCAATTTAATGCACATGCTAACTATTACAAAACCTCTCAAAGCGGTAAGTGCAATTATTTACGAGTCAATCTGTTTGGAAAATCCTCGACTCTACAGCGACGAATAAAACAGGCGACAGGTTAATTCTCAGTCCGATCAGTTTCTAAATAGTTGTCCATATATGTATGTACAGTATGAATATACAATAGCTGTCAGTATTAAGCAACATACTCGTAGGTCAAAGTACCATGGAGGCTACGCCCTGTCGGTGGCGCCTACGCGAATCTAAGCCATGTTTATGCAATACAAAATGAAATGGTGATGAATATGAAAACAACTTGAGAAAGTTATCGCATTCTGATGCAACACAGAACGTTAGCATTGCTCAGAACACAACATAAGCAGCCTGCCGACAAGTTGCCAGTAGCAAACGTACATTTTTTAGAAAAGGTCTGATGCCAATCTCTGCAGAGATCACTTTTACATACAGGTTGTGAGATCTCTTTGTACAGCGATGAGACCGCCCACCGCCCTAACATTTATTTGTTTTTATAATAAATTTTTAATTGTTGTTATGTCTAGCTTGTAAGGTATATAAAGAATGTTCATTCATTTATTTTAACTCAGGCCAAAAATTGATAGTTTTCAAAATACTCTACCAGTTTTGGTCGTACCAAACTAATATTAAATTCAAAAGTAACTCTGTCCCTCTCTCTGTTTGTTACGGTTTCACGAATAAACGGCTGGATCGATTTCGATGAAATTTGGCACATAACTAGATAGATTATGACCTGGCTACTTTTTATAGTCAAACCATGCGTGCAAAGCCTCAAGCAGAGGCTATTAGTTTATATAATCCCATAAACCATTTAGCAGAAATTTTCAGGGCCCATGTAAATTTTAAGTCATAAGTCATTTGTTCTTTGCTAATAATATTTACAAAATGAGGTCTTAAATTAAATACGATTAAAGTGCTTATAGGTATTATCTGCCGGTTAGCGCTTGTTAAGTTATACTAATTCTTGACAGTTTTACAATGCACCAACAATTAATTTTAAAATAATATTAGAAAGCAATGACTCAGTAGCCATTTGAATAATTTATATTTAAACTAGCTGACCCCGCGAACTTCGTACCAACTTACAAACAATTAATTTTGTGTTGCTAATCTGAGTTAAATTCATTTTTTTTTCATATTCAAAGTAGTAAATTATTAAAGTACTAACATCGCTGGTAAAAAATAAAATTAGGTTGGTGGGAGAAGGGTGAAAATTTATGATTTTATGTATTTTTTATTGCCGAATCATAAAAAAATTTGGAGTACACCTCCCTTATCACATAGAGAAAAATAGTTTACGTCCTATTCTCAGACCAACCGAATATAAACAAAAAATTTCATAAAAATAGGTCAAGCCGTTTCGGAGGACTTTTGTTACAAACACTGTGACACGAGAATTTTATATATTAGAAAGATGATTGAGTGGTTTTCCGTAACTTCAAATTTTTGACAAGCCTACAGTTTTTTTTTAGTAATCAAAGCCAGGCTTAAGTTTAAATCTAGGCGATAATGCAAAGCCACTTATTACGGTCGTGTCGTCGTCAGGCTGCACGGCTGTTACCGATACGTTCACAATGATATTTACAAACACTTCGTTAAACACTTGTGACGTTTGTGCATTGAGGCTGCTTCCATGATCATTTTCACATGATATAGACAAGCTAAACTACATAGATCCTGCTGAAGAGCTGCCTGCCGGAAAAGACCATCCTTGGCCCACGTCGAAATCACTCGACCGTCCCAGGACACAAGTGGGTCGCAGTAGGCAAAATATGAGTACTTAAATGGGACACATTGGAGAGTCGACGACTAGTCGCCCATGCGGTACCGACCCTCAGACTATGGCACACTTACTAAGCTGCCTATTGTGCCCTTATTCTTGCACCCTGAGTAGGGTAGGGGAGTAGGGGGGATCGATCATGTACTTATTTAAAACGGAACGATAAAGACGTGCTCAAAAATTCAATAAGTGCCCTGTAAAATGGAAAAAGAACTTCTTTTCCTTACGTATGTAGCGGTAACATTGATTAGGTTACAGAAGAAAAGAAAACCTAGAAAAGTGTGGGTTAAGAAACGGCTATTAAAGCGAAATTAGTATTCGCATGTAAATGTTTTAAAAGAATTAAGGTTCCATCCAAAAGATTGGCACAACTATATGAGAATGACGGAACCTACGTATCAAAAATTATTGAAACTAGTATCACCTAAAATACAGAACCGACAAAAATCTAATCGTTGATCGCAAACAGCCATACACTGTCGATTCGTCGTTTCGATCGGTCTGAAACGACGGATCGTAACGATCGATCGTACCGTATATGGGGGCCTTTAGACGTTTGCATATTTGACAACTCGTACTAAAGGCTCAGCACAGCTGGATTAATTTAATCGTTCATAATTTATTACAATCTCGTTTCTTGCGGAACCAAACTTAAGAAGGTAAAATTGTGCCTAATGGTTTAATGAATCATCTTCACAAAACCTAGCGCTATAAAATTAATATGCCTTGAGGTGACATCCGCAAAATTACAATCCTGATGTCATTAAAAGTAACAGATCCTTATAAGTTGATATAGAATTATCCGATCATGGAATATTAATGTCTTTGATCTTTTAATTCCATAATACGATTAGGGATTGTTATTGCCCGTTTTATATAGGACAGAAACGTGGTCACTATGGGCTTCATAAGAAGGCTCAAGGCAGAGAAATAATCCTGATCCTGACATCAGATGTTGCTAGTTTCGCTAGTATGTTTTTGGGGCGTGTCTTCCTTTCTAGACTATTGTAGGTGTTCTGGACTATGGTATAACTAGATAGCATACACCAATAAGAAAATACACGTTCCTGACCCCACTCTAGGATTCCGTGTCGTGGGCACCATGAACCATGCACATGCTACCTAATAAGTATACCGTCATAGTACCACAATATTTAAACTTCGAACAAATACCTAACCTCCTTCCTTTACTCTACATTTGCATCTGGGCAGTAAAATGCAGTTCCTTGCTCTCGCCACATCATAGCACGCTTTCTCAAATAGATTCCGAGAGATGTTAAATAATTCATTCATAACTTACGCTCGCCCGTAAGTGTAGTCATTTATGAAAATACTAGCTGTTGTCAGCTGCTTCGCCCGCATTGTTCTGGGGTGCAAAAATACATATCGAATCTTTGACATTCCATTTTTATCACATGGGAACTTATTTCTGTGATAAAAAGTATGTTATGTATGCTTATGTGTTAATCTGGATTATAATCTACTTACATACCAAATTTCACCGAAATCCGTAGAGCCGTTTCGACGTGATTGAGTAACAAACAAACAAATAAATAAACAAACATCCAAATTGTACTTAGAAAACTTTCGTGATTTATTTCAATCATTGATACGGGATAACCGATAAGACGGTACGTGATAAATCCCGTATTCAAACATCCAAACTTTCGCATTTATGTATAATATTAGTGTGATAACATTTACTTCACAATATTTAGGTGCATAGCTGGAAGGTTTATGTCGCAAACTCTGACATAAATCCGTAGGTAAATTAAATACTGCTAATAATCTTCACCAATTATGTTTTTGTGTTGGTACTTTTTTACAGGTTTACGGAATGAGATTCGAGGGTACCTATTTTTTCTATTGCTTCTGATTTTGTCTGCAGAATAACTACTTAGATAGGTAAACAAGTATATTCTCAGTAACTTTTATAAAATAACTGACCTGTAATTTTTCATATCCAAAGTTATCCAGTTTCATAATTCTATTGTTCATTGAGGCACCTAGATATTTTTCAGACACTAGACACAAAAACACTGTTTATATTTTGTATGATAACACTATCATTTTAACATCACGTCGTAAATTAAAGATTGGTGCAGTGTTTGTAGTGCAGCGTAGAAAGGAAAAATTTAATGGTAGAAAACTTTTAGCGGTAACAATGCAATTTTAAATTTAGAACGTGAACTTTTTAAAAACAAATATGGCAAAGGTTGTTTCGTAGGCGTCCAACGATGACGCTCGCGCGAGCCTTATGAGAAAACTACCAAAGCAGTCTCAGTTCAATTCAAACCCATACGGAATTTAAATGAGTGTGCTTTATAAAACAACTGTTTTAGGCTATGGAATGATGTACTGTTATGCAAATTAGTGTTTTGTTTACTTGTAATTTAGCGGACGGTAGCAGTACGGTAACCTGAGACACATTTAGCCCATGACGAAACTATTGACCAAACACAAGACTGAACCAGCTGTTTGACTACGAGATGTTGAAAGTAGATCTGTATCTAAAGAAACCTATTTTTGCAATGTTTTCTTTGTTTTTTGTAGGTAAATGAACAAGTATGCTTAGTGAAAAATGTCCGGATACCTACAGCGGGTACTTTTCATACATTCTACTCTTTACTTATTCAGTAAAATTGTGTATAGATGGCATCACTATCGCTTTTTTGCTAGACTGGCTCAGTAGAGTTCCATAAAAAATAGAACCATTATTGACCTAGATCTAATAGAGATACATTTCCAAATACTACGAGACTAAGTACGGAAAGCAGATCCGGTAGTAGGTACTAAAGGCACCTACTAATAATTATAACAAGTACCTACTTAGTAACTCTACATTGAATTTTACGGCAACCATTTAACTTTTTAGTTCTGTTCGCTTCGCTAGATGGCAACACCATCTTTAATCGATTTACTAGCAACATTCACAATATTAATTTGCTCTCATTTGTTACTATCGCGAAATCATCAGATTCTCAAGTTATATTTTGTAATTCAAAAAGCTCTGGTTCACAGTACTACTTTAGATATGCGGCCACATCATTATTCACCATGCAACCACCGCACTTACGATAAAAATCTACTGGTATTAATTTCAAGGCAATAAAGCCGCAATTTGTACGGCAATTTTCGTACACGCGCAAATATAACATTGGTTTAGTTTAGACAATGGACATTCTATCCGTTTCAAAGCCAGAAAACAACCAGCATTGCTGCTTTGAAGTAGATCTTATTATTGTATAGATAAGGTTTAGTTGAGTGTAATGTAGAGCTGATTATGGGAGGACCCATTGTGATGCGAGTGGCAGTCTATTGACAAGCTATTTATTGAATACCAAGTATGGTCATTTATGGATTACCTATTCAATGTAATTTAGCCTTTAATCTCACTGTTGGAGTCGGTGGCTGAACGAATGACTGCTCCGGCCATCCGTCGCATATGGTGTGCTTTACCATGCATGCACACATGGCTTTTTTGTAGACTAGTGATAAACATACTCTAATTAATAGAAAGAAGTAAAGTTCAACGTTTGAATCTCTGGTTACAATAAATCCAATAACTACACTGGGTTGGCCTCAAGACCACTGTACAGGGCGCTTTAGAATACCGTGATTATTCCCATAGAAATGAATTGTAGTTACCTAACTTTTTCTAAAATAATAGTCTAAATTCCTGGGATGACTGGTTGATAATGTTATTAAGTCCTCCTAGCACTACTACTATTTTTTTAATTAAAGTATTACTGAATTCTCGCACAAAACATTAGAGTTTTAAGTTACTTTTTTTTCTCAGTTGGGCACAACTCCTTATTTTGTTTGTTCTGTCTCCATGATTGTAAAATAAAATACATTCCAAAAAGTCATAAATCATACTTTGCTCTCATGAATAGAATGACTTACTTTCTAGGTAGGTCCAGGATACAGATTCGGAGGCGCCTTGTTTATTAAAACGTTTTGTAACCTAATAGTCTAATTAAAAATTAACCATAGCGATCATATGTACAACTGCTACCTGATTATCCACTTTGCAATCCACCAATAAGGCCAGATCAATAATTCCAACCAATTACAGCACAGAGATTATCAAGTAGAATGGTGGAGTGACATTAATAATTCAGTTCAACTAAAATCTAAAACTAATAAAACAAAACATGTTAAAATTTAAATCAAATATATTAACTTAATATTAATAAATATATCCAGGCAAAGAGGATAAATTAGAGCCCCTAAAATCTATCATTTCATCCATATTTGTTTTTATCTTCTCAATGATCGAGTGTTTGTTGTATTTGATATCATATGCAAATTCTTGTTTTATCATTTTTACTTTTTGTATAACTTGATTCCGGTAGTTAATTTCAATTTCTGGGTTTTGTAGAATCGTTTTTAATTCTTGAAGACAGTCAGGTAATTCTATGAGCTGGTTGAAATACTCTATCTGTAAATCATTGCTGGGCTGAGTTATTTGTGATTGTGAGTATCTTGATGTTTTAGGGCAAATATGTTCAACAGGAGCAGTATCTATGGCAATTTCTTTACCATCATCATCAAAGACAATTTTCTTGTTTAATATGCATTGACATTCAGTTGTTTCCTCATCAGTTGCATTCTTCGTGTTTTTTCTTCGTTTTTTATATGGTTCCGGCTCATTTAGGTCCAATAAATGACCATATTTTGTCTCAATCTTTCTAATCACAGATTTGCATTTTTTGTACACAGTTCTAAGTTCTTCTAAGTCTTCAGCGTTAATTTTGTTGTTGCTGCTACTAGTATCACTGTTTTCTGATGCATACGATGAGTGGTTGTCAGTTTTCTTCGACCTTTTTCTTGAAATTCTAACTTTTTCGTCTGATTCATATACAAACAATTTCCGTGACTTTTTCGTTGGTTTAATCATGGGAGAATCGCTATCATTTGTATTCTCACCGTGGATGTCCGCAATATTATGTGTTAGAGGCTCGAAAAGTGGTTTCTTTATCACAGGTGGCATTGTTATTAGTCCGCTTTCGTCGTGAATTACCATGATACAATTTTGACTAAACTTTCTCACCTCACAATAGAAATCCTACAGATTTTGCTGTTTTATTCGTGAAATCTAATAAAACGTGAAAGAAACAAAGAATAACCACGCTGCGTTCATGGTTAATTTGACATTGACAGATAGAACTATCGAACTCTTGACGTTTCAGACGAAAAGAGTTTGACAGCTAGTGATGTGCTACCTGCAGGTGAAATCGACTAATATACCGAATCGATATTCAACATAAAATTATTGGGATTATATATTTACTATCGATAAGTTTTGAAACCGCTAGCTTAAAATAGGATAGGGCAGGCCGTATGATTCGTATGCATTCAGAACTTTATGCATACCTAAGTCATGAAGTGGATACCGAATAGGTGACCGACGATGTAACCGTAGCATACCTAGAAAAAGCGAGACAACCTGGATGCATTCAAACCAGATTGACCTGAATTGGCTATGAACCTGCGGATGTTGGATGCAGGTGGGACCTTTGCCCAGCAGTGGGACAAGGTCAGCTTAACCTATCAAGGATCACGCCAATACATTTTTGTATTGTAGTGGTGCCTGATGACAAAAATAAATTATGAATGACTATGAATCCTGTAGGCTGTGGTATCAAATCATAATTGGATAAAATAAACAGACTGAATTATATACAAAAAATACTAAAGAATTGATTATCTCGTATTTTCTGGATTTTAACCCACTAAATATTAACTTTAGGTGTGAGCAAATTATAATATTTAAATATGTATGCTTGAATCCATAAAAGTAAATCAAAGTGTATCACATTTCATTATCTTTATTTTTCCTTTTTTTCTTCTTTTTAGGCACATTAATTACTTCATCAAAGTTTTCTTCAATAATTTTATTTTCTTCAACCTTATTTTTTTTAGATTTTTTCTTTCTAGGCTCATCATGAACTTCCAAAACCTCATCAGTCTTATGTTTATTCTTTTTGGATTTTTTTTTCTTTATTTGCTCAGTTTCAATATATTCTTCAATATTTTCCTCTGGTAAAGTTTCTACTTGATGGTCAGGGCTCATATTTTCATGATTTTCTATTATTTCTTTAGAATACTTTTTAGATTTCTTCTTACTTTTCTTTGTAACTGGTTCATCTGAAGTAACCGTTGGTTCTGCCAATGGTTCATCTTCACTTTTCTTATCATTGAATGAAAACCCTTGAAAAGCAACATCACTTGGTTCCTCTTCAGCTTCCTCATTCTCAGCTCCAGCAAACCCTCTGAAGGTGTAATCACCTTCATCATCATTAACACAGTTGTTTATAAATGTCACCTTATTTTTTCCTTTCAAAGCAGCTAATTTACTTTTGAAATAATCCTCCATACTTCCTTTTTCAGTGAAGACTACTTCAGTAGTTTTTAAATCATCAGGTTTTAAAATCTTGGGGACTTTTTCTTTATTTTTCAAGCTCTTTTTGCCAAATATATTGGCTAGATCTTTTTCACTGTAGCGGGTCAAGTCTTTGCCACGCGTATACTTGTGATAGTGGACACGGGCTTTGCTTTCCTTCGATTTAACTTCCAGGGACACACCACTATGCAGTTTTTCCTCTTTAGAAGCACCTAAAATAAATAAAAAAATTATTACTTATGCCAATTGTTAATAGATATTAAAAATCTATTGAATTCCATAAAAATCCTTTGGACAGCCTAAGCCCTCTAAAACCAGACTAGATAACTCACTTAACTTACTTTGTACATATTTTTTTGTTTAATCTTTGCTTATAACACCAATACCAACATTAAACTATTACTCTACTTGAGGTACAGTCAACATTGTTTACAATTTTACCCAAATGAGGTTATGTTGTCTTACCATTTGATAAATTAGCAAGTAGCGAATTGAAATCATCTTCATGTTTGGTCCACTGATCATTCCGGTCTTCAAAACCCAATCCTCTGTCGTCATTTTTGTATTTGGCCACTACATGTTGCACAATTCCGTTTTCGTGAGCACCCAACCCTTTGCCAGAGCTCCATCCCATTTTTTCCAACATACGCTGGCCGAACTTGGTGTTATCATTGCTCCACGCGTTGTTCTTTGCACGCAGGTTAATCACTTTTTGTTTTCGGCGAGGTTCTGCTAGCATAGCCATGTTTATTTATTTGGAAATATAGAATTCATTGAAAAACCACATGTGTACACATAAATGTGAAAGAAAATGAATGTACGACGAAGCAAGAACGATCGACTGACAGACTGAACTGAAGTTAGCAACACACAATACTTTGAAGTTCGATGTCTCTTTCACAACTGAGTGGTCGCTATTGGTCTATAGCGAAATAAAATGCGCTGCTATTCGTAGCGTTCACGAAGCAAGCTGTTGTAATTGGTTGTTGGTGTAATGATGTTGGTAAGCATGACACTATGACGTGTATGTTCCCAAGGTCATGCTATGCCATGACTTTTAGCCTTATGTTATATGTACGTCTAATTTAAACACGACTCTGAAACATTGAATTAAAAATGCGGGAAAGTTTAATCTAAGCGATGGTCACAATGCCACGACTTTTATTTAGCACAAATCTGATGTTTTGTTGTTACTGTGTGAGGCTAGTCGAATGTCCCGGAAAATCGAATCAGGTTTCGACAGGGAAGAGTGCCGCTATTCGCGGTGATGCCCGCGCGGACCCTGGCGCACCAGCAACCCCCAATCTGTCGCTCCCAACGCCACCTCAACGCCCTCACCGCTTCACACGCACAATTAGATATCTTTTCGGACAGATGGCCCACAATAAAGAGAGATCACGCTTGCTCCATTGTGAAAGACTAAATTAGGTACATAGTGATTAGGTATTTTTATTTGTATTGAGTTACATACATAATGTATTTTATTTTTATTATTAAATGTGTTTAACGTATGTAGTTTTTTTTAAATAAATAATGTTATTAGTGGGTTTTGTGTACCTATACATAAAGTGTAACGAGTTAGATAATGTCTGTAATGTTATACTTCATTTAATAAATTGAACTTTGAACTTTGTGTACGTCAATAGTACATTGTTATACAAGGGGCGTAAGCGATCAATTGCACCCAAGATATTTTGGCGTACGAGCGAGTGAAAGCGAGCGAGGACGCTAGTAAGTCGAGGGCTGATTAACTCATTGCAAATTTTATTGCGCTCACGATTAGATTGGATTCTTTGTGGCGTGCATCGCGTAGAGGCGATGTATTTGTTTATAGCTAAGAGGGTTTCAATTTGAAATGTAAGTTAAATGAAACCTTCATTTGTCAAATCGACTGTTGCAAAAGAGTGTTATTATTATATATTTTATAGCCACTAATGGCTGTAAACGTTAGTTTGTAGAAATTTCATCAATTTCGGAGCACGCGATACGGTTGTTACGTCACGAATTCACGATTCTAAGCGCGCGTGATTGCCGATTGTCTGAGAAAAATCTGCTGTCGTCTGCTGTATCAAGGGATTTATTGTTGTAGCGTCGTGATGGGAATCGGGAAGAATAGGTATCATATCTACCAAGACTACCAATTATAAATGCTGTCTGATTTTTTAGCTGACTACTGAAGACAAAAAACTAATTTACAAGCGATGATTTTCATATACCTATCATTAAAAAAGTACGAATATTTAAAGACTATCTAACACTTCAAAATGTTTAATCTCAGTATGAACTGTTATAAATGCATGTAAATGTATGGAATCCAAGGAATTATCTTGTGAAGATTATAAATTAATTTACGACCGAAACTTCGTAAAATCGAAACGATAAATCTTCCCCGGCAATTAATTTGCCTCAATCAATTTGACGAAAGTTTTTGAATATGCATGAATTGAAAAGTTGTGGGAAAACTAAACGGAATTCAGATCTTCTGACTATTCTTTCGACGGCCTCGAGTTCGGATTAATTATTATAATGCTCAGTGGTTCGGGTTTAAATACCCTGTGTTCAAACGTAAGTTCGTTTTTACTTCAGTAGGTACCTACCACACCATTCGGTAGAAAAAGTTTTCTTTCTTACTCATTATAATAATTTAACCGCCGTCATTTATGAATTGAAAAAACCATTGAAAAAACCTACGTAGGTAAGGTACATATAAAAGCATACTGCCTCGGGTCGAAAATTAGCAGTAGATAGGTATGTAGTACTGCAGTAAGTATTGATAGCTCCTTCCTAATAAATAACTAGTTACTTTTACTCCGTTCTCCCAGACAACCATTGTTTACGAGTAGGGTTTTTTTCCGATAACTATACGGATGTTATTATCCGTAAGTTTACGCCAGTCGCAACCGTAGCCTGTAGGATAGTGTTGGGAAATGCAATGTTTGGTTTTCTTATGAAATTAAGTTTACAAAATATAGAGCGCATCTCTACTTCAGAATGGTACAGAAGGTAAGCTTAGTACAACGAGCGACTTGTACGTAGTAGGTACATAGACGCGCGCGTACGAGGATCTCGGATCAAGTCGTTGACATAATTTGTTAGGATGTTGTGAATTAATAATTGATTAAATTAAATTATAAATAAATACGTGAAGGGAGAAGTGAACTTTGTACCCCTTTTGCAGGTTATTGCGCGCACGGGGGAGTATGAGATTTGGCATAGTTAAAGTGTATATAGGAAGGAAGAAAGCTAAAGTTATTTTCTAGTTGATTCGGCGAACTTCGTACCGCCTTGATGCGGGCTGCCAATGTAGGAACGTCACCCCGGTAGAATTGTCAATTGGCCATCGTGATGTATGAGAAAATGAATTTTCTACATAATTTGTTTTTGCGTGATTTTTTTCGATATTTTAATAGTTATTCTGCTATTCGGGGCGGAGACAAATCCAACAAATCAAAGATCATCAAAATCGGCCCACAAGTTACGCCATTTATAACTCAAAAACGGCTGGACCGATTTCTATTAAAATTTGTATATAGATAGATTATGATCGGGATTGAATTACTTTTCGTGCACTTTTCATTTTCGAAAGTGGTCCACTGTGCACTAGCAACTACACTCATACTCATTCAACAATAAATTCTTAAACAAAGAAAGCTTAGACTAATACGCGGTGGTACAATGGGCGGCCTTATCGCTTAAAGCTTGACTTCTGTACTATCTATTTTAGCCTATACTCTACCTCGACCTAACTCGATACTCGTCTTAAAATCGGATCAGTGTATAAAATATTCAAGAGTTCGGCAGGTGCGCAATTCGACCGGTTCCAAGGAAAGTGAGACTGAATCCATTTTTTCGGTCAAATCATAAAAAGGATGATAGCGATTACGAGATTTAATTTTTATTATGCAATCTAAACTTGGGAGTCGTTTTGGTAATTACTTACTTAAGAATGCTACTTTACAGGCTGTAAATTAAAAAATAAAGGAGTAAGTTAATAAAGGAGTTAAATAAATAATTATTTCTTCTATGATAGGTACCAAGTAACACAGTAAAATCAAGTCAATATTTTTAAATGCCTGGCTAGAATTCGCGATTAATAGGAACTGTCTTTCAGTTTCTCAAGAATAAACACCATCTTAGTAAAACATGAAATAAACCACTTGCAACAGTAAAACCTATCCATGTGCAAACCAGTCATTCCATAGACAATCCAGTTATTCTAGAGGTGGCAACAGACAGTTCAAAGAAAGCCAAGGCATTCCTATGAAAACGAGCGTCATTACGGAGTCTTTAGAGGCAAGATTAATCTTTAGGTGGTGAAACATAGAACTTCCTGGCTTTAATTGGTTTAGGAGAGCTTAAGCGCCCATTGCATGGAATGATGAGATAGATGTGATCTGAGATAAAACCAATTAGGTACACATTACCCAAATTAGTAGAACACAGCGTAAGATGAGACAGGAATCGTACAGTCATCATCCATCAGCCGGGCAAAGGCCTAAAACCTCTTCAATAGAACACCAGAAAATAGTGAATTAGAATAAACCCTTTGAGTATTCAGTCTGAAACTTGATGATAGAACCTAATATTTCTTATTAGTATTGCCGGTATGCGAATATTCGTGTCTGAGAACAGGAGAGACTTTATATATTCTTTCTTGGAGAAAGTAGTAATAAATAGAGCGTTTTTATTATAATCAATCTTTCAAATTAAATCTTAACGAACATCAATCTATTTTATGTTAATTGATTAAAATTTCTATTCCACCTTCTCTGGGAGAATGTTGCAATCGACATGAGCCAAGTTGTTTATGGTCAGTGAAAACGCGCGAAAATGGACTGGCTTGCGAGTAGAGTGATTACGATTCGCGGTAAATTGAGTTGAATTGTTGTGTTGCTAATTTAATTTCACAACTTTGGGATTGACTTTACGCTAATCTGTGAGAGAACAGCCTGGTAACCAATTATTATAAGTGTAAGTAAATCAGAAATAATTGTATTCTTAATCCTGAATAATTTTTAAACTAATCCTTACATGTGGAGGATACAAATGTTACTGTTTTTCGTATCCTATCTATCTTAGTACCTCTCTTTACGTGTCTGACGCTTTACGTCGAGTGTGTCAAGACGACTTTCTTCAAATGCTTTGATGTTGTTATAAATGGTTGAATGTCAGGACGACCTTTGTAAAGCAAGCTCCTCCCAAGCTGCAGGGTCAATAGCACAGGCATTCAAATGTCTCTTGAACACATCCTTATAGTGCAGATGCTGACCGCCGTGCTTCCGCTTACCCTCTGCCATCTCAGAGTAAAATACAGCTTTGGGTAAACGGTGGTCATCCATGCGAAGGACATGTCTGCAACATCTGAGCTGTCGATGCATAAGGAGAGCCTCCATGCCGTGCATTCCGGAACGACGCAGAACTTCCGTATTTGGCACGCGGTCCTCCCACTTGATCTTCAGGATGGATCTTAGACACCTTAGGTGGTACGTGTCAAGTTTCTTGATGTCTGTTTTGTAAAGGCACTATGTCTCTGCACCGTATAACAATATAGGGATGATAAGCGCCTTATAGACACTTATCTTTGTCTCCAGCTTCAAATCATGGGATTTCCAGATACGATCAGTGAGTCGTTCAAAATTGGCAGCGGCGTTTGCGATTCGCGACGGTATCTCCGAAGCCAAGGTGTTATCATGCTGGATATTGCTTCCAAGATATTTAAAGTGCGAAACCTCAGCCCTCAGAGAGACCTAAGCCCTCGTATACATACACATATAACGCTGCAGGTCAACTCTGTTGCCATACTTGTGACAGGATATTTAAAACAAAGGTCGGATTAGTGAGCCATATTAGGGCTCACGCGATAGTAATAATAATTTAGGTTAATCAAATTAATATTTTTTTAAGATTTTATTTTAGTTTAGTTTAATTTTGTTACATATTAATTTTAAAACATTTATAGTCGAAACCGATGAGGAGGACTATATATCTTAGTACCTATATCGTTGTTTGTTGGACCGATCAAAACTTATACCTTTGATAACTAGGTACATATTATGTAGATCAGATTTTACCTATTTTTTATGTTACTTTGTACCTAACCTTTCTAATAGGTATTTTGACAGTTACTATAATTAAGTAACTACTATATTTCAGCCAAGAAAAACAAAACTTTCACTACAAATTCTAGTGATTAGCGGGCTTCACCAGTACCTAATTAAAAGCATAGGATTTGCGTGTAGTTTTCCAAGTATCATCATGGAGCATGACAACAATATCACTTTCGTAACACGCGCCGTATCGCCTGATTATTAAAGGAACTGTACCTACCTACGATCTGATATGAATAGGTGGGCACCCAATCGTATTAAACCAGTCGTTTTGCATACAGCAGTTATTTCTAGAATAGACGGGAAGTACCGCAGACGACCTATATGAGTAACTTTAGAGCTGAATGGTCATTTCTACAGTGAGTCATCCCATCTTAAATTTACCCGATAATTTTCAAAATTTGACATCTGTGATGATATTATTTATACTAGTTGCCCGTGCACAGTGGTCGAATTTCGACATTATAATTATTTTTTAAATTTAAGTTTTTTTACCCCCGTCTCCTTCATTACTTAACCATTTATTCATTTATTGTATTCTACAATGCAATAATAGGTGGTAATTGATAGGTACATGACCACTACATACCTGTTGAGCACAACAATACTAAGGAGAGGAGTAGATAATATTCATTTTAAAAAGAAAACATTCTAATATAATTGTAAAAGTATATAATAGGCAAGTAAAACTGAACTTCTTCAAATGAACTGTCACTTTGCCAAATCTCACACTCCTCCGTAAGCAATATATACGCTTAAAAAGGAGTTTAGTAATGAATACGTGAAGAGTTAACAAAGTTTTATCTTCACATATATAGATTAGATAAGATATTTTTTTATTGCATTAAAATATAAAACAAACAAAAGCGAATAGACAATTGAATACAAGGTACAATGGGCGGCCTTATCGCTAAAAGCTATCTCTTCCAGACAATGACGGGATATGTGTGAACAAATGAGGACGGCGGCGTAAATCAAATAATAACTATCAGAACAAGTACTTATAATACTAACAATAATATATATAATGATGATGATGATAATTAAAAAAATATAATAAAATATAATTATACTAATTAAATAACCAACTACTAAATATATGAGTACAAAAAGTTATATATACTCGTACCTACAAATTTTAATATCACAGAGTCCTAGTGAGCGATGGACGATAGATATTGTTGATTAACCAAGTTTTTAAAAATAGAAAGGATATAGATATAGATCACGAGGATAAAAAATCACTTTCAAACATTGCTTATCAAAATCTGTTCAGAGTTTTTAAATATTTTCGCGACCATGCCTACTCATTTCTTGTTCCTCGTGAATTAAAATTAAATAATATCATAAACATATTGAATACCAAGTCGAGCCCTCAAAGAATACAGAGCAAAAAACATGTGTGATTTGAATAAAATATTGCAAATACCAGGAGAAAGACTCTTTAATGGAAGGTATGAATCGCTAGGCACAGGCATTCCACAGAAAAACCTGGGTTTAATGCACTTCGGTCAGTCATGACTCATGTTGAAAATGTTTAGGCTTACAAAGGTAGTAATGATACCTTTAGAAGTGTGGTTGAGTTGTAGAGGCAATCAGGTACTGTTCATAAAAGTGATTTATTTCTTACGCAAGGGTCTTTACTGTTAGTCAAGATTTGTATCTAAGTTCCTCAGTATATACTAATAGAAACAAAATTAATCCGAAGTACTTACCAAAACTACCAAAATCTTTTTGACGTTTTTTTTTTACAAAATGCGGAGTGTCATTAAACTTATGAAATTTTGATCAAGAAATATTAGAAAGGGCAAGACTTCTATTTCACTCAATCACTTATTATCTAGGAGTCCGGGGCCAAACTAAGCCTTGATAATGTAAGAAGGATCAAAACAAAATCCTACTTAAAGCAAAGTCACAGCCAAGAAAATATTTTACTAGAGCTAATACCATTACAATGTATTTGCATTCACAAACGGAAATCGTGTGGGCAAGGAACCTGTTAAAGGTCGCAGACGTGGGAACCTCAACATGTGACTCACTCTTCTTCCATTTTATAAGCAAAAACATGATAAAGCACGAATTATAAGCTGAAGTCCTTAAAATTGAGGGATACAAAGGAGTTAACGGCGTATCAGGCAGAATAAGAGAGGGCTCGAGGCCGAGAAAATAAATAAAAAGTAAATAATTAGCGACTGAACCACTTCACCGTCGACAGCTGCGAATTGGCGCGAAACAGGTTTTTAGTTTTGGCAGGGATCGATGACGTCACGACACGACATGTGCCTTGTGTTTGAGTCTCCGATTTTGGACCGGAAAAAATCTCCTTCATTGAAGATCCATTCGATTTTTACGGCTGTGTGCTATTTCATTGTACTAAGTTAGTGAGAGACAGGTGATGTCGAATTGTATGCAATTAGTACCCCCATTGTCTTAAGTCTTCAGATTTTAGACAGTTTGGTTTTACTGACCCAAAATAAGGTTTTCGCATTGGTTCGCCCCTTGGCACACCTAGCTAAGCAACAATCCGAGACTACAAATATTTTTATTCATTAAAATCACAAGGATCACTTTGAAACGTCCATTTTACTGCCTGTTCCTTCGCGACCAAGCCAGGAAAGAAAGGCAAGAAACAAGGCTGGTTGTTTGTTTTAATGATCCTTTTACAATACATAATACAGAAAATAAATCACGTCTAAATTGAAACATTTTGAACGAGTTGGAGCAATTTCAATCCCAAGCTTCTCTATCATCTAAATAATCCGATATTTTATAGTAGACTTTTTTATAAAGATTTAGTATAATTCCGTGCCCTTAATTCAGTTAGATACGATACTGATTACTGATGGATACCTAATAGTAATCCAAATGTTAAGCGTAATCTTCCGTAAGATAAATAAATATCGCTGGACATTTCACACAGCGCTATGTAGCCCCAAACTAAGCAGAGCTTGTACTATGGGAACCAGATAACTGATAGAATACTTATATACTTTTTTTTTGTAAATACATACTTATAATAATATACATAGAAAAACACCCAAACACGGAACAAATATCTGTAGATCATGCAAACATTTGTTCCGCGGCGGGAATCGAACCCGCTACCTCCTGCGTCTCAGCCGGCTATACGCCCACTGTACCACGGAGGCAGTCAAGATCATCCAAGTATGCTAGTTACGTAACAGTAAGGACGAGCTGAAGTTGTACACAATGCTAATCTTGTTAAAACAACAATGGTAGAGAAGATTTCATAAGACTCAAGAAATATTTTAATTGAGTTAAATGACAATGCAACATAATATGGCAATGAAAGAAACGTGAAAGTAATTCTTAAGAACAAACTTGCAACGGATGAAATATGTTATGTATTATATTTTATGATATGTATTGTAAGTTCGTTTTGCTTTATTTTTTTATTTTATGTCTTCTGTGTGTGTTGTTCGTACTATTGGTGTAGTCAAAAATAAATGTTTTTGATTTGATTATAAGCCAAGATTACGCAGAAAATCTCTCGCTTCTCTATTCCTATCTAACTCTAGCTTAGTTACAAGAATTATGCTTGGAGTAGAGAATTTTCGGAACACCTAGCTTCCATTTCACTGTGGGTTAAATTTCAAAGTAGGTAGTTGGGTTGAATAGGTTTACATTCAATTTGAAATTTTAACTCTACAAAAACTCTAGCTTTGCAAAACATATAGAAACATTTATCTAGCAGGCACATGTAAGGTATTAAATTTTCTCAAGACTACCATAAAGTGTATCGTCAACAAAGTATAGTGCTGGTTTCTCAGTCAACTTAACACGAAACTTGTTTAAATTCAAGTACTTACATCTATTTTTAAGATGGGAATTGCACAATGATGCCACAAAAAGAAGTTGCTAAGTGTACTTTGAGGAAACTTGTTATTTTATATGCTTAATATGTATATTATGATCTTTAGATTTTTTTTTTTATCTTTATAGATCTTCGTTTGACCACAATCTCATCTGATGGTAAGCAATGGTCTAAAATGAAGCACGAAGATCTAGGAGAAACCTATTCACTCTTACCATAAAGAGGCCCGAATTTTATTCTTTAGGAAAGTAAGTATCGAAGTAAATTGTAAATTTTTTAGTAAGTTAAACTTTAGAATTGAAGTTATAATTATCAGAACTCTAAAATAAGTAGTCTTTAGTATCAACAGGTAGAATTGACTTTCCTAAAAGTTTGTTATCTAATTGAACGACGAGACCCTAATTCAAAAATCTAAATGTATCGAAATTATGGAGTCATTGCACTACACTACATCATAGGTAGCCATGCAACGGCAAACGTGTTTTGCCCCATCGATACCTACTCTGAGCGAGCGGCGGCTTACCTGAGAGTCAGTCCGGACGTGGTTCAAATTATTCACCACTAATCCGTTGTCAGATGTCATTGGATCCATCGCTGCACACACATATTCCGCACAAAATCCAAGTTTTTCATCCACTACACATTTCACAACAAACACTAAACTTTCAACCGCATAAAATAACGCATCTAGCACAAATAGTTAAACAGACACAGCCTGACACAACATAAGGCTTCACTGGCTTACTTTAAACAAACGAGTTACACTGAATCAATAAACCGCAGTAATGTCATTACGCTGCAAACTAAAGTTGATCCGGGAACAGTCACCAACTTGCAAGTTTTCTAAAGCACAGTCTGGCCGCTCGTAAGGACGCCAGGCGGCGAAAAGTTAACCGTGCGTGATTTCTGGACACTCTCAAAACCGAATGGTCTTAAAGGCTATCAATCTTTGCATACCAGAGTGGTGTGGTGAAACGGATGCCCGAGTTTTTGTGAGACTTGCCGCACGAGTGAAAGGGACGACGCGCTGCCCAGGTATCCGTCCCGAAGTGAGCGAACAGTATCTACAGGTTTTGCTCTCCCACTACAAGGAGGCACGGCGCGGACTCGAGAGCCTCGACAGAGCTTGAAAGTTTAGTTCAAAACCATAATAAAACGCAACCACGCGCCGAATGACCCCTTAGTCCGCGTAGGTGCGCAATTAGTAAAGCTCCGCACGCTATTTTCCGTGTAAACATTTTACCGGTATGTTTGGCACTATCGGTCAATCTGATAACAAACTACCACGTGCTGTTATCGGCTTAATAAATAAACTTTCTATCCGAAATTCTAGTACCTAAGTAATTTCAATAAATTTTTGCTACGAGTAGGTGAGAGAAGTTATTCAAACGAAAGAATAATCAAAATGATTGGGGTATTAATAAATCGAACCGGCCCCAATGCATCTCTGGTGAAGGCCACAAGAGTTAACCTCTACATGGGACACTCCTGCGCAGGGACCCACGCACACAAAGGAGCCTGAATCAATAGATACATGAGACCACATTGAAAAGACCCGTCGGAGTGACGCATACTGTTGTGAACAGGGTCTATGCTTACCTGGTCTTTGTGTTCCGATGTAATTGGCATTTTTTTTCATGATATTTCTATAAATGTTGTGTTGCGCCCTGCCTGATGGACAAGTGTGGTCATTCGTCTCTATGATTTATAAATTTAGGACTTGAATGATACCATGACAGGAAAATAAAATCATCCTTCGAAGACGGACACTGACAGAACAGCCAGTCTATTAGTATTGCTCTATGCAGAAAACTTTTGTGTTTTCTAAACATGTAGGTATACAAACAAAAGGCTTGTATAGAAACTTCTTGAGAAACCAAAGACATGGATAACAAATGTTTTACGAAACATTATATGCTATTTTTAGTAAAATGTCATGAAAAAACAGGAGTTTTTGTTCGTCGTCACTGCATCAGCTATCATCGGATGCATTGCAATAATTTTGGAGAAAAATTGCCGTAAACGGCGTTGGCCATGATAGTAAATAACAGTAATAATAATAATAGTAATTAATAGTAATAATTTGTGAAGTTTTCCATTTCCCACTCTGTTTACAAAACACTGCCTAGTAACCCTTTAGTCTGCATAATCAGTGATCATCATTAGATTATGTATATTTCTATGCAGATGATGTATTCGATTTTGCCAAATACATATTTATGATAGCGAAGAATGGTATTAATTAATGATTGTTTCGCTGATCACTGATAGGTAATCATAAAAAATACAGGTTTAATTAAAAACGGCAAATCGTGATTGCAGAAACATCCGAAACTAAATGATCGCGAAAAATTAAGTGGAATTGAAATAGTACCTAATTAACTAATGTCATTATTACAGGAACCGTAATATGACAAAAACCCAATGACCACTACAAAACCTAACATAAATTAGAAGTGCTAACCCAACCAAACGAATACCCCAGAATTTGAAAAATCTTGCACAAAATTTTTGCAGATCTCTCCTCAATTGCATTATAATGTTTAAAGCTTGTAAACCGGCGCGCCTCTGGCTGCTAAGTGGCAGAAAACATATTGCATACCTAATCAATGAACGCCAAAATGCTTTACCTCGTTCACTAGACGTAAGAAAACGGCGTGATATGCATCAGCTGGTTCTCTTCTGCATTGGAAGTGCTTTTGCCTTAGCGTTTTCCTACGGAATATTCAGTCCACCGCGCTGGCCACCGCATGTAATCGTCCAACCACCGCCTTGCCCCCCTTCAAAAATGAAATGTTTGAAGGCTCCAGGACCATGTCCACCGCAAAAGATGTCTCCTCATGTCCACCGTGTGTAGGGAGAGAGACGCCTAAACGGGTATATTTACCGATCGAATTCGAGTAAGATATCCCACCTTATTAAGAGAGCCTGCGTTAGATTAGATGATTTAAAAACTTCGTGTGTAACGTGCACGAATGTTTGGGTGAGTGGAGGACAAAGTGGTTTGGTTAAAGAAAATGTGCATTGTGCTTGCTTGCATACCATCGGAAATAAGAGTACACTCGCTTATCATCGTTACAGAGACCGATTCACAGCATTCAATAAAAAGTGACTCTTCGTGGAAATCAGAACGTGTTGATTACCCTACACTAGTGTCAATGATGAAATTGAAAATATAGACATAAAACTGATTTTAGCAGTTTTTTATTTTTATTTTTTACATCTGCTTACAAATTAGCTTGTGCTCGTATCGTACCCATTAATCGTTACAGAAGCGTTATTCCAAGTTGTGAACTTGAGATAAACCTAAAAAACACGATAAACCTCATGGAACTTTGTTTACTAACCTACGTAAGTCCATTTTAAAACTATTTTATGATTCCTGACCATCGCGATTTCAGCGAATTATTCAGTTTAAATTTTGCAAAGGAGTCATTTTATTTCTGTGTGATCAGATTTTGAAATATTTTTGAGATGGAGCAAGTTGTAAAAGCAGCTATAGTTAGCGTCACTGTCGTAACTGCTTACCATATTTACGTGACCCAGAACAGCAAGAAAAGTGATAACTAGTTCATTAAAGGAAAATAAAGATATTCCAACACCAGTAAAAAGAAATAGAAGTTTGTTATGAAAACGCAAACAAATCAACTAACTATTCATAGAAAAATTATGCATAGATGAACCTCATATCCATGAAAGACTTTAATTAGAAACCCAATTTGTCTTTGCTATTTTGCAAACGTCAATTTGATAGAAATGACTGAAAAGATTACAAAAATATCAAATTCTTTATGTTAATAGCAAATATTATAACGTTATTTTAGGCTCATTGCTATGACTTTAACGAGAAAAGCAAAGGTTTGAAATGGATAAAAAGGAGCAGTTGAAATTTGTTATAATGGTAATGTCAATGGCTTCATGTGTAGCGTATTCATATGGCGTGTTCAAATACCCAACGTTCTCGGTGTTCCGGCGGAAGCAGCCAGAAATCCTCGAAAAGCCAACAGACCATGGAAACGATGGGAGGCACAGTGTCCAAAACGCTACCAAAAATGGACCTCAAAAGTGCCAAGCTTAAAGAGTCACAGGGTTGACAGTTGACTTGCTCAGGAACGGTGGATTCGTTCATTAGATACATTACGGAATTATAAGCGCCTTTCTGAAAACGTGAAAGCCTCTGCATACTGATATTGACTGTTCTGCTGATTGACTGTTCTGCTGAAGAAACTACTTATTCTCAGTTAGTTTTTGTGTATTTTTTACTGTCTAATAAAATTACTTATAGCTTTGCTTATAATTTTGATAGTTAAGTACCCACATATCTCTAATAAATAACTGACAGCCTTTGGGGCAGAAAGGGTCTTGAATGGAGACCACGCAACGCAAGCGCAGCGTAGGACCCTCCACAAAATGAAGAGACTGATAAAGGTTGCTGCACAAAACATATCTCGGATCAAGTTGGTCGAAAAACCGAGATCGTTTCGAGATCCTCGTACACGCGCGTGTAAGTGTGCCTGCGCCTGTTTTCGCTCGTTGTACTAAACCTGACTTCTGTACCTATCTGTTTTGTGGTTTGTGGGTGCTGTTGGGTACAGACCGCACAAGATCAGTTGCTCTGGAAATCGATGAGAGAAAGCTTACGTTCAGCAGTGGACGTGCTATGGCTGGTATGATGATGAGATAACTACAATCACATATATTGATAAGTGAATATAGCTGTTGGTTTTCCATAAAATTAAATAAATAAATAGGCAGTTCTACTAACAGACAGGTCGGTCAGCACTCAGAACCGGTTTTGCCTTTAATTTTGATGAACTCTACAGGGTGCTTTGGGATAATGTATGTTTACACGGAAAAAGGTGATAAAATAATAATAAAACTAAAAACTTTATGTACTTACATAAATAATACATAATTTTAATTTTTTAAGGATTTTTTTGGACTTAAACTTAACGTACAAGATGTTTAAGAACGCTCTTCTTCGGGCTTTGCAATAGCAGATATCTTGAAATTTTTCTAAAATAGCTTCAACTTCGAATTTCAAAAAATCGTAGAACTCGTGCAAGTGACGATAATATTGTTTTTCGGTTTAATTAATTATATAATTCAACGTACACGAGTATCTGGGTCTACATACCACAAAAAAAATTATACACGGCTTGGCGGGTGTTTAAAAAGTACCTAAAATACCTATTTACAAAAAAAAATAATACGCGTTAAACAGTTGTTTTACTTTTTTCTGGTAACAAGGTCTATGTTTATTTATATAATTCTATCTGATTCGTCCAATATGAGTAGATCCTAATAAGTATGTAGGTAATTAATATCGGTGTCATAGGTTTACGCCCACATTTCGATAAAGCTTTCAGCTGTTTGTTCGACGATCTCCGTGGCGCAGTGGGCGTATAGCCGGCTGTGACTTAGGAGGTAGCGGGTTCGATTCCCGCCGCGGAACAAATGTTTGCATGATCTACAAATATTTGTTCCGTGTCTGGGTGTTTTTCTATATATTATAAGTATGTATTTACAAAAAAAGCATATAAGTATTCTATCAGTTATCTGGCTCCCATAGTACAAGCTCTGCTTAGTTTGGGGCTAGATAGTGCTGTGTGAAATGTCCACCAATATTTATTTATTTATTATTGTAGCAGGAGCCTTATTTTGTTTTTATGAACGCACGCCGATGACGTAGCGACCGGGGAATAGGAACGCATCTTTTTGCCTCCGCCGAGCGAGAACGCAACACGTGCGAGCGAGAAGAGAGATTCGCCCACGCCACCGCGAAGGACGCGTCGGCTCCGTTGACTTTAATTATTTTATTTCGTGTTTACCATCATATTTGTGTACAATCACTGTTGCTACTTGTTTAACGTGTCTCAATATACAGTTTTACCAATTGATCGTGTGCCGAACTCATTTATTCACGCCCTGAGAGACAACCACCTTACATTATTTATTTATTTCATACTTTATCTTAAAATAGGTGTGTGTGAACTTATTTGTTATATATACGTGAAGAGAAAATATTTGTTCCCGTTTTTAAGCTTATCAAGCAATAAAATAAATTGATTACGATAAAATTTCGGCCACTGTGCATTAACAACTTGCTTACTATGAAACAGACTATTTTATTGATCGAGCAAAGCGAGATCTCCAAATCAACTTGGCCAAAACGGCGTTGTAGGTATGTACAATGTATGTTTGTTTGTCATACATAGGTAGTAAGAGATGGCACAATTTTGGTGTGACTAAATGAGCTAAAAATTAGGGAGGGGGGGGGGGTTGTTGAGATATTAGGATTCAAGAGGGATAAAAAACCAAACAAAATGGGACTATCCCGTCAAGTGTCACGCGTAATAAAAGGTCTTTGTGAGTACATTTTGACCCCGTTTTTATGTTAAGTTTGAACCTTGTAGTTTTTAAGTTATTCACCATAAAAAAACTGAATTTTGACAAAATTCTCAGGGTACACTAGAGACCCCACAGTGCTGAAATTTGGTATGCTTGTAGCTTTAGTGACACAAATATAGGGAAAAGTCAGAAATCTAGAATAACTGCAATTCTACCACAAAAAATGTAACCAATTAACATAAACACTCCCGTTACCTGAAATGAAACTGTAGGTCAATTAAGTTGGTTATGCATTTCGTGGCACTATTTTGATAGACAAAGATTACAAATAATATTTTTTTTAGTTTTTTTGAGTGACTAGCGAGATCTCAGTTCAGGGCGAACTAATAGTAATACTAGTATGGATTCTTTATAGTAACCTTTATAGGGTCCAAACTTTGACCTACTATCGCATCAAAGGTCGAAACTTGAGATTAATCCGATTATGAGCAGTTTCGAAAAACCAAAAAATCCGTCCTAGATTTTTATAGGGCTCGACTATTATCTTAAAAGTAGAGATCTCCGAATATTATTATGAAATTTTGTAAAAAGTATTTCCTTGATTGTTTCAGTACCGGTGACAAAAAAAAATCAAATCTGTGCAGTATTGGGTACAATCGAATATCAGATATTCGATTGTACCCAATATTGAACGAGCTAACATTACGAGGAGGGTACGCCTTTGTAACTATCTAAGTATTTGTAAAATAACATCCTACTTAGGTACCTACCAACTAATTTCCATCATGTAGATTAAATCGCATAGGTTGTTAGTTGATGAAATAGTATACAAAAGTAAAAAAAAAGTAAAAATGTATTTATTGACATAATTCAGACTGTCATCACCAATATTGAACGAGCTAACATTACGAGGAGGGTACGCCTTTGTAACTATCTAAGTATTTGTAAAATAACATCCTACTTAGGTACCTACCAACTAATTTCCATCATGTAGATTAAATCGCATAGGTTGTTAGTTGATGAAATAGTATACAAAAGTAAAAAAAAAGTAAAAATGTATTTATTGACATAATTCAGTAATGACAGTCAATTTGAATACATAGGTTCCCGAACTAGTAAAAAAACTGTGTTTCAGGTGCCAGTGGCTTACAAGTACAAGTTACAAAGTTAAATTGTACCTACTTATTCTTTTTGAAAATAAATTATCTTTATCTTTAAAACGCTATATTGCTTGCCCACCTAAGTAAGAGAGTAAACTTCATTCCACATAGTGTAATTGAATATTTGATCAGCTCACCCTTTTACGCCTTTTCCTTCCAGGGAAAGTGTTCAACGGCTGCGGAGGTGGTATGTGGTAGAAGTAAGGTGGAGTGTACAACATGTCTTCCATAGCTGCAATGGGCGTCGCCCTGGACGGAACCGGAATCGACCGCACAGTCCCATACAAACTCCGATTCCTACCTTGGTTCCCATACATGTTCATCATTGCACTATATCACTATATCACTAAGGAGTGAGTCCTTATTTTTAAACTAAAAAATAAGTCACTGTGATTGAAGTTTTGTTGAGGTGCTAAATGAATATTTAGTTTTAAATATTTGGATTAGGACCTCGGTGCTGCGCGCGAGTGTTGCCACTGATTGAATGCTGGACTGTGGTGATTCTTGTTCAATGATGTGCACATTACATACAATTATCATAGTTTAACTGCTTTTTCCAATAGGGTACGTGAAGCGAGACGTATCGACATAGCAATGTCTATGTACTCTGAAAATAAGAGAAAAAGATGCGCGCACGCATGCCGTTACACTTGAACGAGTTTAAAAAGTTCTCAGTGTTTTTTAAAGATGTTTACGTGACAGGTGATGCTGCTTCATTGTTTGTGAAGAATGTTAATTTTTCTATAGTACTTTCCTATAGAATAAATAAATAAATAATAAATAAATATTGCTGGACATTTCACACAGCGCTATCTAGCCCCAAACTAAGCATAGCTTGTACTATGGGAACCAGATAACTGATAGAATACTTAAATGCTTTTTTTTGTAAATACATACTTATAATATATAGAGAAACAACCAGACCCGGAACAAATATCTGTAGATCATGCAAACATTTGTTCCGCGGCGGGAATCGAACCTGCTACCTCCTGCGTCTCAGCCGAAACAATAATATTATGGTTTATTTTATTTATATTTAACGTACAATATAGTTAACACTCATAAAAGTGCTTATTGATTAATCGGCCACGCACTAGGTATTGCATAAAGCATTTCTACCAAAACCAAGTGAATCCTCACTTATATTACAAATACGAAAGTTACTCTTATCTCCTGTCCTCTGTTACGTTTTCAAGACTTTTGAAGAAATTTGGAAGAATTTTGGAAGAAATTTGAAATTTGAAAAGAAGAAATTTGGTATACTTATAGATAATGACCTGGATTGATACAAATGCTACTTTTTAGTATCTTTTTATTTCTATTAGGTTTAAATATCCATAAACCGTTATTAAAATGAAACCTTACGTGTCTGTAGACAGACAGCTAGACGCTCCTACTTACACTCGAAATTCAATTAGCAAAGTAGGCAAAAATAAAAGTGCCAGGTCCATAAACTCAGAATTACAGATCCATTAAAGTCCATCGATCAGTCTAGCTCGGGGGAAGTCTACGAAATTTTCAGTGAAAAATTTTGTTTTTTTAACCCACGTTCCGATTTGTTCCTACTTTTAATTATGGACGATAGGCCTCCTGATATAAAGTTGTCACCGTCAAAATATGGAAATATATCTGTCACCGAGGTTTTTCTCAAACTATGTAACGTATTAAGTTTTAACGTATGTCCTCATTTTCGTAAGGATCTAACGACTACACAGGACCATTTTTTTTGAAAAAAAAAAACAGGACCATGTGTCTGAAGTATTTACAAAAACTGTCAGACTCTACAAACAGAACATAGCGGGAACTCAGTTGAAATTGCATAACAGCATCTTTTTGAAAATAAGCATTTATAAAATTCATAATCGGAACCGCAAGCAGATTCAAATGAGCCCACTTAGCTTTCCATAATCCATTCGGAAGTTCCGTTGTCTAGCATCCGTCTCCATCATGATCATCTCCATTGTACCATATTATTGCATTGTCACCGAAGTTACATAAGTACCTATTTATTCCAAATTTCGGTTGAATCAGTTGGTGGGAACTGGTATAAAATTCAGTTGCCAGATGCCACATACTAACACGGTACACAGTACAAAGCTTCTAAAAATCGTCAACTCAGTCTCCTTTTAAATTATGCCTAGAGCTCCAGACTAATCATAGTTTTTGCAGCTTATTCACAGGACAAAGCATTTCTTTTTATTTTTCAGTTCCGGCCCAGAGGGAAATTAAAATTATGTCTGTGATGCTGAATGCATACAAGTACTCCGCTTGCTCTGGCTCGAGTATTCGAGACAAATTGCTTTTTTACGAATAGCTTGTAGAGATGGAACGATAAACGTAAACTGTAGCTTCAGATCAACTGAACAGATGGACGCATTCTGCACTGGCCATATTCTTGGACTCTCATAAATAATTAATTATAAGATTTTCAAAGCCATCTCAATAATTTCAAGCCTAGACGGGACTGCAAGGTTTGGCATTGAGCAGGTCAAAAAACTGTATAAGTTTTCCTGTAGATGGAGATAACGGCGCTTTAGTCGTAATCTGAATCATCTCACTAATATCGACCCTGACGTGACATGACCAGTAGGCCTAGCACAGTAAATGTAGAGAAGGATTTAGTCATGAGTCATTTATCGGAACAAAAAAAACACTTGTCGACCGTCTTAAGCACGGTGATTGCGAGAGTGAACGGGAAGAAACGTTGTCGACACTTCCTCGACAGTAGTCTACAACGCCGAGCACGATAGCCATCATTTTCTCTATCTTTGACGTTTAAGGATAGACAAATTTCTTCTGAAATTGTCTAGGTCTTACGATGCCTAGACTACACTGTCTTCTCAAGTTGTCTCTTTTGCATTCTTCTCAATCACGCGTTTGCCAACAATTTTTGGTTAGATATTTAATTAATTATATATAAAACGTACGTTGCTCTAGGTGAAGTATCTTTGTCTTGTCTAGGAATAAAACTTATTGAGGCTGCTCGTGGCAAAGACAATTTCGGAAGAATCAACAGAGAATGGAATAGAATAACGCTTTAATGTACATCACACTCAAATTTAAAAAACAATATAAAAACAAATAACAATACACGCAGAAATACAAGTACAAGTCGTATCTTCGAAGAGTAAACAAGGAAATCGCTGTGCTAGCTCTGCTGGTTGCACAATTGGATAGTGCGTCCTCGTATCAAGAGGAAGGTTGCGGGTTCAAGTCCCGTCTAGGCTTGAAATATTTGAGATGGTTTTAAAAATCTTGGAATTTTTCCGTATGTGTTCGGAAACACTATAAAAATAAAAATACTATTTGAAATAATTAATTACCTAGTACCTAGGTAAGGTGTACCTACTACAGTTTTATTAGAAACGTTCAAAGTGGACGCTTGGATACAATGAAAAATAATGGAAATAAAATCTAAATAGCTTGTGAATTACAAGCTATTTTGGACAAAAATATAACCAAGAATAGTACAAGAACGGTCATATAACTTTAATTGCGATCTCTTCCAGTTCTTTGCGTGAAGAGATAAATAAAAGTAAACTGGTATAAATTTACTTAGTCTGTAAACGTCAGCTAAGTTAAAAACTTGGATGGGTGACCGCTAGTGGAATTTTTATGTGAGCACTTTGACATTTTTGACATTTTAAGATATCGGTCTCGGTTATAAAAGTTGTTATGCAATGCCGAAAGCCTTCTGGGGGCCCTATAACCTCAGACACAAGAGATGCCCACTAGATCCATGAACATAATCATACTCGTACGTGATTGATAACGTTGTAGGTACTTTAGCAATAAAAACTTGAACATAACTATAAAGTCAAAAAAAATCCAAAATAATCAATCCTCAAAACACATAAAATAATAAATAATGCTGAACATTTCACACAGCGTCATGTAGCCCCAAACTAAGCATAGCTTGTACCTACTATGGGAACCAGATAAGTGATAGAATACTTATATAGTCATAAATTTTATTTTTTGTAAATACATACTTATATTACATAGAAAAATACCCAAACCCGGAATAAATCTGTAGACCATGCTGACATTTGTTCGATGCGAATCGAACCCAGAACCTTCTGCATCTCAGGCTATTCACCCACTATGCCACGTACTAGGTCGTCATAGTAGTTCATTTTCAAAAGATACAAGATGCGCCATCTCTACAAAGTGTTATGAAACGCAACATAATCACTGCCTTGCTACGAGGATGCTACGAGGTGCTACGGATTACAACGATTTAACCACTCTCTAAATACAACCATCCGTCGCTAGGTGGCGTTATCAGTCAACTGTGAATCAAAGAGTTTGGGATACAAAAACTTGTACAAAAAAGATCGAAACAAAAACAATATCTATTTCCGGCTTTTTAGTTTGAGTCTACGAAATTGAATGCGTCAAATTTAAAATTCCATGCTTCAAAATGGCAGATACCGATAAAATTAGATCAAAATTTTTAAAATGTAATTCCGTTTGTATGTGATGTAAATATCGGCTAAGCCACCAGATTTCTAGCAATAGTAATATTTTATTCATCCAAAATTATGTCGGTTGGCAGTTTGGCGAAAGCCTTATTCGGTCTTGTTTTTGACGGCGTTCAATGTTCTTCTCTGCCGGGGAAAGACAATGGTTTTGGCAATCGGTATGTGTGGGCCGATTCTCTACAGTCAGGGTTGCAGATAGCTGCGAATCACAAGAAGCCTATGATGCTGATTATCCACAAGACCTGGTGTTCAGCTTGCAAGAATCTGAAGCCGAAGTTTGCAGATTCATCGGACATTCTAAGTCTTAGCAAACACTTTGTTATGGTGAATCTGGTGGATGAGGAGGAGCCACATGGAATAGCGTTTTCGCCGGATGGGAACTACATACCACGGTAACTAATTATACATTTACTTTTATAACTATCTATTATATAACAATCAAAGTCCTGACTGACTGACAGACAACGCACAGACTAAACCACTGGTCGTAGAAACTTGAAATTTAGAGGGTATATTTGTCTTGATGCGTAGGTTGAACGTAAAGCACGTTTGTATGAAAAACAGTGGTTTCTGGATTTATAAACTTGAAACTTGGCAAATATATTTTTTAAGAAAAATAAGAGAAATGGTATTTTTTTGTTTTTCAAAAATCATCCCCTGGATGGGTGAAAAAGGGTGTTGAACTTTATATGGTAAAACATTATTCCCGAGGTTAATAAACGTAAAACTTTGCATAAATACTTATCAAGGTACATAATAAAACATAGCATAGTTACTTTTTTTGAAAATCACCCCCTAGGGTTGAAAAGGGATGTTGTAGTTTGTTCTAAAACAATGTTAATTGCAATTACTAACGTATAACTTTGCATACATGCTTTTTATAGGTAAATAATGAAACATTTTATCATGGTAAGACCACCAGGGTCTGATGATGGAGCCAGGAGGGAATCTACAGAACTCATTAATGGATAACAGTAGATGTATCGTGTTTGGGTTCTATTAAATTGTTTTTGCGAGACGTTTCACGATACAATTGACTACCAACGTCTGAAGATGGTGAAATCGACCGTTCTCGTTAAATACTCTTTACTGCACACCAAACAAAAACACGGAATCAAGGAAATAAACAACGGTACAATGGGCGGCTTAATCAACAATACTATCATCAATATATTAAATAATCGTTACGGGTTCTGACAGATTGACTGAAAATCAACGCACAACGTAAACTGCTGATCTTAAAGACTTGAAATATGGAGTAGTAGTAGTGTAACGCGTACGAAGTCGTAGGCAACAGCTAGTGTAGTATATAACCCTTTCAAGGCCCGCACCAGTGATGCTATAAGATTAGTAACTTAGTATTATGTACTTTGTCACTTGGTTAAAAGAGTTGTTATTTTAATTCTATAATGGTCATCCAAATATCTTTATTATTTATTGTATATATTCATTTTTGTACACAAAAAAAATCAAAAACTACAGAAATAGAAGACACATACAAAGGCAGAGACTAACCTTTAGAAGAGTAGAAGTACTTAATTCGTAGATTAGTAAGGAACTCACTAGAGGGTAGTCAGAAGCAAGTCCAAATACTATTTAGGTAGAATATATTTTTGATTATTAGGTACAAACATACAATCAAATATCTGAATATTTGATTGTATGTTTGAGGACGAAAGAACCTGCAATCCTAATTAAATTCAATTCCAATGATTTATTTCAGATGTTACATCCATAAATTGTTAGTAAAAAATGAAATCTTAAAACTATGTTAGTGCAATTGGTAATAATTCATATTAATTAATTAAATAAACAATTCAAATACAGATTAAAAATAATTCGACAATTTAAAATTAATAATTTCGAAACATAAAATAATAAAAACTAATAAAATTTAAAAGATATTACTGTTTTACAAGTTGGGTGGGCTTGTGTACCTGCACCCAGTGTCTCATTATGTTGGAGCTAAAGTTATGAATAACTACTGTCAGCATGCTGTTGGTGCTGTCGCTGACCCGGTGCATCAGGGATGCAGTTCTTTTGCGCACGATGGCAAAGAAGTCGTCTACTCGCGCGTCCGCAAACATTCCAAATGCACTGCAGAATCGCTAAACCTTATGTTGAAAGTTCTTTGTTTTACCTTTTTGTAGAATTCTATTTCTAACTCCGGACGGCCTAGTGGATGTGGACGTCATTAACGAAGAAGGCTCAAGCCAGCACAAATACTTCTACAATAGACCGGATCAGATAGCGAAGTCTATGAAAAGGGTAATACGGAAGTACAAGTTGGAACAATTCGATGTATGAAGATTGAAACGTAATGACTGATTTTACAACTTTTTTATAATTTTACAAATATTGGGTTATTCTTGCACAATCTCGTCGATGGAATGGCGTCACGCATGTCGGCCGAAAATCATGATTTTCGGCCGACATTGTGTTTTTATTGCACGATCTTTCAAGAGATTTATACAATTCACCCCAGTTGCAGCAGAAAAAAGTGGTCATATCAATTAAAATGAAATCAAAATAATTGTATTCATTAAAATCACAAGGATCACTTTGAAACGTCAATTTTACTTCCTGATCCTTCGCGACTAAGCCAGGAAAGAAAGGCAAGAAACACGACTGGTTGTTCTTTTTATTTGGTATTTGTTTTTTCACAAATCAGTTTAAAACCGTGTTCTTTTATATTAAACTTGTAGACACAAGCTGACGACACAAGCTTAGCTAGTTTAGATAGACTCGCTGTTGCCACTTGTAGACTCCACAAAGTTAGTAAAGCGTTTAAAGGGCAAGGTGTCCGCTTTTATAACAAACTCCCAAGGGATGTACAAAAATTGACAATTAACAAATTTAAAAACGTAATTGAACAAAATCTTTATAAAAAAACCTACTATAAAATATCCGATTATTTAGATGATAGAGAAGCTTGGGATTGAAATTGCTCCAACTCGTTCAAAATGTTACAATTTAGACGTAATTTTTTTTCTGTATTGCTATGTATTCTAAAAGGATTATTAAAAAAACAACCAGCCTTGTTTCTTGCCTTTCTTTCCCGGCTTGGTCGCGAAGGAACATACACTAAAATTGACGTTTCAAAGTGATCCTTGTGATTTTAATGAATAAAAATATGTATTTAACTTGACTTTAATAATAATAATAATAATAAATATTGCTGGACATTTCACACAGCGCTATCTAGCTCCAAACTAAGCAGAGCTTGTACTATGGGAACCAGATAACTGATAGAATACTTATATACTTTTTTTTGTAAATACATACTTATAATACATAGAAAAACACCCAGACACGGAACAAATATCTGTAGATCATGCAAACATTTGTTCCGTGGCGGGAATCGAACCCGCTACCTCCTGCGTCTCAGCCGGTTATACGCCCACTGCGCCACGGAGGTCGTCAACTTTGACTTTGACTTGAAGATAAGTACGTGGTAGACAAAAATGAGGAAACTGCAGCTTATGATGTAATTATCTGAAACTTCAGGCTAGCTTAGAATCGCTACAACGTTTCATTACTTTCCCTTTAACGTACAAGGCAGCAAATTGAGCGAAATCTTGCCGGATTTCCGCGTCTATTTGGGCATAAAAGCAGCGATTTGCCCCAAATGATAAATGATTGAAAATTGCTGTCTGAAATAAGAAATTGACATCTTGTTTTCTTTTCAGGATGATAAATAGCTGGCTGGGATCGAGTGAACATCGTTGTTTTATAACTGCCGGACTAATAATGACACAATAAATTTCCTGCAACCCTACATTTTTATTTATTTTATGTTCTTCCTTCGTATCTTACTGTCACTTAGCTTCTGATGGGTATAATAAATAAATATGGCTGGACATTTCACACAGCGCTCTCTAGCCCCAAATTAAGCAGAGCTTGTACTATGGGAACCAGATAACTGATAGAATACTTATATACTTTTATTGTAAATACATACTTATAATATATAGAAAAACATCCAGACCCGGAACAAATATCTATCAGATCATACAAACATTTGTTCCGCGGTGGGAATCGAACCCGCTACCTCCTGCGTCTCAGTCGGCTATTCGCCAACTGTACCACGGAGGTCGTCAAATAATGAGATAGTAAAGACGAATTTTCATAGTTTTTCCTAGACTGGACTGGACACATAATATATGTCGAATGCGCGATGACTTGTGGGCTAAGATAACCACCGAGTTGGTCCCACAAGGCGCGAGCGAGGCCGCGTGGCCGGCCCAGGCGGAGAGGGCGGGACGAACTTGATGCGCATAGTGCGAACTGGTCGACAGAAGCCCTAGACCAGGATGAATGGAAGAAGGGAAGGAAGGCCTTTGCCCAGCAGTGAAATCTAGCGGGCTCTTTAGATTAGATTAGTTTCACATGGATAAGGACGTGTACTTCACGTTAGACTAGACGGATAGTAAATCTACCTTCACGGAACAGGCCAATTTATACCATTAGCAAAGTGGTGAACATAATATTCAACGGAACTGTAACAGGAATAGGCGTAACAGGTGAAGGGTGTAAAGCAACAAGGATACACAAGTATAAATTAAAAATTCAACCCCTCTTTTTGCGTCAGAGGTTCAAAACTGACTAAGACTAACTAGCTAATAACCGCCTAAGTTAAACTAGCTTTCTATTTAAAAAACCGCTCAATCGGTACATCCCTTTAGGAATTCCGATGCCACAAACAGACATAGGCGTATAACTTATAACACCCCTCTTATTACGTCAGAGGTTAAAAAGAAAAAAGAGTACTTACATCCTCCACGACTGGTTCCACGTACATCTCCAGGGTGTTGTTGAGCGGAGGCAGCGGCATGGGCATAGGAGACGCCGCCGCTGATGACCTTCGGGACACACTGTTGCACGAGCATTGCGATACGGATCGGCGAGAGCGGGGAGATTCTCTGCGGACAAGGGAAAAAGAGTTTTAAGTAGACCTCGGAGTCTTCAAGTCCAGAGTGAATAGGTTCTTTCTAGGCAAGCGTGCTCTATCTTCGATCACACCACCACTTACCACCAAGTAAGGTAGTGGTCAAGCGCTTGGCTATCCTCAATTAAAAAAAAAGATCAGGGAAGAGGGCTTACGCCGCCTGCACTTGTCAACGCGCGAGTCTGATCATGTGCGGCGGACGTTATTCCATGACAATCCCACTCTCTTGCTCCCAGTGGGAGCGAAAACTTGTTAATGCTTTTATGCTTTAATTTTCTTTGGTTTATTTATAATGTGTTCACATTGCCAAACCTGGAACATTCAACAGATAAAATAATTTACCTTCTGTTTCTCCGACACACATGGCGCGTCGATGTCCGTTCACACATGCACGACCTACACCTCACAGGCACAAAGTACCCGAGTTGAGGCAACGGTGCTGGTTCCAGCGAATCGCTAGAGTCACTCCACTCAGGCTGGCTGAAAGGCCCTGTATCCAGGACCGACGGCATTGCGAAAGTTATGACTGCTACCTTGTTCAAATTATTTCCAACCGGTGTTACACTTTTTTTTTACAAATTACAATTTTTTATTAATTTGTTTGATTATTAATTTGCAAGCACTGTGGTATAATTTACTATAGCACATTTTTTAAAACATTTAAAAATCATTTTATCACTAGAAATTAATGAAACGCGTCTAGACTCAACTTCTGTTGATAAAATAACCTCATTTCTAATAAGTCAACAAAACGATTAGGTAGATAATTATGTAGTGTCTACCGGCAATTAGAGTCGAATTTTCTTTGATAAGACGATAAGATAATCATTCTAGAGTGAGATAGGGCTTATGTAGTCCATGCCTAAACTGCCTCATGCTACTTTGATAAATTAGGATTTTTAAGAATACTTAAAAAAAGAAAAGATAGATCAATGACTGATATGATAATTACTATTTTTTATGCACAACGTATCAATAAGATTTCTTCAAAAGTTTAATTCTACCATTCATCCCTAAGAGAAATAACTCGTTCCTTCCTTAGCAAAAGTTAGGGCCAGTAAAACGAAACCTTTATCCATATGTTTAAAGTTGTTTCTTGTTGGATACAAGTACTGTTTGTTTTCCGAATAAAATAAAATACTTCCCACTAATACCTAAACGCGAAAGTTTGTATGTATGTACGGATGTTTGTTACTCTGTCACGTCGGAACGGCTGAACCGATTTCGAAATTTGGTATGTACCTAGAGCATAACCTGGATTAACACATAGGCTACTTTTAATTGGCAACCACGTGTGCGAAGCCGCGGGCGGAAGTTTGTATATTATAAATTCGATAATAATTCTGTCTGTCTCTCTGTTTGTTACGTTTTCCCGACTAAACGGCTAGATTGATTTCGATGAAATCTGGTATACAGATAGATTATGACATGGATTGGGACATAGGCTACGTTTTACTCGACTGCGCACAATGGGGGTAATGTTTTTATTGACAAACCACGCGTGCGAAGCCGCGAGCGGCAGCTAGTAATGTACATATATTCATAATTATGTTATAGTATAATGTACATGCAACCTAAGCAAAAGCTTTGTTCTCATTTCAAACTTTTATCCCGCGAAATCCCTTATTGTTTTTGTAACAAACGAAATCTCTAACGGTTCTTCAAAGTAGTGATCCTATCCCAACTTGGGCGGGACGTGAGAGAACGCACATTCCAACTAAACTATTTTTTGGAGCTTTAAAAATATTTAGGGTTGTCAGTCGAATGCCGATAAGCCGAAATTGGAGCTTTACAACTTAGGCAGAATATTTCGTTATGTAACCAGTCGAAAAGGTTTGAAAACATATTTTTATTGCGACAGTATTAGCTATAGAAAGTAGCCCAGTCAAAATTTAAGAGTTCATTGCATTGGTTTAATAACTACACCTACGAGTATTTCTACCGCCAATCAGCATTGCTGCGTTTCGGTTTGAAGGTTATGGTTGTCAATGGAATTACAGGCACATGAGGCTTTACACCTGTATGCTTCAAGTTGTACGCAGGGCTATGTTAGTTTTTTCTCCAGGTCGTATAAAAAAAATTGTCAGACACTTAATTTAAGAGTATCGCAAACTTTTGTTGAATTTTAAGAAGAGCTACGTGGCTAGGTTCTACATACCTACTGTTCTTTAAGTATGGGTGATGATGACTCACTTACTAAGCTGGTATGCTATTCATGGATTCAGCGCCGTGGATTACTCAGAAATGTATAATTCACGAGCTCAGCAACTCATTTAGAGCTCGGGCAGGACTATGCACATAGATAACGAAACGTTTCAATATTATCCTCGTGATATTAATGAATATGAATAAACCAATTATTGTAAACCTTAACTTATTTAGGTACTCTACAAAAAAAATAAAAGTCGTTGCCCCTGACCAATCGATGGCAGTGGTAGAAGCGATAGGAGGCTTCTCAGGAGCTTACTGAGCAGCAAATCTGCTGGCTGATGATTTTGATAAAGACAACTTAAATTCGCGAAGCATCATTCCATAAAGGTATTAAGAGATACATTTTTTAAATTAGGCTCTCTAGAAAACGTATAAATTAAAAATCATAATATAAATAACAATTAAATTATTAGAACCTTTAAATTCCGGCTTCAACTCCGGCTGGGTTCCGAAGACAAGTTTTGTCTGCAATAGTCAATGAATTATTTAGTTATTAATATTTACTTACTACACTAGTTGTTGTTTAGTCTTGTACAGATTTTCATTAAATTTTATATATATGTTTAGTTTACATTTATGTTAGTCTATTCACCCGTTTTTTTATGAAATATGTTGAGGTGGAAACTTCACTAGTTTTAGTATTAACTTGTTATATACCTACTAGCTAAACGCCCGCGACTACGTACGCGTTACACTACTAAATGTGTAGGTAGGTAACCCAGAAATAAAGCTAAACTTGCTGTTGCAATTTGACTTGACACCCCATTTTTATCCAATGGGACCTGATTTATGGGATAAAAAGTAGCATATGTATTAATCCAGGTTATAATCTATGTACATACTAAATTTCATTTAAATCGGTAAAGCCGTTACGACAATTGAGTGATTGAGTAACAAACATACAAATATACAAACATCCTTACAATTTCAAATTACGAACTCTACATCCCTATGAGGCCGTGTCCTAAAAGTGCATAACCTCTTTAAGCTTAGAAACCTTTAAATGATGTACTAATATAGTACGGTGACTTTCGAGAGATTCCTATTTTAAAGAGTATTTGCTTATGTTATAAGTGAGTTCAACCTTTTTTGAATAAAACCGGATTGAGTTTTCAAACATGTGTCAAAATAAAATGTAATTTAAATCAAAAGCACTAAGGAGTATTGATATAAACTTCGAAGCACATCACCGCCAAAATGACATTCTACCCCTTTTTAACCCCGTTGGGGGATGAATTTCAATAAAATACAAAACACGTCTTTCATCAATTCTGTTGAAAAGGTAAAAGGTAAAACTCTTCTTAGGGTTAAGCTCGCCTTTGTACATGTCATGTATTGTCATGTACATGACCTCTGTTTCTGTATTTTTAATTGTATTTTCTTGTGTGCAATAAAGAATAAAGGTTTATGCAAAATTTATATATATTTGAAGTAGATTGGACTAAGGAATCACGTTGTACAATACAAACTTTGCCCCCTTTTTCACACTCTTAGGGGTAGAATTTCGGAAAATCCTTTCTTATCGGATGCCTACGTCATACAAAGAATACACCCTCTAAGTTTCAGGTCTCTACGATCAGCGGTTTAGGCTGTGCGTTGATCCGTCAATCAGTCATTCAGGACAAAGCATTTTATATGTATAGATTTGTATTCTCTATTGTACTGTTTGTTTCCCAAATAAAATAAAATTAATAAAATTGATCAAGTGCGTGTCGGACCAGGCAAATCTTGTTATCAGTTATTTCCTCAGAAACACAAAAAAGTTTTTACAGAATATCCGTGATAATTTTTCAACCCTCATATTTTAAAAAATAATGCAGGAAAACCCTACCACGTTCAACAAGGCTTTGAATACCTTGTTGAACGTGAAGATATTGAAATGCCACAAGAGGTATGTTGGTAGTTAGTTACACTTAAAGGTAGTTTGTGAATGAATGAATGAAAACTTATTGTACACTGTAACTTTATTTTACACCATATAAATAAAAATTATAAACAAAGTAGAAAACCCAAATGAAATAGTAAAATGGGCGGTATTTTCGCTTTGTGCAGTCCCTGATCTAGGGGGAGGGGGTGGGGCAAGTGCCCCGTGGTAATTTCAGAGGGCGCCAAATTCGTGTTTGATGAACATTAATGTTCAAAAAACGTATCCAAGAAAATAAAACATTGACAGAAAGTAAAAAGTGCGTGTTTCATATTGAAATGACACCCCTCCCCGCCCCGTGGTAATTTCAGAGGGCGCCAAATTCGTGTTTGATGAACATTAATGTACAAAAAAAGTATCCAAGAAAATGAAACATTGACAGAAAGTAAACAGTGCGTGTTTCATGTTGAAATAACACCCCTCCCCCCCCCCCCTCCCGTCTCTCAAACACTGGAGGAGATGGAGCGCCACATCAAGTTTCTGCCCCGGTTCGGAAATATCGTAGATCCGGGGCTGGCTTTGTTTCCCTACACACACCATGTTTATTACATACGAGTGTTGGTAGATTAGTATGAAAAAAGCGTGAAATACAAATCTCTCTTGATTTTTAACATTTCCGTGGCAGCCCTAATCGTGGGTAAATTTTGAGCTCGTGACTCACAAAAGGACCGCCCTATAATGCAATTATGATTGAACATAAAGGTTTTTTTGTTTATTTCATGGTCTATACTCACCCAGAGGAAAGGTGGAGTACCTAATCTCGCCTAGGAGGTGTAGGAATGCCTACTAATCATATTTTTTTACTCCTAAAGCAATATTTAACGACAATTTTTAACAAATCATCTCTGTAGTGAAAGGTGGAGGGGCGGGGGGGGGGGGGGGCAGAGAGAGAAGGGAGATAAAACTAAGGCAAATAGTTGCCAGTCTACGTATTTCATATAATTTAGGGCAATTGCGTAGATGTGGCAACTCTTGTTGTGATTTGCGTGATATTATCTAATAGGAAAAAACACTCAAAAATTTGACAGTTGCTACATCTACGGAACGCTTTCCCAAAAGACAACGCGATCCTATAACATACTAACTAAAAAAAATAGATGTCTAGGGGGAAAAAAAACAAACTCCAAGAATAAAGATAAAAAACTATTTACACTAAAAACGGGATAGTTGCATGTGCCATGATCTTGGGTAAATCGGGACACTCAAAAACTCACACACGGTAAATATCCCGTTTTTAGTGAAAACAGTGTTGTTGATAGTTTCAAGTTATACAACCTGTTTTGTTATGTACGACATTAATTTAAAACACACATCCGGAATCGTATTAACTGATTTTAGAGGTGGGTTTAGTAATTTCCAATAAACAATTTTTAAACTAAATCGGCGGCGCCTTTGCGACGAAACCGCTTAGTCAGTTAAACAGATGATTTGTTTACCTATTAGATACAGGCCGTTTCATTGATATTTTAGGATTTGATATTAAGGTTATCCATAGTAATGAGTTTGCAAAAACCAATAATAGGTTTTTACAAACTCATTGCCATACTAGCATGTTAATGACATTAAATGAAAAGGCATTAAAGGGCATTAGCCCTACTCCTGTTTTCATTTAATGTCACACATAACAAAACACGAGTTTTTTTTGCGTTTGCAAAAACCTATTTTACCACCATGCTAGCCTAATGGCTAGTATGGTGGTAAAATAGGTTAAATGTTAATGAAATTAAATGAAAATGCTAATGCCCTACCCCTGTTTTCATTTAATGTCGCACATAACAAATCACGTAGTATATATAGGTAAAGAAATATCACGTACATTTTCCAATTCAAAGAAAGAGAACACAAAACGTTGTTGAGTCGGCAATCAAAGCAAGTCTGAAATAGTGCCACAGATAATGTAATGTCAGTACGTCGAATGCACTGACCCATTTCTCAAGCTCATCTACAATTCTATTCTATTCTCCGAATAAACTGTCGTCGAGATAATGCTTAGCATTGCCCTCGTGTACATAACGACCTACGAACATAATTTTTATTTCTTTGGACTGAACTAATGCATATTCAAAACAAAATTAGAACTAGTTGTTTAGTTGACATAAAGGTTCTCTAGTGAACACGCACTGGAAAGCGATGCGTTGGACCACCCCAACCAGGTGGAAAGACGACCTAATATATTGCTGGGAGCCTTAGGGTGACCGACATCTTAACATGACATCCGAAGCATCGACGCCTTTAGTTATAAATTCTACAAGTGGTCCCTCATCCAAGTAGGGACCGCACGGGACGTCAGTTAGGCTAAGTTCATATGAACGCGCGGTACCGCGCGGAACTACTAACCGCGCGGTACCGTAGCGTGCGATAATGTAGACGATAAACACTATTTATTTTGATCTTGTACCGCGCGGTACCGCGCGTTCATATGAACTTAGCCTTAAATTCACTGATCTGATAAACTCGACTATAAGCTAGCTACACCGAGAGCGCTTCAAAGTTACACTGAAAAAGTTTACAAAAAAGATACTCGTTTACATAGTTGCTTTATTTATTGAGCATATTTCTAGAAACTTATGGGTCTTTAAAAAGTAAATCTCGGTTAGGAGGAGGTCATGTTTTTTGATGTAACTGCTTCGAGGGATTGAATTCGCCTAAACCACGAAAGTGACATATGATGACTCGATAAGTTTTGTAAAATTGGGTCTGGCTGTTTCATGGACACGGTCGTGTGTTGTACGCGAATACGTGTATGTAACAGGTAATATTTTCTATATAAAATACGCTATTTTATGTGCCTATGTTAGAATCATGTTTGAACACTAAGAAGTCCTTCGGGTCATACTAAATGGAAATCACAAAATGCAGCAAAATGACCTCAAAATGGCGGCGCTTCCCCCTACACCGCGCGTGATGCGTCACAGTCTTCACTTAGCGTAACGAATTCTTTGATCATTAAGCTATCCAGTGATGTAATTTAATTTTGAATGAAGATGATAGATAAGTAGCTGCAACATCAAACGGTATCCCACGATTTTGTTATCTATCGTTTTTTGAATTGCATCCCACTTAGCCACCAGCAATTTTAAAAACGTATTCACGTCAAAATCATGTTGATAAGTTAATACATTTTTTCTGCTTATTTTATCATAAACGCTTGAACGAATGAATGAACTTATTTACTGTCTGGTCGTTCTTAACCCTTTTAGGGTCCTTGGTAGTAAATTAATTATTTTCGTTCACAGACAGAATTACGTATTAGACACAGGGTCCTTTCCTGCCTAACTTAATATTTGAATAGTAGGTACAGCCCTACTTAACTCAAACCTTATTATAAGCTTTTAATAAAAACTTACCTGAGTTATGGGAGAATTTATATAAACTTTTGACAAGGGTATACTTGAAAGTGTTACGAACATACAGACAGACAAAATTTGAAACAATTGAGTAGTTTTGACATATTAGAAATGTTTATTCAAAAAGTCCTGTAATTTTCGAGTATTTTTAGAATAATGACATCATATACGGCTAAAACGGCGTAACCAAAAACCGTTCCATCAATCTGTTTAGTAAAACACAGACAAAGCCTCCATTTGTCTCTACATTTGTATGCAGGAGAGTAAGCTCGGACAAGCGTGTGTCGACAAAATGGACGTTTCAATGTAAAGAAACAATTTTGAATTGTGTTCGAGTTTTGAGTAATCGCTGTAGACTGCTTTTACTTTCTGTACTTTGTAGGCTTTCTAATTCTTCTTTTTAAAATTACGTATGTATAGTCAAAATAGATCATAACTAGGAATTGATTGCAGGAACGATAAATCCACACTATACCATTTAATTTTTAAATATCATAATATTATTTTACTAGGTGCTTAACTGTTAACGAGTAAAAATTTTATTTATTAATGTACATATATGTATGTGTAAATTTGCGGACCTTATTTGGTCGTATTATTAGCAAAGAATAAATGACATTTCACACCAGCTGCTCGACAATGTCAAATTATAAGTCATGTAAACCTCACCGAAAGCGGGTGATTAAATCCCTACGGCTGAACCGAAAGGTAATGAATAAGCATAATGAAATTCAGTAGAACTTTCTACTGAATTTCATTATGCTCTCGTGGGCATAATGTGATTTGAATTTGGAACCTCATCTGTATTAAAATTTGAACCAAAGAGACACTAAGAACACAATCGTAAATCGAACTAACCACTGCACAGAATGCACCAACCTAGATTTGGTTTTTAATGTCTCGCAGAAACTGTGAAAAGTAGAATATTCTCTTCGTGGATAAAGCTGTCTACATCTTAGGCGTGCTTATATCACACTCTGCGCTCAGGATTTTAGTAATTTCCTCGCTCAGCTCGTTAGTTATCTCTAAAATCCTTCGTTACGTTCGGGATTCAATATAACGCCAGTGACACTGCATTATCCCCTCGTTTAATAATCTACTATTATGAGTCAACCTACCCACTAAAGAGTATTTTATCCAGTTTATTAAAAGTTGGTTTTGTAGGGAAAGTTGGAATAAATTGGATTTGGAGTAAAGCTTTAACTGCGTGGTCTAGCTTTGACTTGTGTTCTAATTAACTTAGTTGGGAACTGTACCTAAGCTATTACATTGACAAAGTACCTATTAGCTTTAACCGATTCGTTGCGATGTCTAATTTTGCAAACTTCTAACTGTAGCGTTGAACAAAATTACCGTGACACGGCTGCCGTGCCAAGCGCCATATGATTAAATGACATGGCTCCTGTGTCTTCAGCCATGCGGAAAAGAAAACAGTGTTTTTTACCATTTTTACGTGGTTCTAAGCGTTAAACTTTTAGTTTACATTCGAAATCTAACGTGAACGGTCAGGAACGTAGTTTCAAGTGATAAAAAGTGTAAAAATAAGTGTATTTTTGGAAATGGATGGTAAGTGGCTTTTTTAATACAGGTGTGATAAACCTTTTCTACTTACATTAGTTCTAAAACTATTGTTTTGGTTTTCCTGATAAGAAATTTCAAGTATTTTAAAGTAAATTATTGCCTATTTATTGTTTAAGAATTACGGCGTAAAAGAAAATATATTCCCGAGACAAAAATTGAAACTCAACGCGACGACGATGACCAAATATTAGAGCAAAATTCGCAAACATATTCACAACACTGGGAAAACTCAGAACACTTGAAATCTATACATGAGGATACTTCAACGTGCATAAAAAAACAGATGGTGGACAGATCAACGTGTTTAGAAAATAATATGGTGGACAGTTCAAAGTGCATAGAAAAAACTAAGGATGATGAGCGTCATGTTTGGAACATGACGCTGTATTGGATATACATGGATGTAAATATTTTGGCCAGTTAGGTTTGGCCAACGTATGTGTGTTTACATAATAGCTCCTCAGTTAAACCCACGCTGGTATAAAAATTATCTACATACAAGGAATGGCCTTTTTCAATATACTTTTGCATAAGCAAATGAACCACTTTTTTAATATGATTTCTACCGCCGACTTGCACATCCTGGGAGCCTGCGTACACGTGAATATTTAAAATAATTCCGTTGGCATCGGCTAAAATGTATAATTTAATTCCGTATTTATGTGTTTTTCCTTTATTGTATTGACGGAAGAAAAGTCTTCCTTTCCACAGAATAAGAGACTCATCGATTGTTAGCTCTCTTAATGGATAATATACTGAATTAACCGTGTCGTTGAATAAATCAATTAAAGATTTAATTTTAAATATACTCTCTGGTCTTTCATTATTCTGAACATTTAAGGCTCTTAAAATTAAAAAAAACCTGTCCCTCGACATAAATATATGTGGACTTAAGCGGAACAGATAATGAGTGGACCAATAATCTACCATTCTATTGAGTTTTATTGTTCCCATCAGCAACAGTATGCCTAGAAATGTTTTAAATTCGGTGACACTTACATCGGTCCATTGTCTAAATCGAGCTCGAGAAGTAGTCGCTGCTGCTTTCAGTCTGTTGCCGTACTTATTTGTACAATCCAATATTAAATTCATGAATTGGGCATTCAAAAATAAAACGAAATAGTCCAAAGGACTTTGGACGTGTACATCATGTGGCGACAATATACCACTGGTTCCGATATTCCAATATTCTGATTAGTTTCTGACATCCTATTTCGGTAGCGGTAATTGTCTTTTGCGCTAAGATTCTCCTAAAATGTTAAAAAAATGTTCTCTCAAATCGTTCACATTTCTGATATAAAAATAAGCAAATTTTTAATATTATTTATTTCAATTATATTATTATACAAAAATCCTCATCATTAAAATTTTCAAAAAGGTTGGTGACCCCTATTTTTTAAAAAACAATACAATATCCAGAAACGAATGCTACAAGCTTGATTAACGTTAAAAATAAAAAAGTTTTGTTCTGGGGTAGATCTCCCTAAAACTTAATTTGAAGGAATTACCATCGATTTCAAAATGGCACGGCTCACGTGCCTAACGCCACACGCAAAAGAAAATGATGACACGGCTGCCGTGCCATCCGCAATGAATCGGTAGTCCTTCACTTCGAGTAAACCTTTGTCAGTTTAGTCTGCATCTCCCGTGCGGTCCCTAAACATAAACAAATCCTTCTTAGAATTCAGTAAATCATTATTTGTTTTGTGGTAGAATGCGCTGCACTTACCGTGTGTGGTAGAATGTTAGGCGTAGGCGTTGCTCAAATATGTTATTTGCTTTTGACTGACGTGACGGATGTATCATAATAGTATATTGAGATACAAGTGAGCTAAGTTGCTCATTACACACGAGGCTGTGAGTTGCAGCACGAGCCGTAGGCGAGGGCGTAAATCAGCCGAGTGTCTAGTGAGCAAGTTGCTCACGAGTTTCATACGAACATGTATTGCATAAATCGTTAAGCATAAAATTATTAAAACAATTGGTGAATGTACAATTTTCATAACGATATTGTTGCACACGCCAAATGTAAGGTGATTGATTACAATAGCCATACAGCCTACTTCAAAATTATAATTTCAGTGATAAAATGCAAATATTTTATAACAAATTATTGTGAATTATAAATAATTTGATAATATTACATGTATTTTCGTCCTAATTAGGGATACATTTATTTATTCCAAAAATGTAAATGGATTTTCAGCGGCATAAAACCTCTGTTGGTACAAAACTGTATTACCCGGTTAAATTGAAAATGCTCTGTTTACTCGCATATTATTTGCAGTTAGGTACTAACTTAACTTTTTAGGGATAATTCTATTATGCACTAGTGTAAAATATTATTATGCACGTGTGTGTTATAGTTCGGTTTATGGCCCTAAGAACGATGTATTAGGGCTCACTTTAAGAGCAAGTGTGTTGAAAAATTATTTCTTGCTTCTTATATCAGTCGACCATAGTATTATCTTGTAACAGTCTTTGGATAGCTCCACTGCTTGTTTTATATTAAGACTAACCACCGCCCGCGGCTTCGCACGCGTGGTTTAACAATAAAAAACACTAGGTACCTTTTGCACAGTTGGGTAAAATGTAGCCTATATCCCAATCTCGGTCATAATCTATCAGTATACCAATTTTCATCGAATTTGGTCCAGCCGTTTAGTCATGAAAACGTAACAAACAGAGAGATATAGCTACATTTGAATTTATAATATTAGTATGTATGTATTTTCGGTTTTACCATCTTTATACCATACATTTAGCAAATCTTATGATAAATCATAGCATACTTAGCATTAAAGATGTAGAAAATTACTATGTCGATCGATAAGATAAACCTGATTATGCCATTACGTTAGAGGCTGTAGATAATCATCCAATTATTGGACATCGTGATCATCTAAATAGACCATAAATGCAAGGGGAATTATTTTTAGAAAAATATTATTATAGATAATTCTTACAAAATTTAAAATCTCGTAACATTAAAACCCAGTAAAATCTAAAAAAAACAATTCACAGCTCATATCCCTTCACCAGAAAAGGAAAAGTGCTGATAGCCTTCGGACCGGCTGACCTGACCTTCATCACACAGTTCAGAACAGCCCCAATTAAACTAGTTTTCTATTTAAATAAAACTGCATTTGAATCGGTCTAGGTATCCGTTTGGGAACTATATTACCACAGGCACACAGACATAGGCGTCAAACATAATAACACTGAAACAGAGTAAGTTCGTGTTAAAATAACTGTACATTCGTATCATTGAGTACTAAAGCTCCTAATACTGATTGATGAATCCAAACACATTGTATCCATGATCATTTAAACTCGATGTTAACCTTCTATAGCGAATCTAGCTCTTAAAGCATTGTGCTACAGCTGCAATTAGATTGCAAGTATTGTGTCAAAGATCATCAAATCTCAATTTTGGCGTCATGTAATTTAGTTCTTACGACATTGTCTTACAGCTTGAATTGGCTTACGAGGTTAAAATAGCCTGTATTCGGAGAGTGTATGAATCACCGTACATTGACTTGCTTCAGTGGCACACTTTGGTTCGATTCATTTCTTGTGACTTCTGAACGAGAACACGATGGCTAGGTTTGTAAGATCTTAAAATACTTGAGAAGGAAGGAATGAACATAGTTTGGGTACATTTTATTTGACAGGTCTAAGGACTTCCGGGATATAACTTTCATAGACAGAAAAACCGAAATAGAACGACTGAACGCTGAAAAAAATCCTTGATTACATAGCTAGTTTATTTTTGCTGATATTGAAATGTACTGCGTCCTAAAAACAATGAGTTAGTAAGAAACCTATATAAAGCGATATTAATATTTAATAAAATATCACTCCTGCTCTGAAATTTTGTCATTGTTAACTTAAATACTGCTCCGTAAATGCGTTTACGACCCTACGGACGAAAATAAATAAGTTTTGAAAATAAAACGAGGCTCATTTCATTACATTTCATAATATGCTGAAATGAAATAATCCGGTAGTGAGAAAATAAACAAAACAATGGACACCGCAAACGCAAATTTTCTATTTAGCAACAAACTGTTCTGAAAAAGCCTTTTGCTTTATTCTAATATTCTTAATAAACTCGAGTGTAAGCGAACAATAACACCCTCGATTAGAGTCCTCGCTCGCATTCACTCGCTCGTACGCCAATATCTAGTAGTTTTTTTCGAGAAGTCTTTTTTATGTTTTGAGAAACCATCACTTGAATATCGTCAGTTTATTATCAAACACACTGTATTAAGGTGTAACAGATTGCTATAGGCCTTATAAACAATATACTATTTTACATCATGTAAGAACATTTTGTTTTATAATTGTCAATTATTTTCGACCCACACGTGCTATTTCACCTTGACAACTTTAAAGAGACAAAAAAGTATGTGTCATGCGCAAAACAAGACACAATAAAAATGTCAAACCGCCACTCCTCTGTTTAGCAGTTGTAAAAAAATCTACTTATTTTGGCAAAACAAAGCTTATTCAATTGCTTTTGTTTATGACGACCTTCATATGGGCGAATAACCGGCTGAGACGCACGCAGGAGGTTGCGGGTTCAATTCCCGCCGAGGAACAATTGTTTGCATGATCTACAGATATTTTTCCAAGTCTGGGTGTTTCTGTAACCATACTATAATATAATATTATAAATGTGAAAGTAACTCTGTTTGTTAGTTTGTTTGTAAGTTTGTTACCTTTTCACGACTAAACAGCTGAACGGATCGTAATTAAATTTGGCAAGGGGACTATATCCTCGAGAAGGACATAGGACATCTTTTGTCTCAAAAAATAATCTTGAAGGGGGTGAAATAGGGATTGAAACTTTGTATGGGCAATCCATAATTCCTTAAGTTAGGGATCTGAAAATTCATATTTAGTATTTGGTAAGAAATACGTGTTTCAAATTGTTTGCAAAATCGTCCCTAAGAGAGGGAGGGGGGAGATAAAGTAAAGGGTTAAAATTATGATGTATTCTTTAGATGGACTCCCTATGTACCGTTGGTATATAGATAGAGTGTGACTGAGATTGGCACATAGGCTACCTTTTACCCGACTGCGCAGAAGGAGGTTAACATTTTAATTGAGAAACCACGCGTGCGGGTCAGCTAATATTTTAGCTTAATATTTTTGAGCCGTACCTGGAGGGAAAGTACTCTAAATTCTGAAGATAGCAAATTTTACTCAAAGAAAACATTCTTTTATTTTTTAAAAGAAGCAAAACTGCATTCAAAGATTTGAAGATATTTAAGTTGTAATTTTAACATTAATATTATTGTATTTTGTATGAATTTGACATGTTTGAAATTAAGTATTAACATTAATTATATTTGCATTCAATTTTATCTTATTGTTAGAGAGTTTGACATTTGTAATATTATTATTTTGTATCCTAGAATTTCGTACGCCTCGATGAGGCAGAATGTTAATTAATCTTTTTTATAATTGACATACGTACTTGCATTCATGCGAATAAATGAATATGATTATGATTGAAAATACGCTCGCCATAACTGGAAAAAAGAACCGACACTAATTGAAAAAAATAAGACCCTGTACTTTTATGGCACCAATCATTAGAGTCAATAATAAGGATCAAATTTGTAATATATAGAGAAACACCCAGACACGGAACAAATGTCAGTATACCGAATCGAATCGAACTAGCAACCTCCTGCGTCTCAGCCGGTTATTTGCCCACTGCGCCACGGAGGTCATCATAATAAAGGAAACCAACAATATAAGTCTAGAAGTATAATCTGAAAGTAGAGATAAGTTATCCAGATATATTACCGTCCGAAGAGTTCCTGCGAAGCCTCAACGAAGTTACGACTGCGGGCTTCGTCGGTACTAGGTCAATATAGCCGCATTGGCGACAGCTTTACAGTTTGCCAGATTTTAGTTTAAGAACACAAAAACTTGACAAGTGCGAGTCTGACTCACGAACTGAGGGTTCCGTAAAAATTTTCGTTCCGTTTTTATATGTGATATAACTACAAATTAACGGTTAGATTTTCCTTTACCTACTTGTGCTGTGAGACCTTGCTTCATGTCCATGATTCTAGGTCAACGGGAAGTACCCTATAGGTTTTTATTTATTTGTGAGTAAGTGTCAAAATATGACGCATAAATTGAAACATAGACTACATTTTATAAGACAGCGCAGAAAGACGGTAATGTTTATACTGACAAATGACGCGTGCAAAGCCGCGGGCGGGTCAGCTAATATTTAATCAAAAATCATAAATTCGTTCTATTTATTAATTACCTACTATTACACTAAGGGGCAAACCTCTAAGGCCTCAAAAACACAGAATATTATAAAGTACCCAGACTTATTTGAGTTGAGATTCTACCCACTTACGAATCATTACGTTTTTTGCCTGAACACGTGATTTAACTTAAAACGGTGTCCAATTACCGTTAAAATGGACTTTTGTTCGGCTGTCAACCTTTAATATACACCTTTACTTAGAACAAACTTAGAACTTGATCTATTTTAAAAGATATCAATGTGTTAGTACTGAAGTTTGGTCGCACGGAAGACTGAGTAAGCTGAGATGATGGTTATTAGGGCTAGGCAAGCTTTTTTTAACCCTGACGACATAAGAAGAGGGGTCTAAACACCTATGTCTGTGTATCTATCGAGATTCCCAAACGGGCGTACCGATTAAGTCACGGTGTTTTAATAGTAAGCTAGTTTAACTGGTGTGATTCTTAGTTATGTGTGATGAAGATCATGTCAGCCGACCCGAAGATTAAGAGACAAGGGTTTTTAAGATGTACCTACAATAAAGTGTTTTCATTCACTCATTCAAGGGTGCACAGAGCATTCTTCAGCAACCCAGGAGGCTAACTTTCTAAAAAATCCAGTTTTAAAAAAGCTCACGACGATATTATTTCTTTTGATAGACAATCTCGGATCTCTTACTCAGTACACAGACCCGTGAAGCTATCCCACAAGGGGGTAGCAGCACTCACGTGACTGGTTGCAAGCCCATCGCCGCAAATCAGAATACTAAACAGATGGCACATGACATAGTTTTAAAAAACTTATTAAAAACTGTCTTAATCCAAGTGTAAGCGCATGAAACAGATCTCAGGAATAAGCGCTGTCATTTACTAATTTCCATTACAAATCAAAAACTTAATTAAATTATCGTCAACGTATTCCTCTACAAAACGAACAGAAAAATAAACATAAATGTCCAATAAATTTCCTGAAACCGTTCCATAGGGGATTGGGGGTATTCATCACCCGTTGTGTCGCCCATGACATCAGCGTAGACGCTGAAAACTGTAGATATTTTTAGTTTTTCGCTCAACACTAAAACGTTTTGTTATTTTCTTTATTACTGCTTCCAATATGGCAACGGCCGGTATCGGCATAGCTTGGAATATCATGTTTTAAGCAAAGGTTTCAAAGTCTATTCTACCACCGCGACTTCAAAAAAGGAAGTTCTCAATTCTTCGTTATCTTTTATGTAAGTTCTGCGATTCTTTACCACGCCCGATTGCAATAATCTTTTTTTATAAGAAAGGTGATGATGGAATTCATGAGAAAATCATCAAACTCTATAATTTGCAAAGCACGACATGGGCGAATAATTCTTTACCAAATCAACCGATTTCGATGACTATCTGAAGCCGTTATATTATTGTTAGAAAGTTCTCCGTGGAATTGTTATAATGTAATTATTTTCTTAAAAAACTACTCGTAAGTAGGAAAGACATACGGTGTAAGTGAATTCATAGGAAAATTCGATTTTATTCGTGATGCAATTAGTGCTATGCCGTTAAGTTTCTGCTCTTAATAAGCTTTGATCAATTGAACCCGACTTTGTAAGTTAAAGCTGTCTCTTCATTTCATCAAAAACCTACATTGAACTCAATGAGCCCTTTCACCACACTAGTTGTCACCACCAGTAACTGTCTCTTAAGGTTTATCTAACATAGTTATTATTTTAATTAAAGAACCTGGTTAATTATGAAACGAATCTAAACTAGCGCCGAAAATTATTAGCTCTCACTTGCACACTATTGCAAATCAAATCAATATTCATTGCATGAAATACATCTACAGAGATGTCAGTATATTAATTATAGTGTTTCAATATATTCTACCGACTAAGGCGTGCAATGTTTACAAGATGGATTACATTATGTTTTAACTTTTTAAGTCAACAATAGGATTATCAAGAATAAATCAACAAATTATTAATTTAATTATATCAACAATAAAATTAAAACCATATAGTAAAATTTACAAACCAGTCATAATTATAATTTTTTATTAAAGGACGTCTTCCGTGGCGCAGTGGGCGAATAATCGACTGAGACGCAGGAGGTAGTGGGTTCGATTCCCGCCGCGGAACAAATGTTTGCATAATCTACAGATATCTGTTCCGGGTTTTTCTATATAATTCTTTTCTGTATATCATAAGTATGTACATATTTACAAAAAAACATACATAAGTATTCTATCAGTTATCTGGTTCCCACAGTACAAGCTCTGCTTAGTTGGAGCTAGGTAGCGCTGTGTGAAATGTCCAACAATATTTATTTATTTAATTAACCAGGCTATACCAATAGGAAAGCAAAAATCTCTATTTTGGGGGTTGTTAGTACGAACTACGAACCGGTGTGATATCAGTTTCGCTCATTGTGTGGCCTGAGGCGGTTCGATCTACTGGCGGGCAACTTACCAATGGCGGTCTTCAGTTAGGTCAGTAGCTCGGACTTTACAATCAGGCCTTACCAGAGCCTTTGATGTACCTCCTCGTTGTCAAATGAGCTCGCCTCGAGCTTTAACGCGCTGACGTTTCCTTATTTCTGCCCTGCTAATTGTACTTGCGGTAATCGTAATTTATGGGATTTCCACTTTTTTGCAAAAATGACATCTCAAGAGGCTTATATATAAAAAACGACTTTCATGATTTTTTTAATTATATTTTTTTTAAGGATAAACGCAAAACTTGCACAAAAACATTGCTTTTGCTAACAAGATCTGCAGCATTCAGCATGTGCTAGCAGGTTGGACAGTACTTGCTACGTTTACTGTACTTGATTTTTTTCTTATTTTTTAGGTACACAAAAGTTATATACTTGTTGTTTAGGTATCAAAAAATATGTTTCCCGCGTTTATCTCCAACCCGCCATTTTGAAAGTACTGCGTTTGCAATAAGGAGGGCAGATTTGACAACTCGTGCTAAAGGCCCCGAGTACTTATATAGTATATCAATGTACCTATTAGGGACATACACACCGTCCGTAAATTGTCAAGTGACAGACGACAGTTACGGGAATAGATGTAATGCGTGGGCGCAGCCGTCTGCATTCGAAATATAGGCCTTTCATGTCGCTCGTAATAAAGCTGTGACCTTTTCCTTTGATTTAATTTGTAAATCTAGTTTTTTTAAACTTCATAGCATTTATCTAGACTTTTTAATAAAAGTTTTAACATTTTTAGTAACTGAAAGATAGATAAATACATTAAAGATTGTACACCAGGATTTATTAACTAGATTATGCTATGCATAGTGCAATGGGCGAGCGCTCAAAGCGATGGCCAGTAATAAGCTGATCAGCAAATAATGGTTAAATTTATGTATTTTACTAAAGTTGTCGTCTATAGGCAAATATTATTTTTCTATTAAATAGGAATTCATTTATTTACAGAAAGAATACTCAGGTAAAAAAATTACTTATTAAATGTAAATACAAAGGAAACAATTATTATACTTACTAATATTCAGTATATAAGATTTTTGTTGAAAAATTACTTTTTAAAAACAAGCTTTTATAAAATTCATATTCGGAATCGCAAGCAGATTCAAATGAGCCCAAACACTAGTAAGTAGCCTACTATAATCCATTCAGAAGTTCCGTTGTCTAGCATCCGTCTCCATCATTGTCACCGAAGCTATAGGTATATGTATTTCAAATTTCAGCTCAATCGGTTGAGGGGAACGGGTTTAAAATTCAGTTGCAAGATTGCACCCGGACATACATACATACCTACATTGCAAGTCAATAAAAAGATTGTAAAAAGCGAAAGTAACTCTGTCCCTGTCTGTCTGTCTGTCTTTTCACGACTAAACGGCTGGACCGATTTCGATGGGATTCGGTATTAGGCTACTTTTTATCCAACTGTGCAGAGCGAGGATAATGTTTTCTTGACAAAGCACGTGTGCGAAGCCGCGAGTGGGTCAGCTAGTTCCATATCAATTGCCTACAAAATAATGGTTCGTTGTGGTAGTGAATTACGTATTCAGTCAGAATGAGGGCAACACGCGAAATATCCATCGACTCTTCATTTTATTAGCATTTAGACGTGACCGATACAGAGACAAATGACAGAGATGCAAGTGAAATCAATTGAGAAGATTTATGGAGTGGGTATGCTATGCGGGTACACTGATATTATGTCAATAGCTTCAAAGTGATTTTATATTGAAATATCAAAATTCAATTGAGATAATAATTTTATTTTATTCTATTATATATTATGTATACCTACAGTTGGCGGTCTTATCGCTACATAATACCTACGTAGCTACTTATTAATAATACAATAACGATCTGAAGCTATGATATTACGACGAGAAATTTTTTAAAAATCAACGCATCTTATCCCTTAACATACATACGTACAGTACTTATATGGATTCTCGTAAGTCACGAAAATTAATACGTGACGTCATTCAATCTTCATTAGTTTCTATAGAGCGCTGAATTTCTCAATCGTTTCCTCATAGGTCTTCAAAGTACCAAACTAAATAAATTGATTTCACCAACTTGCAATGGGTTTACCTTCATTGACAGATTTACTATTATTGAACCCTACGACAGACCACTGCTGCAGTTTTCTAACTTCTAATACCACTCTAGGGAAAGCCGGAAAGATGTTTAGACGATATTTCAATTTTACGAGCGTTTCCGTGTTGTTCTGACCGGTGACGGTGACATTTAATTTGGGAAAATGAAAGTGGCTGTCAGTTGTCAGATTAGTTTTGAAGTGATGAGTTTTATATGGGTGCTATTTTTACGGAATCCACCGAATAAACTAATAATACGTAGATCAGGAAAATAACTACTAAAATCTTAGTCCATTTGTGTAAGTACTTAAGCATGTTTTGTAATAATTTGATACGATGTTTATTTTTTGTACAGAAATGGGTAGTCTATTTAATTTCGACTTGCTGAGTGTTTGCGCAGTTTATAAAAAAAAAGATTAATGTTGTGTTAATTGTGAACAGTTCAATTTAGTCGATTTATACAGTCATCGATTGTTAAAACAAAAAATCGATACAAATTGTGAATTACTAATATTGATTATTGCTATTACTACCTACATATTAAAATAACTATTTAACAAAAATATAAACGATTTCAGAAAAAGTCGGTATCAGAATTTTGAAGTTAAAAGTGGTTCATGAAACTCTACATCATTTATGCGCGCGCACAAACACGTACACACACTGCGGTGCGTGCAAAATCTTTTATCAACACTTCTAAATTAATTCACCCAGTTAAAAGTTGCTTAAACGTTCTTAAAAAAAATATACCCGTCAAATGTATTTAATTTATAACTTATAACCCTACTTCTATTTTAAAGTCGGTTAAAAAGAACATTTCGTTTACAAGATACTCGTAGCGAGGTGGTCATTTAGCAAATTGACATGCGCTGTAAACACGCCTACGCTCATTGCTCAACAACAGTAATCATACAAATAAGAGCCCGGTGTCGTATTAGCAGTAGAGAAATAGAGCACTTATATTATTTGACTGCCTCCGTGGTGCAGTGGGCGTATAGCCGGCTGAGACGCAGGAGGTAGCGGGTTCGATTCCCGTAGCGGAACAAATGTTTGCATGATTACAGATATTTGTTCCGTGTCTGGGTGTTTTTCTATATATTATAAGTATGTAATTACAAAAAAAAAGTATATAAGTATTCTATCAGTTATCTGGTTCCCATAGTACAAGCTCTGCTTAGTTTGGGGCTAGATAGCGCTGTGTGAAATGTCCAGCAATATTTATTTATTTTTATTTATTTATTATCCCAATTTTAATATATGCAAGCATACACGCTTAGTGAATTAAAAAAAATGTTTTCTTATTTATAACTTTTACACAAATATTTTTTTTTTATAAATTCTAGGCTAGCGTTTGACCACTGACCACGACCTCGCCTGATGATAAGCGATGATGCAGTCTACGATGGTACACGCTTGCCAAGAAGAAACCTATTCACTCGCGACTTGAAGACCCCTAGGTTATAGTTACCAGAAAATACAGACTCAGGCAAGGCATTCCACTCCATGGCGGTGTGCATAATAAATTTAGTGCTAGGGGACTTATTTTTTAGTTAGCCTGGGCGCTTCTGTTGTTTTGTTCCAAGAATTTATGTCGTACAAATCTATGTTCAGTACTTACAAAAGTACCTACAGTTCATTAGTTTTTGTGGCTTTTGAGGAATCCATTTTTTCAGTAAATATCGTATGAAAAGTCTGTATGGTCAAATAAATAAATAGGCATTATATTTTGCCCTCGTTAGTCAGTCATTAGCGAATTCCGGTAGCGAATGTTTTCATTCGCCTCTCGTCCAGGTCATTGAATTGTGTTTTTGTTTATAAATAAACGTCTGTGCTCCTTTCTTTGAAAATACAAACAATACGCTAATTTTGGGCCAGTTACCAAAGTCGTTATTATAAAACAAACAAAGAAAAAGTTATTTTAAGATTTCAGATCAATAACTCGATTCGATTTAGGAATAAAATTTCCCTGTAAAATTTTAATTTACTATATAATACCACAGCGTCTGCGAGCATCTGGCTACGTTCCAAATAGATTTCAATATTCAATTATTTTTTATTGCAGTATACGTTACGGAGATGAAAATTTTAATAATTCAGTTATAATATTATATTACTTTGATTCACTCCCACTGTTTACACTTTCGATTTCGAATTCGTATTGGATAATAAAACACTGTATGTTGCACTAAATAAATAATCGACTAAGTTCAATTGATTCGAATTTCGCATTACTACATCACTAGGATTCTAAAGTTTATTCTTTTTCAAAAAGTTTAAATTTCGAGCGGCAGCGAGCGTGGCTGCCGCGTCGCACCGCGTTGCTCGACTGGCTGTTTCGGCCGTTTGCCAAAGAATCCTCTCCTGAAAAAGATATTTATGTTGATACTACTTTTTTCTATTTACTTACTTTTTATAAAAATTGTCAACGTCTCAGCGTGAGTATGACGCATACGTAATGTTTACGTTTTGAATTAGTTTGAAGTTGCAGTGCACTTGAATTCTAGGAATGTGCCCAAGTGTAAACTGTGAAGTGACTCAAGTGTAGAATTTTTGACAGCTTACAATAAAAAATCTATGCTTGCGACTCGATTCTGTTTTTAGCTAAACGGGCCCACGATATCAACCCAATTATTAACTCAGTGAACTTAACAAAAAAATAAGAAATTAAACCTGGTCTGTTTAGGGTTCCGTAGTCCAACCAGTTTTTTTTATAACGAGTTTGTACCTATTTTTATATTTCCTTTATTGAATTTAGGATTATTTTATTTTACTTAACTTTAATTTGTTACGTTTTAAAGATTATGAATCGTGTTTATACCTATTTAATCTAAATAGCCCGTACTACGTAAGAGTGAGAGCCTCTAACACAAGTATTTCTATACTTAAAAAAAGGTCCATCCTAAATTATGTTTACCGAAATAAAATACCTATTAGTACTAGATTTGTATTTGGATCCATATAATTATTTGATTTTATATGAGAGCTAGTATAGATCACGTAGAAGGAACAAAATAAATGACCTAAAAAGAAAGTTTTACCTACATAATGCCTAGATATTAAATAACTAATACCTAGTTACCTGCTAATAAGGTTTACCTAACCACTTTCTAAGTAAACTATTGTTTATGTAAACATGCGAGTTACGGTACATATTTACCAATTGGCACAACTAATTTTAAATTGGCTGTATCTTATAGCTAATTTCATAACAGAAAATTCGCTACAGGCTACTGTTACTAATGTTATAAGATTTTAGACGAAGCAAGTTTATTAACCTACTCGGTTCTGCTACAGTGGGATAGTGAATGAACATGGTTGGTGAATATTCATTCACTATCATTCATTCTATTTCATTCATATCATTCATTCATTCGAATGATCTATCTAATGGTTTTACTTAAACTGATGAAAAATATGCGATACTTTCGCCAATTATAGATTAATTCAAAAATAAATAATATTGATATCTAAATTATCGCATACATTTTCCAAACAAAAATTCGTTGTAAGATACATTGAGAAGCGCAAATGGCTAACTTCAGGACAACCAAGTTATTCTAACTGTAGAGCACTAATAAAAGTATGTATAAACATAAAAATATAAGAATAAGTATAAAAATTGCCACCTTGCCGTACCAAACGATTTGCTCCAACTTTTCTTGTTAGCACAAGTAAGAAGTGGACCTCCCGGTGTATGTTTTTCCGAACCAGTATAATCTCGGAGTCCTTCAAGTCCAAAGTGAATAGGTTCTTTCTAGGCAAGCGTGCTCCATCTTCGATCACACCATCACTTACCATCAGGTGCGGTAGCGGTCAAGCGCTTGGCTATTATCAATAAAAAAACACGCCAAAATAAAGCCGGATAAAAACAGGTCATGGTTAATTTACTAGAAATTAACCATGACCTGAACATGACATGAAAAAAGTAGAAAAAAATAGCTAATTAAACTGAAACAACTCTCGTCTTAACTAGGTCACGTGAGGTCAAATTACCAGAAAACACTAAATGAGTAATAACCGGGTACTAGAATTATACTGAAAGGTTGGCCGGAAATTAGGGCAGCACTGAGTTTGCAAGCGCCCTACTTATGAACTGACATAGAACTAATATCGCGGAATTGGCATCACTGAGTATTATGGCGAGATTGCCCGTTCTGATTACAAAGTTCTGGTTTGAAATAGATACTAACAAGTCACAGGAAAAGAGAGATTCCGCAAGTAGATTAAAATGAGCCCAAACACCAGTAGCCTACTATAATCCATTCAGAAGTTCCGTTGTCTAGCATCAATCTCCATCATGAGACCATCTCCATGTACCATTTTATTGCATTGTCACCGAAGTTACATATGTATTCCAAATTTTAGCTCAATCGGTTGAGGGGAACGGGTTTAAAATTCAGTTGCAAGATTCCACCCGGACATACATACATACGTTGTTTGACGACCTCCGTGGTGCAGTGGGCGAATAGCCGGCTGAGACGCAGGAGGTAGCGGGTTCGACTCCCGCCGCGGAACAAATGTTTGCATGATATACAGATATTTGTTCCTGGTCTGGTTGTTCCTCTATTTATTATAAGTATGTATTTACAAAAAAAAATGTATTTATGTATTCTATCAGTTATCTGGTACCCATAGTACAAGCTCTGCTTAGTTTGGGGCTAGGTAGCGCTGTGTGAAATGTCCAGCAATGTTTATTTATTATATTTACATTGCAAGTTAATAAAAAGCTTGCAAAATAGGACCACGATTTTTTTTCCCTCAGAATAGGTTATGCCGGGAAAAATCTTAATCTTCTCCTAAGCTTGATCCAAAACTAGAGTCTGGCAAATTAAACTTTGATTGATCATCAGAAATGGCTAAATTGAATTGATCAATTCATATCACTAATGAATTACATCACTAGAGTTCGCAGTTTTTTTTTATTACCGGAAATAGCCCTTCTCTGATTAGCATTCCGCGCACTATTCCATAAGCACATGTTGAACATTTTCTATGGATCCACTATCTTCGCGGTTGCGTAATATTATTATTTGATTAGAAATCCAAATTTGTTGATGGATTATGTCCGAAGCGCAGCTTAAGAGTAGTTAATACTTAGTAGAGTCTGTTTGACGAAATAAATTCCTAGGTCTTGACTTAATGTAAGTATTTATTCTATTTATTTTTATTTTTTATTCGTTTCATAAAAAAGGGCTTAGTCGCGAAGCAACCACATCGCCCTATTGACATCAAATAATAAGAAAACAACATACATAGGATGAATGGTTAGAAATTAATCTGTGTTTATCCAGTCTATCCTCGCCTGGAAGAGATCGGTTTAAGCGATGTAACAATAAAGAATTATCTATCTATCTATTCTATGGATCTAAAATTAACCATATTTTCATCTGACAATAGATAGTTTTTTAAACGGCCACTGGTGTTCTTTAGTAAAACGGACACTTTTAAATCGTAGGCATCGTTGCGCAAGTCACCCTAAAGTTATTTTATTTTCGATGTTGAATTCTTGTTTCAGTACTCAGCATGTGTTAGACAAAAATGTTCGAAAAGGAATAAAGCTAGCACCTTGCTAGCATATATTATATATTGAGCGCAATCAAAAAATGCGTAAACAAGGTCTGAAAAAAAAGCAGTGCGTCTGTATGGCTCTTCGGCCACCAGTGGGCCCCACAGGCTTAGTTACTTATATTTTTAACTTCCTATAAGCGAAGCTAACCCAAACACACTCTTGGTACGCTCTTTGTTTGGCCAGACCCTGATCAAATACTATTGAGTGGGCGAGAGCGGTTTCTATTCCACAGCTTTTTTAGGGTTTTACGCTGAAATAATCAGGTTAGTTATTTATTCTACCCAGATTATTCCTAATTTTTACGTTTTAGAATAAATGTTAAAAGGGCTTCATCAGTTATTTTATTATGTACTTAACTTTTGACGTGTGTTCAATCAAAGTTTATATACATACATCATAGGGAAATACATGGGAGATACTAATTGACTCTGTGCCTTGGAGCTCTTTACACTCTTCAAAGAACATTCTTAGGACGACTTACAAAAATGCCTATGTATGATTTAGTTAGAGAGTTGTCAAATCATACAAATACGTCTTTAAACATGTTTAGTCGCTAAATACGTTTAGAGATCGTTACGCAAGACGGATTAAGTTTAAATAATGCTAATAAACCAAAGAGTTTGAAAAGTAGTACATCCGGTTATTATTATAGCAAATGATGATCCAAGGAATTTGTTTGTGACGATCGTACTTAAAGAGAATACAAACGAATGTTTGATCGTACTAAAAGACTTTGACATGCATCATAACTTGACAGAAGTATAGATACTAAACACACAAGGCAATGTAAGCTACTGCATTACCCCACAGTGCAAACAAGACGAATGCATTCTGTGGTGATGTTGTTGGTTTAGGGGACCCCTCATATTGAATACCAGAGAACCACTCCACAAGACCGGAAGCATCGTGGTTACTTTAATATCCGCTGTACACCGGTACAGTCGAGGACATAAGTCTTCTTAATCGTAGCGTAGCACTCTTAGCAGCGTGGTCGTGGTCGTCATGTCAAAGTTGTGGGGCGCTTAACAATTCTTAGCCGCTCTTCTGGCACATTCGTTTAAGAGAACATCTATGGCAGCCTTTTGATTCGCCCATCTCATGGGTGATCTCTTTTGCCCTCAAACTTCCCATGCACCACCAAGCGTTCAATGGAGAGCTACAGTGCGCCACTTGCACAAAGAAGTTAAGGATGCAAGATTGCCCCGTGGAACACTGCTGATGCAGAGTTCATGAAATATTTTTTTTATACAAATTATAGGCTAGTGTTTGACCACGATCTCGCCTGATGGTTGATGCAGCCTACGATGGTACACGCTTGCCTGGAAGAAACCTATTCACTGTATCGAGTATGAACTGAATGATACGTAATTCTGTCCACGATACCCTAAGCATTCTTCTCCAGCACCACATCTCAAGTCTGTTAAGGCTTCCATTACATTTGAAGTAAAAAAAAACTTAAACCTCAATCCACTTCTCCTGCTGACTGTACGTATTTTCTGTGCCCTAACCAGTTCCAAGCTTGATAGATGTGTAGAGACAGTTTGATGTGTTAAACCATAAAACTGTCTATACACTTTCATAGACAAAGAAAATATTTGTTCCATGGTCAATTTTTACATTTTTTTTTTAGAAAGTAGGTTTGTATGATAGTGGCCAATTTCGCTGTCAGGATTTTTAAGCCATCATCCGTAATAGATTGACTATTTATCGGATACAAGTGGATGTTGACCAACATCTAACTTACCCTATGAAGCACGGGGTAATTCGATCAAATTTTATGATCGAAGGGTAGCTCGACGAGCCCACTGGTGACCTATTATCTCCAAGTGGTAGGTAACCGCGTGGACGAAGCTTAACTGATTCGAACGACGAAAGATTCAATGTTTGTACACCTTAAAACATAACAATTCAATTAGGATAACGTAAATCTATGTTATAAAATTGGCAGTTTTATCGCTGAATAGCGATCTCTGCCAGACAGTCGTTAAAAATACAAAAGCTCTACGTACGTACGTTACGTAGTCTAACATTCTTGTAACAATCCTCGCTTGCCAAATAACCAGTCAGTATTTAATAAAGCCTTTGTTAACTAAGTAATTATAGTTTCACTGTAATGGGTTTTAAACTTTATTATTTGGTACAAGGTAATTTCAAACAACTTGTAATTTCATAGCAGCTAGGTTCAAAATGAAACATAGCATTAGGTAAATGACATTCTCTGGAATCAACTTTCAATCCCTATGAAATCCTATCCAAATCGCATCTTTTACTCCGTATGATGTTGAAACATGACCGCTCACAAACTAACACGTTCACAAAGTTATAGTTGCCTAGAGAGCAATGGCACTGGCAAGATTTGGCACAGGATTGAGATAAGTGGAAAGATGAGGGGGAAGCCTTTGCCCAACAGAAGGACAGCATAGGCTAGCCAAAAAAAGAAAACAATGGACCGTGTCATATATTAGACATATCGCTGTGGAACGTCAACGTGTGCCAACGTCTAAATATGCAGAACCAACCAAAGTCGTGGATATGGGTAAAAGGATCAACCAGGTGGAGAGATGGGCGGAACACCTGGCCGTTCCCTTAACATCTTGCCTGGCCTTGCCAGGGAAGTTGGGATGCACGAAGGAACTGAGTAGTGTGGTCGCAAGTTGGTATGCCACCAGCCAGATGCTCAGACGACATTGGACGAGTTGTGGAAAGGAAATGGATGCGCTTGGTACAGAACCGAAAAGAGTGGGATAACGAGGAGGCTTATATCCAATTACCGAGCAGTGCGTGGATGTGGGAAGCATAGATAGATACTGTATGATAGCACATGAGGTTTTACACTTATTTGCCTCAAGTTGATGGACGCAGGGCACGTTTTTAAGATGCGTGACCTACTAGGCAATACTTTGTTATAGGCGATGGTTACCACATAACAATAGGTGCACCTTAAGCTTGTTTCATCTCCAAGTAGCTTCAACCACATGCGCAAAAAGGGTGGGTAAGATAAGATACATAGTTTATCTTTAAACTCAAGCGAAGCAGGGTGATATGCTTGTTTCGCAACAACTATTGTATTACACCGTGCACGTGCGGTTTAGAACGTTTCTAGTGGAGTAGAACAAAGCAGGGAAATAAAGGCGAGCTCCATAGCACAGACTTATACAGAAAAGAAAGGGTATAAAAGGCAGTGTTGGGTCAAGAGGGTTTAACCATTTGCTTTGATTATTTCAGAGGCTCTTTGTAAAGGTTTTTTATTATTTTTACTATATCATCAGTATTTTGCTTCAATACATAACACCCAACCGCCACACACACGTAGCCCTGACCCGAGTTCTTAGCGTTTCTCGCTTTAAAATAAAGAATAGAATAGAATAGAATAAAAATTTATTTACAACGTTACAGTAAAAAACACACAGGAAAAAAAGAATGAGGTACAAAATATAACTTAAAACTAGACAATCTACAAAAAAATACATATAAGTTGCAAAAGGGACCCTAACTCAGCATAATGCGGGTTGTAATACGAGTATAACAACCCGCGCTGGTCTTCCGTTAGGGTCGAATCTGAGTTGCGGGCTAACAAACCAAGCTAATAAAATTAAAAAATACATTGAAAAGCGTGACATATATAAAATCTATAATAATAAATATGTATCTTGAAATGTAAAATACATTTAATGACTATATCTTCATTTATATACCACTTGTGTCATGTAAGAGGATTTCCTGCATTTTTTGCCAATCAAAAAGATATAATTTAAGTTTTTTTCTAAAGCCATAACTACTCTGCAGGTTCCTGATCGGCGCCGGCGGGGGGATATTGTTCCAACACTTCGATGCTGCGTAGCGGAAACTGCCTTTAAAAGCAGCATATGCCGCTGCGTTGAAAGCTGCATCGAGCGTTGGCGAGGCTCGCAGGACCTCATGCTGGTTACCCCTCTTAGCTTCTCATAGCTTCTCAAGAGAAGTTCTGTAGTCAGTACGGCTGTATCTTTTTAATATACATTTTCTCATTCTTTTATTTTAAAGTTAGTTCCTTGTTTGACTGAAACCTCAAAAATGATATTTACTATAGAGTAGAAATACGAGTACGATCGTACAAATGTTTCTACTCTCTTTAAAATGTTATTTAACTGGATTCTTCTGTAGAGAAAAACTATTCTAGGGGAGTCATGCTACTAGAGCTGACCCCACACAAAATTCCCGTTGTATTTACGAGAGTCGTAAATCTCGGGGGATATTACATTGTGTAAAATGGAAGTAGTAGGTAAATGTTCTGCTCTCGTCTTCATCATCAGCTCATCATAACAGTGTATGGTTTGGTCCTAAACAAGTACCTATGTAACTGCATTCGATTACGACAAACGTAACGTTGTATGGTGTTGGTACCATGTAAGCAAGTAGGTAATTTCCTACACATTGTCTGTCAGTCTGTCTGTGTATCCATGTCATAACATCGCGCTAACAATGGTGGTTTGTCCATGGCATAAATTAATTGTTACATTTGTTACGTCCTTTCTGATTTCCGCCCGATTGTTTTTGATCGAGCGAAGCGAGATCTCTAAATCAACTTGGGTAAATCGGCGTTGTATGTATGTATATATGTTTGTTTGACCGAGGATAACTTTCGAAGCGTTTATCCGATCATCGTGAAGTTGGTACACAGGTAGGTTATGATGACACAATTTTGGTGTGATAAAATGTTGGGGGGTTGTTGATATATTGTGGTTCAAGAGGGGTTTAAAAAAATGAGACTATTAGGTCAAGTAGGACGGCAAATGAAAGGTAAAGGTAAAGTACTTATAGTTTTTGAGTAATTAGCCATAATAAAAACTGAACTTTGACAAAATTCACAGGGTACACCAGTGACCCCACAGTGCTATTATTTAGTATGCGTATAGCTTAAGTGACATGAATATAGGCAAAAGTCTTAAATCCAGAATAACTGCAATTTGTACCCCAAAAAAGAGTAACCAATTAACATGAACTGCCGTTACCTGTAATTTGAATGAAACTGTAGGCCAGGTTAGCTGGTTATTTATTTTGAGGCACTATTTTGATAGTCAAAGATTACAAATAATTTTTTTTTGTTTTAATCGGTGACTCGCGTGATTCTCAGTTCGGGGCGAACCACTAGTTTTATTTTAACAGCAAAAACATTTGCACTAAATACGTTCAAAAACACTAAATTCTTACATTATTATAAATAATAAATAATGACTGTGCGAGACGAGACGTTATTCGGAGCGGATCGCACTCACCCTGATGAAGGTTCACGAATTGAACCGAAACATTGTCGGTCGAAACACCGATAAGACGGTACGTGATAAATCCCGTATTTATAATAATGATTGAAATAAATCACGAAAGTTTTCGGAACTAAATTCTTTTTTTAAGGATAAGGAGTATGTTAACATATTTTCAAGCAATTACTTACTAAAGAAGTAGCACCTTTCACAATTTATGCAACGTACCTACTGTCATTCTTTTTTCTCGACGAAGTAAGCAGCATTTGCCCTTGACATGCGTGTATTTTGCTAACACATCTCAATTGATTTACATACTTATTAATGTTTTGCTTCCAATTCATCTAACATGTCATTTAAGTTCTGATAAACCTAAATTTAGATTAGTTTGTACAAACTAATCTAAGTTTGTACCTTGCGAGTAGGGTAGACTTTTGGTGTAGCACGCCACGTGCGTCGATACCCTTGCGCCATCTCATCTGTCAACAGCAGTTAGGACCGGTGCGGCGGCAAATCAGACGAGATCTCAAGCTGCGCAAATATGGAAGTCTTGATACGTATTTGAGCCATTTGAAGTCGGGACCCTAGATCCATGGGTCTTGGGGACACTACCGCCGGTAGTGATCTGGATCAGTAGAGCTATCTATAGATTGTTTGATTTTTTATTTGATTATTTAAAGAGATAATTATGTAGATAATTGATTCTGTTAAATGTTTAGTTAGTGCCAACAGAGTTGCCCCATCATCCACTTAACGAATAATAGAGGGACACTAATAGCTTATCTAAACATATCATCATCATCATCGTCAGCCCTTTTTATCCCACTGCTGGGCATAGGCCTCTCCTCGTTGTCGCCATTCGCCTCTCTCCTGCGCTGTTCTAACCCACATACGACCTGGGATTTTTATAATGTCGTCGACCCATCTTGCCGGTGGACGACCTGCATTCCTGGTTCCATCTCGGGGCCACCACTCAGTCAGCACCCTGCTCCACCTGTCATCACCGCGCCTGGCCACATGTCCTGCCCAACTCCATTTGAGTCCCAAACATATGATTAATATTATTTTGTGGTCACTTTATCCTTGGCAAGGGTGTCCTGCAGATAGCTCGAAAGCATTTTTTTTCTATTTTAACTTAGTTGTTAGTTATATGTTCAAGTTGAGAATGTCGCCAAACAACAATGTTTGTTTGCTCTACCATGCGTTTTCCGTATAAACTTGGCAGGCATTTTTATCACACCATAAAAGATATCAACCCTAGGTTGCCATAAAAAGTAAATGATAAACGGTGGTACATGGCCACATAAATATTGTTTTGGCAAAGTATTTCATACTTGAAAGCAATCTTTGACACAATTACACAGCGTTCTGGCTCATAAAGGCATAGCGTCTATCCCACTAAGCCGATCTGGAGGTTAGTAATTATTTACTTATAACCTGGTTTAACTAGTGGTTCGCCCCGAACTGAGATCTCGCGAATCTCCCAAAATAAATATTATTCTTAGGGCGACTTGCACAACGATGCCTAATCGTATTTAGTGGCTAAATATGATTTAAGGAGTTGTCAAATCATACAAATACTTCAAATTTAAATATGTTTAGTCGCTAAATACGTTATAATACGTTGATTTGGAGATCTTGCTTCGCTCGATCAATAAAGAAACGAATATAAAATGGCACCGAAAATCATTACTTCTTTAGCCTCTTACTTGCAAACTATTACATGCATTTGTGTGCAAGTGAGAAATAATGATTTTCGGCGATATTTTAGATTCCTTTCTTTAATAAACCAGGTTATACTTACGTACCTACATAAGTAGATTACTACCTCTATACTCTTCATAGATGGTCGTCAACTTGTTGTTGACTGATCTCTCTCTGGTCTTTTCTTAATCGTTCCTTCCATAACCCCTTTATGTATTTATTCAATTCAAATTATTCTGCGCAAACATGGTCACTGACCGAGCTGCAGCAGTCCAAGCTCAAGATTTGCCAAAGGGCAATGGAACGCAACGTCCTAGGATTCCGAAGAACCGATCGGGTGAGAAATACCACGCTTCGTTCATTAACTGGCACGATGTGGGAGACAAAACCGCGAAGCTCAAGTGGAATTCATCCGGGCACGTAAGTCGAACGCTTCCGGAGAAATGGGCCAACATATAACACCTTGGGTACCGGAGGATGGACAGCGAAGTCGGGGCCGGCCGCGAAAGCGTTGGCGCGACGACATCAATGGATTCGAGAAGGAATGGTGGGAATCTGCTAAGGATCGCGATAGGTGGAAGGAGTTGGGGGAGGCCTTTGCCCAGCAGTTACAAAAGGTTGTCACACATCCAAAGGTTGTCTGGAAGAAATCGCTTCTAAGCGATATTCACTGTGAATTTTTAGTTTTATGTTTGTTTCTTGTGTGGTGTATAATTTAGTATTTTCATTCATTCATTCATTCATAATTAACTAACCTGTTTAAATTATGGTTCATAACCATGTTTTCTTTGGCACTATCTGGGCTGTAACCTGAAACAAATGAATCACACATTAATGAAAACCCATAAATATAATTATTTTTAATAAGCTACGTACTAGCTGACCCGCCCGCCTTCGCACGGATTCCGAAATAAAATATAGCCTAATATGTTCTTGACTAGTCTGGAGTTCATACAAAAATCCTATAAAATAAAACAACTTTCAGTTATTCTTGAATTTGCAAATTTTTGGGTAACTTTTCCTTTTTTTCCTTAAAACCTTATTCAGACCTTATTCGGACAAAAATATAAAAATACCAAACCTGTCCAGCCGTTCCCAAGTGATGGGCTTACCAACGAACACCATTATATTTTTATTTATAAGCTATAGAGAGTGACCCCTCTATAAATAAATATATATATTTTATTTTATTTCGAACAAAATCCACAGCTTTAAGTCTTAGGCACTTAGGCATACAGGTGTACCTTACGATAAAACTACAGCCAATACAGAATTTACATTTTATAATTCAAATACTTACAGCTTAACGACGTAAATCACTTATCGCACTAAATATGACCATGATTTTAACAATAAATTTATATTATTTAGAAAATATTCGTGATTTATTTCAATCATTATTATAAATACGGGATTTATCACGTACCGTCTTATCGGTGTTTCGACCGACAGTGTTTCGGTTCAATTCGTGAACCTTCATCAGAGTGAGAAACACCGATAACACGGTACGTGATAAATCCCGTATTTATAATAATGAATAAATATATATACATTATTTATGGAAGTATGTGTACCTTCTATATATAGACCCTCTACTATAAACCCTCTCTACTAACCACACAGTCGACTGAGGCACGACACTGCTCGTAATCCAGATAAAAGCAACAATCTTTTAACGATAAGACCGCCAATTGTACCGTTATTTATTGTATACTAGCTATTGCACGCGACTTCGTACGCGTTACACTACTAAATGTGTAGGGAACCTAGAAATAAAGGTAAACTCGCTGTTGCATCTTGACTTGACACTTCTTTTTTATCCCATGGGACCTGATTTATGGGATAAAAAGTAGCCTATGTGTTAATCCAGGTTCTAATCTACGAATATACTAAATTTCATCGAAATCTGTTTAGCCGTTACGACGTGATTGAGTTACAAACAAACAAATAAATAAATAAACAAACATCCAAACTTTCGCATTTATAATATTAGTGTCATTTACTTTGTTACTATATTTTTATTGGGTGTGCAATAAAGGGTATATCAATCATCTGTGTTTCTTTTAATACAATGATAATTTAGTTCATAAACATACTAACACCCATGATGGACTTTCTCAGACTCAGACAGAACGCAGACCCGTAGGGATATTCAACAAAAGGGTAGTCAGAGACAAGTCTAAACATAATGTTTGATACGTGCCCACTTTTAAAAGATAGCTCATGTGACAGTTTGCCAACACATCGCTACTTATAAAAATACCAACCCGATGGCACATGTCTTCGGCTGTAGGACATGCCGATTTCCTCGCGATGTTTTTATTCAACGTTTGGAGCATGTGTTCAATGCGCACATACATTTGTCGAGTAGACAAATCCATTAGTGCACGCCTGGATGCGAATCCCACGGCTCTCCAATACAATAATAAAGATAAAAATCCACCATTTCATACATTGCAGCGTCCTGTAACAATGCTGTTTGTTTGTTTGGACAGGTGGATTATCAATGGAGAGGTAGTATAGTAATCTACTTAGATATTTTTTTATAATATACATTTAATAACAGAAATAAATAATCATTATGTATTATAAATACAGAATTTATCACGTACCGTTTTATCGGTGTTTTGGACAATTCGGTCGGTTATTGGTTGTGTGAGCGGATCGCACTCACCCTGATGAAGGTTCAGGAATTGAACAGAAATTTGTCGGTCGAAACACCGATAAAACGGTACGTGATAAATCCCTATTTATTTATAACTAGTGGTTCGCCCCGAACTGAGATCTCGCGAATCTCCCAAAATAAATATTACTCTTAGGGCGACTTGCACAACGATGCCTAAACGTATTTAGTGGCTAAATATGATTTAAGGAGTTGTCAAATCATACAAATACTTCAAATTTAAACATGTTTAGTCGCTACATACGTTTAGTGCATGCCGGCTTTAATCTTTGACTAATAATTTGGTGCCACGAAATACATAACCAACCTACTTGACCTACAGTTTCATTCAAATTAGATGTAACGGCGGTTCTTGTTAGTTGGTTATATTTTTTTTGGGTACAAATGGCAGTTATTCTGGATTTCAGACTTTTGCCTATATTTTTGTCACTAAAGCTACACGAATACCAAATTTCAGCAGTGTGGGGTCACTGGTGTACCCTGTGAATTTTGTCGAAGTTTTTTTTTATTATGACTAATAACTCAAAAACTACAAAAATTAAACTAAAAATAAAAACGGTGTTCAAATGTACTAATGAAGACCTTTCATTTGACGTCCCACTTGACCTAATAGTCTCATTTTCATTTTTTTACCCCTCTTGAACCCCAATATCTCAACAACCCCCCAATATTTTTATCTCATTGAGTCACACCAAGTGTGCCATCACTACCTACCTACCCATATACTAAATTTTATGATGATCGGATAAACGCTACGAAAGTTATCCTAGGACAAACAAACATACATACATACATACAACGCCGATTTGCCCAAGTCAACTTAGAGATCTCGCTTCGCTCGATGAATAGTGATTGAAATAAATCACGAAAGTTTTCGTAGTAAAACAGAAATAATATGTATAAATCCAAGATGACTTTCAAAAATACAAAAGAAACAGTTGAATCATCTAAAGACCGTTGCAAACGATGTATATATATCTCAACTGCTCCAGATCACTACCAGGCGAAAGTGTCCCCAAGACACTAGCTACATTGCCCCGCTGAATTGCAATGCTTATGCGTTGACCCAGATAAGCGCCAGCTCTCGGATCACTAGCTATAACCTAAGCAGAGCTTGTACTATGGGAACTGGTTCCCATAGTACAAGCTCTAACTGTAATAACTGATAGAATTTGAAGAAACTTATATTCTTTTTTTTGGTAAATACATACTTATAATATATAGAAAAACAACCAGACCCGGAACAAATATCTGTAGATCATGCAAACATTAGTTCCTTGGCGGGAATCGAACCCACTACCTCCTGCGTCTCAGCTGGCTATTCGCCCACTGCGCCACGGAGGTCATTGACAGTGGTCTAAATTAATAAGCTCTGTTGATACTTCTATAAGGTACTAGGTTATAGTGTTCGTAGGTAAATAATGTAGGAACTTTATTTCCCAAAAACCTTTTCCCCAGGATTTTAAGTAGTACTTACCACAGGATGTCATAATATACAGGTACGAGCGTTTTTATGGCTCTATATGCGGATAACCGCAGGCAGGATACTAAAAACGTATTTTTATTGTTGTGTAAAAATGACATCCTAATTCACCTTATTTTCAAGCAGGAAACGTGAGGAGATAAAATTAATTTTGCTATACTGAATACAACTATACAATTAGCACAATATTGGACGCTCTGGAAATCTATGGGGAAGCCTATGTACAACAATGAACGTCCTACGGCTGATAAGATGATAATGATGTTAAAGGTAAATGAATTAAAGAATGAAAAACACTAATTTGACACAACATACAAAAATAAACATGGTAACAGGGGCCCTTTCTGCTAATTTGTCATTGAAAAAAGATTGTGTTAGAAGAATACCAAAAGGTATCCGCGTACAATTAGTAGCCATTTTGCGACGATACCATTGTCATAGTGGTTTTGTAGAATTGGGCCCCACATGGTGGGATACCATGACTTCTATAAGGTATAATTTTATTTTAATTTATACCGAATTCTGGACAGAAGTGACGCTTAATAATAATTTATACCACTAAGACAAACAAGCATACGGCCCACCGGTGAGCGGTTACAAAGAAACATCGAAATGGCCCGCTCGCAAATCAACTTGGGCAAATCGGCGTTGCATGTATGTATGTTTGTTTGTCCGAGGATAACTTTCGAAGCGTATCGTGTGGTATATAGGTAGGTAGTGATGGCACAATATTGGTGTGACTAAATGAGCTAAAAATGTGAGGGGGTGGTTGAGATATTGGAGTTCAGGAGGGGTAAAAACAAAACAAAATGGAACTATCCGGTCAAAAGGCACGTCTAATAAAAGGTCTTTGTGAGTACATTTCGACCCCGTTTTCATTTTTAGTTTAAACTATGTAGTTTTTAAATTATTAGCCGTAATAAAAACTGAACTTTGACAAAACTCAAGGGTACACCTGTGACCCACAGTGCTGAAATTTGGTATGCGTGTAGCTTTAGTGAAACAAATAATAGGAAAAAGTCTGAAATTCAGAATAAATGCAATTTCTATCCCAAAAAAGTAAAACCAATTAACATGAACTTCCGTTACCTGTAATTAAAATGAAACTGTAGGTCAAGTAAGTTGGTTGTGCAGTACGCATTTTGTGGCATTATTTTATTAGTCAAAGATTAAGGCCTGCTTGCACAACGATCTCTAAACGCATTTAGCGACTAAACATGTTTAAATTTTACGTATTTGTATGATTTGACAACTCCTTAAATCATATTTAGCCACTAAATACGTTTAGGCATCGTTGCGCGAGTCGCTGTAAGAATTTTTTTTTTGAGTTATGGGAGACTCACGAGATTTTAGTTCGGGGAGAAACACTGTTTATACATTTTGAGATTTCATAAAGAATAATGCATGCAGCCTGTCATCTTTTATTAAAAAAGCTCTGAGTTTTACCATTTTTACGTGTAACCTAAGTATTGTCAGTGTATGCTATGTTGATGACTCCTATTAATAAATTAAAACAAAGGTTATACATGTTGTCTGGAAGAGATCGCTTTTAGCGATAGAACCACTACTTGTATTACCGCGTGTCTAGTTATTTGTTTTAATATTGTTTATTAATTTAAGTGTGATAAAGCGTTATCTGTTAGCTAAAGCATTTTTTATCAATATAAAAAATATAGCCTATAGCACTCAGTGACAGGGAAAGTGTAGCTTTATATTGTTAAGACTATAAACCAACTTACAAGACATTATTTTATGATAGATGACAGATGGGCCAATTTCATTGCGGTTTTTTATTATGAAAGTTAGTTTTTTTGAGATGGTTCTTAGATAAGTTTCATTAATTCACATAGATCCTGTCCATCCAAATGTTGATAAGATCGCTTTTAGCGATAACGTCGCCCATTATACCTTATCGCGAGATAACAGAAGTACCTTTGTTATCTGCACTAATACTTTATAAAGTTTGCTACCGTAATATAAATTCGTCTTGTCATTCGTCTCCTCTCGTCACTCGTGCGGATTTGTAAACACAATCTATGAGAGCATCTTTCAAAGCAGTAATGCAATCTACTAAGCTTAAAATAACTACATATAGAACAGAAGTCTCAAAATTTCCGTTTGAAACGTAGGCAACAAAACATCGAATGTGTGCATGAATGCCATATTTTACATTCGACTCTCAGACAAGCACACGAGTAATATAGCAAACGGATGCACATTTTTACCGCACAATCCTTCATATTTTTTTGTGTTTCTTACTCACTACCACCAGACTTATAAAACTCACAACACAGCGCGTTTTGAGCCATTATGGCTCCAATTTAAAGGCCGACCGTTCGCTCATGTTCTATCTTTCTGTGTAGTTATTCTACGCTACTAAGTTTGTTGTGTTAGCGTAGTATCGTTTCAAAAGTTTGAGTGATCTGTATTAAGCACCCCGTGATAAACAATCATTATATAAAGTGCTTGATGAATTACTTCCGGCGCATAATAAATCATTGCAGTAGCTAATAGGTATATTAAGCAGTAGGTACCACAGCAGGCCAAGGCTCACCCACCACGAATGTGGTTAAAAAAATTTATAAAACTGGACATAAAAACACAAAAACCAAAGGCACAAGATAAACAGAAGAGACGTAAGGCGAGGACGAGGCGGAGACGTGGTGCCCCTTGATCTGGCCTGCAACTGAGATACGTTTGATTTGCTTCAATTTTCCTTGTTAGTAGCACAAGTAAGTTGTATCTAACGTGCGTGACCTACGAGGCAATACTTTGTTATGAGCGATGGTTACCACTTAACATCAGATGGACCATAACCTTGCTCCATCTCCAAGGTGTAAAAAATTTTTTAAAGTGAACTCTCTTCGGGCGTGTTTTCCATGTTTTTCCGGACCAGTATAATCTCGAAGTCTTCAAGTCCAGAGTGAACAGGTTCTTTCTAGACAAACGTGCTCTATCTTAGATCAAACTTACCATTAGGTGAGGTAGTGGTCAAACGCTAGGCTAACACCAATAAAAAAAAATGTGTTCTAAATACGAAAAAATATAAATGTACTCTTTTACGAACGACAATATCGTAATGTTATTTATCTATAATTATAGTGCGTTAAGAGTTAAAGACATGGTATTCTACCATCTCAGTTTTTCCCTGTCATGTATTCTTAGCTTTATAAAATAATAGTATTTTTAAAGATGGTTTATGGAGTAGCAAAACACGTGTCGAATACTAACATGAGTTTTTGTGTAAATAAAGCTCTTTGTTCAGAACATTACTAGATACACTAAGGCCGACTTACCCAACGATATGTAAACGTATTTAGCGACTAAACATTATTTTATTATTAGCCTATGTATTATTTTGTTAGTGCAATAAAGAATTTTCTGATCTAAACACGTTTAAATTTATATTAATAAAAATCTCGTAAGTATTTGTATGATTTGATAACTCTCTAAATCATATTTAGCCACTAAATACGTATAGGCATCGTTGCACAACCCTGCGCAAGTCACTCTAAATATGCTTAGATACGTCTAATAAGTGAAATGCCGTAAAAGGAAGCCCAATAAGAGCTAATTACAGGGAAATGTAAAACGTAACAGTCCCACCTGAAAGAGTTCGTTGAACCACTGTTAGGAGCTCACAGCCGCAGACTAAACATACAGAAACACTGCTTACAATGTTAGGGTTGACTCGCACTAGTTTTTATCCCCGAAAAAATACCACTGTGAGTTATCACAGCAGCACAAGTCAGCGCAACACATAAAAACACTGTTTATGAATCTTAGGATCGTTCCACCGACGGATTAGTCCTTTCTGCCCCGGTGGCCCGGCTTAGGCAGTTCTTTGATCCTCTTACTTACACTTAATTTAAATAAAACCAAATATATTACTTTCTCTATTTACAATAACAAACAACCGAGTCCAGATTTTACTATAAAAGCTCATACTTGTATAAGTACTGATGAAAATAGCTGTGAATGTTACAATCTTTCTACTACGGACAGCCTCAAGTACCTCGGTGTAATGATTGATAAAAACCTAAATTGGAAAATCCATATTGATACACTAAAGTCGCGCATCCGCAAACTCATACCTCTCTTTAAGAGGGTAAGACATCTAAGAGATGATAAGACAAATAAAGTCGTTTATCTAACGTTATGCCAATCTTTAATCACCTATGGTATTCCGGCTTGGGGAGGTGCTAGAAAAACGACTCTTATTACACTAGAACGTACTCAGCGCTGTATCTTAAAAGTACTAAATTTTAAACCATTTAAGTACCCCACAACAAATCTTTACAATGAATCTTTGGCCCTTACTGTACGTCAGCTGTATATCAAAACTATTGTCTTAAGACAACATGCTAATCAAATCCGCTCTGATACATCTAATAAAAGAAGGTGTCATCAAATATTTCAAGTGCCTGCATGCAAAACTACTTTTGCACAGGGCTTTGCCTACTTCCTTGCCCCACTTTTATATAATCGCATTAACAAAGAGATTTTTCTAAATGATAAAACTAAATACCTTTGTGGAAAGAAACTAGAAGAGTTCCTGCGTAACTTTGACTATGAAAGAACTGAAAACTATCTACAAATAATAAAATAAAAACTAATCACTTATATATAAAAATAATATTTATATGTGTAAAATATATATATAAATATATTTATTATCATCGTAAAATTTAATATACTTAGATTTATGTATTCATAATTTTATTTTATTTTACATAGCATGATGATTACTGATTTTTAATCATTATTTATTTTGTCTTTTTACTACATTTCATAAAATATGTCTTACTGTTTTGTCTGCTAAATAAGGTATACTGTGAAACTACACTTGAGAGCAATAAAATCGCACATCCGCACATTTTTACAGAGCAGTGGAGTGCAGTCCTGTTCTCTGATGAGTGCAGGATGTGCTTGCATGGCAACGACGGACGGGGGAAGGTGTATAGAAGATCGGGAGAGCGATTTGCCCAATGCTGCATAACAGAACGTGTCGCCTATGGCGGTGGATCAATCATGTTTTGGGGAGGCATGTCTATGGAAGCAAAAACCGAGCTTGCCTTCATCACCGGACCGAATACTGGTCGCCAATCAAGAGGATTGACTTCCATACGATACATTGAGGAAGTACTCGAGAGCCACGTCGTACCTTTTGCTGGGTTTATCGGCGAAAACTTTCTGTTTATGCAAGATAATGCAAGACCGCATACTGCTGGCATAGTGATCGAGTACCTTCAAGAGGTGGATGTGACCGTTATGGAGTGGCCAGCTCGAAGCCCAGACCTCAATCCCATCGAACATCTATGGGACGAGCTGAAAAGAAGAGTTCGAGGCCGAGATGCTCCTCCATCGACTCTACAGGAGCTGCAACAGGCGATCGCAGAGGAATGGGAGGCTATTCCTCAAGACTTTATCAAAAGTCTAGTAACATCAATGAAAACACGGATGGAGTCAGTGATTCAGGCTAGGGGAGGGAATACTCGGTATTAATAACAAACTTTAAATTAATTTTATCTTTTAATTTCATAACTTTGACACCAATACTTGAATAAAGAATTTTTTACTAAACATGCATTTTTGTTATTGATCCACAAAAGCATTTTTAATTAATGATTGAAAGACAAATCAGATACCACTGGATAGGTATTAAAATAGACTATGAATCTGCATTACAGAAACATAATATTTTTTGTTTTTTTTTTAGTTATGTCAAAAAATCATGATGTGCGATTTTTTTGCTCTCAAGTTTAGTTTACGTCCAATTGCAGATGGTTGAGTCATATTGAACTCGTTCGGCTCTATTGGTCGGACCGCAATCTCGTTAGCAATCTGAACCTTATTTGTATGGGACGAGGATCTTACCTTGCCGTAACACAGTTTACAACTAGCGCGGGAGGTAATGGTGTTCGTGCGTAATGCAAATCTACCCTCAACAAATCGTATGTTTATTTATGCAATAACTTAGCACTTACGTACAACTGTTTTTTAAGTTCTGGCAAAATAAATTATTCTTATATTCTTATTCTTATATTCTTATATCCTATATAATACTAGATTTTGCCCAGCGCGGCTTCGCACGCGTGGTTTGTCAATTAAAAGTGTGTTAATCCAGGTTATAATCTACGTACATACCAAATTTTATCAAAATCGGTTCAGCCGTTACTACGTGATTGAGTAACAAATAAGCAAATAAATAAACAAACATCTAAACTTCCGCATTCATAATATTAGTGTGACTATAGCACTACTAGTAATTATATCACCGGTGCAGTTGCTACTTCTTTTCTCAACATACCCGGCACCGATGACACATCCCGGTGAACAAATCGTATCGGTGAATAATTTCGGATTTATGCCGCCGTCCTTATTTGTTCACATAGATCTTGTCCATCCAAAGGTTGCCTGGAAGAGATCGCTTTTAGCGATAAGGCCGCCCATTGTACCTATTATTTAAGAGTGTATTTTCTTGTATATGTTTGTATTTAATGGTGTGCAATAAAGGAATTATCTAGTCTAAATCGTCGGGGCCGATGGCACTTATTTTTCCATCCGCCCTGGTACCGCGGCCGGGCCACCGGGCTAAATAATAAATAGGCACTAAACAAAAAAAAAGGGTAAACATCGTCGTGATAGGCTCAGAACGCGAGACGACCTAGATACATTCGACCCAGATTGGCCAAAATTGGCTATGGACCACAAAGGATACAGAGAAGTATAACGTATATATACAGTGTGTCCCTGGATAAAGTGCAACCCCGAAAGGGGGTGAAACTAGATCAAAAATTATCGACAAAAAAATAGAAAAAAAAATTAAAAAAAAATTCGTATATACTTTATTGATGTATTAAAATTTTTATTACTCACTAATTACTCTATTTAATAAAAAAATTATTTCTTCCAAAGTAGTAGGTCTATTTTGTTAAAATAAAAACCATAATCATGTCAGATATGTGACGATGACGATAAAATAACAAATAACTCACAAACGAGTGGCTATCGTGACTTAAAGTTTAATTTTTGTATTAAAATTACATTTTTTAGGCTGTTTTTTTCCAATAAACTCCAAAAATCTTAAAATTAAGCCTATAATACTAGAAATTTTTATTATTATTTTTATTATAGATTATGGCCCAGCGACCATAATACAATATAAGTTAAAAAAGGGTATCTACCTGAGTGGTGACGTAATCAGTGGTCAACTTTAAATGCTCCTAGCCAGCACATTTTTTATGTTAGAACGTAGGTTTTTATTTTATTTAAAAGCTATTATGATAGACAATAATAAAAAGTCATAAAAATATGTAGTATTATAGGCTTAATTTTAAGATTTTTGGAGATTATTGGAAAAAAACAGCATAAAAAATGTAATTTTAATACAAAAATTAAACTTTAAGTCACGATAGCCACTTGTTTGTGAGTTATTTGTTATTTTATCGTCATCGTCACATATCTGACATGATTATGGTTTTTATTTTAACAAAATAGACCTACTACTTTGGAAGAAATCATTTTTTTATTAAATAGAGTCATTAGTGAGCAATAAAAATTTTAATTCATCAATAAAGTATATACTAAATTTTTTTAATTTTTTTTTTCTATTTTTTTGTCGATAATTTTTGATCTAGTTTCACCCCCTTTCGGGGGTTGCACTTTATCCAGGGACACACTGTATAACGTAATGTACCTTTTCACACCACCTGCTCGACAATGTCAAATTATATGTCATGTAAACTTCACCGAAAGCAGGTTATTAATCCCTACGGCTGAGTCGGGAGTTAAGTTGTACTGAATTTAAGTTGTGATTTGAATTTGGAACCTCATCAGAATCTGTATTAAAATTTGAACCAAAGAGACAACAAGAACTTATTCGTAAATAGAACTAACTTTGCACAGAAAGCACCAACCTAGATTTGGTTTTTACTATCTCGCAGAAAATGTGAAAAGTTAAAAATGTTAAAATATTCTCCTCGTGGATAAAGCTGTCTGCATCTTGGGCGTGCTTATATCCCTCTCTGCACTCAGGATTCTAGTAACTCCCTCGCTCCTCTCGTGAGTTATCTCTAGAATCCTTCGTTACGTTCGGGATAGCGCCCGTGACGCAAGACACTGCTTTATTCCTCGTTTAATAATCTACTATTATAAATAATTCTGAATAACAAAGGAACACAATATTCACCTAAAGGTCGCTATAGACCCCCAGGCCAGAGTAGCAACACAAACGTACTCTAGATATACTTTTTAGTGGCAACCCTATATAATCTTAAACAAATAAAACTCAGACCTTAACTGCCTCGCAATAAGGACCAGAATTAAAATTCTAACCAGTTCGACTGTATAATCCAACAAACATTTCTCATTGAGTAACTGTGTACTTAGTTACTTTACTACTTATTTAGTAACTTGCGTGTATAGTCCGTACACGCTAACTTTACATAACGATAAGAAATGTATATTTAAAAAATTGTTTGGAAATAACTTCCGGCGTTGTCAGTGGCCAACGTAACTGAGTTACTGAGGTATCACAGGAAATCAGCGTGGAGTGACGACCGATTTAGTTGTCTAAATTTATTGAAAAATGTTTATTGTTTGAATGTACGCCATAAATAATTGTTTTTCAGTAGTTTTTGATTAGTAATTACTATTATGTATTTTGTATGTATAAATGTTAGATTTCAGGAAATCAAAGAGTCCTTCTCCTTCTAATATACCTACTAATACTATAAACGCGAAAGTTTGTATGGATGTATGTGTGAATGTTTGTTACTCTTTCACGCAAAAACTACTGAATGGATTTTAATGAAATTTGGTACGTATGTAGATTATAACCTGGATTAACACATATGCTACTTTTTATTAACAAAACACGTGCGAAGCCGCGGGCGAATACTAGTTATTTATATTTGAAGTTACCTGCTTTCTATCATTGAGTTCGCCTGTGTACAGGTTGATGTATTTTGTGCAATAACCAATTTGCATTCATTCATTTATTTATTATTTGGTGCCCGTACTGTCACACTGTAGGGCCCTGCAGTCAGGGCCGCGCCACCCCTGTGTGCGAAGTGTGTGGTGCACACAGGCGCCAAGACAATGAGTGCGCCGCCACTGAAATTTTTTATGTTACACTTACACAACAACATATTCTTTGTAGTGGAGTATCGATAAATAAGTAGGTACAATAGGCGCAACATATGCCTTGTAAATAGCAAAACATATACTTAATGCAGTTATTGTACAAGTCTCCCAAGATAATCATATTTACGTTTGTGGCTTCATTTTACGCTTTGGGTTTTAGTTTACATTAATTACTCAGAGCTCAGCGAATTAAAAGAACCGCCGCTGCACCGTGAGTTTTTTTAAGTGTGTTTATGAACGCAAACCGATGCGATGCGTGCGACACAAGCGCGGTGGGGTCGCGGGGATTTCCCGATTTTAACGAACGAGAGAGCCAAAACAATTGAACAATCATTTAGTTGAAAGTGTGTGCAAGGTGCGCGTGCGCATTTATTTATAATAAAAAATTAAATAATAATGTGGTGAAAATTCTTGAATTCATACATCATTCATCACCACAGCATCGGCGGACGTTTTACCTATTCAGTAAGTTTGTTAAACTGAAGAACATTTTTCTTTCGGTCAAAATTAACAAATAATATAAAAAAATACATTGAAACATGAAGATTCGTAAAAATAAGAGGCACTTCATGAGGTCGGCGCGGCCCTGCCTGCAGTGGCCTGTGCGGGCTGTGGAAAGAAGGCACGGAGGCCTTTGCCTACCTTCATTATATCCACTCTTTTCTGTTGTGCGCGTGTGTGGTCCAGTTTTTCATATACGAGTACAGTTCATATTTCCATCGGCGTCGTCGCCAGCCACGTGCTCGTTTTTGTCTTTTTGGATCCACGGGCGGATTTCGCCCATAACTTATACGACATGCGGCAGACGTGGCCCGCCCAGTCACACTTGGTGCGCAACATCCACGATTTGTGTTTTTGAGCGCAGTTTACTACTCTTCTCCTCTCGCTTTGCTTACTTCTCCTGTAGAAAATATCTTCAATGAAATCTTTTAAATAACTTTAAAAAGCTCGTTAATACACACATGTTTTACGTTCTGCAGACTTAGCGTATCTAGACTTTTCCTCGTGTGTATTGTGGTGATTTTGTTTTCCCTTGTACAGTATGTTAAGTAGCGTTCAGTGAAGAATGTCTTGCTTTGACGTTTGCAAGAGGTTTTAACCTAGATAGATAGGTTTAAAGAGCCCTTTGCCCGAGACATAACGAATGTTGATGAACACTAGTGTGAAGGATAGTTTCTCATGTAGTCTTGTCTAGGGACTATTTTGAAGTGAAAACTTCTTTAGGCACGTTGGCACGCGACACTGTTACCGTTACCGTTGCCGACACCAGTGGCGTAGCTACCGGAGGGCTAGGCTTTGGATCAATGACCCAAGGTACTGGAAGTCGGAGCAGACTGGTAAACACCATCCAAGGCAATACAAGAAATATATAAGACACAAAAAAAAGGTATGAAATAATGAACAACAAACTTTTAAGTTACTTAAATTATTTAGTTCTAAATTTGGGTGTTAGTGCTCACTGGCATTGTAATTCCCATAATAAAGTGTCACCGTAGAGGTGACACTTATAATGACACTTATTTACCTAACCAGAAGCTAAATAAGTAGGTAGTACTTGCTCGTAAGTGGCCAGTCTAATAACAATGCAAACCATTGATGATCTAATCCCATCCTTCGATCACATTTCAAGTAACCGGAGATGAGTAGCCCCTACTACAGAAATTAGTTAACTCGAAACCTAGAACATTTGCTATTTTAAAATGTCGGAAAGCTGTCGGATCAGAAACCTCAGATTGTGTCGGATTCGGTTCATAAATGTAAACTGATACGCCCACGGTTTCGCACGCGTTGTTTGTCAATTAAAACATTACCCTCCTGTGTCTTAATCTATTTATATACCAAATTTCATATAAATCGGTCCAGCCATTTAGTCGTAAAAACGTAACAAACAGACAGACAGAGAGACGGAGTTACTTTCGAATTTATAATGTTACATACTATGGATAACTTTATTCTGTGCACCAGGAGGCTAATTTAATACTATAAATTAAGTCAAAAAAAATTTTTTTGATGCCCGCACTGAAAAACCGAATAGGTTGTTTTAACCTTTTTTCAACCTATATTTTATCATCTACCGACATGATTTGTTGAATTAACAAAATAAAAATAGTTGAACTATAAAGGTAAATATGACCTGATTGTATATATTTAACTTAGTTATTTTGTTGACCTTCGTTAACATGTTGACTTTACTAAATTATCAGTTAGACTTACTTCGGTTATTCGAATATACCATAAATGTTGTGTTGTAATAACCTATTTTAGTGGTTGGTTTAACCCATTAGTTTTAAACAATTTTATTTTTGCAGAAATAAATGTACTATAATAGTTGTTTAAACACAATATTAAGTTAACGCAACTTAAATGGAATCAACATTATGTAGTTCAACCTATTCGGTTTTTCAGTGCGTCAATGCCGAACGAAAGGCAATACTACCTCTATAGAGATCTAATTAAGACAGAAGATGACTAAAGTTCAAAATAAATATTATTTTAATAATTTTGTTTTCGTAGGACCAATGTAGAAACTCTATTTGAGTTCGGATTCGAACCAACTCAAATACTTTGTCTTGTTTGATGCAATCAGTACTCACTCATAAAATAACTTTATGGATTATGAAAACCTAAATGATATCAACGCGCTTTTTATTTTACAAGCAATTTTTTTAAAAACTTCGAATGAGAAATGTTACCTAAGATGTACATTACATAATTGCATTCCACATTTGAATGTTAATCGAGCAAACAGTGACTTTGTATCCCATGGTAGCTCTCAATTACTTTGCTTACCACAATTTCCTCTAGGGAACCACTTGTATACGACATTGATTTGATTGTATTGATATTGTAGCTTTAGATTCAAGTTTCATTCGAAGAAACTTGCGTGCATAGTAATAGAACACGTAGTTCACTAATTGTAATCAGATAGGTAGGTTCCTAGTTCTATAGTAGGTATCTACTTCTTACAGCTCAGTCAGCCAGAGTTATAAAACTACATTCGGCCTTGAATCTCACGGACCTTAAAGAACGGCCCTGGACAAGCCCGGATTCAATCACTTGCTCAAGAAGACATTTGTATTTTACCATCATTATCCTTAAAACATATAATAATTATATGTTGCAATAATCGCGCTAAAATGCCTTTGGTTCTTGGTAGACATAGCTACGAAACTCGTAGTAGATAGATAGATAACGCTATATTGTGCATCACACTTAACCTAAAAATCAAATAACAGGACACGCGGAAATACAAGTGGCGGTCTTATCGCTAAAAGCGATATCTTCCAGACAACCTTTGGTTGGTAGTAGTAACACAGATAAAATAATATACTACGATAGAGTAAGTACCAATATATTTATTACTAGCTGACCAATCCGCAGCTTTGCACGTGTTGTTTTTTAATAAAAACATTACACTTCTTCTGCGCAGTTGGGTAAAAAGTAGTCTATGTTACTCAGGGGTAATTTAGTATTCTAATGGCGAAAGAATTTTTGAAATCGGACCAATAGTTTTTGTGTTTATTCGTAACAAACATACAAAAATACAAATCTTTCCTCTTTATAATATTAGTAGAGATGAAGTTAGAAGCACGAATTCTGACCAAAGCTTCTAAAAGATAATCTGGCGGCTTTAGTGGATTATCTGTTTTATCTGTAGAAACAGCTGATCCACTAATAGCCGCCTTGCATACAACATCTTACAGAATATGAACACAAACAGGCAAATGGATTTATCATGATAGATCTAAAACCGGTTAATAATAAAAATCAGCACATTTTTACCAAGTGACTTAAAAAAATATAAATTATTTAAAAAGGTTGTAGAACATAAAAGTTGTAGTTAAGTAATTTGTATTCTATTTATTTATTCGACAATAAGTTACAAACACTTAAAACACTAGTCTCGGTGCTTAGAGACACTAGCCGCTACACATTATTTAGATACTTACTTAAAAAACCCGTCACCTTTACCTAAACATAATTTTCTATTAACAAAATTACAACCCTACCCACCCAAATTACCGTCTACAACCTGTTACCAAAAGTATGTATGCAAACATAGTAGTAGGCGGCAACAATTGGAACCTACATATTCCGAAGCACCCTGTATCTACATCTACCCAGGCATCCCACGTAGCTACCTAACCTACCTATTACTAAATTATAAATTTGTCATTGACAGTTGACACCCCAAAACCAGGCGCTTTGTGCTTTGTATGCCATGGCTGGCTTATATACCAACTTGGCATCATATGAGTCAATCGCTCAGGCTACATCGTGCAGTTGTGACAAGGTCAGCTAACACAATATTCAAACAAGTATCTACATTGAAGTTAGACGCGTACGGCACATAATGTATGGCTAATAATACCGGTTCACTTCTCGTTAAAAGTGAACGAAGAGTGAACCGTGTAAGTCACCTAATATTGCCATTATCAGGCTTCGGAGGTTTCGGAATCTTTAGAGTTAAAACTTTCTGAAATAAAGACAAAAGTGAAATTTATAGTAAAATAGAAAAAAAACCGGTCAGGTCCGAGTCGAACTCGTGCGCCGAGGGTTCCGTACCTACCCTTTATACCGCCATAGTAAAATTGGTATCATTTTTACACACAATAGCACAATATATTTATTTACCTTATTTGAGGTTGGGGCCGATTAAGCTAATCCTCTAAATTGTACGTAAGTGTACTCATACAACTCAGAGGACTATCTGAATTGGCATCAACTATGTATGTATGGCGACACCCTTTAATTTTCAACTTTTGTTATTTTTTGGATTTTTTCATTTATTTGTGCTGCTTTTACCTTGCTTTTTTCCAAATGTCGTGATTCTAGGTCAACGGGAACTACCATATAGGTTTTCAGCCCAAAACCTATAGGGTACTTCCGGTTGACCTAGAAGTGTCAACTTTGGTCAAAAGCAAGATCTTACAGCACAAGTAAAGGGAAAATTCCGAAAAATAAAAAAGTTCAAAATTAAGGTAAATTTTGGTTCTTAAAAGTTTTCGCGCAAATCTAAATTTGCCCAATCTTTTCATCGTGTTGACTCAGGACCTTGATTTTTATACACCTAATAGGGACTATAGACTTCAGTATCTGGTATCTATTTCAACTTGCTAGGTCCACCCGTTCATGAGAAAATCGGTGGTGACACACGGACAGACTGACAGACGGACAAGAGAGTGATCTTATAAGAGTTCCTTTTTTTACCTTTTGCGGTACGGAACCCTAAAAATACTAAGTACATAAACCTCAGATTAATTTGCGACAAAAATATGCGGCATAAATAGTCATTATCGATTGCGACGGTCAGTTCGACAGACAGGCACACAGATATATCAAAGAGATTTATTTACACATTCCATAATTACGTACAGTTTGGGAATTGAAAAATGACGAAAAACTATCCGCTTTTATTTTTTTTAATAAATGTTAGGACGCCCACCTGGGCATGTCTATGGATTTTAACGAATTGAAATAGGTTAGCCATGGATAATTATCCAATTAACAATCATGGATACACACGTGTAATTATTTTTGTCATTGGCTCAGTCCTGTGTTCGAGATAATGAATATGAAGAAATCTTCAGTTTCTTTGTCAAATCTTCCTGACTGTGTTGTATTAATTGTGTCTTCATTCTTCAGTTTGTTATAGAGTTGTCTTGTTTGGTTTATAGTTAGGAAGAACTACAATTTTTACAAACCTTGACAATCGATTTACTGATCGGGATTCGCAGCCCTACATTAAGCGAATTGTATTGCAATATTGCATTCCAATCCCTAAAACACGATCCAACTCATTGCATTGTTAATGCATTCAGAAGGCATCCATTGCATTTGAATAGTCATCGTAGTATACGTGCATAGGAGTATTTTTAACCCCTTCCTGTCCCGTATCATAAATTAAAAATACATTACTATTAAATTCTACACGCGTCACAAATTCACATCACAGTGTGATGTGTGGAGTGTGATATCCGAGTTTGAGGGGTCATTTTATGGCTTTGCTAGATAACCGCTGTTATTTTTCTTAATTAAATGAAAATACTGCTGGGGAATGAAGGTTCTTGAGTAAAGGAGGGCTCTCCACTCAATGGACTATTGAGTAGCAAGAGGTCGGTGGATGGAGACGGCTAAGGACGGACATTGTAGCGTTTTACGAAAGGGATATGTCCAGCCAGACCCGAAACAAATTCTTTATTCTTTATTGTACACGAGAAAATACATTAAAAAGTACAGAAACAGAGGGCATGTACAAAGGCGAGCTTAACCCTAAGAAGAGTTTTCTTCCAGCAAACCTGAGAGAGAGATGAGTTTAAAGGTGTAAGTGTACGAGAATCATAAATATTATTTTATCTTAAACAAATATAACTAAATACCTATACCTAATGTAACTAATAATATTACGATTGTAATAAATAAACGGTTGTCTGGAGGAGATCGCTTCTAAGCGAAAATACCGCCCATTGTACTATTTGCTTTGTGTTTTCTATTTTGTTTGTATTTTTTTGTTTATATTATGTACAATAAAGTGTTTTCATTTATTCATAAAATAAATTACTTCAAATATTTAGATTAATAAATATATACAAATATAATTACAACAAAATAAAATTACAGTGAAAGAGCTCTTCAACTTTCCGTTTGAAAGTGTTAAACGATGGAGTAACGCGGACTTCATGGGGAAGGGCATTCCAAATGTTTACCGCATAAATGGTAAAGGAGCCACCATAGCTGCTTGAAGTAATATAGCAAATATTAGCAGATCATGCGAACATTTGTCCCGAAGCAAAAATCGAACCCTCTTACACCTGCATCTCAGTCGACAGCTCACGTTGCCAAACAGCCCATACAGGTGGTCACTGTTGTGCAGACTTTATGTGAAAAGCCCGCGGCTTCGCACGAGTGTTTTGTCAACAAAACATTACCCTCTTTTGCACAGTCGGGTAAAAATGATCTAGTCTCGATCCCGGTCCTAATCTATCTATAAGAATATCAAATTTCCTCGAAATCGATGCAGCCGTTTAATCGTGAAAACGTAACAAATAGACAGCCAGAATGACGGAATTACTTTCGAATTTATAATATTACGTAATAAGGAAGTAAGTACTTAACAAAACTCAAAAAATAAAATAAAAAAATCAAAACAAATCAGACAAATTCACCAAGCACACGATTATACAATGGTAGACGCCGAACTTTGACACCTACATACTAGAACATGCGCTTACGCTGCAAATGGGCGCCGTAATAATCCGTTCCGCGATTTTGTCGACGAGGCTTATCTATGTAGGAGCGCGGGGAGTCAAGTGTAAAATAAATATTGCTGGACATTCCACACAGCGCTATCTAGCCCCAAACTAAGCAGAGCTTGTACTATGGGAACCAAATAACTGATAGAATACTTATATACTTTTTTTTTGTAAATATATACTTATAATATATAGAAAAACACCCAGACACGGAACAAACATCTTTAGATCATGCAAACATTTGTTTCGTGGCGGGGATCGAACCTGCTACCTCCTGCGTCTCAGCCGGCTATACACCCACTGCGCCACGGAGGTCAAACGGTGTAAGAACGAATTAATAGCGCTAAAATAAGTGTGTTCTACTGTAGTAGAGCGCGCGTGCTATTGTTAAACGGCAGCTTAACTTTATAATGAATTAATATTGTTCTAAACACCTTCGATACAGGTCATGAATGAACTCATTGCAAAATTGAAAGACAAAACAAATCAGAATCATTATCAATTTTATTCGTTGTTACTAAAGTCAGTAGGAACTGTAGGAAGCTACAAAATGATTGACATTAACAATACTTCCTTGCATAGCAGTGATAAAGTATAGCAAACTACAAAGTCGTGAACGGAAAGCCATCAAACGTATCAGTTTTTATTATTCGATACTGATGCTCGTGGAAGGAGTGGCGCTTTTTATGAATGGGGCGAGGCTGATGAGGTATCACATACAGGAGGTACACTTCATATTGCGTAATATCTATCAAGTTCTATGACTGGGTGTTACTGTTTGACTGGGTGTTACTGTTGTTTATCTAGGGTTGTACACTTGTAATAGCTGCCGGACGTACGGGAGTTGACGTGCATACTATATTTATGGTAGTTTTTAACTCCTGCCGTAGACAATGCTTTTAAACGAATTGGATAGAGAACACAGGCTAATAGGTTGGGTTATTGAACGTTGTGATTCGTGTGTCGTAAATGAAATGATTCTTCGTTTCATTTATGTGTAATAAATAGATGACAAATATTATTTAGTTTTATCATTTTAAAACCACCCATTTTTAAAATATCTGACTTATTGTTTTCTACTATGGTAAAGAATGCGAGCACCCATCTTAAAAAAGGGGCGCGTGCACTGTAGTGTTAAGACTAATATTGCTTAAAATTCTTAACAAAAACCAAATCCCATCCCACCCCACCTAACAACTAAACTGTGCTCAAATTACTTCCAGTCCAGACTAAACTTTTAATCAATTTAATGACAGACTCTCTCATGCTACAATTACCACCATAAAACCACTCATCAGCTAATGTTCAAAGAACCTCAGACCATTGTTGTTCTTTTCCCAGGATCTGGATCCCACGAGCCATGAACTTATGGAGTAAATAGGTGAATATTGAAACTACAAAACCTTACTGAATAGCGATTTATGTGTTGCTAGCATGCCATTTGGCCATCATAATTATTCAACTAAGTAATTGGAACAAAAACTCCCAGTGAGGAATGGGTATGAAGATAGAAAGAATCTAGTAAATGGTAAAAATCTAATGTGTAGAATTTTCCTGTTCTTTTGTGCAGTAAGTTAGATAAGTAGGTACCTTACCTTTTTTTACGATGGGAAAATGCTTTACGCATGTGCTCCAACTCGGGGAGACCTGAAGGGATCTGTCAGACTCTCCGTAGAGCAACCAACGGCATACCGACTAAAAACCCACCGATATTCCTTCAATCACCTCAGTGCCAGTGCATCATCGAACCACCCATTTTGAGATGAGTGAGTCGATGCCGCACCAGCACCTGACAGGGTCACGGGGTCCCGGTTGGATTCAACCGCAGCCCTGTCGGTGAATGTCCGCCTTAAGCGGACCATTCGGACCCCCACTTGGGAGGGAGAGGAATGTCCTGGAATATTAAGGACATTCCCCGACGTAGAGATAAGTACCTTACCTACGTTAACTTGTCATTGTTTTACGTTTAGTTTTAAATATCTTGTGTTCTATCTATTATCCTACCATTTCGTATTGTTGTTTGTGAGTCATGTCGACGGTCGGTACTCTGTAGGTTAGGTACGGTATAAAGTTTATTGAAATTATACTTCTTTTGACGCGTTTGGTAAAAATTATGAAAGTAAAATTTTTAAGATGCGCGCGCACACCGACAGCCAAAAATTGGCATGATGAAGTTAGCTGATAACTGTCTCATGCGCGCGCACACCGACAACCAATAAGCAAAATTCTGAAGTTAGCTACAAACAAAGAGTTGTGGCATACGGGATGAAATCTTTAGCTATTTTTGTTCTGTTACGCCAAAGAAGTATAACTTCTTACGTGCGAACATAAGTACACACACACGTTTTTTTTTTATTTTAGTTAAGCATTTTCCAGAAATTCTCAAATATTAAACAAAAAAGACACTTAGCTAGGCGATGTAGCATAAAGAGCAATCATTGTAGAGACATCCTAGATGAAGCTGACTGACACAACACTGTAAGCACACACAATACGGAGTCAGCAGACCAGTTAATCAAGGATTATGAGGTGATGATCCTTAATATTGTCGCAATACCCAATTAAAACTTATGGCTTCATATGTTATTCAAAACGCATGGATGCATAAGTATAAACAAATGGGATGGCCACATGTAATTTGAAAATGACCTAAACCATCAGAGGCAACTGTTTCTTAGCTTTGAAGTGCTAGTCAAAAAGAACAAGAAAAAATTCGCTAATGTGATTAATACAATTAAAATGGCAGTGACCTAATCGTAACAATCAGCTTCATTTAACTAATTTAGTGCGGTGTCCCACGTGATTTGAGTAAGGAGTTTTCACATGAGCAACAAATAATTGTAGAAAGACTATAAATCGCTGAATTGTGCTGGTTGTGCAGTTGTGCTACTAAACAGTGGCACCGCAATTCTCGTAACTAACTCCAGGTAAATTTCGGTTGCATTGCATGACAGGTGACAGGCAGGTTAGATCGAACTTTGAATTGGACTGGATTTCATCACCTACCTACTACCTATGAGAATGCTATGCTATGCACGTGTGAGACGTATGAGGCGTGTGTATGCTATGCACTATCCACCTCATGGAGTTTGTGGTAAAATATAAATCACAGGCACATAAAGGCATTCCAAAATTCAATAACATCACAGTGCCAAGTGCATCCATTGCCTTCTCGCAACTTGCGATGTCGTCCGACCATCTGGCTGGTGGTCTGCCAACTGGTCTGGGTCTTCGCCCATCTCGCAGCCACTTTGTTGTTGCCCTCGCCCATCTTCCGTCTTTCCTACTTGCCAAGTGCCCAGCCCATCTTCAGCTGGTTGATCCTTCTACCCACATCCACGACTTTGGTTCTGCGTTGTATTTCGGTGTCGGGTATACGGTTCAACAGCGAGATGCCTAACATGGCACGCTCTATTGCTCTCTGAGCAACTCTAATTCTTCTCTCTAATAACATAAGCAATTAAACTTTTAAATTACTTTTGTCTATTCTAGCAAAACTCAATTTTCCCATACATAAATGGAAAATGTAACGGTGTGAACCATCAATATTTGTAGGTACGTGTATTTTAGCCTTAGTGAATAATGTCAATAGAAGGCGGGTCAGCTTTTTGTCCGCTATTACAAAGCAACTATTACCGAGCTGTGGATATACGATCGTGAGATCATCGAAATTGAGGTTTGTTACGGTAAGGTAGTTGTTACACGCTCTGTGATCATGTCCGATGATAATGTAACAAGATTAGACAAATTGTTGAAAGTGCACGTATAATGTGTGAGTCCCATTTCGATTTTTTTTACCCGTCTTGAACCCCAATATCTCAACAACTCCCCCACATTTTTAGTTCATTTAGTCACACCAAAATTGTGTCATCACTACCTACCTATATACCAAATTTCACGATGATCGGATAAACCCTTCGAAAGTTATCCTCGGACAAACAAACATACATACATACAACGCCGATTTTCCCAATTTGATTTAGAGATCTCGCTTCGCTCGATCAATAATTCTTAATAACTTTTAGGATATCTGTGCTGATGATAACAATACCCTTTGCAATCAATCAAAAGATATTATAACAAATGGTCCTACCGACCGAACAACAATGTTTGGCTCCACAGCCAACTTAGAGCCATTTCGTTATGCATTTAATCCACCTGTCTAACCGTATCTTGCCAAGTATACTTTCTTATAATATCTGGACTCATCGTCAATTCTGGAGAAAGAACTCCAGTTGAATCGGTCATTTCAAAAACCTCTTAAGTCACATTTTTTTCCAACATGTTTTTTTCATCGGCAAGCATGTTCTTCAAACCGAAACACAGCAATGCTGCTTGGAGGCAGAAATAGGTATGGTGGTAGTACTTCACCGGGCAAACTCTTACACAAGGAACTCTACTACTCTTAAAATGTTTAGCGATATTTTGTTTAACACTTATGTATTTCTGTTAATAAAGACCTTTATAACAACAACACCATTTAAATTAGCTTTCTATTCAAAAAACGCGTCCGAATCCATACTTTTGGAAACAACGATGCCACAGAAAGACAGACAGACATACGCGTCATACTTATAACCTTATAACACCCCTCCTTTTTGCGTCGTGGATTAACCAGCCAAAGTTATACGCAAACGTGAGTCACTGAGAGAGTTGATAACAGTCGATAATGAACAAAGAATGTTTGTTTTAGAAGTTTGCTGAGGCAAATCGATAAGAGACTAAGAGTTCACGGTTTCACGCAGTAGCTGAATTGTTTGCTTCAATAAGGAGCATATTTCTTGGTTCGATGTTTGTTACACAACAATACCGCTGCGCTGGTCCGTAATTCTGTAATTCTTTAATAACTAAAAGTATCAACTTAATCCTAATATTTCACAGGGAAGTTTTAGGAAAATTAAATTATAAAAGGGCAATATGATTAGGTACCTACGTACCTATTGTGGGAGTAGATTTTGTAGTAGATATTTAAATATTTATTTTATTCTGTTTTTAGTATTTGTTGATATAGCGGCCACAGAAATACATCATCTGTGAAAATTTTAACTATCTAACTATCACGGATTATGAGATATAGCCTGGTGACAGACAGACAGACTGAAAGCGGAGTCTTAGTAATAGGTTCCCGTTTTACGCTTCGGGTACGGAACCCTAATAAAAAAGGTACATACGCGATAAATACCCTACCCGTAATCAGTAATTATAATGTGGGAATGCCTTATTTTCAATTTTAATATTGGCATCCGAATTTTATCGAATAATGCAGAAAAACTATCACGGTATGACCTCTAAAACTGTCGTAGGTTGGCTATATTCTCGAACTTTTCGAGCCTTACGGTGACTTGCACAACGATGCCTAAACGTATTTAGTGGGTAAATATGTCAAATCATACAAATACGTCAAATTTGAACACGTTTAGTCGCTAAATTCGTTTAGAGATCGTTGTGCAAGCAGGCCTTACTGTCTTTTATCTGTCTATCCCAACGATAAACTTGTATAGGAGGCATGTAAGTACTCGGTACCTCGATTACAATAAAATGGCCGTCCCTACCGATATGCACGGCCAAGCGTAACAAGTCAATATCATTTAGTTAATTGAGGATTATGTCTAATTCACGGTACGGGCATCGAACTCTGGCCTGCACGTTGGCACCTTAACCAATGCGTTTTATGGTCTAACGCCATCGGTAGTGACGTTCAATCGCATGATATCGAGACGTGCATCACGAATCGATTCAGGGTAAAACTAGAGGAATGTTGAGGACATGCCGCATTACTCGATGGGTATGGCTTCGTAGATTTGCATTCCATTAAATTATCCAAGACATTGTGTAAGATCTTTCGTTATCTTTAGTTATGATCATATTATCATATCACCGTATTAAATAGCAAGAGTAAGAGTTCATTGCGAAAGAGCTCATGGGGGAAGTAATACCACCACACCTGTTTCTGCCGCCAAGCAGCATTGCTGTATTTCGGTACGAAGGGTATGGTTTTCGGTGAAATTACAGGCACATGAGGCTTTACACCTGTATGCCTCAAGTTGATGACACATGGCAATGCACCATAGACCACGTTTCTAACTGCGTGACCTACGAGGCAGTAGGTACTTTGTATAGGCGATGGTTACCATTTAACATCAGATGGGTCATATCCTTGTTCCATTTCCAGGTAGAATAATAAAAAACGTTCTTACCTGGAGAGGAATTTTATCAATATACTTAATAATATTTGATTGCCTCCGTGGCGCAGTGGGCGTATAGCCGGGTGAGACGCAGGAGGTAGCGGATTCGATTCCCGCCGCGGAACAAATGTTTGCATGATCTACAGGTATTTGTTCCGTATCTGGGTGTTTTTCTATAGTATATTATAAGTATGTTGTATTTACAAAAAAAAAGTATATAAGTATTCTATCAGTTATCTGGTTCCCATAGTACAAGCTCTGCTTAGTTTGGGGCTAGATAGCGCTGTGTGAAATGTCCAGCAATAGTTATTTATTTACATATTTTATATACCTTACCTTTTATAGGTTGCTCCACTGAATTCAATGTAACTTATTATTACAGAAGCCGTCTTCAAGGTCTTCTCACCATGACTACCACAGACAGATTATATTCAATAAGTATTTGTCAATGTACCTATCTATTCACTCACCAGTAATCCAAAGTTAGACATCGCCTCGTTGTTTGCTAATAAAGATTTTTATAATTAGAGATAAGGTCGCCTATTGTATCCTATGGTAAGTAAATGTGGTTATTTTTAAAATGTTATCAAACGTATTGATTCTAAGATTATGGCATACAAACATCATGAACTCTACCGTACCGACACAGATAGGAAGAAACCTACAAAGGCTAGTATCACAAAAGCATTCCAGAGTGCACCGCGCCAGGTAAGGCGGACAAAAAGCATCACAGCGTCTAAAGACGTTCCCATGGTCGATTCACACGCGTCGTCACACCCTGTGACCAATAGCAATGTAATAGCTACTTAAATTGCGGCGGGGTAGGGCATGCCGGCCTTTGACCCCATGTCCGGAGGAAGGAAGCTAGGCTACAAAATCATGGCTTTTATAAACAAGTCGTTTTTCTTGAACAATTTTGTATTGTCTACGAAATTATATGATTTATAAGAAGGCCAATCCACGTTTAAAACACAACTACAGACAGTTGACCCAAACAAGATTGGATTATGAATTGAATTTTGTAATATATTATTGCTCATTACAATATTAGCTTGATATAATTAAAGTCCATAATCGCATGTCAGTCAACTCATACCATTATATTGTCATTACGTAAATATACCGTTTATGACATTTTAATATAACGAGAATAGATTAAAGCTTGAATTATACTATTTTAAGTTACGTGAAATGGCCATCTGTTATTTTTGTAAGATTAGGAATGCGATTTCGTGATCGTGCAGACTTTTAGTAATTATTCAAAAACTAGTTAGGTACTATTTCCAAGGACTTGCCAATAAATTATACTTGGCTGGAGGCCTATGTAGTATAAAGAAAGTAAAGGGAGAAGTGGACCATAACAAACACCACCCAAACAACACCAACACAAACCTCCGTGCCGGTGCAGTGGGCGAATAGCCGGCTGAGACGCAGGAGGAGGGTTCGATTCCCGCCGCGGAACAAATGTTTGCATGATCTACAGATATTTGTTCCGGGTCTGGTTGTTTCTCTATATATTATAAGTATGTATTTACAAAAAAAATGTATATAAGTATTCTATCAGTTATCTGGTTCCCATAGTGCAAGCTCTGCTTAGTTTGGGGCTAGATAGCGTTGTGTAAAAAAACATATATATCATTTATGGTAGACTGTCCATAGTATCCAATTATCCATAACCAATAATCATACCATACACCTAGGTTATACTATTCTCGAGCCATAAAGTATAACAGAAATTAATTCACTCCAAGTAAAAGAAATAGAAGATATAACAAAGAAACTGAATCAAGCCATGACAATGGCCTTAGAGTTCAGATTCTGAGAACGTTATAATTTTTTGTTTATCATCTTAATTTTCCAAGAATCGCAAGAGACAGTGACTTAGTAACAAAGATATAAGCATAACTATTTATGAACACTATTTGTACTAAAACGGGATATAAAATACATAAACTACAATACAGGGCATCCTAGTGTGGAGGTCAAAGTTAATGCATAACATTGTTAAATAATAATTATTACTTAAGCTGATTTATATAATTTCCAAATGATTAAGCATACATAAAATTATAATTAGTACCTATATGTAAACTAGCACCTATATTTAAAATTGTTTATGACATTTTTTCTGGTTCCAATAAAAGTTTATTATAATTATAAAAACGGACAACTGCGTCGAAATATGATACTCAAAAGCTTACAAGTCATGGTAAATATCACGTTTTTAGTACAAATAAAGATGTAAGTATTCATATATATGTAACAATTCCAAGACCAATTTATTGCCTCCTGCTTGTATAAATTTAATGATGGTTATTTGTATTACTCCTTTTTTCTTGTGGGTTTTGCAATAGTTCTACTTATTTATATATGACCACATTGATGGCGTCAGGAGTAGCGTAAAAAAGGAGTAAATGAATGTTTCGATTTTACCTTGTGGCGGTATTATTTTACTGATAATATTATAATAATACTGTGATTTGATGACCTCCGTGGCGCAGTGGGCTAATAGCCGGCTGAGACGCAGCAGATAGCGGGTTCGATTTCAGTCGCGGAACAAATGTTTGCATGAGCTACAGATATTTGTTCCGGGTTTTCTTTATATTATAAGTATGTATTTCCATAAAAAAACGTGTATAAGTACTCCATCAGTTATCTGGTTCCCATAGTACAAGTTGCTTAGGTTAGGGCTATATAGCGCTGTGTGAAATGTCCAGTAATATTTATTTATGTATAATTACCTACCATTGAATAGTGCAAAACTTAGTGCAGAACATTATTTAGAGGTAAGTACCTGTTTTGACGATAAACCAAAAGATTTACGATATCTATCAAGAATACCTTGCTAGAGGAAAACTTTAGAAGGAAAAATACCTCATTTAATGATGCATATAAATGGGGCATGACTTGAGATCATTAGATGTGGTGGTTTATAAATGATGACCACAAAATAGTGATAAAGAAATACAAAAAGAAAAGAAACCAAAAGTCTGTGGCTCTCAAACGGATTCGATGGACCGATTTCAATGCGGCTTATCTGTTTTCAATGTTTCCAGCCAGTCTTAATACCTAATAAAGTAAAAGCTTCGCAAGAATAGAATAGAATAGAATACTCTTTATTGCACACCAACAAAATCAAAAAAGCAAGGTTTATCAAAAGTGGCATCGAAGCCATAATCTATCTAATATACTTACTAAGTTTCGTCGATATCAGTTCAGCCGTTACAAAACTTACAAACGTAACGAGACAGTGAAACGGCGTTACTTTCGTTCGAATTAATAATATAGGTAATCTTTATAAAAAAACCTACTATAAAATATCGGATTATTTAGGTGATAAAGAAGCTTGGGATTGAAATTGCTCCAACTCGTTCAAAAATGTTACAATTTAGACGCAATTTATTTTCTTTATTGTTATGTATTGTAAAAGGATCATTTAAAAAACAACCAGCCTTGTTTCTTGAATTTCTTTCCTGGCTTGGTCGCGAATGAACAGGCAGTAAAATTGACGTTTCAAAGTGATCCTTGTGATTTTAATGAATAAAAGATTTTGACTTGACTTTGACTTCGAATTCGTGTGTTAGGTCAAGTTGATTTTTAAGTAATACAAAAACGACTTCAAAAGTCATTTAACTGAAGATAAAAATTCTCAAGTAGCACCATGTGTGTGAGCACCTGCATGTGTTCAAGATTGCAAATTGCTGCGCAGACGCAGATGTTTTCGATCGATTTAGGCAGTTGTTTGTAAAGGTCAACCTTTTTTGGTCGAGTTATTTTGAGAAAAGGTTACAACAAATATTTTAGTTTTTAAAGGAGTAAATAATGTATGCTAAAATTAAGAATTTCATCATAAATTACTAACTTGCAGGTGACTATGTTATCTAGTACCTCCATCTCCTACCTATGACATAATTACTAGGTTACCACCTTGCAAACTGCGATGATATTTTTCTAAGTAGGTAGGTAATTAATATTGTATAGACTATAATTTGTAAATTTTTGTAGTATTTTTCTGATATGTACTTGTAAGTTGTATAATTTTACATATCGTCGGCCTAATTAACAGAAAACTAATTTTCTCACAAAGTTTGAGAGATTTATATTGAGTTACTTTTACTTTAGATACAACATGAGGGTTTTTTATATACCTATGTATTAGTGACTCAATAAAAATTTCACAAACTTTGTGAGAAAATCAGTTTTTAGTTTCTCTAGTAAAATTTTCCCAAATAGACTTAGGAATTCTCATAATTAGGCCGACGATATGTAATCCTATTTTACAAAAAAAAATACTGTTAGACATAAACAACATTTCAATTACTTTTACTCATGAACATACACCCAGGAAAAAGTAGCAATGTCGAAGGTCAAACTATGATGATAGCATGTAAGGGGTTAAAACTGTAAGGACTGACCTGAACTATTAGCTAATTTTAGATCATAAATAATAGATAGATAATTGTTGCTTGTCAACTCAATTTAGTGTTCTTTACGTCGATCGTCTGTAAAAAGGATACGCATCGGTTCTAATTCTAGATCTACAGTGTGTTTAATAAGAACGTGACCGGGATAAAAAAATGTATTTGTGAGTTTTTTGCAAAACTAAAAATACGAGCTGGTAGCCCAACATTTTGTCAACAATGCATCATCAAACAAAAACTGTATTCGATGTCGCTTCGCACAGAGCGCATGTTTCACGAGATTGTACCACGTATGGTTCCCACTGTGAGGCAGTGTTTCTTTGTACGCATCCCAAAGAATCCAAAATGTCACGCGTTCAGGCGGCAGGAATAAGTCTAAAGGTCACAGCTCACTACATCAACCCGGCACCGACCCGCACCGTCTATCCTCGTTCGGTTCGTATTTTTATATGAAATTGTATGGACGTGCGCTCACTACATCACCTCCGGGTCGCCTCGGGCGTATGCCGTTCACGCGTGGACGACGAGTTGATCACTCGGTGACCCCGCGCGGCTCGCGCGTTGACCGCGCGCGGCCCGCGAGTGATTCACGTGAGCACAATGCGGCGGCGATGCTTCGCTCTCCGACTACCCGCGCGAGGTCCACTGGTTGACCACGCGGCGTTCGCTGGTACTAACGAGGCGTCCACCCGTTGTCAACGAATAAACGCCGAGCGGCGAGGTGGTGCGGGTCGGGTGCCGGGTTGATGTAGTGATCTGTGACCTTCAAGGGGAGTAAAGGTTGTTGACTGGGCGGCGGGATTTGACCTCCGGCTTTTAAATCGGGGGTCCGTAAGCACGTGTGTGCGGTGGCAGGGAGAGTCAATCGTGGATTTATCCTGGGCGACTCCTTCTGTCACACACATGGTGTCGGGATGGAGGGTAGCAGAGGAGATGGTCACACTAAGCGACCATCGCCACATCGTTTTCAATGTAGCTCTTCGCCCACCCGACCATGTGTCCCGCCGCAGTAGCGACCTGCCGCGACGATGGGCCTTTAAGCGGCTAGATAGCGATCTGTCTGGCTAGGGAGGGAATGGGGAAATGTCACCTATCGACTTACCCAGGTACTCACCGGGCACGGGTGCTTCGGTGAGTACCTAAATAGGATTGGACGCGAACGGACACCGCAATGTCACCATTGTGGGTGGGACCGGGATTCTGCCCAGCATACGCTCGAGGAATGCTCAGCGTGGTGCGTGGAAAGGCGGAACCTGATCACCAGGATCGGGCAGGACCTCCGTCTGCCAAACGTAGTAGCGGCTATGTTGGCAGACGAGGACGGCTGGAAGGCCGTGGCCTCTTTCTGTGAGACCGTATTGGTTCGGAAAGAGGCCGCTGAGCGAGATCGGGAGAGGGCCGATCCCGCTCGGAGAAGGCGGCGGCGGGGTGCAGGCAACGGCCACCCCGCGCCGCCCGCCTCGTGAAGGGGCAGAGTAATGGTTTCCCCTGCCATACAGGGGACCTTTCGGGTACGTGGGTAGTCAGAGGGAGGGCTCTGGCCAACCCGGATAGCGGACTCAGGGAGGGCAGCCGCACAATGTGGCATGTGCTGCTGTGCACGCACCGTGAGGGTGCTGGGGGCAACAGCCCCTGGGACGTGCTCTTTATGGGCGTTGTGCATGAGGGGGGCTCTGGTGCGTTTCTTGTGAGATCCCAGAACCCTGTGACATGCATTGAGGCCGGCCACCGGGGAGGTTTTAGTGGGTCGTTGAGTCCGACAACCTCACATAACCCGTATTGTACCCTGCATGCAATACGGGTATCTGGATGCAGATTTACTCGTCGAAAAAAAAAAAAAAAAAAAAAAAAAGTGATCTGTGACCTTAATGTGTTCATGACCAAGTGGGTGAACCGATATTTAGTTGCAAAAAATGTTGATGACCTACCAGAACGTGGTAAAACGAGAAAGACGTCGAAAGAAGAACGAGAAAGAAGTAGTCAACTGTTTTTGAGAAATCCACGCCTATCTTTTCGACCTGCACAAGAAAAATTTAATAAAAAGGGAGTAAATAATATATCTCTAGCTCCAATTAAAACACGTTTAGCGGAGATTAAGTTAAAATACCGAAACACATTAAAGAAACCGCTGCTTTCAAAAGAGCACATTGAAAAAGGTTATCCTGGGCGCGAGAAAACAAAGACCATGACTGGGACAAGATAATCTTTTCTGACGAAGCATCGTTTTGGGTAACAAGTATCTCACCTCGTGCTTGGTCAACTGCCGATAACAGACTTGCCGAACGAAACACCCGGTAAAGGTGCATGTTTGAGGGTGCTTCTGAAAAAGGGGATTTGGCAATTTGAACTGTGCGCACTTTTATCTACCTAACTTCGAATCTGTTTTCGTCCGCTATTGCGGTAATCTATACACCTACCTACCAATATTCTGACTTGTCCAGCCGAAAAAATACTTAGCTCCACCTTTATTTAGATATCTAGGTAGGCAGGTAAGTACTTATCGATTCTCCTCTTGCGTCCTAATTTAGAGTTTCCGAAGTAGGTTAACTCGATTTGAAAGGCTTGCACTAGGTTTGGTCCCAGGTAGGCGAGGTCTGCCGACTGCAATACAGTTTAGCTAATGTTCTATTAATGAAGGTTCAGGCTATCTCGTCTAGATTTTAGTACTTAGAAACTAGGTTAAAGCCACAGAATAATTATTAAAAGGTACCTTCCTACTTACTAGAGCTTTTGCAAACCATGTATGTAGATAGGTAGGTACCTAACCTTTCTAATCTTATTTCTATTTTCTATTTTTAAAAGCCATGTTTCCTTCTAACAGAAGGGACATCTAATGAAACATATCGACCCCGTTATTTTTAGTTTAATCGTTGTCGTTTTTGAGTTATTAGCCATACTAAAAACTGAACTCTGTCAAAATGCACAGGGTACACCAGTGACTCCACAGTGCTGAAATTTGGTATGCGCGTAGCTTTAGTGACACAAATATAGGGAAAAGTCTGAAATCTAGAATAACTGCAATTTCTAAAAAAGTATAACTAAATAACATGAACTCCCGTAACCTGTAATTTGAATGAAACTGTAGGTCAAGTAATTTGGTTATTTATTTTTTGGTCAAAGATTACGAATAATGTATTTTTGTTTTTGTGGGAGACGCGCGTTCGGGGTGAACCACTAGTTACGGTTAGTTAACGGGTATTTATCGAGTATGTAATTTTTTTATTTGTTAGTCCAGTGCACCCGTGACCTCGGTTGTTGCAACGCAGTCGAAACGTCAGGATAACAACTAAAAAACCGGCCAAGTGCGAATCAGACTCGCGCACGAAGGGTTCCGTACCATTATCTATAATAAACTGTATGAGCGTCCATACAACTCAGAGGACTATCTTAATTGGCGTCAACTATGTATGTATGCTATGTCTGTACACCCTTTAATTTAATTTTTTTTTCGAACTTTTGCTTTATTTGTGCTGCTTGCTTTTTGCCAGATTTCGTGATTCTAGGTCAACGGGAAGTGGGAACTAACATATAGGTTTTCAACCCAAAACCTATAGGGTACTTCCGGTTGATCTAGAATTGTCAATTTTGGTTAAAAGCAAGGTCTTACCGCACAACTAAAAGGAAAATTCCGAAAAATAAAATTAGTTGAAAATTAAGGTAAATTTTGGTACTTACAATTTTCGCGAAAATCGAAATTTGCCCATATCTTTTTATCGCGTTGACTCAGGACCTTAATTTTTATACTCCTAATAGGGACTATAGACCTCAGTATCTGTTATAAATTTCAACTTACTAGGTCCACCCATTTCTGAGAAAATCGGTGGTGACACACGGACAGACAGTGATCTTATGGTGTGGAGACAGGGTTCTTTTTTTTACCTTTTGAGGTGCGTAACCCTAAAAAGGTACATACGCGATAAATACCCGTTTTAATCAGTAATTATGTACAGTGATCGCGAAAGTTTGAAAAATACTATCCACGTGGATGTTGTTGTGGTGTTAGCGGATGAGGATTCGATGATAGCGTGTGATAGTGTGAGCCTGTGAAGTGTGAGGTACTAGATACGTATGTACCACATAATAACTTAGCTACTTACCTACCTAAAATAGTATCATTCATGCATGAACAACTTATTTCCCATTATTTTCCCCTAGCATTCCGACAATTTGACAACAATCAAAACGGTGATTAAACCGTTCGAACAAATCAAGATGTTTTTGAGCGCACCCCATGTGACCCGCATTGTCAACTACCGTCATTTTCTACTTCAATATTCACCCTTATTCTCTAGACTTCAAAGTTGATGATAGTTTATCTAGATGACTTTAAAATTGTCTCGTAATTTTGTTCCCCTTCTTTTGGCAAGTGTTGTGCAATTTTTCAATCAAATTCGCATTGTATTTCTCTGGTTCTGATTGATCTTATATAAAATTATATATTGCCTACCTACATTGTATACATCCCTGCATGAATACTACCTGCGACCAAACTGCGTAGGTAGGACTGCAGGAGATAGGCAGAACTCCTACGTGCCGCATGACAAAGCTTAATTTATTAAAAAGAAACCAAAAGGAAAAATAAGTAGCACGAAACGAAGACACTTGTAATTGATTTAGCTAACCTGCCTAGGTACAGGTAGGACCAACATTTTCCTTTTGAATCTGAGTTCAGTTTTTATAGTTACATTAGTAACATTAGGGGCCTTACCAGAAACTGTTCTGTCTAACGGGTGTTAACTTTTTTGTAATAAGGCCTATTTCTTTAAAGGAATTCTACTTACCGTTGACAATGAATCTGTGTCTATCATTCATTAACTCCTTTGACAATTTCGGGCATTCCTTATTCAGCACCGCACACAACTCGTTTAACTTGGCACTTTGTTTACCAACAATCTCCACAAAGTAATTACACTTCTCACTGTCAACTGCACTTGTAATGTCCTCCAAATCATTGAAATTAAATATTCCCTTCTTCACAAGTACATCGAGTAAGTTAGTTTCGTTTATTTCTCGTAATAATATGGTTTTGTGGCGGAGTAGGCCGGCGCAGAAGTCACCGACCGCGCGCGTAGCCATCGTTGTACTGACTGATGGACGGACGGATGGACGGACGGGCGGGACGGACCACTGACGCGACGGTTAGGTAAAAATGTTCATTGAATCGCCCCATTCACGGGCCCAAAGCAAAGAACAGATGTTGGCGATAAGTGTGCCTTTTGTACCCATGCCTTTAGTGACTATTAAGTAATCTGTAGCTTCCTTGTAGCTTGAATTTCATAATTGCTCAGGCCAACACAACCATAGGTACTAAAATGTATTGGCATTTGGCATGATCCTACCACCAACCAAAAGTCACCTAGATGCTTTGGTAATTCTCCAACTTTAAAGACTTTAAGTAGGTAGATGGGTAATTTCCTATCTAGTAGAACAGTGATACTGTACTGTACTACTCGCTCATTCAAAACATCAACTAAAATTATATCTACAGGATGCTTCGAAATACGTACATACCTCAACCGTCTTAGGCTCGGACTATATGGCATCCGGGTCTCCCCGATCGATCCTGCGAATCCGGACCATGTCCCGGTTGCTTCCAGCAAAAAATCGGAGTCGGATGGCCTTGGATCGTGTGTAGTCGATGCAGGAAAAAATCAAATGTTTGGTTGTGCGACGGATTGGTCTGGGGCCAACGTCCCTGACAAGCCAGGATGCCACATAATCCAAGCCTAAAGCCCATGACAGACGAAGCTATAATATATAGCAATATGAATCATAGCAAGGCATAGCGCGATATATCTTCTGTACAAATTTTCGAGTGACCACACACTCAGCTATAATTTATATTTCTATGACATCACCAAGCTATACTGTAATTTATATTAATGCATAGCATAAGCACGGTATATCGCTATATATTAAAGCTACGTCTGTGATGGGGTTCAGCTCTTCGTTCGGGCACAGACCTTGTCTGACAGAGACTTGTCTGTGCCCGAACGGAACTTATCCTCACGAGAAAGAACGATAATGAGGGGTTTTCACGGCCATGTTTTTATAACTGCTAACAGATGGCGTTGCTCAGTCATACGCCTTATCCCGAGGTACAAGAAATAATAAAAAAATTGTGTTTGTCTGACAATCTCACTTCGGCGAGTGAGATGGTTTTAGATAAATTTTGAAATTGTGTCTTACCATATTTTTGCCGATGTATCTCCAGACAGCGCCATCTGTTACGGTTATTGGAACTAATCTACTGGAATTGTTTTTTTTTTAATTGAATATGTTAAGACTACACACCACAGACGGATCTGTGACGCAGCCCAGCTACCTAACCTAGCCAGCCTAGTTGGTACTGATACCCAAATGAATATTAGATATTTTCGAACTTTCTGTTTTAGATAACAAGAAAAAAAACAATATTTTTTCCACCGAACTTAAAATAAAAACCTCTCTTCGGTTTGTTTAGCTGACAAAGTGAGATAATTTTAATATAAAGAACCATATTTTTGGCAGCTTATCTCTAGACAGCGCCATTTATTACGCTAATTAGAACTAGTTTTTTTTTGAAACGACTATGAAAAGCCCTATAAAAAACAAATTACTCTGATAATTCTGTGATACTAATGTTGTATTATAAATTATAATGTAATGTTCAATGACAGTCGATCGACTACTTTTCTATTATTTTTCATAAAAATTACTAAATTGATTTTGCTACGTTGTCAAAATTGTTGTTTGATTCATTCCCACCAAGGGAGTGAGGACGTTGACGTTTTCTTTCTTGATTGATTGGTTCATTTGTTGTTTGCTTGATAACCTCAAATAATTTGTTTACCAAATTAGAATTTATTTATGTCTTTTTATTAACAAAGTTGTGAATTGCCTAACCGTGGAAATAAAAATCTAATAATCTAAACGGCCAGCAATGGCTCCCTTGAGCAAGAACTCTTTGGATGGTAATACAATTTATACCATTTCTAAAATGGCTCTGAGGCCAAGAGGAATATTTTTTAATTTCATTTCTCTTGCGTCTATTTTCCTATTAAACCATGTCTGTTTTTCTGCTTTATGAGTTTTTTGCATCTATATAATCTATATATTGCATGTTATAACATAGAGTAGGTACACAATACAGCAAAGACATTGTCCCAACAAAACCTTTGATTTTCAGAGACAGATTCTGGCTCTGATTCAGATAGCGCTTCAAGTGCGAGTCACCACAGCAAGAGCCCCAGCCCGGCTCGGTCAGGGAAACGGAGCAGTCGTTCTAGGTAACCCCCAATTTATTATTAGAACCCTTTTTCATAGTTCTGTATGGGAGCATTAGAGGTACACACTAATTTTGTAAGAAAACTAAGATCACCAGTCTTGTTCATTGTGTCAACTAAATCTGGAGAAAGTACCTAAGTTTAAACAATTCAACATGATTAAAAGTATTTAATTTAAAGTAACTCTTTCAATAATTTGTAGCAATTATTACGGGAGATGTAGATGGTTCAAAAGCTTCAAGCCAATTTTGCGAGATCCCTTTCATTCTTTATTCAAAATGTTCACTAAATAAGATGTTTGTTCTAAGGGATATTGCCAACTATTGGCAATTGGTTTTGTTACTTAGGAAATGCTGGTTCCTTCACATCTCTCAGAACTATTTAGAATAACAAAATAATACAAGTTGTAATCATGTTTTGTTTGACCTTATTTAGTGTTATTGATTAAAATTACAACTTCTGTATTCCAGATCAGGATCCAAAAGTCCAGCAAAATCAGGAAGTGAATCTCCTAAATCAAACCACTCTGGTCGGTCTCAGAAATCTTCTAATGCATCAAAGAGCAAGTCCAACTCTCCTGCTCACTCAAACCGATCAGGCTCAGCTCATAGCCATAAATCAGGCTCTTCCAGTCCTAAGTCCAATGCATCTGCCAGTCCTAAAAGGGTTTCAAGGTCCAGAAGTGGTAGCCCAAAGTCACGTGTATCTGGGAGTCCTAAATCTCAAGCATCAGGCAGCCCCAAATCTCACACATCGGGTAGTCCTAAAAGAGCATCAAGATCCCGGTCCCACTCAGGTAGTGGACGATCTCACTCAGGCAGTGCAAAGTCACGATCAGCCAGTCCTAAATCACCTGCCAGTGCCAAATCCCGATCACAAAGTCCAAAATCGAGATCACAGAGTCCTAAAGAAAAGGCTAAAAGTCGTTCTCGGTCTAAATCAGCTAGCGCTAGTCCTAAAAGCAGGAAGTCAAAGTCAAGGTCTCGATCAGGCAGCGCTGCAAGTGCTAAGAGCCCCGTGCCAAATAAAGGTGATGATAGTAGATCAAACTCTCCTAATCTTATGATTGATGATGAGCAAGTGAAGGAAAAGTCGAAAAGTCGGTCAAGGTAAGCGTAACTTTTGCATCAAAATTGGTTACAAGAAATCAGCTAAGTTTCAGTGCCTCTAGTTTGAAACAAGTACATCAATTTAATTTATTTCTTCTAACCATGTCCTTACTGTATTTTAGGTCTGGCTCAAGGCAAAGGTCAAAATCCAAAAGTCGTTCCAGATCTAGGTCCAAAAGCTCTAATGGATCAGAAGTTGGAACTAGTAAGTAAACAATTTTATTAGTTGAGCTACCATACTCTGGAGTGTTACATTTCCGTCAATCATTCAGAAGATCTCCATTACTGGACATAGTCTCCCATCAGGATTCAAATATTGCAAATAAACCATTAAATACACTATGTCGTCTTTAGAGAGTGGCTTTTATGGAATGTTGATATTAAGTGAAATAAACACAGATTATTTAATCCACCATTTACTTTGTATTTAATGATTCATGAAAAACTATTAGCTGACCCACCCCGGTTTGGCACGAATTTTATCAATATAAATTATAGCGAGATGGGTCGACGACATCCATAAGACCGTGGGGTGTACGTGGTTCAGACTGGCACAGGATCGGGAAGAGTGGCAGAAACAAGGAGAGGCCTATGCCCAGCAGTGGGTCGACATGGGCTGAGAATGATGAATGATGATGATGAAATTATAGCACTCCGGGATAATATAACTTTCAATCATGGGAAGAAGTTTCAAAGTTGGCTCAATAGTTCTAAAGACATATACAGACTTACGTACATACAAATGACGACCTCCGTGGCGCAGTGGATGAGTAGCCGGCTGATATGCCGAGGTTCGATGCGAACAAATGTTTGCATAATCTACAGATATTTGTTCCGAGTCTGGATGTTTTTCTATATATTATAAGTATGTATTTGCAAAAAAAAAGTATATAAGTATCCTATCAGTGATCTGGTTCCCATAGTACAAGCTCTGCTTAGTTTGGGGCTAGATAGCGCTGTGTGAAATGTCCAGCAATATTTATTTTATTATTTATTTAAATGTTATTCTATTGTCATATATTTTGTGCCTGCACTAAACTATGTTTAATTAATTTATTCACAGAGGAGAAAAAAAAACGCGCTGTATTATCAGAGTCTGACAGTGACGGCGGCAAAAGCACGACTAAACGTAAGAAGGCAGTGGACAGCGGCAGTGGCTCCGACACCAGCGGTAAACCTAAGAGGAAAACCGCCAAGATTATAGATACTGATGATGAAAATGAGGGTCAAGAAAAGGCTGAAGGCGATACAGGTAGGGTTACTATATGACAGGCATTAGCCGCATTTAACAGGCATTTTAAGGTTTAGGCAGGCTACGGCTGCCATTGGCGTCTGGAGTCGACAAGGGAGACTAACTTCAAATCCTATGTACTCTGGGCGTCTGTAAAGCATAAGGATATTTTCCTCACTCCTGATTTCTGGCAGCAATTGTGTTTCGACGCTATAGGGAGGCGCCAACGCAGAGAAACCCCTGACTATTAGTGTAGTTTAATATCACACTGATATTATATATGCGAAAGTTTGTATGTTTGTTTGTTTATTACTAAATCACGTCGTAACGACTGAACCGATTTAGATGAAATTTGGTATGTACGTAGAAGGCAACAATGACTGATGTTAAATGGTAACCCTCGCCTACTACCTGGTAAAGAAAGTAGGCGATTATGGAGCAAAAGGCCCATTTGCTTCTCCATCTCTAAGCCCGGCTTGAACAACGATCCCTAAACGTATTTAGCGACTAAACGTTTTTAAATTTGACAACTCTCTAATAATTCATATTTAGCCACTAAGGGCGACTTGCGTAACCATGCCTAAACGTATTTAGTGGCTAAATATGATTTAAGGAGTTGTAAAATCATACAAATACCTCAAATTTAAACATGTTTAGCCGCTAAATACGTTTGGGGATCATTGTGCAAGCCAGCCTAAATTATATATTAATACTTAGGGCAAGTCGCCCTAAGTAGTACAAAAAAATGGCATAACTAATGTGCCAATGTTAATAAAACATTGGCATAATATGGCGTCATTAAAAGCTTTATTGTATATGTATATATTAGTCACAAGCTGTTGCCTGCGACTTCGTACGCGTGACACTACTAAATGTGTAGGAAACCTAGAAATAAAGCTAAACACGCAGTTGCAACTTGACACCCCATTTTTATCCCATGAGATCTGATTTGTGGGATAAAACGTAGCCTATGTGTTAATCCAAGTTATAATCCACGTACATACCAAATTTCATCGATATCGGTTCAGCCGTTACGACGCGATTGAGTAACAAACAAATAAATAAACGAACATTCAAACTTTAGCATTTATAATATTAGTGTTATTATAGTAATCTTTTTTATTAAAATAGGTTGACTCAACTGATGGATGTTTGTTTAAAAAGAACCTATCAGTCACTCTATACTTGAAGATATATTTTTGTTCAATAATGAATTTCCTTTTCAATTCCAGTTACTGCAGACGCTCTTTTCGGTGACGCCTCTGACATCAGTACGGATGAAGAGGCTGACAAGGGATCTGATCGGTCACGGTCTCGGTCTCGGTCCAGGTCCAGGTCTAGGAGCCGCAGCCGCGGCCGGTCTGATGATGATAGAGACGAGGGCAAGAGGAGCGGAGATGAGGTGAATACGCATGTATTTTATACTAGCTGAAATGCGATGGTTACCACTAACATCAGGCGGGTCATTCAATTATTTCAACATCCTTACAATATTTTTTTTATTTAATCTCGTTATTAGAAAGAAAATAACATGTATCTGTAACGGAACAAAATAAACTTATACTACATATATACTTTTTATTGCGAAGTAAAAAACACCTAGTGATGTAAACTAGAGATGGGTCGTCGACGATTTTTTCATAAACGAAACGAAACCGTTCATCGTCGATCGTCGACTAGTCGATCAAGTAGTTGAATTTTTCGACTAGTTCATAACGTGACCTATAGTCTATGCGTTGAGAAAGTCAACGATAAAGCCACTCGACGTCGACGCAATCTCGTCGCGACAAGTAGATGTAGTCCTACGGCTGGCTGCGATATTTAATTAGCAGCAGTGTGGTGTCCCCGAAATTGGCAACATCCAAGTAACACTGTCTCGAACTCGAGGTCGACCGTAATGTAATGTCCAGTTAGATTGTTGTGAAAAATTAAGTAATTGGTATCCTTTTTCTTTAATCGACAGGATAATTTAAATAAATGCTTAACTCACTATAACTATTTATTCAAATATGAACGCTACCTAGGTAACTTTAAAGTTCAAATTTATTTTATCGTCGCGTCGAGCCAGCTATCTACCGTTCCCGTATTATACGACTATTTTTACGCGTCGAGCCGTCGCGCTCTAGTTGAAACAAACGTCTCAACATTTTATTCAACCGTCTACGAATTCAACTAGTCTACGAATAAACGATAGACCGTTGAAGCGTCGAATGTTAATCAACGGTTGATTCGACTAGTCCGTTGAATAAACGCCCATGCCTAATGTAAACCCACGATAGCACCAGCACAAACCTCAGTGGTTTTTAGATGCTATTTTCTGAACATATAACCGTAATCTTTGTTAATCAATCCTGGTGTGACTAAATGAGCTAAAAATGTGGGGAAGTTGTTGAGACATTGGGGTTCAAGAGGGGTAAATAAAAAATGAGACTATCACGTCAAGTGGGATGTCTAATGAAAGGTCTTTATCAGTACATTTCGTCCGCTTTTTTACTTTTAGTTTAAGCCTTGTAGTTTTTAAGTTATTAGCCATAATAAAAACTGAACTTTGACGAAATTCACTGGGTACACCAGTGACCCACAGTGCTGCAATTTGGTATCTGTGTAGCTCAAATATAATAAAAAGTGCGAAATCCAGAATAAATGCAATTTCTACCCCAAAAAATTGTAAGCAATTAACATGAACTCCCGTTAATTGTAATTTGAATGAAATTGTAAGTCAAGTTAGTTGGTTGTACATTTCGTGGCACTATTTTAATAGCCAAAAATTACAATAATATTTATATTTGTTTTTAAAGGAGACTCGCGAGATCTCAGTTCGGGGCGAACCAATAATTATAAATTAATAAGTTACTTTATCTCTGTCTCTGTGTCTGTTTATTACGTTTTCACGACTAAACGGCTGGACTGATTTCGATGAAATTTTATATACAAATACATTATGACGGGGATCGGGACGTAGGCTACTTTTACATTAAACAAACATAAAAAACGACATTAAAAAAACTCTTAAAATGTTTGCAGGGCGGCCGCAGCAAGCCTGATGAAGAAGAAGAAGTGGAGATCCCCGAAACCCGTATTGACGTAGACATGCCCAAGATATGGACTGAGCTTGGGAAGGAACTGCACTTTGTGAAGCTGCCCAATTTCCTGTCCGTGGAGACGAGGCCTTACGATCCTAATACCTATGAGGATGAAATTGATGAGGAGGAAACGCTTGATGAGGAAGGTCGAGCAAGGTAAGTTACAAATGATATTGACGATCTCTGTGGCGCAGTGGGCGAATAGCCGGCTGAGACTCGGGAGGTTGCGGGTTCGATTGCTGCTGCGGGACAAATGTTTGCATGGTCTAAAGATATTTGTTTTGTCACGAGAGTTTTCTAAGTTAAACTTTATTTTGCACTAGCGTCCGCCCGCGGCTTCGCACGCGTGGTTTGTCAATAATAAGTAGTCTATGTGTCAATCCAGGTTTTAATATATTGACATACCAAATTACATAGAAATTGGTTTAGCCATTATTACTTAATTGAGTAACAAACAAACCAACAAAGATTCAAACTGTCGTATTTATAATATTGGTGTGATACATCAGGTGGACCATAAGCTTGTTCCATTTTCATGTAGCTGAAAAGTGTTGTGGTTGTATCATGGACACGGCCGTGTGTTGTACGTAAATACGTGTACCGATTTTGTTATCATTTTGAATTGCCTCCCACTAAGGAAGCAATTTTAAAAACGTATTCTAGTTAAAAAAAAGTATTGTCTTTTTTCAGATTGAAGCTGAAAGTGGAGAACACGATGCGCTGGCGCACGGCGTTCGACAAGGACGGCGCGGCCGTGAGGGAGTCCAACTCGCGCATCGTGAAGTGGTCCGACGGCAGCATGAGCCTGCATCTCGGCTCCGAGATATTCGACGTTTATAAACAACCGCTACACGTGAGAACATATCACTTTTCAAACATCATGGTTATGAACATTACTTGTAATGACAACGGGATATTTACCATCATTTGCCAAGGAGTGGAATGCCTTGCCTGAGTCTGTGACTCCTGATAACTACAACCTAGGGGTCTTCAAGTCGCGAGTGAATAGGTTTCTTCTAGGCAAGCGTGTACCATCGTAGACTGCATCAACGCGCGCCATCAAGCGAGATTGTGGTCAAACGCTAGCATATAATTTATAAAAAAAACCCGATATTTCGACGCAGTTGCATGTTTACCTGTGATCATGGTGCATGCAACTGCGGCAAAATATCGGGATACTCTAAAACTCACAAATCATGGTAAATATCCCGTTCTTAGTACAAATAGGTGGCCAATGGTTTAGTCGTAATAGTGAAACTTTCGAAGCGTGGTTAAATGTTGAGATTGAGAAGTTTCACCGGCCCATGTTTAAGAAGATCTGTCAAAACGATTGCTGTTGGTACTGTCTTGCAACATTTAGATTTCCCAAATCGAGATTTATACGTTATTACTTTTATCTTGTGATAAAGAAAAAGTCGATTTCTTATTATTATCCATTATAGGGTTACGTTTGAGCACGATCTTGCCTTATGATGCAGTCTAATATGGTATACGCTTGCTTAGAAAAAACCTATACACTCGCGACTTGAATACACCCAGGTTGTAGGTTAGTGACACCCAAGTCCCGTCTAGACTTAAAAATTTTTGAAATGGTTTTAAAAATCCTGAGTGTTTCCGTAAGTATTCGGATAACATTATAAAAAAAATATTATTTGAAATAAGCTACGCGACATCTCTTGTTAATATACTAAACTGCAACGTTTGAGCATTGAGCAGGTCAAAAACTGTATAAGTTTATGTGTTGATGGAGCTAACGGCGCTTTACTCGTAATCTGAATCATCTCACTAATTTCAACCCTGGCATAGCGTGACAAGAGCCTGTAGCACAATTGGCAGTGTATCCTCGTATCAAGGGGAAGGTTGCGAGTTCAAGTCCCACTAGGCTTGGACATTTGTGAGATGGTTTTAAAAATCTCAGGTTGTAGTTATAAGGAAACACATAATAAAGGTCGAAGAGAACCGCTTTGTGCGAATGGGAAGTATTTCAACCATATAGCGGTGGCGCACCGCAGGGCGTCTGGTTGTCCCATGATAGAATGGGGTTGGTGAGATTAAGTTGAAAAGTTCCGCCGCACAGTCCCCGAAATATATATACTCGATAAAAACCGAGAGGCTTGCAATCTTTCGTCGAAGAATTATACATGAGTGTTATTTTGTTCCAGGGCGATCACAACCACCTGTTCGTCCGTCAAGGCACGGGTCTGCAAGGGCAGGCGGTGTTCCGCACGAAGCTGTCGTTCCGTCCGCACTCCACGGAGTCGTTCACTCACCGCAAGATGACGCTGTCGCTCGCCGACCGCTCCACCAAGACCTCGGCCATCAAGATCCTGTCGCAAGTCGGCGCCGATCCTGACGCCGACAGGAAGTACCAGCTCAAGGTTCATCTTTATGCATATTTAATTTAAAAGACATCAGTCGATCACATCAAATACTACGTGTTTTGTTATGTACGACATTAAATGAATACACGGGTAGGGCTAATAGGTAGTATTGTTATAAACTAGGGTTTTCTCAAATTCATTGCCGTAGAAAATATTACATTTTCAAACAACCTTAAGCTCTTGGGATGGATGGGAACCAGAATAACTGATAGAGTATTTAAATACTTTTTTTTTCTGTAAATTTATGTCAGTAAATTATGTAGAACTTCATTAGATCATGCAAACATTTGTTCCGCGGCGGGAATCGAACCCGCTACCTCCTACGTCTCAGCTGGCTATTCGCCCACTGTACCACGGAGCTCACAATGAAGACCAAATTAACCAAAATAACGCATTTATTGAACACTTTAATCACAATAACACGAGCTAAATCATACAACAGTTATTCATCTTCTTTACATAGTATAAAATGAAGTCGCTTCCACTGTCTGTTCGCTTAGATCTTTTAAACTACACAACGGATTTTAATGCAGTTTTCAGCAATAGATACAGTGATTCAAGACGAAGGTTTATATGTATAATACATATTTAACTCTGTTTGTTTGTTAGTTTGTTTGTTACCTTTACACGACTAAACGGCTGAACGGATCGTAATGAAATTAGGAAACGAACGCCCAAAATGAGGGTAATGTTTTATTGAAAAACCACCCGTGCGAAGCCGCGGGCGGGTCAGCTAGTATTACAATAAAACACTTATAAACCACTAAACAGTTTTTTGAATGTATCTCACTCGTGCTTGTGTTGTTTGTTTACAGAAAGAGGAGATGGAACTGCGCGCGGCGATGCGCACGCGTGTGTCGAGCCGGCCGCTGCGGCGCAACAAGGCGGGCGGCGCGCGCGGGCCCGCACGGGACGACTCCGACGACGAGGGCGGCGTCTCACTCGCGGCCATCAAGAACAAATACAAGCAGGGGCAGAAAGGTACAAGATACAAAGACAATCATTCATTCACTACATTACCACACAATACATTTACATTATAAGACAGAAAAAACAAATCAAATCAAAAAATCTAAATCTTTTGACATTCCCTTGTCAATACATCTATGAAAATCTAATGTATGTTCACAAAAATATTAATTTGTTTAAGAAAAATAGCGATAATCATAATTTTAATACTACAAATAAAGATGAACTCGCTGTTGCCACTTGTAGACTCCATAAAGTTAGTAAATTGTTAATTGTTTAAGTGTACGCTTTTATAACAAACTCCCAAGGGATGTACAAAAATTGACAATTAACAAATTTAAAAACGTAATTAAACAAAATCTTTATAAAAAAGCCTACTATAAAATATCGGATTATTTAGAATTTTAGATGATAGTGAAGCTTGGGATTGAAATTGCTCCAACTCGTTCAAAATGTTACAATTTAGACGTAATTTATTTTCTGTATTATGTATTGTAAAAGGATCATTAAAAAAAACAACCGGCCTTGTTTCTTGCCTTTTTTCCTGGCTTGGTCGCGAAGGAACAGGTAGTAAAATTGACGTTTCAAAGTGATCCTTGTGATTTTAATGAATAAAAATATTTGACTTTGATTTCCAGAGGAACCTAATTATGCGGCCTAGACCCAACCGCTCCCAGCAGCCTTTATCAGGTCCTTTCCATCTAGACAATCTACGGCGATATTTATCTAGAACAAATCATTTACTGATTTATTATCAGACGACCTCCGTAGCGCAGTGGGCCGGCTGAGACGCAGGAGGTAGCGGGTTCCATTCCCGCCGCGGAACAAATGTTTGCATGATCTACAGATATTTGTTCCGGGTCTATATTATAAGTACCTATGTATTCCGGTATTCTGGTTCCCATAGTACAAACTCTGCTTAGCTTCGGGCTAGATAGTGCTATGTGAAATGTCCAGCGATATTTATTTATTTAATTGCTAGCTTCCGCCAGCGGCTTAGCACGCGTGGTTTGTCAAAAAGTAGCCTATGTGTTAATCCAGGTTATAATCTACGTACATACCAAATTTCATAGAAATTTGTTTAGCGGTTCCGACGTGAAAGAGTAACAAATATCGACACATACATCCATACAAATTTTCGCGTTTATAATATTAGTGGGATGTTAAAAATCATTTGGAAAAGTTTAGCATTATTCATAAATTTTCGTTTGTTTTTTCAGCGTCCGCCGCAGCCATATATTCTTCAGAATCGGACGCGTCTGACGTAGAGACGCGCCGAGCTAAACGCCTAGACCGGGCTAAAGCACTGAAGGACTCAGATTCTGAAGCGAGTGACGTCGACGGTGACGGCGATGGGGACGATAAGGCGCCGGAACGGAGCCCTACTCCCAGCGGGAGCGGTAGCGGTGGCGGTAGCGGAAGCGAATAACAACTGGTACTTGACACACTTGTTAGTACTATTAGACGCCTCGGTTATGTTCGTGTTTCCGAATTAGTACGTTTATGCAACCAATGTCTGTGGTGCCCAGAGTTGGATTTTGTAGTATAATTATACTATTTGACATTGTGTACTATTATTTCATGTTGTGTGGTAATGCCGCGAAAATACCATAATTTTATATTCGGGTCGATTGACTTGTATTATTGGTTGTTGTGAAACCGGAACGTAGTATAATTTTAGACAAGGTAGTATAATTTTAACTTCCACATACAATAATTTTCGGAGGGTCTGAATCCAACCCTGGTGGTGCCGACGACTCGTCAGTCACCAGCGAACTTTAAAGGCGGTAGCACGTGCGGATACAGTATTTAGAAGTATATAGATTCTGATATATTCCGTATTTTTGATGACAGACGAAATTTGCCGAGACATCTAACTTAAATCGTAGTACTGTACTTGTGTATATTACTAGATAATCGGACTATTATATTATTATATAGGTCATTTTTATTTTAAAGTGTTAGCCAACATTTAAATTAAAACGTTTAAATTAAAATATTAAAACTAAGGTTTTTAAAATCATATTAAACCTATCGAGCCAGATTAGATTTGAACCCACAAATCCCTCTTGATACGAGAATGCTAACGGCGTTTTAACCAGTAAATAAAACATTTCACGCCTGACGTGTAGTATAACCGTGGCGAAATTGGCATCGCATCCTCGTATCAAGAGGAAGGTGCGGGTTCCAATCCCGCCTGGCTCGAAATTTTACATACATCCTGCGGAGTTGCAAGCAAGGATGAATGTGATTTGCAAATCAATTTCAATTAAAGAGATCGAACACGTTATTTTATACTTCCTGGTAGATCGTGCCCAGGTTATCCAAACACCTAAAATATATAAATAAAAATTTACTATTTGGCAATATGTATAATATGTATGTATTATGCTATAGACAAGACATAAAAAATAATGAACTATGAGTACTACTCAGGGTATGTATTTATTTAGATAATTATCAGAATGTTTTAGACTTAAACTTAATTTTAAGATTATTGTAAATAAAAATAATGAGTAACTAAATAGGATTTTAATCAACATAGTTATAAAAATTTTTAGTTATACTAGGCCTACAAGGCTAGGCAAAGGTCTCTTCCATTTTAGTTATACTAGGCTAGGCAAAGGCCTCTTCCATTTTAGTTATACTAGGCCTACTAGGCTAGGCAAAGGTCTCTTCCATTTTAGTTATACTAGGCCTACTAGGCTAGGCAAAGGTCTCTTCCACTTTAGTTATACTAGGCCTACTAGGCTAGACAAAGGCCTCTTCCATTTTAGTTATACTAGGCCTACTAGGCTAGGCAAAGGCCTTTTCCATTTTAGTTATACTAGGCCTACTAGGCTAGGCAAAGGCCTCTTCCATTTTAGTTATACTAGGCCTACTAGGCTAGGCAAAGGCCTCTTCCATTTTAGTTATACTAGGCCTACTAGGCTAGGCAAAGGCCTTTTCCATTTTAGTTATACTAGGCCTACTAGGCTAGGCAAAAGCCTCTTCCATTTTAGTTATACTAGGCCTACTAGGCTAGGCAAAGGTCTCTTCCATTTTAGTTATACTAGGCCTACTAGGCTAGGCAAAGGTCTCTTCCATTTTAGTTATACTAGGCCTACTAGGCTAGACAAAGGCCTCTTCCATTTTAGTTATACTAGGCTTACTAGGCTAGGCAAAAGCCTCTTCCATTTTAGTTATACAAGGCCTACTAGGCTAGGCAAAGGCCTTTTACATTTTAGTTATACTAGGCCTACTAGGCTAGACAAAGGCCTCTTCCATTTTAGTTATACTAGGCTTACTAGGCTAGGCAAAAGCCTCTTCCAATTTAGTTATACTAGGCTAGGCAAAGGCCTCTTCCATGTTAGTTATACTAGGCCTACTAGGCTAGGCAAAGGCCTCTTCCATTTTAGTTATACTAGGCTAGACAAAGACCTTCATCTTTTCTAGATATCTCGAAGGTGTACTACGTTTACTGAGTTTGCCAGGAACTTGTCCAATTCGTCCCGCTATCTCCATTTTTCTAAGCAAGCGCGCTCCATCTTAGACCGCACCATCACTTACTATCAGTTGAGGTAGTAGTCAAACGCTTGTCTCTAAAAAATATAAGATACCTTTTTAAAAAGGTAGTTTCAAAGCAATATTCATATTCATTTATCATAATCTGTATACGGCTTTACATTCCTTAAATACGTTCCTACCAAATTATCTAAAAAAACAGTTTATATACTCACTCAGCCTTATCTCTCTAGTCCACTTTGAAGTCACTAAACTGTCCCTGAACCGAAGTAATATTGCTGGAATAAATATAAATAAATATTGCTGGACACTTCACACCGTGCTATCTAGCCCCAAACCAAGCAGCGCTTGCACTACGGGAACCAGAACTGATAGAATACTTATTTACTTTTTGTAAATACTTACTTATAACTGATCGAGCGAAGCGAGATCTACAAACCAACTTAGGCAAATCGGCGTTGTATGTAAGTATGTATGTTTGTTTGTCCGAGGATTTTCGAAGCGTTGATCCGATCATCGTGAAATTTTATACGTAGGTAGGTAGTGGTAGCGCCATTCTGGTGTGACTAAATGAGCTAAAAATGTGAGGGGGTTGTTGAGATATTGGAGTTCAAAGGGGGTAGAAAAATGAAAATGAGACTATTATTAGGTCAAATGAAAGGTTATTTCGACTCAGTTTTTATTTTTAGTTTAGTCCTTGCAGTTTTTGAGTTTATTAGCCATAATAAAAACTGAACTGACAAAATTCACAGGATACACCAGTGACCCCACAGTGCTGAAATTTGGTACGCGTGTAGCTTTAGTGACACAAATATAGGCAAAAGTATGTAATCCAAAATAACTGAAATTTGTATCCCAAAAAAGGATAACCAAAATAACATTGGTAGCTGCAGGTTCAACATGCGCATGGGGTTTTATAGTAGACACGGCGACCGCGCTGTGAATGTGCCGTTGATCTATAATTCATGCAACATCTGCTGTCCTCTATGCTGCCACCGAGAACGCCATAGGGCGTTTGTGCACTCGTATTCGATTCGTTTTCGTGATTTCACGAATCACTTTAATCCTTGAGATCCTTGAAATCACAATAACGAATCGAATAATGAGTGCACAAATTCAGACGTGCCCAAATATTTAGAAGCACCTAATTTAACAATATTTTGTATTATTGAGACGATGAAGAAAATACATTTGCCTTCTAATTTAATTTTTCTTTAATAATCGTTATTTGTATTATTATCGTCAACAAACATCTGGATTATTCCTTCGTAAACTATCTTCCCCACTCCAATGATTTTCCAAGCCCCTTCATCGGCCTTCGTCAGGTTGTGAATAACGTATCCGCATCTATCTAAGTCTATTTTGCTTCTGTCGTAAAACCTGACGAAAAAATAAACTAAATAAATAATACTGGACATTTCACACTGCGTTATCTAGTCCTAAACAAAGCAAAGCTTTAACAATATTCTATGAGAACATGAGAACTGATTACTCATATTCATCTTTTTGTTAATATATGTTATAGAGAAACAAACAGACCCGGAACAAATATCTGTAGATCATGCAAACATGATGACATCGAACCTGTAACCTCCGTGTCTCAGCCGGCTATTCGCCCACTGCGGCACGGAGGTCGTCCGAAATAAAAAAATAGAAGAATAAAGATCGAATTTCAATGATTTTTCTAAATTTGATATATGTAAATAAATGATATAATTTTTTTTCTAAATTTTAAGTCATAATTTATATTATTTTTCTAATGAACCGTCCAGCGATGCGCCATATTTGCCATCGACCGCCTGGTCCACAGGTAAGGCAAGAGGATAAATATTTGCACGGGAATTTGCGCGCACCCGCAATTGCAAAAGGTCGAGGATAATATTCGCTCCGCGGAACTAAAATATCAGGGTGAACGAGTGTGTATGGAAGGCTACGAGTTCAAATCCAGTCTAGTTCATAATTTGGGATGATTTTAAAAATCTATTAATCCGTCACTGACAGGTTCGTAAAAAAATGTTCCTGGGAGCCGTTGGGTGCGCGCCGCATAAGATCGGCCCATTTGGCCCGTCTGGAAATCTATGAGGAGGCCTATGTTCAGCAGTCTTGTGACTGATATGATGATGATGCGCCGGACATCAGGTGACATTTTAAAGTGACTCATCCATGTTTCTTACTCTTATTTGTTCACCACATCTTCTGTACATGAATTTATCTATGAACTGTAAAGTTTGTAGAAAAAAATAATTATTTTAACCGTCATCGGTTGTTTTTGTTTTGTTTTTTATGTCTTGTCCCAGAACTCCGTAATTTATCAACCGATTTGGAAATATCTTTTTTTTGGAAAGGATATATCAGATTAGTAGAAATTTTATGAAAATTGTTTTAGTAGCTTGGTTAAGTCGGTTATATTTTTGTTAATATGTTACTTGTTTAGTTTCATAGAAAAAAAAAACTTTACCTGTCGTATGTGGATCTTGGTACCGACAGTTCGCAGCTCTTTAAATGTTTGATGGGGTACGCGAAACGGATTGTAGCCATGTCTCCCTTTCTAGGCTTTATTACTTCCATTTCGACGAGTTCTGGAATTAATACCCATCAGTTACAGCTGGATTATTGAGGCGTCGGAGGGTCCAAAGCGGTCACTTTATAGCTGAATCTCGTATGTCAAGGTCGCTCAGCGTGCTATAGAGAGGGCTATGATTGGTGTTTCTTTACGAGATCGAATCAGAAATGGGGAGATCCGTACATGATTATTGATTAAAACGGGTATTTATCGCGTATGTACCTTTTTTATTTGTATCCCGAAGTTTCGGCTGTGGTACGGGTCAACCCGTGACCACGACTGTTGCAACACAGCCGAAACATCGGGATAACAAATAAAAAAGGTACATACGTGAAAAATACCCGTTTTAATCAATAATTATGTACAGTGATCGCGAAAGTTTGAAAAATACTATCCGTACCTACACAAATTAAGGTCACAGACATAGCCTAGAGGATTAGCAAGCTGAAGTGGCAGTGGGCGGGGCACATAGCTGGAACTTACGGCCGTTGGGGCAGAATGGCTCTAGAGAGGTGACCACGCACTGGCAAGCGTAACGTATGACGGCGCAACTAGATGGAAAGATGACCTGATAAAGGATGCTGGGAGCCGTTGGATGTTGACAACTCGTACTAAAGGCCCAAAGGATTTCATAACATGTTCAAGCGGCAGTGGGTGGGGCATATAACTCGAAGAAAGACAGCCGTTGAGGCAGAAAGGTTCTCGAGTGGACACTATGCACTTGAGCGGCTAACGTGTGGTGTAAGTTTGTCTATGGATCTCCTTATTTCTGGTTCGAAGAATATAACTTTTATTTTCTGAAACTTACGAATAATTTCAATAGAAATAACTTCAAACAGCTCCACCCAATTATCATCCACATCCTTGAAATTTATACTTAACACCCAATTTCCATTGTCCTCTTCCAAAAGCGGTCCGATCATGAATTCATTCGGACTCATTTTCGAGCCTTCGTACTCCACAACATCATATGCTTCCTCTCTTTCCTCAGCACTGGTGTGAATCACTCTGCTATTAGCCATAGGGATTATCGATTTTACATCGTTATTTACATATGGTTTGCTGGTGTTGTGAGCAGAACGATGTGGTATCTGAAGTTTCAAGATGTCATTGTTCGGTTTGTGTAAATAGTAGAAGGCTTTGGTATTGATGATTGGGGCCGCGATTATTACGATATCATTGAGCTGACATGTGATAAGCAACGGTAGCAGCTCGATTTTTGATTTGCCTAAAAATAAAAGAAAAATATTAAAATCGTTTTGAGAGGTCTGTGTATCTCTTGTCTGCCTTTCTGTTGAATTGGAGTTTACGTAGTCTGCACGAGTATATCTTAATGGATCTTTATTTACGGGTCTACTTACTGAGTAAGAGATCCGAGGATTTCCATCATCGGGAATCGAGGCAAAACATAATCGTTTAGGCGTCTTTAACCAATATTTACACGTGACAAGAGCCCGTAGCACAATTGGCAGTGCATCCTCGTATCAAGGGGAAGGTTGTGGGTTCAAGTCCCGTCTAGGCTTGAAAGTTTTTGAGATCGTTTTAAAATTTTAGAATTTTTCGTAAGTGTTCTTCAGATGACACTATAAAAATAAAATGCTAATATTAACATGAATGAGAACTAAACTTAACTTCTATGCCTATTTTTTTGTGGTAATGCCCTTGGGTTTATAAAATTCTGATTTGAAATACTATAAAGCATATTTTCGCTCTCATCGAACATTGAGTCATAAGTTAACGAACTACATTGTCATTTCGTAAATTGCCAAGGTTAGTTACTACCTATAGAAATATCTTACAGCTCAACTGATAAAAATTTAAATACGACTCTTTGTTTGTATTTGAAAAACCAAAACGTGATATGTGATTGTTTTCATAATCGGTTTATTGTAGCCCACAGTATTATTATACATATTGAACGGAATGCTATGATAAAATATTTTTAAAGAACACACGGTATTAATCATTCATACGGTAATAATTTATGTATGTGTGTCACATACATAAATTATTGTTACGCCGAGGCTGTTAAACAATGAGTAATAATCGAAACTTCTCGAACACTTTTGTCTTGCTGTATTATTGTTATTATTGTCTGCGGTTGCGCACAATGGGGATTGACTATTATGTCGAAACACCGACCCTTTCCTGGAACGATTGAGACCGTTCTCGAACAATCGAAATGTGTGCGATATAAATAGGCCGGAGAGATGGCCGGACAGTCAGTTAGTTAGTGAGTGAGTGGGTGAGTCTCAGCGAGGCCCTGGAGGACTGACGTGGAGAAGGGTCTCGCGTGAACAGTAGTTGCTCGGACAGTCAGTCTGGATTAAGCTATACGTGCGATCATTTCGGTGACTTTTAAGTGGTGCAACAGTGGTGTGAATTAGTGTGTTGTGATTACGTGTGACCAAGTTCGTGTATTCATCGTTTAGTGCTGAATAAAAGTGTTATTTTGGTTAGACTGATTCCCATTATTTTATCCCGAACCCTCAGCTTGTAACATTATGAATACTGGAAACACTAACAAACAAATTAGGGACACAAAAAATAACACAAACACACAAGTTTATATAAAAATTATGTGTGTGACAAAAAGGTCATATACATAGATAACTAGCGAATAATTTTGAATAAGAAGCAAAAATTGAGTATATGACCCTTCTTACCATAAGTAATATGATATTTTTAAATGCCCGTGCATCATCTTGTAAATAATGTTGCTTTGCCATTTTGCATCGAAACTACAAGTAATTAAGAACGAATCAGGTTAAATGCTGTTCCTAATCGATTGTGTCGGTTTTCTACGGGAATTGTATTCATGTTTTGAAGGAAGTAATTTATTGCATCCATTGCACATGCAAGTAAGATTTTATCAGAGACTTATGTTATGGCGTGCAGGTTGAAAAGGAATAGGCTCGAAATGATGCCCTGAAGTATTCCTTAACTGCCTTCATAATCATCATCATCATATCAGCCATAGGACTGAATATAGGCCTTTTCCATTCGTTTTTTCTTGCTGTACATTTCACACAGCGCTAGCTAGCTCCAAACTAAGCAGAGCTTGTACTTTGGGAACCAGATTACTGATATAATACTTATATACTTTTTTTAAACATACTTATGATATATAGAAAAACATTCAGACCCGGAACGAATATCTGTAGAAAACATTTGTTCCGCGGAAAGAATCGAACCTGCTACCACCTGCATCTCAGCCGGCTATTCGCCCACTGCGCCGCGAGCGTCAATTTCCAGAGCGACCGATTTAATGCGGCCTGCACCCGACGGCTCCCAGCATCCTTTATCAGGTCGTCTTTCTTGTGGGGGGGACGCCCTATGCTGCGCTTTCCGGTGCGTGGTCTCCACTCGAGAACCGTTCTGTCCCAACGGCCTTCAGTTCTTCGTGGTATGTGCCCCGCCTACTGCCATGTCAGTGACTTAAGTTGGTCTAACTATCATACATAATCGGTCGTTGTACTATTTTATTCGTAGGTTTAGTGTTTGAAAAATATATCACTTCCATCCAACACTATTTTTTCAGTATTTAAGAGATCTTCCAATAGAATAGTTACTTACTTTTTAAAGCCTTTTTAATAGATAATTAAAATTCACGATCGGTTTAATATTTTTGGAGTCCTGTCTTTGTACTTGAGCATACCAAGGGCCGGGAAGACTGGATAATTCATACAACACCGTGGCGCAGTGGGCGAATAGCCAGTTGAGGAGGAGGTTGCGGGTTCGGATCTCGCCGAGGAACAAACATTTACATGATTTACAGATATTTGTTCCGTTATCTTAGTTTTTCTCTATGTATTATAAGGATGTATTTACAATTTCAGTAATCTGATTCTCGTACAAGCATTGCTTAGTTTGGGGCTAATTAATGCATTCAGCATTATTTATTTATTATTGACGACCTCCGTGGCGTAGTGGGCGAATAGCCGGCTGAGACGCAGGAGGTGGCGGGTTCGATTCCCGCCGCGGAACAAATGTTTGCATGATCTACAGATATTTGTTCCGGGTCCGGATGTTTTTCTATGTATAATAAGTATGTATTTACAAAAAAAAAGTATATAAGTATTCTATCAGTTATCTGATTCACATAGTACAAGCTCTGCTTAGTTTGGGGCTGGATAGCGCTATGTGAAATGCCCAGTCATATTTATTTATTTATATTTATTATTCATAATATTTAAGTAAAACGAACATTAATTACAATATTCGAGGTTATAAGAGGACTTCGCGATCCATTTATATCACCCCTTCGTATACATAGGTTCAATTGATGTCCCTGCCTCGTATGATCCAGGTTTCATGAAAATTTGGTCCTTGGCCTATAACATCACTCAGAGTATGTTGAAATTGCGTTAGCAGACCATATTCAACAGTTTAGGTACATTAGAACTCCACTCGATTGCAACTCTTATCACTAGTTTTCCAACTCGATTAGCACTTTCACTCGCGCACATCGATTCTATTATACGTACTGATTATATCCTGGTGATTATATGTTATTGTGACACAGTGCGATAGCGGCAGCAGGAATAGGGTTAAGAGTGTGGACGAGTTCATCTCTCGACAGTTGTGCTAAGACTGATAGGACCATCTGATAGCGTTTCATACGTTTGTTGTATTTTTCAGTGTGAAATAAGGTTGAATTTGTTCAGCTGTTCAGAAAGCAATTAACGTGTGTTAGGGATTCAGAACAATTTTAAAATAATCAGTGTAATTTTGTATGATTGTAGATTGTTATCTAAAAATAGTAATTACCTATTCGATTAAAATTTTGCCAAATTTTGAGTGAAACTTTAGATTACTTTGAAAAAAATACATAAAGGCATCCCCAATTTGAATTACAGAATATAATTCTAGTGAATTTAATGAAATTTCGTTATCGTGCAGAGCACCTACAACTCTGCACTTTAATTATAACAATATATATATATTTAATTATAACTTTTTTAACGTAGTATTGTTTGTATAAAAATTACATGACACTAACTCGTCAACTTAGATCTGGAACTCGAAATTAGTTGATAAGATAAACAAAATTAACTTGATCATTTGATGGAGAACGCTGAAAACGCTAAAAGTACAGATTTTATACAGATTTTTCGGGCCCGATCCGACACAAAAGTAACTATGAAAACTTAAACTTTAATTATTTTCATGTAAAGTATAAAATAAAAGTGGACTACTGGAATTTAGTCAGCTCGTGGAACTAGCGAATAAAACTACTTCGGACCACGCGAGTAATAGTTAGTGATATTATGTTACTTCTTTGACCACTTCATAAAGATATGAAATATCTATGAAATCATCAATCATTTTCTACGTTTACGTCGCATAATGGTAGATGGAAGACCATTGACCATGACATTCGATAGGAAGATCTTCGATCAGTAGTAGCCGGCATCTGATAGTGATAATTATTATGCAGATTATTTATTCAATCCCCTTATTTATCATGATATAAACAAGGTTAGGCTCGGACTATATATGCAGTAAATAACTATTTTGCCAACGTAGGGAAAAACCTTGCCTCTGCCATTATTTCTCAACCCTGTAACGGCACAAAAGCACTACTTGCTGTGCCCCCAGCCCAGCCTCCCGTCAACTCTATGGCTCTTTTTAATGTTGATGATGAGGAAATTGAGAACATAATACTAAATTTAAAAGAAAAATCTGCAGTGGCTTGGGACGGCATCCCAACTGCTGTCATCAAAGCAGCTCGTCATGTATCCCAATCTTAAAAATCCTCTCCAATATCTCTCTCTCTAGAGGCATATTTCCTCTCGCCTTCAAAAAGGCTATTGTTCATCCCATATTTAAAAACGGTAACAGAGACAGTGTCACTAATTACCGGCCTATTTCGGTTTTAACAGTATTATCAAAAAAATTTGAAAAAATCTAAATTATAGACTTGTCAGATTTATCAACGAAAACAATATCTTATCCGAGAATCAATTAGGGTTCAGAAGTGGTAAATCAACAGAAGATGCCGTTTTAGAGCTGACTGAGGCTGTAATTAAGAACGCTGACAAAAAATATAAAACCGTCGGTGTATTCCTAGATCTTTCTAAAGCCTTCGACACTGTCTCGGTGCCTATCTTACTCCGCAAGCTGGAACTGGTCGGAATTAGAGGCGTTGCTCTTGACATCTTCTAGAGTTATCTTACCAACCGCAGTCAGCATGTTCTTATTGATGGTATCAGAAGTAGAGAGGAAACTATCTGTTTTGGCGTTCCGCAAGGTAGTGTCTTCGGACCTACCCTCTTTCTTATCTATATTAACGAGCTATGCAGTATGACTCTTCCAAATATCAAAGTAATAACTTACGCTGATGACACAGTACTCCTTGCACACGGGTGGACCTGGATTGAGGCTCACAAAAATACAGAAAACTCTCTAAAATCTATTATGAGCTGGATACACACTAATCTACTCACCTTAAATGTTTCAAAAACTAAATATGTCACCTTTTCCCTCAATAAAGCCTCGCTCTCCCGTTCCTCTTTTTCTGTTAGTGCACACATATGTCCTTGTGTAACTGTTCCATTATCATGCAACTGCACTTCCATTGAACGCACGACTTGTACCTTGGAGTAATGCTTGTTGGCGCCTTGGCATGGAAACCGCAAATTGAATTTCTAGTCTCTCGAGTAAGAAAACTCCTTTTTGTCTTCAAAAATCTTAGAGCGTCAATAGATTTTCATAGCCTAAAGACTGTCTACTATGCCCTGGCCCAGTCTATTTTATCTTATTGCATCACCTTCTGGGGCGGTGCAGTCAAATCCCTTTTACTCAGAACGGAAAGAGCTCAGCGGGCTGTCCTTAAAGTAATAATAAAAAAACCTATATATTTTCCCACCACTGACCTCTACTCACTTTGCCAAGTCCCTACTGTTCGTCAAATCTTTATTCTTAACTGTATACTACGCAAACACTCGCAACGACACTATGACCCTGATCATATACAATCCAAGCGTAGATCTGATCTGATTTGTAAAACTGAACCTCGACGCACAGCAGCAGCAAGCCGACACTTCTATTATATTGGTTCTTTCCTATGCAACAGTATGAACAAGAAACTAAACGTATATCCATTGCCAATGTTCAAGTGCAAGAGAAAATGTCTCGAAATGTTACAATCCTTGTCTTATGAAGACACTGAGAAACTATTAGAGGTTTCTATATGATCCAATTCCCACACTCACAAACACAAACACACATACACACACACACACACACACTCCCCCCCCCCCCAGCCACATACACTCTCATGAATCCACTAGCATTTGCACTCAAACATGCACACACGTACCCTCACATACGAGATGCTACTTAGTAATTTTTATTATTCCTCATGTGTTTCTTTTTTGTATTATGTGATTATCTTTAAGATTGTATTGGAACCCTGACTTATCTTGACGCGGAGGAGGGCGTTGGTATCTGCGACACAGTATTTATTACTCATGCGGGTATCATCGTTTTTCATTTTTGTAATTACACCCTTGTTAAATTGTTTCCAAATAAAGATGTTTATGACTATCCGGGTCTCCCGGATCCTGCGAATCCGAAGCATGTCCCGGTTGCTTTCAGGTAAAAATCGGAGTCGGATGGCCTCGGATCGTGTGTAATCGATGCAGGAAAAATACAAATGTTTGGTTGTGCGACGGATTAGACAAGCCCGGATGCAATTTAGTCCGAGCCTTACACCGCCGTCTTTTGATTTTAGTTTATCCTATCTATCCAAGGTTGTCTGGAAGAGATCGCTTTTAGCGATAAGACCGCCCATTTTACCGTTATTTATTGTTTATTTCCTTTGTTACTGTATTTTTTATTTGGTGTGCAATAAAGAGTATATCAATCTATCTATCTTTGGGCAGAAGATAACTTGGCACGCGTTGGTTATTTTAAAATCAAGATTGAAAGGCAGAATTCTATAACGAAACATCACAGGTATACTTAGGTATATTACCAAATACTTGACACAAAAATACACGTAGGTTCTTAGATAAGATAATGTATTAAAATATCGAGTTTCTTTATGCGTACGCAGCGGAAACCACCCAGTTAAGATAAGGAGCCAGGCGTGTGTTTATCGCGGGGTACCAGCCCTGAGCACAGCCTTGGGATCTGGAGAATACTCCCACCACTATGGGGTCGTCCTGAGCGTTGAGAGTTAGGAGTGGGCTGCCGGAGTCACCCTAGAAAACAACACCATTTGTATTTACGGAAATACAGTCTTCTTTACTAGCTAGATGACATAATCGCATAGTATGGATAGAGGGGGAGGACTCTGTTGCTGTCTTTTTTTCGACCAGGCTAGCATTAAGAAATTGAACACCTAGGAAAAGTTTCTCTCTAGAGAAAAATAGATTAAAATTACATTTTACTTACCTAATACATTTTACCATAGAGGTAAACTTTTATACGACATTTTAGAATGTAGACTCATTTCTAGAAATCTTAGCCATTCTACGCTAAAATGTTTTAGAAAATTTATCCTTACAGAATTGGTAACCTAGGTCTTTCTAGTAGCTGTCAATTGTGCCCCTTCCCAAATTTCCACGTGTGTGGTGAAAAGGAGAGATATTCTTATAATGAGGGCTTTTCATTTTCGGTTTAAAAAATAACTAGATCAAACTAGAGTAATATATGGCGCTGTCTGGAGATACACCGGCAAAACATATGGTATAAATACCAAAATCTCAAACACACAATATCTAAAACAATCTCACTTCGTCAGATAAACAAACGTTGAAAATTGACTTTCATTTGATAATCATCATATGACAGAACAACGCCATCTGTAAGCAGTTATAAAAACACCTCATTGATGCCATGCCGGCGTTCTGAATACCGGTCACGCTTAGTATCCTTACCTGACACTGTCCAATAATCCCAACGTCCAGCCACCCCGTGCAGGTCATGTTATCTGTCACCGTGACTCCAACCTCGCTATATCGATCGGCGCAGGTCTGTTGGTTGATCACGTACAGTTCCACTCTGCGCAGCTCTGATGATGGAGATGACAAGGTCTGGATGAGGAATAAATTACTCGATAAAACATCCATACTAATCACCCTAATATTATAAATTTGAAAGTTTGGATGTTTGTTTATTTATTTGTTTGTTTTTTACAAATCACATCGTAACGGCTGAACCGATTTCGATGAAATTTGGTATATACGTAGATTATAACCTAGATTACCACATACCACCTTTTATCATATAAATCAGTTCCCATGAGATAAAAATGGGGTGTCCAGTCAAGTTGCAGCAGCGAGTTTAGTTACCCACACATTTAGTAGTGTAACGCGTACGAAGTCGCAGGCAACAGTTAGTAATATTATAAATTCAAAAGTAACTCTTACTCTCTGTCTGTTTGTTCGTTTTCATGACGAAACGGCTCGACCGATATCGATGAAATTTGGTGTGTTGATAGACCTATATAATATATGACCTGGATTCAAACATAGGCTACTTTATATTGACAAATAACGTTTGCGAAGCCGCTGGCAGAAGCTAGCATGTTTTTTTTTATAAATTTTAGGCTAGCGTTTGACCACTATCTCGCCTGATGGTAAATGATGCCTGATGTTCATCTATGGTAGGTGTTTGTTATTACAAGCCATCCCATAAATTATGGCCCAGGCGTGAATCGATCCCGCGATCTCTTAGGTACGGAGATCTATAATCCGGTCTAGTTTATAATTTGTTACATGACTGAAAAAATTACTAAATAATTGTTTTTTTTTAATGTTGTATACATACACCTGTAATTGGTGCATGTATCAGAAATGTGTTTATGACTATCGTCATAAATCTGGTAAAGTATATAGTGATTAACTATAGAGTGATAAAATATGTGTACTGTTGGTGTATCTTTAAATAAATAAAGAAAATAAAAAATTACATTATTATGCCGTAGGTAGGTCTACTTTTATGATGAAGGTCGATAGACACGTTACATGCGGGCGAATCCATAAACAAAGTTATTATAAATGAACCTTCAGCACGATGGTTGAAATATTTTCTTTTCTTAGTTTCCTTACCTGTTATCTACCACAAGCGGAACATGGTAATTACTAATACCTACTTACTTATCTTTGTTTGTAAATAGGCTACATCAATTTTAGCCGACTTCAAAAAAAGAGGAAGGTTTCAATCCGCCTTTCAAGGATTCCGTACCTCAAAAGGAAAAAAGAAACGATACACAGCAATGCTTCTTGGCGACAGAAATAAGTATGGTGTCACATAATCTAATAAATAAGTAAATAACCTTAGTAGGGACTTACCGAAGTAACACCCCAACCAATAGCAGTCACGATAGAGTTAGTTGTAAAGGTATAGGCACCGCCGGCAACCCTGGCCACTTCCACAGATCCTGGGACGAGAGCTATCGGCAGTGTGGTTCTGAGGACTGCAATATCGTTGAACAGGGTGCTGGGTGAGAAGTCAGGGTTGGTCGTGATACGGTTGATGAAGTAGATGAATCCACCTGAATTACTTGCGGTGGAACCGACGCGTGCACGCCACCAGCTAACTGGGTGAGCGCTGTGAAAGAAAAAGTAATTTTAAGCCATCATCGTCAGCCCTTATCATACCACTGCTGGGCATAGGCCTCTCTTCGTTGTGGCCATTCGCCTCTGTCTTGCGCTGTTCTGAACCACATACTCGTACTTCGCTTCTAATATACGACTTTTAATAACCATGACCTAGCCTCATCCTAGCCACATTAGCTTTTTATTTATTATTTAATATATCAAATCAACATCACAGAAGCGAATCGAATAGGTACATACTGCATCAAATCGAAATGCTAAGATGCAGTAGGTATATGGATCTGAGAAGTTAACTGTGAAGTCTGCTATTGTAATTGTAACGCCTGCATAAATAATCAATGAAGAACACAAACATAATTAGGATCAATGACTGAGGTGTTGCGATAAATGCATTAACCATATAGATACAGTAAACTTGCTGCCGGCCGCGTCGCACGCGTGGTTTTTCAAATCATTACCCTCTCTCTGCGCAGTCGAGTTAAACGTAGCCTATATCCCAATCCCGTTCATAATCTATCTGTACCTATACCAAATTTCATCGAAATCAGTCCAGCCGTTTAGTCGTGAAAATGAACAAGATGACAGAAACGAGTTATTTTCGATTTTATAATACTTATTACTATGAATTCTAATGAAGTTTATCTGTGAGGAAGATGTAGATGCTGAATAAGCCTCTCCCAGGGACTAAATAAAGAAAGTCGCGGGCAACTCCTGGATGTACTTATGGGCTGTGAATGATGATGATGATGAGGGACTAAATTGGTTTCAGGACTTTACTCTCACTCCAGTGGCCCTCCACTGGAGTGACCCTGACTCCCCTGGGGGCGGGACCGCGGTTAAATCCAACCAGGATCCCGTGGGTTGGCCGGAACCGGTTGCCTGGACAACCCACGGGTTGGCCAGGCAACCGGTTCCGAGTTATTTAGCCACCCTAAGGACGTCTGACGTGATTCGAATTGAGATCTCGCGAGTCTCCGATTAAAATAAAAAAATATTATTTTTATCTTTGACTATCAAAATAGTGCCATGAAATACATAACCAAATAACTTGATTTACAGTTTCAGTCAAATTAAGGGTAACGGGAGTTCATGTAGGTTATAATTTTTTGGGGTACAAATTGCAGTTATTCTGGATTTCAGACTTTGACCTATATTTGTGTCACTTAAGCTACATGCATACCACATTACAGTACTGTGGGGTCACTGGTGTACCCTGTGAATTTTGTTAATGTTCAGTTTTTACTATGGCTAATAACTCAAAAACTATAAGGACTTTATTAAAAAAAAATGTAGTCTAAATGTACTAATGACGAACTTTGATTTGACGTCCCATTTGATCTAATAGTCTAATTTTCCTTTTTTTTACGCCTCTAGAACCCCAATATCTAAACAACCCCCCAAAATTTTTAGCTCATTTAGTCACACCAAAATTGTGCTATCACTACCTACCCATGTATCAAATTTCACAATGATCGAATTAACGCTTCAAAAGTTATCCTCGGACAAACAAACATACATACATACATACAATGCCGATTCGCCCAAGTTGATTTAGAGATCTCGCTTCGCTCTATCAAAAATCCATCAAATAGTTTAGAAGTAACCAGGTATTAAACGAATATGAAAGTAGTAAGAGACGAACAATCTGACAGTCAGTTATACAGGGTTCCCAGATTAAAAAATCGAAATTACTGAGTAAATTCCGGACTTTCTTGTAAATATAACATTAATGTCGTTAACATCGTGCATGTGAATAAACGAATCAAATTCTTGAATTTACGCGCGCGTGCGCGGACCCTGTGAACTTCTGGGAGCAATAAATATCAGTAATGATCAAAATGACAAATAACTTATGTAATGTTGATTGTTAATTTATTTGTAATAAAAATAGTTGGTTTATTTTATGTTTATTTTACTCGTTACCTACTTAAACTGTAGAAATTGCGGACAGTTTAGGATTCTCCCCGCATTCCGGACGAAGACCTATATTACCAGACACGTCCGGAAAATTCCGGACCTATGGCAACCCTTCTTATATAGCCCTGATCCTACACTTGTTTTGCCTATATCGTACATTCGTACCTTTATTGTACCAGGAGCTAAGAAGCCACAAAAAAAGACAGGAATCACAGCTGGAATCAACTTCAGACGGTTATTTGTCCACCTCCCCATAGAGTTCTAGGTTTTACGGCGATGATGACTTACTCTAGATTAGTGTAGAAACATGATGCAGTGGATAGTATAGCAGTGCTGGTTAAAATGGTTCCCCCACAAGCCTGGATATATGATCCCTCTCCGCCGTTCGTTAGAAGAGCGACTGAGAAGGGATATTCGCTGATCGAGGTCGCATCACCCCCTGCTATCCTCTGTCCTGGAATATGGATAAAGATAAGAGATAAGGTAAGAGGCTGTTCCTTGAACTACATTCTGCAGACTCATCATCATATCTATAAGTCCACAGTCCACTGCTGAAAATAGGCTTACTACTGAGTAAAATGTTTTTTTCTATTAATTCTGACAGACTTGTGTCATCAGCTCATTTGGATCCATTGCGCTCCTAAAATTTTCCATGATACCACTTACCATTAACAGAAACTAACACAAAAACAAATATTACACTGCGAATCATTTTTACAAATTACATAAATTGATGAGAACTGCTGATACGATTCTACTACTGGCTTATTTAGGCCATAATCAATTCGAATATTTACTTATCACTGTTTATCTGTATATTGATAATTACTAGTACCTGTTCGTGAGCGGTATCGCCGGGGCTTCTTTTGAATTTTTTTAATTCAATTGAAGTAAAACATAGTCTTTTTTATTGCGCTAGAACATTTCAAAATCGGTCCATTTGTTTTGGTGGTAGATAACGACAAACAAACATAGTTTCACTTTAAAATATCTACTATTTGTAGTTTTGTCTTGTCTTACAGGCAAGATTCGGTGAAATAATTCGGTGTAAGTAAGCACCTACATAAAAAAATGTTCACTTTAGCCCAGAAATCTTATCAACGTCATAATTTAGATTTTAGTACACAGGGTTCCTACGAGTTCCGTTGTGAGTACAGATGAATGAATGAATAAAAAACACTTTATTGTACACAATATAGTCAAACAAAAAATACAAACAAAATTGAAAACACAAAGCAAATAGTACAATGGGCGGTCTTATCGCTTAGACGCGATCTATTCCAGACAACCTTTGGATGGAGAGGATTTTGTTATAAAAAGGATAATGGTCGGGGGTGTACTCGTACATTTATGGGTGAACTATTTATAAAGAGAGTGCATCTAATACCAAAATAAAAATATATTTTAATTCTAATATTTATAAATAAATAGGAATACAAATAAAATATATGTACTTATATTAAATATACATATATAGATATATAATTATTCATTAAAACGGGTATTTATCGCGTATGCACCTTTTTTATTTGTATAAGTATAAGAATCAATAATATAATAATAATAGTGTATAAGAATCGAAGTCCTGACTGACTGACAGACAACGCACAGCCTAAACCGCTGGTCGTAGAAACTTGAAATTTAGAGGGTATGTTTGCGTAGGGGTGTACTAAGAAAGGATTTTTTGAAATTCAACCACTAAAAAAGTTAAAAGAGGATTTTACGTTTGTATGAAAAACAGTGGTTCCTGGATTTGTAAACTTTAAACTTAGCAATAATATCTTTTAACAAAAATAAGAGAAATGGTATTTTTTGTTTTACAACAATCATCCCCTGGGTGGGTGAAAAAGGGTGTTGAACTTTGTATGTATACATTATTATGAGGTTAATAAACGGAAAACTTTGCATAAATACTTATCAAGGTACATAATGAAACATGGCATAGTTACTTTTTTTGAAAATCACCCTTAGGGTTGAAAAGGGATGTTGTAGTTTGTTCTAAAACAATGTTCATTGCAATTACCAACGTATAACTTTGCATAAATGCTTTTTATAGGTAAATAATGAAACATTTTATCATGGTAAGACCACCAGGGTCTGATGATGGAACCAGGAGGGAATCTACAGAACTCATTAATGGATAACAGTAGATGTATCGTGTTTGGGTTATATTAAATTGTTTTTGCGAGACGTTTCACGATACAATTGATTACCAGCGTCTGAAGATGTGGAAATCGACCGTTCTTAATGAATGAATGAAATACCCTTTACTGCACACCAAACAAAAATACGGAATCAAGGAAATAAACAACGGTACAATGGGCGGCTTAATCAACAATATTATCATCAATATATTAAATAATCGTTACGGGTTCTGACAGACTGACTGAAAATCAACGCACAACGTAAACCGCTGATCTTAAAGACTTGAAATGTGGAGTAGTAGTAGTGTAACGCGTACGAAGTCGTGGGCAACAGCTAGTATGTAATATAAAGATAAGCTGATAAATGCGATTACATATATAAATGAATTGTTCGATACTACGACGTTTCTGACAAATACAAACTTTTAACCCTAGATTTAAATATGGCTAAGGATGAGGCTTGCCGTATTGTTACTGGTAATGCGTTCCAGAGACGTAGGTACTGCGCGGACGGTAAAAGAATTGTCATAGAAGCTAGTACTATGCACTAGAGTACAGATGTATCTTGTTATTATAAAATACAAAGTTCATTTTACAGTTGACTTGCTCAACGTTGCCTAATCATATTTAGTGCCTAAATATGATTTATAAGACCATTTAAATAACATTTTATTTCATGTAGATAAGAAAAACCGTTTTTGCCTACTCTCAGAAGAGAAAACCACAGCAGAACACAATATCCTAAAGAAAAAACAGACAGATCATGCTGAGCATACAAAATGCCTGTTAATATCGTTTATGCAACTTTTCATAGTTGCTATAGAAAAATCGGAGGAAAAAAGGATAAGTAAATTAAACCAAACACAATTTTACTTATTTAGTTTATTTACTTTTTTAGTAGGCAGTAATTTAAAGCCTTTTGATTTTGAACACAAGTTACATACACATTTCATTTCAGATTAGCTGGTTATTCTATAGTTTCCTGTATCTTTAATTCAGTTTCAAGTGTATTGCAAGATTTGCAAGGCTAATCGATCAATATTAATGAGTACAAGATCTAAAACCTTACATGACCTAGGTCAATTAACAGGCTATCATGGCCTCTCATTCATTTTATTGTCGCAGCCGTCAAACTATCAGGATCTAAACGCGCTGGTTAGGAGTATCTGGAAGCGGTTGTTTCCTGAAGCTGTTCCGTATGCTATGCCTGAAGGCGAAGGCGCGGTCGCGGGTCCACTCGCGGTTCCTCTTGGGGCCCAGCCAGGCGCCCAGGATAATAGACACGAAAAGTACGCTCAGGAATATGCACAAGAAGATGCTCACTGTAAAAAAATATTAACATATGATAATAATCTTATTAACACAATAAAGACTGGCTGAAAAGGAACATGGCGATGCTGTCCGTAATTTTATACGGTCAGATATAATATATAATTTGTTTCCCCGCATTATACAAAAGTTAACTGGAAGAGCATTAAGTTCGCCTGTGTACTACAGATTATTTTTATTTTGTGCAATAAAGAATTTCTCATTCATTCATTAATTGATCTTTTGATCAGCTTTTAATCAGTATTTCCCTTAGATTAGCATGTAGTGTGCTCTAATAAGAAACTTTGTGAGTGATGGTAAAAGAATCGTCCTTTTACAATGTGGGAATAGGCTTCGGTACGCCTCATAGATGAACCGTTCATAAACAATGTTATACAAACTCAGCAGGAAGTTTTGACAAAGAGGTTTAGAACACAGAAGGTCGATTGATCAACCACGTTAGGTACCTAACAAATCGGTACTCACATCCTCCATGCCTGCCATTGACCCAGATCCCAATATCCTCTGCTTCCGGAGCAGGAGTAGAGGGTTCTCCAATGAGGATAGCTTCCATAGTGTCCTTGGATATTTCGCTGTCGTGACCGAGAATCTTGGCCACCACGGTCCAAGGGTGCATGTCCAGGATGGTTGGGTTACGGATGGACAGTTGGCAGACTCCGTTGGCGATGATGCCTGAGTTCGTATACTCAGCAGGGATATTCTCAGTGGTGAAACCTTAAGACAATTGTAAATAATAAATTACCTACTGATTTTAATATTAACCTATTTATTGTATATATTCACAGTAATGAGGCTGTTCTAGTTTTTAGGGCGACTTGCGCAACGATGCCTTAACGTATTTATTTAGTTGCTAAATATGGTTTAGAAAGTTGTCAAATGATACAAATACGTCAAATTTAAACATCCTTAGTCGCTAAATACGTTTAGGCTAAATCTAAAATAACATTTGATACCTAGTCCTAGTATTCCCTTGAACTTTCGCATAATTAATTTTCTTCTCTTGATGATTTTTTTAGTGGGATATAGAATTTTAGCCAGTTTTAAATATGCTCTCAATTGTTCTTACCAGTTCCATCGATCCTCACGTATCTACAGTATTCAAGAGCGCGGTTGCCATGCACTAAACCCTCCACGATCATGTTGGAGCCGTGGCTGTAGTAGTGGTCCACGCGCATAACCTCTGAAATATTACACATCCATTTTAGACTTAATTACACACACCAAATTCGCTCTTGTTTCCCTTAGATTTACAATAGGAAATGCATTATTTTATAGTTTTATCAACTGCATAGATCTCAATGTTAGGTTCCCGTTTATACTTAGTTTTATGTTTGCTGGTTGTGTTGTAGTGGTCATTCAGGAAATATTTCTCAGCGGCTGTTGGTTCTGCGTATGGCTTTATCTATGCTATTCGAACTTGCTTTTATTAGAACTTATAATGTGTCTAGTGCCTTACCTTATTACCTGTGCTCAAAGTGGGAGGTAAACATTAATCATATTTACCCCTAAAGTTTATTCTATGTCACTGGTTTCCTTTACAGATGTACTTCATAGATTTTTAGAAGAAAACACATTTACCTACGTGTTATCAACAGGTATCATATCTTTCTCCTTACCCTGTACATTAAGTTGGAACTGGTCTCTCTGCTCCTCATGGTCGTTCACGAGGCCAACATGGCAGTTCCATCTGCCGCTATCTCTGGTCTTCATGCTATGGAACCTGATGCCGCACTCTCCGGCCTCGAAGCCTGTGCCTACGTACTCCATGTCAGGGGAGGACATGCCTGAAAATGGCGGAAATACTCGTTAGAAATGTAATTTTACAAAGATGCAACTCTTACTCTAATTTGGTGACCTCTGTGGTAGGCGAATAGCCGGCTTAGATGCAAGAGGTAGCGGGTTCGATTCCCGCCGTGGAACAAGTGGAACAAATGTTTGCATGATGTACAGATATTTGTTCCGGATCTGGATGTTTTCCCATATATTATAAATATGTATTTACAAAAAAAAAATGTAAGTATTCTATCAGTTATCTGGTTCCCATAGTACAAGCTCTGCTTAGTTTGGGGCTAGATAGCACTATATGACATGCCCAGCAATATTTATTTATTTATTTATTTTATCTTGTTTAACTAATATCAATCTTTCACACCTGCACGATGGATAACCTAATAACCGCCTCACCTGTTCAACATTGTATAAATAAAAATGTAGAACTCTTGACACGCTAAGAAGAAGCAATCGTTCAGGGTTTACGTCAGCGGCAGCAGTAATTATAGGAAGACCTACTGTTGTTTTCTGTAAAATTCAACAAATTACTTACCAGGGGACACGGAGAAGGTGGTTCCGTTGGCAGCGCGGAAGTAGCAGTATCTGATGGCAGATTCCACAGAGCAGGACATGATGACGGGCTCAGCTTCTACAACTTCTACTAGTGCGGTCTGCGTCTTTAGGATGGGCACTGGAAACGAAAATATGTTTATATTAAAATAAAAAAATATTTCTTTCTAGGAATGAAACTGGGTTCCAGTTTCATTCCTAGAAAGAAAAACTCTTCAGGAAGTTTTAGAATCCTTTTACCACTTTCAGTTCTTTCACAGCTCTTTGCAAGGCTCTGGCTGGCTTAATATGACGATTCATAATTACAAGTATAATTCATCGGCAACTTTTTACGCGGGTGTTAATACAAAACTCCTTCGTCCACATATTTTATTGATTCGAACGAAATTCAATCCTTGATTGAACTTTAGGATCATTTTTGACAGAACCACGATAAGGATATAAAAGGCTTATGAATACCTTGTTGGACAGTAGCAGCAACATTAGGGTCCTGCAGAGCCCAGGGGCAGAGCACAGCCATGAAGCCGTAGTATGTGTCCTCGTCGGTCTCGATGGCGCACCTCCAGAGACCCAGCTCACTGACCACGGGATCCATGATCTCCAGACCACACTCGTGTGTCCTTACTTCCGATTGGTAGCTGGAAACATCCGTTGATAGTTATACCTACATGTAATTTATGGAATTCGGGCACCTGCATATTTTCAAAAGAAATATGCAGCATTGTATTTTTCAGCAATGCATGAATTAGTTTTGATCAACGTAAACGTGAATTAAGAACCTAACCCTTGTAAACCTAATTCCCTAATGAATAAAGATCCTTTTATAATCCAAATGTGTCGTCTCTACAATGATCTGTAAATAATAGATACTATTACCATTGACATTCTCAATAATAAATTATTTTAATTTAAAAAAGATATCGAAGCCACTCCTAATAAAGCTATTTTTATTAAGAGTGCTTCTACGTAATAATTGTCTAAACATTTATATTTGTTATTTTTTATTTATCTTATTATTTTATGCCATTTTATTTTTATTATTACTTGATTTTGTTTGCGTAAGTATATATTTAACTTCAGCTAGTCTACACAGAACTGCTCTAGAATTGTCATGCTGTGTACACACATAAGCTTTGGGTTGGGACTTGTGATACATACAATCTAGGTCTAAAAGTTGATAATTATATTTTGTATTTGTTTGATTGTAGTCTGTTTTGTCTGCCATAATAAATAAATTAAAAAGTAATTACGTGGTCGCAGTTCCGTGAAAGACGAAACGGTCCTCGGAGACGCCGTTGGCTGCTAGCAGGATTCGGCCCTGAGGGTCGCGGAACTTGCAGGCGCGCACGGTGGCCTCGGTGGCTACGGAGCAGGACACGATGATGCTGGGCTTCTGCTGGGTCACGTTAGTGGTAACCACGGGCTTGCCTTCTGGAAGTTATAAATTAAATTAATCGTAATTCTTAATTCAAAAATTCATTCATAAAACAATACAAAATGTTGAAAAATCGACTATGTACCTACCCATTTTGAACATTGGCTATACTGGCTACCTATCTACAATCATCTGTTCATTGCCGTTCTCAGATTCTCAAAAGACTTGGTCTTGACTTCGTCTGTTATCAATAGCAAAGTTACCTGCAATGACGATTGATCCTGAAATATTGATAGATCAGCCGGCCTAGCATGACCCATGAAATACTTTACTTACTGTAATATATAGATTAAGCACTTAACCGATGTCGTGTGTGTGTGTGTGTGTGTCTCCTACCTTCCTTGCGGAAACTTTTAATTGGCTTTCTTATAATAAGTAGCATTTACTGTTGTTTATTTCCTACTCAAATACCTTTTCTGTAACCTAGCTGTAAGTTTTCCAAAAATTCAAAAAATAAAATAAAAATACGGGGAAACGATACGGTCTCGTGATGAAATGTTTCTACTCTCTACGTTAAACTGCCATTTTACTCGATTCTTCCGTAGAGATAAACTTTTCTAGTACAGTCATGCTGGTCTAGCTGTATTGAGAAAGGTAGTAAGTGAAATGGATAACTGTCCATTAACGACTATTACGACTAATCGTACGACTCTAAGAAAGTACATGACGATAATAAGTTAACAAACCTGATTCCTTGACAGTGACGTAAAGCACGTGTTCAACAGCAATAACCTTGTGGGCGAAACCAACCATCATCTTCCAAGAACCGTCGTGGTTCGGGGTGACCTTGTCCAGAACCAACTTGCATCTTCCGAAATCATCGAATACGGTGACTCCTGGAATAAATAAATAACACTTCATAAACTTTGATTCGTTTGCGTGGAAGTTGCTTATAGGGGGAAAATGCGTTTTATTACAGGTAAAAAAAATCGGTTCAACCATGACGGGGTTCACGATGTTGGTATGGATTTCATTACTTATTTTATTATTGAAGATTACTATTATTTCAGTTTTATTATCAGCTGATGATGAAATATCAGGATTATTATCAGCCGAAGTAGATACACTGGACATATACGCGGTGTAAACATTGTCTAGCTAGGTATTTTTTTTATGGTAAATATGAAAGACAGGCCTAAATTACCTTGTGGGTCAATCAGGTGGCAGTAGACAGCATCTTCTGGGCCAACAGTCTTGTTCACTGATCGGTCTCTGACCAGCTCGATAGTATTCGTCGCTGCAGAACTCACTGCGATGTCTGGGAATAGAAATATCATGAAATTGCTTGGAATTTACAATCAGTCAAGTCAATAGCAAATATTCATTTATTCAAATAAATCACATGGATCATGTGACACGTCAATTTTACTGTCTGTTTATCAATTAAATAGGAATTTAGAACGATAGAAAAACAATACTTACGTAGTTGTTAGATGATGAAATTAAAAATAGATCAAAGCCAAGCGTTATAAGTGCGAGTGTTAGTGCAAGAAAATGTTAGTGGAAGAGATAATGAAGGTTGAAAATGTAATGAAACGATAAATAAAACTTACCATTGCTTAAAATTACCATTTAGAACTTTTTTTCCCCTAGTGCACACGGCCTCACCTGGATAAATTGCGGTCTGTCTAATCAGGTTACGTCTTACCTAATCTAAATTTTATGTTACCACATCCAAACCGCCTTAGAAATTTTCGTATATTGTAGGAAGTTTTACCATCAGCTAAATGATTGTAGCATAACTATAACATAGATAAGTAGGACTCATTAATTACTGCTAGATCTAGCCGAAGGAACGTACACATGCCCTATTATCTTTTGCGTGACCGGAAGTATACCTACGATCATTTCTGTAACCCCAGACAGAAATTATTTTACATATTATCCAGTTTTGATCCAATAAATCAACAAATCGCTTACATAATCTTATTGTCAACTAAAATTTAGATCTTATCACTGAACGTGACTCGATACGCGTAGCATAAAATTACTTAAATACTCGTATGCTTATTGTAATCCACTAATCAAAATTTACCTTCAACGTTGATAGTGAAAGGTAATCTCCGTTCGATCGGCTGCGAGTGCCTCGTCGCTCTGGCTATCAAAGTCCAGGTTCCATTTGTGTTCTCTGACAGGACATGCACGATAACCCCACATTCTACTCCTTTTCCTTCAATAGCTTCAACTCCGGGAACGCTGAAGCCTTCCATGAGAGTGTATTGCAAACCGCTAGGGGTCTTAATGTGGCAGCTTTCCCCCGAAATGAAATCATTCGAATGTATAATTATTCTGTGCACACTACCAATATTCACGGTTGCGTTCCGTTCGTATAAATTTTCAACTGTTCTCTCTTCGTCTATTATAGGATTTTCTGGATCTAAAATGAATATATCCGTACTATGTTAGTAAGTCTGCGGCAAAATTTAAATAATTTTAGACGCAGACTTTACTAACCTTCTTTTATAATTTGGAAAGGTTGTTGTAATTCAGTAAAATGGCCATTGTTGCTGAATTTTCCAATGACCATCCAATCTCCAAGTAATTGTTTTGTAAGGGGGCCGATAGCGATGCGACAAGATATGCTGTCTTCGACATTAACGAAAGAAACTCCTTCATAACCATCACTGTTCAAATCAAATGTCTCCCCAAAAGGTGTCTTGAACTGACAACTGTCTACTTGACCAGTGTTGGTCACTTCCACATTTAACGTACTGCCTAAATTAACTACATGTCTGGTTGCATTTCTTACTGTCACATTGTAAGCTTGATTATGAGGATTATTTTCATCTACAATTGAAATTAATGAATTAATGAACTGGTCATCAAGAATTTCCTAATCATTTGAATGAAACATACCGTACAAGAACAGGTTCATTGGTAGGTGTACTTCGTGCAAGCCAGTGAAGTCTCTGAATTTCCCATAAAGGGTCCAGTTTCCTAACATAGAGACAGCAATAGGACCAATGGCAATGTTACACCTGGAGGTATCGGTAACCACGAGTTTCAAGTTAGGATAATCAGAATCCGCGTCAATGACTAAGTCTTCGTAGTTTGGTGTAATGATGTGGCATGAGATACGATTTCCAGAGCCTATAACTACAGGAGTCAAAGTACCGCCGACGTGCACTACGTGGTTGAATTCTGTTTGATTAAACTTATCCCACTCTCTTTCTGGATGGTCGTTGTTGTCTAAAACATTAAACTTATCATTACATTACATTATACAATAATGTTGTAGGTTTATAAACTGAAAAGATAAATCAAACAGCATTGCAAATACTAGATTACTATCGGTAACATTAAATAACAAACAGCTATTACTTATATTGGCATTGAGATTAGAAACTTACTCCAAGTGATTCTTACAAGTTGACACCTATCCTGTTCCTTGTTATTGTCTGTTCGTTTACCGCACAGAGTCCAGTTACCTAACATGCTGGCATCCATAGGACCTATAGTTATTCTGCAGGATACGAAATCACTGCTGCTATGAACGGTTACACCTTCGATATTTACAATAGTAGTCAGAACCTCTGACCCTTCTGGCTTGCGTACGTAGCAATCTTCCGGATAAGCAGTTTTGCTCAAACTTATGTCGATATTTTGGCCAGGTCCCGTAGGGAATTCGATAGGGTTTAACCATAATATATCATCATCTTCTTTGGCTCCTCTAGCTACCTCTGAAAATCCTGTTGTGTGAAACAAATGATTGAATATTGAACATGATAATGTAATGAAAGGGAATCTACAGTCGGCTACGAATCATAGATTAGTAGATTACCCATTCATTTAGTAATAAAATAAATTGTAAGTAAAATCGAAATCGACACAAACAAATCCTGCCGCGTCGATAATATTGAATATGTTGTAATATTTTAATATTGTTATGTTCATCATGGCCATGAAGAGTAGTGTTTTTATGTGAATATATCAAAACTTGATAAATGATAATACACCAAAACCAACGAGCGAAGTGAAATGTGTTGACGCATGGAGTATGGAGCTTAACATTGCAGAAGCACCATTTTCCTTTCCTTTCAGCTGCCTAAAACATATTGATTAAAATTATCGTCATAAAGATGCTAGTCCATGATTTTTAATTTTTTAGATCCTTTCATATTAAGGTTCAATCGGCATGTCCGACAGCTATAAACATCTTATAACTACACCAACCTCCTCCAATCACAGTTAAATTAAATTCTTGCGAATTTCCTTCTTCGTTGGCATTCCTGAAGGACACTTCCCAAACTCCAGTGTCAGATACATCGAGATTCTTTAAAGTCACTGAGCATGATGGCATTGTGGTTGAAATAGGCAGCATTTCGTATTTGCTGTCATGTTTCGAAGGCTCCTCGAGGGTGAAGTCGAGGACAACTCCATTAGGGGTCTTCAGATGACATGACACCACAGTTTGGGGGAAAGCGAGCACAGTGAAGGTGTACTCATCACTTGCGTTTCTGGTCACCTCTTGTAGGGCATTGATGCTGCCTGTGGGCAATGTACTATGTTAGAATATCTTAACCTAAGGGGCAATACAGGGTAAAAATTAGGTGCTAAGACTGTCGGCTAACAGAGAAGAATGCAAGAGGAAAATATGGTGCACCTTACAAAGAAACTACAACTTGTCACTAATTTAGTCATATGCATAAAATTACGAAACACAAATTAACAGTCTTCAAACACATCTACATTAAAAGTAATTTTATTAAAATCTTATTTATTATAAAATAAACGTACGCTATAATACTTTGTACATTTTTCATCGTAAACCACTTTTAAAAACAATACCGCTATAATCTATTTTAATCAGAAAGGACAAGGAAAATTATGATGTTAAAGTGCGTAATAACCATGTCCTTGATCGCTGGTATATTATATTTAGCTTTAGAAATGTAATATTTTGCAACAAAATTATTAATTGCTCGTGCAGTAACTCTGTGGAACATCATGACAAAACTAATCGGAAACTCTTAATTTCACGGCACATAATGTCAAAAAGCTCGTGAGTTTTGTGTGAGTGAGGAACAGTAAAATTCACTTCTTAGATTAAAAGTAACATAATTTGTTTTTTATCGGAACACTTAAAACACAATGAACATCACCTGCAAGCAGGACAGCGCACAGCGCGACTCCGAACCAGCGCATATTGGCACAATACTAACGTCGATTCGACGTCTCCTACATTTAAATGAACTCTCTTGTATGCTTATCCTTATCGTAATCACGAAGCGTTGAGTTGAGTTATTGTAGAGCTAGTTCACTAGTTTCACACACGGAGACAGTCTCGAGCATACAATGGATGAACAAATGAAATTATATTTTCTGCATGAAAGGTGGTTTAATCACAAGAATTCAATTTTAGTTTAGGTCTAACACAGCGAAATGTGGAGTGGAAATGTGGAGAACTCAAATCTTCTGACTTACAAATATTTTAAGTTCATGCTGTGGCTTTTATTGAAATGCCAGATAATGCAGCTTTCACCTGTTATTATAGTAACATTTGCCCGTAGAAATATTAATTGATTCAATATATTGTGATAATGTAATGATGGTGTTCAAATAAATAATAATAAAATAAGACCGTTTGTTATATAGGTATAAGATAAAGTACATTTATTTTAATTTGTATCTCGCTTGTAAAGAATTGTTATTCATTAATTCAAACATTTCCCTGAAACCAGATATACAAGAATTAATAAATCATCCGTATCATGTAAATAAATACGAGATAGAGCATCTTTCAAAGTTCAGTACATTTCCGGACTCCGGAGTCTATTCTATCCACAACTCGGACTACAAGCCTTTTTTGCCCCAGTTACAGTTCCTACTGTACTGGACTATCTCTAGTAATGCTAAGGGAGCTATATTTTGTTGCTACCGATAAATCATTGAGCATTTCTTTGTTCATAAAGAAACTAGAAGATTTTCCTAAATAATGTGTGAAGCTAGTTATCTAGAAGTTAGTTTTAGCTTGGTGATACGTGATTGGGGTTGATGCGTAACTAGATGCTCGTCCAAGCTAAAATGCAGAATTTTACGAAATAAATAAATTTTATTTTTTATTAAATTGGAAAGATAAACGCATTTATGTTAACTGCCCAAAATTTTTATAATTATTCTTGCTAGGAGTTATAAGATAATTAAAATGGAATAAAATTGTTTCTCATTTCTCTCATTTTGTAATGGCATTTTTTTTTTTATTATAATGTTCCGTTCTGAATGTAAAGTCAACCAATTTAATTAAGGGGATAAGACTTATGTAAAGCTTATTTATACTTATTAGGGGTTTTTAGGTTATTAAAATCGTACTATTTAGAGTTCATAAATCTTTCGGCGTTCGGCTTTAAGTCACCCACAAGGAGGCCTCACGCGGAGCCCCTTCAAGTGCGAGGCCGTTCAATTTCAATTCAATTTATTTATTAACTTAGATATAACACAACAGTTTACAAAAAACCAAATTGTTATAACTAATACATAAAAAAAACGGAAAAAATGACAAGTTATAAATTAACCGCATACAATAGAAATACCAGTAGACGTAGTACCGTAGACCGTTACTGCGTCTACTGGTGCTTTTACTTACCGACTTTTTTATTTACCGACGTTCTATGGCTGAACTATTCCAACGTTAGGTACAGTCAGATAAATCCCTAGTAGCATGACTGACATAGAAATGTGTATCTTTATGGAATAATATATAGTAAAATGGCGTTTAGCGTAGACAGTCTCGGTCGGCATTTATGTGATGGATTGGGATCTTGTGATGTAAATAAAATACCGTATCTTCAGCTATTCATATATTCCAATTCTTCTACAACGCCTAGGCTTGCATTTTGTTGAAACAGTATTAAAAATAATTGTTATAAATGTTGTGACATTTTTGTAGTGGTAAGTGTTGCCAGCAACTTCCTAATCTCTTCTAAGGCGATCATGGTAGCCCGGCCGCAACGCCGGCGCCGGCCCTGGGGTAGTGCAAGAGGAGCGGTTGCTCTAGGCGCCAGATAGCAAGGGGCGCTAAAAATCCAAATGCGAAAAAAAATTGCAGCGCAAAATAAAATTTTGATTGCGCCTTCTGAGAGGCGCGGGAGCAGTGTTGTGTTACCAGATCAGATTTTTAAAAATCCGTTGGGTGACGTTGAAAAATCCGTAGATTGCCTCTAGAGAAATCCGTGGAACTACAGACTTTTAAAAGCTAAATCTGACTGTTTGGAGCGGCTAGACAAGCTTTGAAGTCTGTAAACAACTTTTCGTGTAAAATTACATGGGTGACAGCTAAGTTTAACATAGTTTAACATAAAATCGATGTAGAATTTTACAGTTTAGAAGTAAATTGCTTCTTAATGCGGTCTCCGTCTCCAGCGCCGTCTTTGCTGATCGTTTTATGCAACTGAAATTTTATTTTCGCTTTAGGTCAGTTATCTCTTCATTTGACTGTACATACAGGTAAGTCAAGGTTTCCCTACTCATTGTCAGTTAGATACTAGGTACCTACTTAATCTAATATTTCCTAATTTGTTCTATTTAACTAGCTATCTTATCTTTTGAATTAATTGTGTAACTGAAAATTAAACGATGCATGTTTATTTTATATTATCTATCGGATTATGTCTTGTAAGTCAGGACTTATAATTTTCATTTGTACCTACTAAGGTGTGAAACAAGCGAACGTTTTTTTAAGATGATATGCGGTTACCGTCTTACCGTAGCCTTTGGTCGTTTGTAACACAGAAGGCATATGCGTTTCCAACCCATTAAAATGTAATAAATTAACCCGGCGTGTGTCAAACTACGCACAGTAAAGGATCCCGCAGTCAGTACTGCGTTACTAAAACATCATCATGCTAAATTTTAGCTTTACTAAAAGTCTACGAGTAAAACGGCTGTCGGACAGACAGACAAACGGATATGGCGAAACTATAAGGGTTCCTAGTTCGAACCCCAAAAATGCCCTTTTTGAACGCCCCACCTCAACAGGAACAGATAATAATTAAATACATATTGCTGGAAATGCGCTATCCTTATGGAAACTACTATGGAACCAGATAACTGATATAATACTTATATACTCTCATTTTGTAAATACGTACTTATAATATATAGAAAAACATCCAGACCCGAATCAAATATCTTAAAATCATGCATACATTTGTTTTGCGGCGGGAATCGATCCCGCTACCTCCTGCATCTCAGCCGGCTATTCGCCCTCTGCACCGCGGAGGTCGTCAAAGACAAAGTTCTTGCGGCACCGGTGAACTTTCTAAACCCTCATCATCTTTAACTCACATATTTATCTCGACCTACGTTTATAAAGAAATACATTAAACACCTTGGCTAGAAGTGGATGAAAGTAAGTTTATTAGAAGCCCTTTAAATTCAGCGCAAACACTGACCAACCAATTAGCTTTGTAAATACGCGAGACCTCCCAGTAATCACACAGATAATTGTGGTGACCACACTTTCGTGACCAGAATGGAGTGACTGCTGTTTTTACTGCTGACTATTAGAATATTGCAATCGAATATTCAAATATTCGACAGATTTTTGTATTCGAATATAATGTCTACCAATGCCGTAGTCTACCAATGGTGAAAATAAGTATATTTGCTTGATAAAACTTACAAGCAGTGTCTTGGTTATTTGTTATTATTAGACACACTGTTTTGTTAGCCATTTAGATTTTAGTAGCCAAAATAAAGTTAACAGTAATACCTAATTTTTGTTTAAACCATTTTTACACATTTTATGGTTTTGATAACAAGGGTTCACCATAAAACCTTTTTGGAGTATTCCTAAACGGTTTTGTGATGATTACTATAGTAAAAACTAGTTAAAATTAAGGAATAAAGGACAAACCACGTGTACGAAGCCGCTGGCGGAAGCTAGTTCGAAATAAATTCGAATAGGTAGTACAGTTTCTAATCTGACGCAACAAGTACAGCTTGGCAAAAAAGAGTAGAAAATCCGGAGGCCGCCACTGTGCTGCTCTTATGGCAACCCGCTGTGACCGTATAGCGTACGCGTACCAACCTATAGTCTTGATACTTTTGTTACTATTTTTTTGTACATATAGTTTATTTATTAAAATCAGTAAATATCATTTAATTAAACAATAATTTATTACCTAAAAATAAATATATTATGCTAGTAGGTAATACTGTGTTTTTAAAATTTTCTCTCTATTTTTTTCTAGGATTAAAATAAGACGCAGATACAATGTTATTGTAATTAATCTAATATATTTTCCTCCAAATATTCCACCCCCTCCATTTCATCCGAGTCTTGGCTAGAGTTAGCCGCATATTCGTCTAAATCGTTCTCCGATTCAGAGGAACTACTATCGTCTTCGAGGTTTATTATAATTCGCTCCATGTCTTCGTACATAGTTAGTTCCCGCTCGTAATAATCTTTTTCTATTTTGATTACATGCTGGCATGAATTCTTCCAATCTTCCTCCGTAATTGATTGGAATGCGCGCTCAGCTGCTTCCTATAAAGACGAAACATTTTAATTAAACCTTTATCAATATTAAAAGTAAAACATCAATATAATCTCTCTCAATATCATACTTTAATAAGCCAAACTGTACCTTTATGTCGATCGAGCCTACATTTTGGGCTGCAATTTTATGTTTCGCTATTCCCCAAATCAGCTCAATAGGATTCAGATCACAGTGGTAAGGTGGAAGTCTTATCACTGTATGTATGTCCATGTTCTCCTAACAGCTCGTCTATTTCAAATTTCGGCTCGGGCTTGTGCCGTTTGACCAGCATCAACAGCTGTGGCTTTTTCAACGACACATCAAATGGAATTCCATTTTTGAATAACCATTCCTTTATATCGGCTACTTTAGTAGCAGAGGTAGGCGCTTTGTTCAATACCACGGAATGATACGGCGCATTATCCATTACCACAATAGATGCAGGTGGTAAATTTGGAATCAACCTATCTTCAACCCATTTTTGAAAATTGGTTTTATTCATTTCCGAATGGTAGTCGGCATTTTTATTTGTTCCAGTAAATATGAGCAAAGCATTAGGAATAAACCCTTTTTCACTGCCAGCATGAACAATAATATAGCGTTTACCCTTTGAAACATTCTGCTTTACTCCACTTACATCAATCGACTGCCAGCACTTTTTTAATTTATACGATTGGTGAACGTAGCTTTCATCGAGGTAAACTATGGGCTTTCTAAGCTCTTCGGGCAAATTTCTATTGCTGATAATTTTATTTAAATACGCTGCCCGTTTCGCTGCTATATTCGGCCGTTCAATTAATGCACTTCTTTCTGACTGACATCTTTTATATTTGAATCCTAGGGCGATAAGTATTTTCCGTAAATGCTCACGGCTTCCGTCATATCCCAAATCTTCTCTTACTACTGGCAGTAAGTTTCGTAAGGTTGGTACCTGAAAATAAAATAACTATGTAAAAATTTTAAATTTGAAAGTTGCAGTGACGTGTCAAACGAATGAACACTGCTAGTACGTATTATTTATTCAGTTAAATTTTAATACCAATAATAATAATGATAAATGTACCTGTTTTCTCACAGTGTAAAAAAATTGAACTTTTTGTCTGATGGCACATAAGTCAAAGTTATCCAACTGTTTTTTAGGACGACCTTTTCTATTTTTCCGGGTGTAGAAAATACGCCTTTGTTTCGATCTCCTTCCAGCACGACTCTTCTTACAGTGCTTACTGATTTACCTGAGGTGAATAAATAAATATACAAACAAAATATTAATAAAAATACATTTTTGGTAAATTTCTAATTGTAATGATTTTCATTCAACAATAAAGTTATGTAGAAATCGAATTTAAATTTAGGTACATATTGCAAAGTACGCCACTCAAGTATCAACACTGATCTGTCGCACTATACCAAAGTAATGTTAGACAAAATGTAAACATAACCTATGTGCTCGATGATTATTGTTCAAAATTCCACTTATTTCGTATGCAAGCTATTAAAAACAGAATAGCATTCATCAATTTACACTTAATTCATCTAAAAACAACAATACAAACAGTTACATACCTGTCATATCAGCGGTTCTTTGGTAAACATCGTTGAGATCGGTAAGAATGGTTTTGGCCTCTTTTTCTGCCAAACATCGCCTATAAACCTTATAAATAATTTGTCTGCCAGCACTTCGGATGGTTTTATTCATTTTTAAGTTAGTTTTATCACGCTTTTATGGCACAAATTATAAATTGTATAAACTTCCGAACTTTGTTTACTTCAAACAATTCAAACGTCATCATTTTTTAAATGTTGCCAGCAAACAAAAAAATTAGTTCCGTTTCTACTCATTTTTGCCAAACTGTAGGTAACTTTTTGACAAAAATATAATCGACTTCAGAAAACAGAAAATTTAAAAAAGTGTGTAGATGCCTTTGCGAATTGAAAAGTTTTCTCGTGAATGCCATCATCAGATCTTGACCAAGTTTATATGGGACCCCTGAATTACGCTATTATTAATAAAAAGAGTAATTGAAATCGGACGTGGTACAGAATTATCGCAGAACATCTGATCAGAAAATACGATTTTGCAACATTTTTTTCTTAAATGGCATCGACTTTATCTGTAACAAGGCGTCCAGAGAGAACTGCATCCTTACCGTTAAAATTTCCAAACTGAAAACGCTTTAACCAACTTTGTGCTACTCTTACTTATACTACACCGCATTAAACCCATAAACGGAAAAAAAATTTGTCGCCGTTTGTCTCTTTTTTCCCATTTTGTGATAAAATATCAAAAAGTAACCTATTTTTTTCTTTTTCTTCTTCTGTTTTATATACGCTTATATGATTTTTGTTTATCCTGTCCATCCAAAGGTTCTTGGAAGAGATCGCTTTTAGCGATAAGACCGCCCATCGTACCGTTATTTATTGTTTATTTCCTTTGTTACTGTATTTTGGTTTGGTGTGCAATAAAGAGTATTTCATTCATTCATTCTTAGAAAGAAATAAAAATGAAAAATGGCGGGAATCCTTTTCAATGGTATCGTAACCAGCCAGGTACACACGGCTATACATCAAGCTATACATTTCCAGTCTATGCTGACCTCTCATTGTACGGAAAACCTACACAATGCGAGGTCAGTTTATAGTGTTACAGACAGTTACAGTGTAGCCGTGTGTACAAACAGTATAACCAAACAGACTTTCTCTCCGACCCATTAAAATACCAAGACTACGAAAGCATGGTCTCCCATCCCACATGATGGAATAATCGAATGCGTGTTCAGCGGAGACCGCTCATCCGTAACATTCTACTCAGTAGGCCATATGGTCCATCCCCTTAATCAACGCCTTAGTGGCTTGGCTTTCCCTCTGAATGATTTCTAATCAATATCTTTTTACCCGATCAGGACGCGTATCTGTTTGTGTATAATATTACTCTGCATTACCTCGTAGTACCCCCCAAACTACTTAGTGAATTAAGATAAATGAGGTATCAAAAGCGAATCTTAGAAATATTTGACTGTTGAGACCTACTGATTTGCAAATATTTGTACTCTTTTGGTACTATTAGTTTCTGATACCTATCTAAGGTACAAGGAAACTACTCACACCCCTTTTCCTTAATTCTATTTCATCACATTAATTAGTATTGTTAATGATTTTGATAAGAACTAATCATGCATAGATAAGAAATATAATCCAGATAATTTTACAACGGGCTATGATTACCTAGGTACGCTTTGATAAAAGAATTCAATGTGAATATAACTTAACTGACTTCGAAGAAAGTTTTCCCATACATCATCTCATAGGTAACTTATGAATCGACCTCGTTTTGAAGACATCCTAAGGAGCAATCAAAGAAGTTAGTTAAAATAACGTTAATAAACAAGGAATGGACTGACGTTAAATGTTTATCCAAACAAGATATAGCAGAAGAGTTAGGCAAGTTTATACGAATTGTGCAGACCAAACAGCATGTTACATCTTTTATTCAGTATCAGACACCTTGGTCGCCGCTCAGACTCAGACCGAATGGGATCCAGACAATCCACAAACGTGGCAAACTAGCAGAGGCCAGCCGATGTCCTTTCGCCTTTTCTCTCAAAAGAAATGCCCAACGACCGTGGCATGGCATACACAATGTGCATGTAATGCAACACCACATCAAAATCAACTCTATCTACCACAAAATAAACCTACTGTTGGTTCAACAGACACTGTGACGATGTAACCTTTTGCAGTTAAGTTTAACACCCGGCAAGTCGCAGTAAGCGTGATCAGTTACTAGCCGACCTTCTTTCAGGGAGGACGTTACATCTCGCTGGATTTAATCTTATTTTATATAAACAATATAAACTGTGTATAATCAAGACAAGTGATAACAGTGCATTTGGAACAGTGTGTGCTCGATTTGCCGAGGATTTTGATCTTACGTGAGTTCTAATATTGATTTTCTTTAGTGCACGCGGTTAACGAATTGAAATGTGTCCAGTTTTGTATTACTATTGCAGTTTGGCGAGCTAATTGAGTCTTTGATGAGAAAGCATGGGTATTCCGTTAGTTCAACTTTTCCGGAAACTATTCTTTAACGTCTCCAGCTTTCTATGGTTATAAATATTTCTAGGATCGATATATCAATACTTTGATTAGTGACAATTACTTGTCTTGGTTATTAAAATTCTCGAATAGTAAATGTAGATAGACTAAATAATAGTCTGAACAAAGGAAGTAAAACACGTATATAGTTAAAGCATAAACACGAGTAACGGATAAAATACCGATGCATTGTAAAAAACTTTCCTTATTATTAACCCTAAGTAGCTATTTATACTTAAGCATAACCATCCTCAACTAACTATATGTCATAGTATCATATTTTCCAGTCTATTTACCTGTTATTATGTTATTGACCATGTGGAATTGATACTGTGATGTGGTGTGGTCATGTTTTTGCAGTCTTGATGTGGAACATCAACTTGTTTACGTTCGTTTCGATGATAAACTGAATGTTGTTTCCTGATCATAAATTCTAACAGTCCACCGTTATAAAATCTAGTTAAGGAGAAATCTGTAATGAAAGCTGATGAGATTTAAACTTTAACAGACTATAAATGAAAGAAAAATGAGAAAAAATATATACAATGATACCTATATTTTGTCAATTTTACTTTACAAACGTGGGTTAGTTAGACAGTTTTGATACTAAACTAAAAAAGATGCCTTTAAAACTGGGTTTTTTATTAATATAGAGGTAGATTCTGTTCTCATGCAACTAAACGTCCCCGACATTTTCAAATGTCTATTATTTCTGCAAGGTAACTAACTTCTAGTGTTCTAAGTGGTTCTTAGATACTCCTTTTTCCTCTAACTCTAATCAGTCTCTAACCACGTTAGTATAATATAAATATTTTAACATCGAGTTGTTTAAATTTGAACCAGAACACCTGTGGAAGATTTGAATGAGTCAATGCAACGGTACATGAGCTCAGTTAGAATTAGTAGGACTGACATGACAGTTGGTAACTCTAGTGAATGCTAAATGTATGTGAATTACCTCAATAGCTTCATAAAAGGATCTAGAATGAGAAGTCTATTAGTTGTTTATCTTTGAACATATTTATAACTGTGAAATTACAGTTATATAATAATACACGAAGTTATATTATTTATTTAATACTTTTACATGAACAGAATAGTGCTAGGAGGACTTAATGGTAATAGCATTATCTACCTGCCATCCTGGTGGTGCTAAAAGAAGGTAAGGCGTGACACAGGAAAAAAAGTATTTCAACGCTAATAATAATAAACGCTAAATGAATAAGTAATTTTACTAAGTAAAACTGAGTATTTCTTAAATATTTCTGCAAAGTTTAGTTACCTACTTGTAATCATTATAATTTATCTTCAATGCTAAGATTCACATACAGTAGAAATCAAAAAATAAACTTACCTAGTCTATAGTAAACCTTATTGATGTTAAAGGTACATAACCTATGTGGGTAATAGGTAAATAGTCCACGTAAAGAATGAGCAAATCAAATAAGTAATGTCGAGAATGTCTTGACTTGTGTATATAATTAGATTCCTAGAATGACTCATTTTCCTTATTATTATTAGCCTATCTATTTTATTCTTAGTTTATGGTTTCTCGGAAGCTCATTTCCTTTGAATATTCTCATAAAAGTCATCTGTTATGTCGTTTTGTCAAAGTCTTTGATGAAGACAGCTTTAAGAATTTGAATTTGCCGTTTTATCAAGGTGAATTTGTAATTAGTTTGACATATTTGGAGGAATAGCTCTGCCCAAGATCCAGAATAAACTGTGTAAAAAAAAATAAGTATTAGTATCCCCATCTCAGAGTAAGTAAGAGATCGGCATCCATATACCGCGTCCCCATAGAAAAAAAACTTGTATTGAGTAGATGTTGATGACACGGCACACGAAAACCGAAAAAATAAAATTCATACTCCATATTTGGTAGAATGCGCTTGCTAAGCTTTGCTGTCTTGCTTGCCCGTCATTTATTTGAGAGCTCGTCTGCATCAAAACCGCGTTCCATACCGCAGTCAAATTTTTTCAACTTTTGTACAGGATTGAAATAAACACAGATTATAATATAAAGTTCTGGATCATGGGCAAGAGTCCTCAAAATATGTCGACAAATTCAACCTGTGTATTCTTAAATAGAAAAAATACTCTTCCAGAAATGGTATTCACCGTTTGATACTTTTGTCGGCTATTTATACATCTTGGTCACGACATTTACACAGAATAAATAGCATCTTCTGTCCGTAGTAAGTTCGTCGTCCACATACATACACATTGTGCCTCTAAGCTCAAAGCAATGTGACTCACGAAGCCTGTTCGAAACTCGCAAATTAAAGATGCTGTTTTTGTATTGACTTTGATGATGTGTTTGTAGGCTTTTAGGTAAGAACTGAATCACGCTAGTTTTTGCATTGCTTACCTACTGTAGAATTGGTTGACTGTGTGGTTTTTCTGAATGGTTAAAACGTATTGCGAAATGAATTGAGCAATGTGGACAATTATTCGCTTAGCATGATTAACACGAATTATTACACAATTCAGCCAAATGTCTTTTTGTATGCAGTTTTTTAATTATGTCTGCTTATTTGACTGCAATATGCACCTAATTAGAAAGAAACTTGTAAAGTTTAGTCTTTCGTCATCATTATCGTCTGCATCAACTTTCATATCTTGATTAACTACATCCTTTCGATTTAGTATATATTAATTACGACTTTAGTATTTATGGTGTTTAGCAACAGGTTTGGTTGATGATACGTTTTGCTTTTAATTAATTACGGCGAGGTTTCTTTTTGTTATATGTTACCTGTAATGTTATAACAGAAAGTGGTGGGCTAGCTTCTAATTTTAAAATATACCAGTACTTATAGTACGTATTACGATCTATAGATCATTCCATTATTTCTAAAGATGCATTATCAAGCACCTAAAATAAAAAGAAACATGATTTTGACTAGATGTCATTATGTGATCTGGCCTTTTGGCGACTGACCTTACACATGATGACCAACAGTTAGTAATACATCGAACCCCAAACTGTACACGAAGGACAACACAAACTGTAGCTGCTCTACACTGCAAGACATTTGTGCGTTACTAACAATGACTAACAATAGCTTATAAAATACACAGCATGTTTACAAAGAGAATAATATGTGACGAGGGCCATTGTTAAAGATCCATTGACGTAACAATTAGTTGCGCGAAAATAAGCCTTATCTTCTAAGCTCTACCGCTTAATAGATAACGGAAGCTGTTTGTATAAACCACCGAGTAGCATGCATACGTAAATACGCTTCTTGACTCATTTTTCGTAAAAACCAATTTGTCTAGAGCTCTTGTTTTGGGCTTTAGTTCTAATTATATATTCTCAATGCCTTTGGTTAAAGGTCTTGGTAGTTTAGTCGTCTTACAAATTGTTTTTGCCATAATTTAACTCGTAGCATACGGAAAATTATGATCGCAACCTATTTTGTTATAAATTCTATGAAGCCAGTCACTTGGATTAGAAGTGTGCTTACTCTTATAATGAGGTAAACTTCCCATTTTAACCTATGAGAAGGGTTACCGATATTAGCTGATCTCAATCGATATTGTTTAAGTAGGTATGATATATATATATATATAGATTCATAAGCCCTGATTTTAGGTTGGTTCCTTTATTTTGAGTCTATAAAAATTTTGAAAAAGAAATCCTAACCGAATTTATCATGTTAACAACATACGAGTAGGTATCTACTAAAAACCGATAAAATCTAGGGTGGAAAAAGTAGGTCTCTATACATATTTTTTTTTAGTATAAGATGAGATGACGGCTGAAGCCCCAGACCACTTGATGTAAACCGGAGTCTTGTAAGTCAAGCAATAGTAACGAAATAACAAATGTGATAGTTGTAGGATATGGTGTGCCTTAAATACCCACGTATGACCCAGACGCAAAACAAACGCGAAAGCAAGTAGCCAACAGCAATATATTCAGTATCGAGGACAAAACATACATTTGTTATACATATTAACTTGTTTAAATAAGCGAGGCCGTTGCAACAGCAACTAGATTCTGCTTACAAAATGCAAACCATATGAATTCGAAGATGATTTCCCCATAATTAATTATGTTAATGAGGTGAATTGAGACCAGTTGCTTAAAATTAACTAGGTAACTACCCTGGGCTGATCGCATCCAGGCTCTTATATATTATCAAAAAATGCAATACTTAAACGTCTTTTATTCACAGTCATTGTAAATTATTCTTTGACTTTCTATTTCTCGGTCGACCCAAGAAATAACTTTGTGTCGAATATGTTACATCTGACCCGAATCACCTTATACAGTTATCTGCTAGTGCGGGTAAAAAACAAGATATATCAGTAGGTACTTGCTGCCGGTTTTTAGATTTGAAAGGTTCTATAGATGCTAAAAGTCTAAGATCAAGAGATCCTATTTTCTAGGTTATGCTAGGGTTGCCATCTCCAAATGTTGAAATCCAGGATTTGAAGGTAGAAATACCAGGACATTTCAGTTTAAAACCAGGACGCACTATTGTTTTCGGAATCCTCATCAGAGCTCGTATAAGCTTTTATTGGAAAAGGTACGGAAAGATTTGTTTCAAAAAGTGCCAACGACCACACTCGCGAGGCACAGGCCCAATGAAAAAAGAATTGGGGATAGAAGTGGCGCGTGAATTTTTCACAAATGTTAAAAACCCAGGACGCTACTTAAAAACTATCCAGGACAGCCCAGGACGACCCAAAAATCAGGACATGTCCTGGGAAAACAGGACGGTTGGCAACCCTAGGTTGTGCAAACTTAACTTTGTAGAACTTTGCCATAAAATATATGTTTGATCAGTTGCAATTCTGTCTACACTTCCATAAAGAGGATTGATTTTTATTTATTTCCACGAATATTAGTGGAATTGGTAAAAACATAAACAACTCATTTGTTTTTCGAAAAAGGGAGTTTTTGTTATTATTAACTTATATACTAGACACTTTTACTGATTGAAAATGTTTTAAACAGAATTCTCCTTAGGCTTTTCATAATTGTACCACTTTGACTACATAGTAACTAAGTAAGGATATTTATATGCATCATTTTAGATTTTTTTCCTCAACTAGAACCTATAAGTGCCCTTTTAACCTAATTCAAGTATTTCAACAACTTGCAATAGTGGCTTCGCTTTATCCTCTGTTATTTCGGTCAAATATTAATACACTGGTTGGTTACACAACGTTGGCTCGCTTCAAGATAGGTCACATCGGGCGTAGGACAGCGACTAGTAACGTGCTTAGTTTTAAAAACGAATATACTCGTAGTAATAACAGAATTTTTTTCAGTTATGGTTTGGAGGTTTCTAACTCATTTTGGTAGAAATAAGTGCTTTTGATTCAGCACGATCTTTTTAATTTATTTTTGATACAAAAGACATCAACGCGCTTTTTATATAAATATTCCTTCACAAAAATTTTTATAGCAAATAAATATGAAGCAGATAAATACATTCTTTGATTATCTTTGGATTTGCCTGTGACTATCTAGTGGGATATCTTTACGGGTTTGCGTACTGATAATAAAATATTTGAGAATATCCATCGTAGGGATTATAATTATCTATTTATGAATACGTGAAAAGAAAACTTTGTAGCCCTTTTTAAGATTATTAAACGCACGGAGGAGTGTGGGATTTGCCATCGTTTATGTGAAGGAGGAGGAGCGAAAGTCAAAATTTCGACCACTATTCACTGGACACCAGTATTTATAAAAGAACGTGAACAACAGACAGACATCACTATTTTTATGAGTGTTGATAATAGCTATTGTTATTCGTATACAGAGACCAAAGCCCCGACATATAAAATTGACGCTAATAAGGATATGAGGATTGTGTGAACGGCTCAATAGTTCTGTACAATATACAAATAGACTTCGGTACAGTCAGCGACGACATTTGATTTACTATTAGAGATATAAAATCCAAAGACTCTGTAACCATCTGTTATTTTTGCCTTTGGGTCGCCATGGTCCCACTATTTATAATTATAACTTATTAATTTAGTAAGCCATTTGTGGTAAAATTTACGAAAAATCGATTTTTAAATAAATAAATAATGCTAGACATTTCACACAGCGCGCAGCGCTATCTAGCCCCAAACTAAGCAGAGCTTGTACTATGGAAACCAGATAACTGATAAAATACTCATATACTTTTTTTTGTGAATACATTCTTATAGTATATAGAAAAACTCCCAGACCCGGAACAAATATCTGTAGATCATGCAAACCTTTGTTAATTTGTTTAAGATCTTCAAATGTTATTAATAAATCGCGAACTGTAGTTACACTAGTGGTTCGCCCCGAACTGAGGTCTCGCGAAGCTACCATAGAAACAAAAATAAAATGTTATTCGTAATCTTTGTCTATCAAAATAGTGCCAAGAAATATTAACCAATTAACTTGACCTACAGTTTCATTCAAATTACAGGTAACGGGAGTTCATGTTAATTGGTTACTCTTTTTTGGGATACAAATTGCAGTTATTCTAGATTTCAGACTCTTTTGCCTATATTTAAAAATGTTGGTGGACATTTCACACAGCGCTATCTAGTCCCAAACTAAGCAGAGCTTGTACTATGGGAACCAGATAACTGATAGAATACTTATATACTTTTTTTTGTAAATACATACTTAGAAAAACATCCAGACCCAGAACAAATATCTGTAGATCGTGCAAACATTTGTTCCGTGGTGGGAATCGAACCCGCAACCTCCTGCGTCTCAGTCGGCTATTCGCCCACTGCGCCACAGAGGATGTCTTGATTTCCTTTTTTTTCCCCTCTTGAAACCTAATATCTCAAAAATCCACCCCCCCAATATTTTTAGCTCCATGAGTCACACCAAAATTGTGCCATCACTATATACCTATAGGTATACCAAATTTCATGATGATCAGATAAATGCTACGAAAGTTATCCTCGGACAAACAAACATACATACATACAACGCCGATTTGCCCAAGTTGATTTGGAGATCTTGCTTCGCTCGATCAATAAATTGCATACATGTTACTTGGGATGAGAAGAACCAAATTAATCAAATGAAGTCGTGTTATATTATAAAAAATTAAGAATATTCATTGTGAAAGCTGATGTAGACGGTCGATAAAAACATCTTTAAAACTACAGTATCCCCGCAATGTTCTGTTATTAGGGCCGATGACCACCAAGGAGCTAACGCGAGAAAGCCATGAGAACGTGGTGAATTTTTCACACAGCACTAGTGGACTGATAGATAGACTATAGAATTACTGATATAAATGAATCCTGAATTTTTATTTGCTATCTCGACCTTTCGACTGTGTTGTAACAGCCGTGGTTGCGGGCAGACACCACCGTGTTTGCCCGCGACCAACACACTCAACACACACATCAGCAACATAGTCGAAACGTCGGGATAACAAATAATAAATACGTGATAAATACTCGTTTTAAATCAGTAATTATTTACAGTTGTCGCGAAATTTTCAAAAATACTAGATAGACTATACTCGTTAGCAATAGACTCGTCCTTTTCTGGTGAATAGTTGCTGGGCTCGTAGGAAGACCTGTAAATAAATGGCTGGCGGTGGTATATTGTGGTGTTCTGTGCTGCCGCTATGACTTGGGATATTTTGATGGCTGGGCTACAGCCAGTCAATAGAACGCCCTTTTCAGAGAACCGATGCATTCCTTTGAAGATGTCGGAGCCCCTATGCGAAGGTTGATTGACCACCGGGGGTGGTATAAGTGGATGCCAAATACAATCCCAAATAATTTTTTTAGTCATGCGGTTATCTTATTGGATTGTATCTTTATCTTTATCCTCCTTGACAACAAAAGAACTCCACGTTGGGAGTCTTTATTGTTCATACCACCAATAACACTAATCATACCAATATTATAAAAGCGAAAGTTTGGATGTTTGTTTATTTATTTATTTGTGTGTTACTCAATCATGTCTTAACTTGACCTGGATTAACATATGTGCTACTTTTTATCCCATCAATCAGGTCCCATGGGATAAAAATGGGGTGTCAAGTCAAGTTGCAAGAGCGAGTTTCGCTTTTGTTTCTACGTTACCTACACATTTAGTAGTGTAACGCGTACGAAGTCGCGGGCAACAATAAAATACAAAAAAAACAAGATAAATGTACAATGGACGGTATTATCGCTTTAACCGATTTCTTCCAAACAATCTTAGGATTGAAAGGACTTTATGAATGAAAAAGACGATGCTGTTGTTTTAAATTTAAACTATGAACAAATATAGATAAACATAAAGTTAAGCTGAAAAATAATTAACGACTATTGAAACAGTTTATCTCGCGTAGCTCCTTAAGCTAGTTTATTTCTCAGTGGATATCGTGCTTATGATCCCAGTAGGAGGGAGTCGGTTACCATGGTAACCATATCCCTGCTATTTCGGTCCCATCCAGTCTCCCTTTGATCGCATTCTCGCGCGGTTTCGACATTTGGCGCATCGGGTCAGCCAAGTGGCCGACTAATTTGCGCTCACCTGTGTACAAAATTAAACCGATAGAAATAGAGTAAGTGTTTAGGTCAAAAGGGAAGTGCAAGAACAAGGAACGTACTGTGCAAATAAATAAATATAGCTGGCCATTTCACACAGCGCTATCTAGCACCAAACTAAGCCGAACTTGTACTATTGGAACCAAATAACTGATAGAATACTTATATATTTTTTTAAATATGTACACACTTTTAATTTTATTATTAATATTATAATTGAATATTATTAATATTATAATAAATATTATAATTAATATAACGTTAAAACAAAATCCCAGGATCCGGGATTTTATTTTTAATAAAAATATTTTAATTAGTTGCTTCCATAATTTGTTACCCAAAAATCAACTTTAGGTAAATATGCATCCGAATATCCGATCACTAGTAATGAGTAATTGTGCGAGTAGCCGTAGTTATCATTACTAGTTGGCAGCGCAGTAATCGAAATTCGGCGGTAATTAATTATTATTTTTTAGGTTAATTTTAGCCTTCAACCCTCCTTCTCCATATAAACTTTATCTATGCCAAATCTCCTCTCTCAGTCCGCGCGATAATCTTAAAAAAGGGTAAAAGTATTCTCTTCACTTATTAATATACATATATGTATATATCAGTATGATATATTCGTACACCTGTATATCGTATGTAATAAATTAGATTATATTAGATAATTTATTTATTGCACACCATTAAATATAAACATATTTAAAAATATAACACTTTTAAATCATAAGTAAAATGGGTGGCCTTATCGTTAAAAGCGATCTCTTCCAGGCAACCTTAGGATGGTAATATACAGGAAGTATTAAAAAAAATTAGTAAAACTCGTAATTAGACGGGTAGAATTATTTCGAATTGGGACCAGACTGTAAGTCAAATCAAAATAGAACAAAGAATGTAAGTAACTTAACTTTTTACACATACTTGTAAAAAAACGACCTTGCAACTTAGATTAATACATATTAGGTATTTGCATTATAATATTATAGTCATACAAAAGTTTTCAAATTGAAATGCAAATTTCACAAGGGAGCCAAGAATTATGAACTGACTTTAAAAAAAGGTTTATATCAAAAAGATACTTATATAAACAAAAATAAACTTAAATTATACCATTTATTAACCGTCCTAATTTGTTTGCCTACTCACATTCGTCGGTACACATTAAATATTTCAACCAGTACAAAGTACTCCGTCATAATCATAATAAATCAAGCTGTTAATATTTTTATGAATAAGAAACCAATTATGAAATTGCCTTCTCAAGTAATTAAAAACAGTAAGTAAAAGTTATAGTCATTGTTGGAAACAACACCATCGCTATGAACTTGTACACATTTATAATGCCAGCCACCGTGGGACTCGAGATAACGCACATACAATCATCCAATGAATAGGGCAAAAGTGTGTGAATTCGGCCCATACCTATTAATTATTCTGTGTTAACAAAAGCCAACCAATCATATTTTCTACAACAGTTGGGGGTAATATGGGTATTAATTTACGAACGTGTCAGTGCAATTTGTCAGCAAAATTAATTTAAGCATCAGCATAAAAATAGAGAACGCTAAATTGCAGAAATTGCGAATTGGCAATGGGAAACCAAAATCAACTTCGAAATTGTGAACGAATATGTAGCTCGTAAAATATGAATGAGCTTTCTTACTTCTCTAACTACAAACGTATTAAACTTTGTCGTTATTAGAGACGCCTGTTTTAAATACTTTTGATTAACATATAGAACTAAGTAAATGACTCTAGCGCTCCACGGAAGTAATAACGATACGACTGGAAAATACATAGAAAGTACTATGATTACCATTTTATTTGTTCCTCTTTGCAAAGAAGTAATCGTAAAGGATCATTAGAGTCGCTGCAACATCCGGAGTAAATTATTGAATAAACATTCAAAACTAAATATTCTGGATATGGCAATAGCGTAGCGTGGCTATTGTCTAATTTTGAAGACGAAAGCGAGATGACAGAAATCTTTGACGGATTTCCTTCTCGTTATCCGTTTTTGAGAATTACAGACAAAAAGCTTACAAAAAGAATATCATAGATAGATGACGCCCTTAGCAATGCTACTGTGATCCGAGAGTCGGTGCTTTTATATGCAAAGAAATAATGGCGCGGGCTGGAATAATTATATTATGTGCCAAAAGCCAACTAATGATATTTTCTACAACAGTTGGGGGTAATATGGATATTAATTTACGAACGTGTCAGTGAAATTTGTCACCAAAATTAATTTAGCTCGTAAAATAATGATTCCATGAGCTTTCTTACTTCTCTTACTACAAACGTATTAAACTAATATAATGTAATCATTTATTTCCTCTTTACTCATGTTATTGATCGAGCGAAGCGAGATCTCCAAATCAACTTGGGCAAATCGGCGTTGTATTGTATGTATGTATGTATATTTATTTGTCCGAGGATAACTTTCGTAGCGTTTATCCGATCATCATGAAATTTGGTGTATAGGTAGGTAGTGATGGCACAATTTTGGTGTGAGCTAAAAATATTGGGGGGTTGTTGAGATATTGGGGTTCAAGAGGGGTAAAAAAAATGAAAATGAGAGTATTAGGTCAAATAGGACGTCAAATGAAAGGTCTTTGTTAGTACATTTGAATCCCGTTTTTATTTTTAGTTTAAATTTTGTAGTTTTTGAGTTATTGATCATAATAAGAATAAAACTTTGACAAAATTCACAGGGTACACCAGTGACCCCACAATGCTGAAATTTGGTATTCGTGTAGCTTTAGTGACACAAATATAGGCAAAAGTCTGAAACCCAGAATAACTGCTTTGGGTATATTTTTTGGGGTACAAAACCCCAAAAAATATACCCAATTAACAAGAACCCCCGTTACATCTAATTTGAATGAAACTGTAGGTTAAGTAGGTTAGTTAAGCATTTCGTGGCTCCAATTTATTCGTCAAAGATTAAAGCCAGCATGCACAAAGATCACTAAACGTATTTAGCGACTAAACATGTTTAAATTTGAAGTAGGTATTTGTATAATTTGACAACTCCTTAAATCATATTTAGCCACTAAATACGTTTAGGCATCGTTGTGCAAGTCGCCCTAAGAATAATATTTATTTTGGGAGATTCGCGAGATCTCAGTTCGTGGCGAACCACTAGTGGTATATAATGTCAGACAGAATGTTGAATACTTAAATAAAATTATTTATTACATGCTAACTATAATAAGAGTTTTTTAAATAACGCGACTAGGAATGAATTATATCTTTAACTAGTCAAACAAAGTAGAATTACTATCGCAGTTGTGTATAAAGGCTACTAAGTTTTGTATTGACAATAAGTAACAAAACTCATTTATTAATGCTTGTTGAGTTACAAATACAGTAGCCCAGAGGTTCCTAAACTTTTTCAGTTCTCGGCGCACTTACAGGTTTAGTATTTTGTCTCGGCGCCCTAGCTTGTTAAAATTGGGTACAATACTAAGTAGATAGGCACAAAAATTAAAACATCCATAATATGAAGCTGAATTTTTATATTTATAAGTATACAAGAAAACATTTATTATATAAGAAAAATAGGAAAATAAAAATTTAATGGCAACTTAACTTAGTCAATGTGACGTGTGAGCTTGGTGTTTTCCACACATTTTTTCAAAGCGTGGTACTTGTACCACGCCAAGCCAAGCCTTGCCTAGACACGACAAAAAAAAGGCTTGACACCGCTATTCTCATTTTTTGCTCCACATTGATTTTTGATTGTTCATTTTGTAACCGCGAATGCCTAAGTTTAGTTTCCAGAGCATGACACAGGAGCGCCTCACAGCGCCCCTCTTTATAGAGAGTAAAGAGCGGCGCGCACCAAGGCGCCGCGACGCACTCTTTGGGAACCCCTGTATTAGCCTATTTACATTGTATTCAAGTTGTTTTTCAATAAGTTTGATAATAGCGAGTAGAAATGCTATTGACCTAAGGCCAAGGTCTATCTATAGTAACACTTTGATAGTCTATGTGTAGGTATAGAAAAAGTTACACTTATAGATGAAGTTTGATGACCTCAGGCCGAGGACAAAAGAACGCAAAGTTCAGAGGTTTGTTTTTTGCAGTTTTGTAGTTAAACAGTTAAGATATCTTTCGTTCAAAAAGTAACCTTTTTTGATCTCATTACTCAATTTGATTAAAATCTGTTATAATAACATATAATAATATTATGTATTATATATACATGTTATTATTATTAATTATATTATAATTATTATGTTACGCTTTTTTATTATGTTCTTATTTAGTCATTTAGGGTCTGTATTTATAATTAGCTTTGAAATACCTTTTTTCCTGTGTCACGGCCCTTACCTTCTTTTAGCATGACCAGGATGACTGGTAGATAATACTATTAGCATTAAGTAGAGTAAGTCCTCCTAGAACTATTCTGTTTTGTGTGAAAGTATTAAATAAATAAATAAACATACTTTAATATTATGATTAACTACCTGAACCGAACTAGTTTGTCAATAAAAACATTACCCTCCTGCGCAATCGGGTAAAATGTAGCCTATGTCCCAATTACGGTCATAATCTATCTATTCTTGTTGGATGTTACAAATAAACCCATGTGCTGGGAAAGTATAAAGTTTGACAAACAAACACTTACAAGCATGTATATAGGTTCAAATAGATTGAGATTCGAATGCAACAGAATCATTGATGGTAGTTGGCCTTGAGCCTTTGAGAGATCAATTAGCCACTATCATCTGTTTACAAAACATTATGCATTAACTTGTTTTACAGTGAACAGTGTTTCTAATATTCGTAATTGTTAATTTCACGATTCTAATAAACTGGTAGTTCGCCCCGAACTGAGATCTCGCGAATCTCCCAAAATAATATTATTCTTAGGACCACTTGCACAACGATGCCTAAACGTATTTAGTGGCTAAATATGATTTAAGGATTTGTCAAATCATACAAATACTTCGAATTTAAACATGTTTAGTCGCTAAATACGTTTAGTGATCTTTGTGCACGCCGGCTTTAATCTTTGACTAATAAATTGGTGCCACGAAATGCATAACCAAACTACTTGACCTACAGTTTCATTCAAATTAGATTTAACGGGGGTTCTTGTTAATTGGTTACATTTTTAAGGAGTACAAATGGCAGTTATTCTGGATTTCAGACTTTTGCCTATATTTGTGTCACTAAAGCTACACGTATACCAAATTTCAGCATTGTGGGGTCACTGGTGCACCCTGTGAATTTTGTCAAAGTTTTGTTTTTATTATGGCTAATTACTCAAAAACTACAAAAACTTTACTAAAACTAAAAACAAGGTCGACGTGTACTAATAAAGACCTTTCATTTGACGTCCCACTTGACCTAATAGTCTCATTTTCATTTTTTTTTACCCCTCTTGAACCCGAATATCTCAACAACCCCCCCAATATTTTTAGCTCATTGAGTCACACCAAAATTGTGCCATTACTACTTACCTATATACCAAATTTCATGATGAACGGATAAACGCTACGAATGTTATCCTCAGACAAACAAATATACATACATACATACATACAACGCCGATTTACTCAAGTTGATTTGGAGATCTCGCTTCGCTCGATCAACTATTACTATTAATGTACCAAACCACAGTTCACCTGTAGTTCGATGGAGTTTGCTGGGAGCCGGGATACAGGTATTCTCGTCCGACCCCCAAGGCACAGTTATAATACGCATGATTGTTTTTTCACATTAAAGTTTTTTTAATTTGTTATTACTTTAATATAAAAACTACATAATCCCGAGTTTCCGTAGAGTCAGTCTTATCATTTCAAATATTATCAGAAAGAATATATAAGTATTCCTAAAATAAAATACAAAAGACACTGTATCCAAAGGCCGTTGCAAACGATCTATCTTTATGGGTATATAGCTCAACTTTTTCAGATCACTACCAGGCTGAATTATCCCAACGACACTGACTGCATTGACCCGCTGAATTGCAACGCAAGCATTGACCCAGATAAGCGTCAGCGCTGACACGTCGCTTCGTCCAGACTTATTTGCGTATTACAGTTACTTATAAATAATAATGGACATTTCAAACAACGCTTTCTAGCCCCAAACTAAGCAGAGTTACCGGGAATCGCATTACTGATAGAATACTTATATCCTTTTTTTTAGTAAATCCATACTTATAATTTAAAACCAGACCCGGAACAAATATCTGTGATCATACAAACATTTGTTATGCGGCGAGGATCGAGCCCATTACCTCCTACGTCTCAGCCAGTTGTTTACCCTCTGCGCCACGAAGGTCGTCAGGAGGAGTTGTTTTCACACTGCAAGGAATTCAGTAGTCATAAAAATTAAACTTAAATCAATTTAAACAAGATTAGCTACTCAATTAGCTCGAAGGTTTAGTTTATTAGTTTCATAATTAGAAGAAAAAGGACATTATTTGCTTATAACCTGAACCAAACTCTTTATTGCTTGGATCTAAGTAAAACAAACCTTCAACGTGAAATGCACGTTCATTTCACGTTGAAGGTTTGTTCCAACAAGGTGGTAAAGTGAACAAGGTCTAAATGATCGTGATCAAATAACTAAAGCAATTGTATGTGAAGGTATTATTGACCCTTGTCGAAGGTTGTCTGTGATGATGACGTCACTAATGATAGCAAACTTTGTTTAAAATCTTACAAATACGCTGTAGAATAGAAATAAAAAACGCTTTATTGTATACCACACTAAAACTAACAAATCATATTTAAAACATATGACTAGATAACCGATAGTACACTTGGCGGTCTTATCGCTAAAAGCGATCTCTTTCATACAACCTTTGTATAGACTGTATTTTACGAGACAGTTAAAGGACGGTAGCTTTATAAAATAAAAAACCGGCCAAGTGCGAGTCGGACTTGCGCACGAAGGGTTCCGTACCATTATCTATAATAACGGCAAAAAAATCTGGTATGTTGTATGGGAGCCCCCTTAAATATTTGTTTTATTTTAATTTAATTATTTATTTTAAAAGTTATAACTAAATATTCTATGAATATTTCAGGTGTTGCTGTTATCAATATTGAGCAAAAACGAGCAAAAAAATCACGTTCGTTGTATAGGAGCCCCCTTAAATACTTATTTTATTATGTTTTTAGTATTAGTTGTTATAGCGACAACAGAGATACATCATCTGTGAAAATTTCAACTGTTTAACTATCACGATTCATGAGATACAGCCTGGTGACAGACAGACAGACAAACAGACAGACGGACAGACAGTCAGCGGAGTCTTAGTAATAGGGTCTCGTTTTACCCTTTGGGTACGGAACACTAAAAAGAGGATGTATTTGCGTTTTAAACTTAGGAAATATCCCGTTTTGCACTATTTGAAATTTAAATTCGTTTTACATTACAATCAATGAGTAACTAATTAGACGTGCTATCTAGATTTATTCGTATATGTAACAAACTGTTTTACCCTAGGGTTAGAAATTGTTTTATAGACTTTTAATTTCCTCGCATTCGTGATGTGATGACTTACACCCGAGATGTTTTGGCGTACGAGCGAGCGAACAATGTACCTACTTACATAAGTATAAGTTAAAATATAATAGTATAAGTTAGCTGAGATAGAAATTATAGAGCTAAATATTAAAATAAATAAAAAAAATATTTTATTGGAATTTAAAAAATAATAAATATAAAACAAAACAAAATTGTTTTACATTGAATTTTTAATTTCAATATTTATTAATTATATTTTAGTGTAAGATGCACATTAATTTTTGATATTAAAAGATATAGTTTAATTCTATAAAATGTAATATAATAATTATTTCATTACTATATAAAATATTTTATAAATTAAATAATATATTTATTTTGTATTATTATTAAAAGTAATAATATTTATTTAAATGGGGGAGGGGAGGGTAAATAATAAAGGTAGAAAAATCTACTTAATTTATCCTATCAGAATAATCCTTTAATCAGGCACTTTATTTTTTTAAAAAAAGGGATATCCTTTATATTTGGGGTATGAACCCAAAAGCTTAATTTAGCTTATTTTTAATGTTTTTTTTTATATTTAAATGAAATTTATTAAGAATGGGGTTGCTACATATTTATATAATAAAATATTTATATATATATATATATAGCGAGCGAACAATGTACCTACTTACATAAGTAGGTACATTGTTCGCTCGCTAGAGAACTAACCTCAAAACATTTTTAGGTTAGTTCTGGAGTGGAGCCTATAGAATACAATCACAGGGTAAATGCAGTTTGTCTGGCACGTACATACATGAATCTGGTTTGGCGTCGGATGATATTATTGAAGCCTAAATTGACGAGCCATTGTTCAAAGCGGTTCGTGACTAAGTTTTATAGCTCGCATACAAATGTTTTCCTATCGAGTAGACGTCAGGGTCAACTATATTGAATAACTATAGGTTATCTATGAACCCGCATATTTAAATGAATCGATATGTGCTGGATTAGTAGCTAGTCAAGCAATATGAAGTAAAGGTTAGTACCATGTCACATTAAATACTGCTTATTGACAGACGGTTCGTCGAACAAGTTAACTTATGCAACATGGAACTAAATAGTTTATATCTCGGCTATATAATACGAAACGAACCCCTATTGATTTTGATATAGACACGCTCTTTTACAAAGCGGAAAAGCATAAGTACTCGTAATCTCTTTTTGCTCTTCATGTTTCTACCAGAGTTCTGGGAAAAACATAACATTTTTTCTACATAATTTTAAATATTTTTTAGGATTTACTTATAGTAGGTACATATTTACCTTATTCTTAGAACTTCTGTCTAAATTACTCGATATCTCGTGTCGTAAAAATTTGTAAAAATCGGGAATTAAATGTAATTTTTGCTTAAAAAAGCCGAAAAAATATGCAAGCAGCTGCCTAACAGTTTCAGACTTACAACCGCATTCACACAGTATCCCTTTGTCCCTTAACGTCCCTTGTCAGCGTTTTAAAATATGGCTTCCTTGCGTCCATGTTATCTGCTCTCAATTAAACACATTTCTCTAACGGTCCGTGTCTGCTTGCTCGTTTGCATACGATAAGCTAAACCTGCTCTTAAAGTCTAGATAATAATTTTGATGTTACTAACACCTACTCATTGAGTAAGGCCTAGTTTTCACTTAAGCTTAGCGATAAGCAAGGTGTAAGTTTATGTGTAACTGATATAGAAGATCGCAGTGGAATCAAAACATCAAGTTCAATTTGAAACTTCCCTAACTAAAATGTGGTTTTTATTTCTACATATAAGTTTAATATATTAAAAAAAACATAAAAAATTCTAGTTGTAGTATGTTGTATATTCCATTTGTGGTAGAATTCTATTTGTTAAATTTTTTGGACTTTATTGATTTTCATTTGACCGTACCTGAAGGTAAGCGATGATGTGGTCTCAATTGAAGCACGAAGATCTAGAAGACACCTATTTACCTTAAAGAGGCCCATCTTTAGTACCTTAAAGACCTTTAGTACCTTATCTACCTTAAATGAGTCTTTATGTCCTTTAGTAACTTAAAGAGGCCCGTCTTTAAAAAAAGCAGACGACGGTTAAGTGTTTCATACCTCAATTATAGATATCAACCCTAAACCAGCCTAGTTTAGCTTAGAAAATAATAGTCCTGATGTTGCTACACTTAGCACAATGATCCCAAAACGTATTTAGAGAATAAATGTGTACGTTTTTTTTGGTTGTGACTAAACATGTTTCAATTTGACGTATTTGTATGATTTGACAACTCTCTAAATCATATAGGCATCGACCTCAGTGTTGAGAATCAGATTTTATTTCTAAGAACCTATTTTGGTTCGTATTTTTAGTTAAATTTAAAGTTTTCTTTAATCATGCTCAGAAATTATAGAAAGCTAATTATCTTAAATAGACTACTACCGCTCGCTCGTCGCTATTCTTATCGCTGTGCTTATGCAAATGCCGAGGTTTAATCTATCCAACCTTGGTATATCCTTATCTTCTGTGTCAGTTCAAAATATTTTATGGGGTTGGTGAAAGCAGAAGTTACTGTTATCGTCTCCTACTTACGGATAAGGTGGAAGGGAGATTGTTTAGGGCGAGAGTTTAAGAGGGCGTCTTTTGTTATCTTTAAGGTGAAGTGTAGAGACAGACATAAAAGAAGGTTGTAATAGTGCATTTAAGAGAAATCGTGGAATTTTCTATTTGTCAAATGCGTTTTTGTATATGTGTAATATCTTCTTTTCGTTGGCAATCAAAATAGATAACAAGACATGCTAAGCATCTAAGATTGATCACAGTTTACTTAGGTCACAGGTTATTCTAGTTTTATCGCCTAAAAAGTCTAAAAAATGACTTACTAATAAAATACCTACTTAGTTTCTGAACCGCATCGCAGTATCTGTAGATCGTGAACCAGAAAAGTTTATTTTTTTTTAATTTTGTTTCATAAGTTAAAAATTTGTTAAATACCCAATTGTTTATTGAAAGCAGGTAAATTCACAATATCTGTCTATTTCCAGCTAGAAATTATGTATTTGAGTCATAATGAGCATTCCAACGATCTTATTCAAATCAAAACTATTTTCAAATGTAAATTATTATTACCTTATTAGCTATTATTTTTCTCTATAAACGTATTTAGTTAATTATTTTATATCAATGATTCTAAGTTAAATTATCAAATTCTATTCATTAGTATGTCAAAACATAGGTTTTCCTAGTTTATGTACTAATGCTATCCCACCAGGAACTAACTGTCTATGTACAGAATAATAATTTATGGGATTGTGTCTGTTTATTTGATGTATGACATAACTTAATAAATATAATTTTATTTCAATATTTCATTTCATTTCATTCAGCTATTCAGATCATTGGTTTAAGTCATGTTACTGACTGATCCTAAGGATGAGTCATTCAGGTGCATAACCTCCAATGATTTATTTTAATCGGCAATGCCTTCGTAGATATATAGCCTCCTGTCCTGTTGGATAAGATTGTGTAGATTTATGCCGACAGGACTTCAACCATGCCTAGTTAGAACTAAGACTGGTTTGTGGAGATAACATCTACGAGTGACGAATGAAGGAATTCATAATGCGGCATTTTTCAAAGATCACCAGTATATTTTGTCTAAGCACGAATTTTTCATAGATATACATCCGTAGCATATCTACCAAAGTTTTGTGACTTAGGATCTGAGAATATTTAAAGTTAAAACTCAAAATACCTATTCCTATTTTCATATTCTTTATTATTCACAAATAAATTTACAGACAGAAACAGCTTACAAAATGGATATCTACAAAGGCGAGCTTAACCCTAATAAGAGTTTTCTTCCAGCAAACCTTTGAAGATAGAGATAGTCGATTATAGTGCGTTACTATAGTTCGTTTGGGGAACTTGTTAGCAATAATTGTATCTATTTTCCAAGTTTTTTCTTCTCATTTACCATCGCTAATGTTTCTTCCCAAATAGTCAATTATCTTGCTGCTCCAAAACTTATCAGTAAATAAAGAAACAAAATACTTTCCTAGATATATTTGCAAACAATACAAAAGAAAGATAGGTATGAATAGTAATTAACAGTAGGTACAGTTAGAGGTTAGGTACAGTTAAGCCGAAACCCAAACACGATGATCTTAAATAAGGATATTGGCACACTACTTAGCAACCATAGAACAGAATATATTTATTTGCATAAAATAAATATATTCATAAGTAGGTACATTCGGATGACACTTTAATATACAGGGTTACAGGAAAAATCGTGCTAGATCCATTAAGGGCATGGAGTACCCATAATTTCTGACTTATTTCACTATGAAACACCCTACCCTAAACTTAACCCTTTTCGAGATATTCGACTTTTAATTTTTTTATTGAAAATTGCCGATTTTTAGGCTACTAAATTTATTTTTGTTTATTTTGTGTATCTTATTATTATTATTATTGCAGTTTTACATGTGTAATAAAATGCTTTAGGACGTCAATCATTAAAATAGTGCATAAGTTAATTGAATAGACCGTAGTAGACAAGTGAAAGTTAAGAAATAAAAAAAATATTAGAAAGTTTATTTTTCTCTAAGGGATATCTAAAAAAAATATTATGGCAATGGTTCGGCAGATGTTTTTTAAAATATCTACGTTTCATTAGCTATCTAACGAGGTATAACAATCTAAGGTTTGTATTACATTTCGATTGTATTCAAGCTCGCAACGAATACATAACTCGCTACCCCGGTCGTCGAGTGCCGGATGTGGCCGTTTTTGACAGAGTCTATCGAAGACTTCGAGAAACTGGCTCTGTTTTGAGACGAAATACAGACATGGGAAGACCACGAATTGATGACGAAGAACAGGACAATGAGATAGTGCAACGCTTTCGAGCGGATCCGACTACTTCCACTAATATTGTTGCCCGTGATCTGGGACTTTCGCAATGGAGAGTGTGGTTTACAGTGCATACTGCTGGCCTATACCCGTACCATTACACGCCGGTACACGTTATTGAAGAAGGAGACCCCGCGAGAAGATTGGACTTTTGCAGATTTATGCTAAATGCTGACGTAGAAGACCCAGATTTTCTAAGAAATATCTTGTGGACGGATGAGTCCAAATTTGATAAAGATGGCATAACTAACTATCACAACGCCCATTACTGGGCCCCAAAAGAGCTAAGGAATCCCAATAAGAAAAGAGTGAAGGGGTCCCAACGAAGATTCAGCGTGAATGTGTGGATGGGCATTATCTCCAATCATTTGATTGGACCTTACTTTCTCCCGGATAATCTAAATGGGGAAAGCTACGAAAATTTCCTGAGAGCAGACTTAAGTGATTTGCTGGATGATCTGCCACTCAACCTGATCAGGGACATGTGGTTCCAACACGATGGCTGCCCTGCCCATTTCAGGAGAAGTGTCAGAGACTGGCTGGACACAAATTATCCAAACAAATGGATAGGACGAGGTGGACCGTTGCCATGGCCAGCAAGAAGTCCGGACCTAACCCCCATGGATTTTCACGTGTGGGGGTGCATGAAAAGTCTTGTGTACAGCGAGCCGAATCCAGTTTCGTCTGTGGAAGACTTACGAGAAAGGATTGTGGATGCAGCCAATAAAATGAGGACCACGTTAACCACTGGAGTAGTAAAGACTGGTCTCCGTAGAAGGATGCGACAATGTATCAGAAATAGAGGCGGCCATGTTGAACATGAACTGTAGAATAAGAAAAAGTTGTGTGAAAATCTTTAATAAATGACATATCATGCTTACCTATTATTTTATTTTACTTTTTAGGGCTAAGTATAAATTTTCTTCTCCACTGTCGCCTATAATTTTTCAATGCATTTGAATAAAACCCTAGATATTATACCTCGTTAGATAGCTGATGAAACGTAGATATTTTAAAAAACATCTGCCGAACAATTGCCATAATATTTTTTTTAGATATCCCTTAGAGAAAAATAAACTTTCTAATATTTTTTTTTATTTCTTAACTTTCACTTGTCTACTACAGTCTATTCAATTAACTTATGCACTATTTTAATGATAGACGTCCTAAAGCATCTTATTACACGTGTAAAAATGCAATGATAATAATAATAAGATACACAAAATAAACAAAAATAAATTTAGTAGCCTAAAAATCGGCAATTTTCAATAAAAAAATTAAAAGTCGAATATCTCGAAAAGGGTTAAGTTTAGGGTAGGGTGTTTCATAGTGAAATAAGTCAGAAATGATGGGTACTCCACGCCCTTAACGGATCTAGCACGATTTTTCCTGTAACCCTGTATAGATTAAGCACTTATCCGATGTCGTGTATGTGTGTGTGTGTGTGTATTGATATCTATATTTCCTATATCTCATTTTTTTTTCTCAATTTAAGTGTCGTCTATCTTACCTGTTTATATATTGCCTATTCATCTCCTACCTTCCTTGCGGAAACTTTTAATTGGCTTTCTTATAATAAGTAGCATTTACTGTTGTTTATTTCTTACTCAAATACCTTTTCTGTAACCTAACTGTAAGTTTTATAAATATTAAAAAAAAAAAATAGACACTATTATTAAGCACAGCATATTCTTATTCCGCTACTTATACCTAATAAACAAACATCCAAACTTTGGCATCACACTAATACTAATATTAAAAATGCGAAAGTTTGTTCATTTATTTGTTTGTTACTTAATCACGTCGTAACGGCTGAACCGATTTCGATGAAATTTGGTATGCGCGTAGATTAACACATAGGCTACTTTTTTGATAAACCAAGCTTGCGAAGCCGCGCGCTGAAGCTAGTTTAAAATATTAGTGTGATAAACATGATCCAACAACTGGTTGTTGGTGGGCCTGGCTGGACCCATAGCATACTTTAAAATCTATAAATATTAGGTATATCTTAATCCATCATAGAACTTTTATTATGAAAACGTATATTCTGAGTTCAGCTAATTATGATTGTCATTGAGTGAGGTCGTAGCGGGAGATAGCCGGGAATAGAACTAACTATTTACGAGTCAGTCCTGTTCGTCCTGTTTTGACGTCACAACTATTCGAGAGCGAAGCCAGCATATTCAACTCTGAGTCATATGAAAACGCATCCGTCTATAACTCTTTTAATATTTCATTAATATTTATTAATGTAAGTATTGGAAAGTTAGTTTAATGAACATTTTATATTTATTCTTTTGATGCTTAAGTATATTATATATAAGAATGTACTTATCGCAGAATCTTTAAAATTCTTCGTTTTTCTATTATGCACTACTTATTAAATTTTTTTTCGCTATACACAATGGTTATCTGGTAGAGAATGCTTTCTAGCATTAAGTTAACCTATGTACCTTTATTTCTTATGATTTAATTAACATTTGAAACCATGTTTGAATTCGTTTCTTATCTACTTAATATCAATAAGAACATATTTTTACTTTATAGTATTTATTTATGTTTGTGTATATTTTTATGCAAAACCAGTAGGTTTTGTAAATCTTGTTCTACAACTGTTAAAACCATAAAAAATCCTATCTCTTGATAACGATGTCAAATATTGACGATTGATAACATTATTGACATAAGGAGAAATTTGAAACCTTTTTTGTGTCCACAACTTTTACATATTTTCCTCTTGCCTCGTGACAAAACATTCCTATTTTTTTCTTTTCATACATACCTACTTAAGACATAATTCTTACTCACATAAATCTTTGAACACCAAATATGTGCTGTTTCGAAAAGTTTTTACATTTATTGTTACTTTTTTCTGCTACTCTTTTCCTTCTTCTTTTGTGATTTAAATAAAAGTATTTCGAAGTGTTTATCCGATCGTCATAAAATTCGGTATATAGGTAGGTAGTGATGGCGCAATTTTGGTGTGACTCAATGTGGTAAACATGTGGTTGTTGGGGGGGGGGGGGGGTTTGTTGAGATATTAGAGTTCAAGAGGTGTAAAAAAAATCAAAATGGGACTATCTGGTCAAGTGGCATGTCTATTAAAAGGTCTTTGTGAGTAAATTTTGACCCTGTTTTTATTTTTAGTTTAAACTTTGTAGTTTTTAAATTATTAGCCCTAATAAAAACTAACTTTGACAAAATTAAATTCACAGGGTACAAAGTACTGAAATTTGGTGTGCGTGTAGCTTTAGTATCACAAATATAGGCAAAAGTCTGAAATCCAGAATAACTGCAATTTCTACCCCAAAAACAAATAACCAGAATACATGAGCTCCCGTTACCTGTAATTTGAATGAAACTGTAGGTCTAGTAAAGTGGTTCTTCATTTAGTGGCACTATTTTGATAGTCAAAGATTACGAATATTTTTTTTTTGTTTTTATTGGAGACACGCGAGATCTCAGTTCGGGGCGAACCACTAGTTTTCAAGACTAAATACAAATTCAGTTTCATAGTAAAATAGTGTATCCTTCTACAAACATGTATAAAAAGGACAATAAAATTATTAATCTAAATAGATTATGACCGTATTTGGGAAATGGACTACTTTTACCCGACTGCGCAGAAGGAGGGTAATGTTTGAATTGACAAACAGCGCGTAAAAAGCCGCGTGGTTCGTCAGCTAGTTCAGCAGGGACAGTTATTTAGTTATTAATAAATAATTCTGATTCTAAATAGGTATCGCAAAATCGCAATAGAAACTTTTACTCCATATCTACCACTAACAAAGAAGTGCGTAATCCTATCGAAATCGCCGAAACGGTCGTAACAAGTGGTCGAAACGAATCATTTATCGATTAGACAATTAAAGTGAGGTCGCTATGACGACAGCTCCCTTACAAACAGATTGGTCAATGAAACGGATTTTGGATTACCGCGAATTTTATCCGCTTTTTAGACTAAACAAGGTCAAGTAGTTTGCCAGAACTAATCTCAGAACTAAATCAAGAATCTGTATCGATTTTTGACAGTTTTACTTCAAAAAAAGGATTATGTTCTCAATTCGTCGGTTTTTTTATTATGTATTTTCAGGTATAATTTATTTTTTTATGAATCATTTTGAATGATTATTTTTACGTTGAGTTCAGTATAAGGTTCCAGTTCGAAAGCGGTCTTATTTAATTTGGTCAAATAATTTCGAGGGTAGTTCACATTTGAGAGGAGATAAAATAAAATGTTGTTTGCATCCCAGTGATATTGTTGAAAAGCTCTTTAAAAATGAAGTGGAATTTTTATTAACCACTTTTCATTTTAGAGTTCCGTTTCCAATTTGTTTTGGTTTAATTTTTTCATTTTGTTTCCTACCTTTTCGTGGGTCTAAAGTGGAAGTGGTTACCTACTTTGTCATAGCATTTTCACAAGGGCATCTCATTTTTAAGAGTTATTTCTAATTCAAAAATATATAACTAAGTACTTAACGAATAATAGTTTTTTTTAATATATATAAATATCACATATATATAATATAAATATCATCTGCACTTTTTAAATAGGTACCTAAGAACCCCCCAGCAAGCCATTACCATTGAAATCTATCCTGGGTTTTGACTGGTTAACACTTATAAATAAATATTGCTGGACATTTCACACAGCGCTATCTAGCCCCAAACTAAGCAGAGCTTGTACTAGATACTTGTACTTTATAGAATCATTAATTTTATCGTATATATTTCAAAAAATTCACATCCCCTTTTATACACAAACTATTCTTAGGCGACTGTCTAAAAAATTAATTAATAGTCTTGTATTTATATTTAAGCTGTTAATGTACAGAGTTGGAATGAGAGTAGGCGGCCAAATGGCATGCTTATCATGATAGTGTTTACATTTTGACCAACAGTATGTAGGTACCAAACTTATTATCAATGTCCACAGCATACCTGCTGCGTACAAATATCTACGCATGTGCAAATGTTTTGCTTAGATATTGTTCGATAATCCAGCCTTCAGCGAAAATATCACTGATATCTAACAATCTAAATTGATAAAAAATTCAATATTCATTTATGTATTCAATAAAATCACAAGACAAATAAAATCCGCGAATATACCAAGAAAAGATATATCGGTATCGAAGACGCCTGGACCGAGTCGAGAAATTATTTTTTGTTTAAAAGGGTATATTTCCCAGGTGGTCCCATTGGCACCAAGTCAAGATCTAATGATGGGATCCCAAAAAAATCGAGGGCAACCCTCAAGTTTTATAAGGACGCATAATGTGTTTTAGGTTAATAATATATTAATAATAGGTAATATATTTTCTATATACAAAAACTAAACTAAACTCGGTTATATTTTTGTTAAAAATTTACTTGTAATGATCCTTTAACTTGCTAACATAACAACTTTGACCATCAATATTGGCAGCTAAAGTGTAATTTCTCATTGGATTGACTGGACTGGAATCAAGGAACTTTTTCTTCTCTATAACAGCTTGGTTCATTGAATTAAACGTTATAAAACAAAGAGAACTTTCCCTGTCAGTCAGAGTATTCAGTGATCCGGAACAAATACTTTCTCCGTCTATTGAACCCGAGTCAATCAACGGGCCCTTTTCTCTAATACCGGAGATAACAATAGATAACCACAAGGTGTTCATGGTTTCGCATTCCAATACTAAACTTGTTTTGTTGTTAAACTCTTTAATAAGGTTTATAAATTGATGTAATCTCTAGTGCACAACGATAAAAATGTATAAGTAATAGGACTTAGCGCATTCTGAGACATTACCTATTTTTAACCGACTTCAAAAAAGGAGGAGGTTCTCAATTCGTCGGTATCTTTTTTTTAATGTATGTTCCCCCACATTACTCGAAGATGCCTAGACCGATTCGAGAAATTCTTTTTTTGTTTATAAGTGTATAACTTCCCAGGTTGTCCCATTGGCATCAGGTCAAGATCTATTGATGGGATCCCAAAACAATCGAGGGCAACCCTCAAATTTTTTAGGGACTCAATTCGGTTGTATGTTTGTTATTACCTCAGAACTCCGTCTTTAATCAACCAATTTGGAAAATTGTTTTTTTTATTTAAAAGAATATGCATTCATATTGGTCTCATAGAAATTGCATCAAAATCAGTTCGGTAGTTTGGTTAAGTCGTTTATATTTTTATTGAAAAGTTACTTGTATCAATTGAGACATTTATTCTAAGTTTCAAGTTGATTCCAATTTCTAAGCCAACCCTCTTTTTATCCGACTTCAAAAAAAAGGAGGAGGGTCTCAATGCGACTGTGTTTTTTTGTATGCTTGTTACGCGATTACTCTGCCAATTATGAATTGATTTTGATGTTTTTTTTTGTTTGGTAGGACATACCAAACTACTATTACTTACTATACTATATATAACTTACTATTCCAAGGTGCTAACTTTTACTAGCACCTTGGAAGAGATCTTCAAAACCCTAGCAGACTCATGGACCACAAAGGGAATTGTCATCGGAGGCAAACGCTTGACAAATTTGCGGTTTGCGGATGACATAGTACTTTTTGCACCTACTCCTTCAGAACTGCAACAAATGCTCCAAGATCTGAGCGCGGCAAGTCTTGAGGTTGGGCTTCGAATGAACCAGTCGAAGACGAAGATCATGTCAAACAGCACGAAACGTAAGGTCGAGGTAGATCGACAGGTAATACAGTATGTCGATGAGTATATTTACTTGGGCCAGTTAGCTAGCTTCGGAAACAGGCAAGATAAGGAAATCGATCGCCGTATCGAGAATGCCTGGAAGAGCTACTGGTCCATGAAGGAGAACATGAAGGGTGACCTTCCTCTACACTTAAGCGCCAACTCATCGACATGTGTATCCTGCCCATCCTAACTTACGGTGCGCTGTCTGCGCACCGTGGTCTCTGACTGAAGCCCAGAAGTCAAAGCTCAAGATTTGTCAAAGGGCAATGGAGCGCAGCATTCTCGGCTTTAAACGTGTCGACCGAGTTCGTAACACCATGCTGCGCTCACTTATCGGCATTGCAGATGTAGGGAGGAGATCGGCTGGACTTAAGTGGGACTGGGCGGGCCACGTTGCCTGAATGCACTCCGAGAAATGGGCCCATATTGTGACACCATGGACGCCTGAAGACGGAGGGCGACGTCGGGGTCGGCCGAGAAAGCGTTGGCGGGACGATTTGGTCACCTTCCAAATAAGATGGTGGGAGATAGCGACGGATAGGGATACTTGGAGGGACTTGGGGGAGACCTTTGCCCAGCAGTGGGACAAGATAGGTTAGAGAAAAAAAAAGGACATACTTCATAGGTGGTCCCATATAAATTTTATCAAAATTCGTTCAGTAGTTTGGTTTTTAAATTTAAATAACTTGTTCGATTTTCTGTTTTCTGAAGTCGGGTTTCGTATTCTTTTTCGGTTCACTTCTGATTTCAAAACACGCGTGAATCACCAGTTGCACTCTTTTTCCTCGAAAAGTTTGTTCTACGGAGTATTATTGCTAACACTAAGTTCTTAAATATAGCTATCTATAGATCGCTTGCCACGGTCTTTAGATGATTCAACTGTTTCTTCTGTACTTTAGTCTTGTAAATAATTGTATATTCCTTCAGTTCTTAAATCTAATTTGATTAATCGGCAGTTTTCTATTTGATCGATGGAATGTTTTAACGCAAAGTTTTATTGAAAACACATAATTTATTTAAATTTTTTTTAAATTTAAGTAATTAATTAATTAATTTATTTTTTTATTTTTTTGATGTATGTGCTCGCTGCGTGTTATATTGACATCTTTATCACATCAATTTGATTATTTCACTAAACTTAATCTCGCTGACAAGGTAAGATATAGATAATACTAAGGTTGAGATGATAAAATGACAGGTGAAATGTGCCGTGACAATCTTCGACCGTGACCATGCTTGTAGCAAGCGCACTCACGCATCCGTCAGGCATTGCCTGCCATTCGTTTTTTCTCTACTTTAAATCGCACCAACTCAATGAAAATATGAGCTATTTTCTTATAGATCTATTTTCCGAACTTAGAATTTTTATTTTCTTCCGACTTTAAAATAAGAAGTCGGTTCTCAATTCGGTTGTTTTTTTACGTTTGTTACCTCATAACTTCTTTATTTATCAAACTGCTTTAGATTTTTTTTTTGAAAGGACGTATGTACTTTCAAATAGTTCCCATAAAAAAAATCACCAAAATCGGTACTGTAGTTTGGATAAAACGGTTATATTTTCTTAAAAAGTTATGTACGTGTTATAGGTTAGCTTCGCATGTCTTGTGCATTCGCCAATATCAGATGTTTGTCTATTATTTATCTCGTTATGGCAACTCCTAAATCTAGACCTTCAAAACACAACAATGTTGCTTGGCGGTAGAAATAGGTATGGTGGTAGTACTTTCCCGGACGAGCCCTATCACAAAGAACCTAGAAAGAGTATTTTCATTATCCCAAGCTTTTTATTCAATGCAAAAGCCAAGTCATACCTAATAGGAGAGAAAACTAAGCACGCATTACTTTTACCTACTCGCATGAGCAGGCGAGTGCTGGCGCCAGTAATTAGGTTAGTACTTAAGCAATCACGGATTTCTTTACTCTTGTCATGACGATGTTAAATATAATATTTATCATAAAAACCTATAAAGAACCACTTTTTAATGCCACCTTCTTTTGTGTTGTTACAACATTATAATTTATAAAATATCATATTAGAATCGAGTAGAACCTGGCTACGTCTATCGCATTTATCGTAGCCGTATTAAGATCGTCCCTTGTGCAGGTCGTAGGGCACAAAGAACAGGTGGGGCATAGTCTGTATGGGTCATAGCTGGTTAAAGTCAAATTCAAATATTTTTATTCATTAAAATCACAGGAATCACTTTGAAACGTCAATTTTACTGCCTGTTCCTTCGCGACCAAGCCAGGAAAGAAAGCCAAGAAACAAGGCTGGTTGTTTTTTTAATGATCCTTTTAGAATACATAACAATACATAAAACAAATTACGTCTAAATTGTAACATTTTGAACGAGTTAGCGAACGCTCTCGCATTCCCAATCTCTGGAGGTTTTTAGCAATCTGAGCCTGGAGTCGGTTAATGATGGAGGAGATGTACATGTGGTGTTATGAAATCAGGCGGTGGTGGATGCCTCTTCGAAAAAATAACCTTATAATGACAACTGATGTCTGTCGTATGCTTAATTGATATAGGTAGTATACTTGAATAGTGATTAACACAGCGTTAATCACTATTATACGCTTTTTTGATTTCTAAAAGAAGTTCTACTAATATACTACTTCTTGTTTGTTCCTCTTCCTAATTTATTATTTACGAATTACGGGTTTACTAAGTATAGAAACCTAATTTGTTGTCAATTATATCTAACAAACATCGTTAAAATTCAATAAATAAGTACCGAGTTGATTATTTTAAAACTAGTAAATCGTAAACAAAGTGATTTACAGATTACGTTTCTGGAACACGTTACTAAGCGATGTTTTCTTTTTGTTCCAGATGTTATCGGAGGAATCATGCCAGCGCTATCAGTGAGGAGATCATCTCTGAAGACTTGTGACGTTATTTAGAATTGATATCTCGAGAGCTCTTATAAAATCGATACAATAGTGTCAGTGCGTTGCAAGTTCGGTAATCGGACGCATTCCACCGGGGCTCTACCCATCACTAATAGAGCTTCTAATTTCAAACTACAGCTCGAAGTCCGTGTGGTTTGAATTTTTGGTGCTGTTGTTGTGAGGACTCTAAAAACAAAATGGCGAGTACTGGTGGTGAGATCTGGCTGCAATGGTTCGCGTGCTGCTATCAACCGGCTGCGCAGGCGCAGCGCACCAGGCGGAGAATAGACCGGTCTATGATCGGTAATCCTACCAACTTCCAACACACAGGACACATAGGTAAGAAAATCTATTCTACTTTGTGATTTACGACCGGTTCATATCACACTAATATTGTAAACGTGAAAGTTTGGATGTTTGTTTATTTGTTTGTTTGTTACTCAATCACGCCGTAACGGCTAAACCGATTTCGATGAAATTCAGTATGTACGTAGATTATAACCTGGATTAACACATAGGCTACTTTTTATCTCATAAATCAAATCCCATGGGATAAAAATGGGGTGTCAAGTCAAGTTGCAACAGCGAGTTTAGCTTTATTTCTAGGTTATCTACACATTTAGCAGTGTAATGCGTACGAAGTCGCGAGCAACAAGTAGTAGTTCATATAATTGGTAACCACCCACGACACGTTTCTCTATGATGTGTCAGTTTACCGGCCGTTAAACCTCTTTGGTCAACAGCCATCTCAACATTTATTTGTTGTTTTTTCGATATCAAAATTTATGACACTCATTCTAAAATCAAAAAGCTCAAAAATAACCATGAAAAATCTAGTTGTAGAGAAAGTCGACCTTGGGCGATTTAAGACGTAAGCAGAAATTGTAATCTTTCAGCTTAGCGTGGATTTGTCGATCGGCATTATCACGACTTCAGTGTTTTATCATCTATCCAACCCAAAAGTAGTAGCTTAGGTACCTATACAATGCGATAAGCAATAGTTTCGGACAGATGTGAATCTGACACGAGTTTGAGGATAAAGGATATCGTTCACGTTTCATCTATAATATTATTATAAAGAGGAAAGATTTGTATGTTTGTAACGAACAAACTCAAAAACTACTGGTCCGGTTTCAAAAATTATTTCACCATTAGAATGCTACATTATCCCTGAGTAACATAGGCTACTTTTTACCCAACTGCGCAGAAGGAGGGTAATCTTTTTATTGAAAAAATAAGTGTGCGAAGCTGCGGATTGGTCAGCTAGTATAAGTAGGTATAAAGAAATTGCTGGGCGCAAAAAATAAAAGTGCCTGCCGACGAAAATAACGGAAACGAAAGCGCTACTCAGATTTGTAAAGTATCGGTCGCAGAGGTACCTCACCAGGAGTACAAACTACCTGATAAATGTTATGGACAACGTGTCCAACACGACAATGACATTTTCGACGACCTCCGTGGCGCAGTGGCTGACACGCAGGAGGTTGCGGGTTCAATTCCCGCCGCGGAACAGATGTTTGCATGATCTACAGACATTTTTTCTGGGTCTGGTTGTTTCCCTATATATTATAAGTATGTATTTACAAAAAAATGTATATAAGTATTCTATCAGTTATCTGGTTCCCGTAGTACAAGCTCAGCTTAGTTTTGGGCTAGATAGCGCTGTGTGAAATATCCAGCAATATATATATATATAAGAGCCAAGAAGCTCATAGGCAACGATGAGCTAGTTGATGCAAGGCTCCACAGCCTGGAGCATCGACGAAAGGTTGCTAGCCTCTCGGTTTTTTATCGAGTACATTTCGGGGAGTGTGCGGCGGAACTTTTCAACCTGATCCCACCATCTCTATTCTGTCATCGGACAACCAGACGCTCTGCGGTGCGCCACCGCTTTATGGTTGAAATAACTCCCATTCGCACAAAGCGGTTCTCTTCGACCTTTATTGTGCGCACCGCCAAAGCGTGGAACGCCTTGCCAGACTCTGTGTTTCCTGATAGCTACAACCTGGGTGTCTTTAAGTCGCGAGTAAATAGGTTTCTTCTAGGCAAGCGTGTACCATCGTAGACTGCATCATAGCTTACCATCAGGCGAGATCGTGGTCAAACGCAAGCCTTGTATGTATAAATAAAAATAAAAAAAAACATTTATTGCTTTCACATGGTGACAAATTGTTACAGGTAGTAGAGTAGCCAGTAGATAGGCAGTTTCACATTTGAACCCTAGCAGGAATAGCAACAGAAAGGCAGACCATGTGTATGACCACCAATGGGTAGGCAAGCCGTTTAATACTTTACAATTTATACGAATAATTTATGTAACTGCCAGTCAGTCAACCTACCCGTATCTACGACTTCTCTGCTATCTACAAGTACCTCATCACAGCTATCCGGCACTTCTGGTAATCCTGATAGCCTATCAACTCACCTTCCACTGAACCAAGGTGAACGACCGCTTCACAGCTTCACTATGTAGGTATCTTAGCTAGTTCTTTCATTTTTACAACCATCTCAAAAACTTTCAAGCCGGACGGGGCTTGAACACGCAACCTTCCTCTTGATACGAGGGTGACTCACCCAATGCCTAATCGTATTTAATGTCTAATCATTTGTTCAAGAGCGTTGTCGAACCATACAAATACGTCAAATTTGAACACGTTTAGTCGTTAATTACGTTAAGGGATCGTTATGCAAGCTGCGCTAAGAATAATTAAGCAAGCTGTTTGTGAAACATTTTTCAAGCAATTATTTTTCAAATGTAGGTACGTTTGTTGTGTTGAGTGCGCGTGAAAAGTGAACGGTTTGACTTGCTTTGCAAACTGATGACATTATTATACAACTTATAGCGCTATTTGACGACCTCCGTGGTGCAGTGGGCTAATAGCCAGTTGAGACGCAGGAGGTAGCGGGTTCGATTCCCGCCGCGGAACAAATGTTTGCATGATCTACAGATATGTTCCGGGTCTGGTTGTTTCTCTATATATTATAAACATGTATTTACTAAAAAATGTATTTAAGTATTCTATCAGTTATCTGGTTTCCATAGTACTAGCTCTGCTTAGTTTGGGGCTAGATAGCGCTGTGTGAAATGTTCAGCAATATTTATTTATGTATATTTATTTATATTCATCTATTCAAACTTTTTTTTGCTAAAAAAATTCAGTTCAGTCAAATTCAGTCAATTTACTGTTTTAAAAGTACCTACTGAACTAAAAAAAAATAACTATGATATAAAAACATCATTAATTGCTGTTCTGGGTGCAGATAAAATTGGGTCTACTTTCACCTAATTTCATATACACACTATCACACTGTATTAATTAGTTTAGAACTAGCGAAATATTAACCTAAGTTAATATTTTAAGAGTTAATTGCAACGACGACATTTCTCACGACGCGACGTCCTATAAACAAGGAGTCTTACTCAACCGTCTGCAAAGAATCCAACTAGAATCCTAAAAAACCAGTCTCAGTATAAAATACCAAGCATTTAAAAAGTAAACGTGACAACAATTAATTTCGAGTCTTATGTAATTGAAATAAGGTTTATGATCGGTTACGTGAGTATTACATAAAGTAGGACTTGTTAGTATTCTGCAGGACACTGCGGTCCATTTTTGGTGGTAGAATGAACCGGATGGAAGTTGCATTATGCTGTGACGTTTCTAGTGAGAAAGAATAGGCATTCTGAACCTATAATAATTGCTCGGCTTATGTACGTTGATGTTGACTACTCCCATATAAAATAAAACGCTCTTAAAATGCTCTTTCAAACTTTACTCTAAGTAGACCTCGTAAAGTTTGTAAATGGCTATTTTAACCTCTATATTTCATCGACATACTAATGTAAATAATAAAATAAATAAATAAATATTGCTGGACATTTCACACAGCGCTATCTAGCCCCAAACTAAGCAGAGCTTGTACTATGGGAACCAGATGACTGATAGAATACTTATATACTTTTTTTTTATAAATACATACTTATAATATATAGAGAAACATCCAGACCCGAAACCAATATATGTAGATCATGCAAACATTTGTTCCGCGGTGGGAATCGAACCCGCTACCTTCTGCGTCTCAGCCGGCTATTAGCCCGCTGCACCACAGAGGTCGGAGGTCATGTAACAGTCCTTGCTGAATTACTTTTTGAGTCAAACTCCAATCTTCATAGAAATTTGGCAATTCTCCTTTATTGACAACAGCCACGTAGGCATCTTACAGCATTAATAAATAACGAAGTTTGGTTGAACCCAACCGATGTGACGTCACGACTCGATACACCCAACTAAAAATAATGATAATATAATTATTATGGCTGGTCCGACTGCAATATGGTTGTATGTACGTGACGTCATATCATCGGGTGATTCAGTCCAGCCAAACTGGGTCGTCTCGTCTGTTAAAGCTTTCTGTTGTGATCAGCCTAGGTATGAGTCTACCTTTTATTTAATAATAACTAGTGGTTCGCCCCGAACTGAGATCTCACAAATCTCACAAAATAAGTATTATTCTTAGGGCGATTTGCACAACAATGCCTAAACGTATTTAGTGGCTAAATATGATTTAAGAAGTTGTCAAATCATACAAATACGTCAATTTTAAACATGTTTAGTCGCTAAATACGTTTAGTGATCTATGTGCATGCCGGCCTTAATCTTAAACTAATAAATTAGTGCCACAAAATGCATAACCAACCTACTTGACCTACAGTTTCATTAAAATTAGAAGTTACGGGGGTTGTTGTTAATTGGATTTTAGGGATACAAATTGCAGTTATTCTGGATTTCAGACTTTTGCCTAAGCATTGGGGGTCACTGGTGAATTTGTGAATTTTGTCAAAGTTTTGTTCTTATTATGGCTAATACGAGGCATGCCTTTTAAGTTTTGTCGTTTGAAGAAAAAAACACATCTAGAACCTTATAGTACTTTTTATTGTTTTTCAAAGTATTCACAACGTAGCTTAAAACACTTTTCCATTCGCTCAAACCAGTTATTATAACATTTATTCCACTCTAAAGTGGGGTGTTCAAAATGGCTGTCTTGAAAGCGTCGACTGCTTCTTCACCGGACTGGAACCTTTGACCACGAAGACTTTTCTTAATTTTAGGAAATGTAAAGAAATCGTTAAGGCTTAGGTCAGGACTGTATGGAGGATGGTCAAGAATTTCTACTTTTTCCTGCTTCAAATACTCAATCGTTTGACGAGCGCTGTGTGAGCTTGCGTTGTCGTGGTGCAGGATGATGCGTCGCTTTGAGTTAGATTTTCGAAGTTCGGCGATGACTTGTGGTAAACAAACTGTAGTATACCACTCTGCGTTAACCGTTCTACGATCTTCAAGTGCAATAGTCGCAACATGGCCGGTTTTTCCAACGAACGTGGCCACCATCTTCTTTGAAGTGCTTCGAGAACGAACAACTTTAGTCGGCTTTGGCTCGTCTTGAAAGACCCAGATTGTAGATTGTTGTTTGGTATCAGGATCGTAGGCATAGATCCAAGATTCGTCACCACTTATGATGTCGTAGACGTGATTTGACTCCCCTCGGTTGAACCTTTGCAGAGTTTTCTTACACCATCTGACGCGGGCCGCCTTGTGATCGTCGGAAAGCAGATGCGGTATCCAACGACAAACTAGCTTTCTCACACCAAGCGCTTCATGCAAGATCTTCTGAATGGTTGTCCCTGAGATGCCTAATAGAGCCTCTATCTCTCGATACGTCACATGACGATCTTCGAGAATTAGTTGTCTCACAGCAATGATGTTATCTTCAGTGAAGGCGGATTTTGGGCGTCCTTCGCGAAATCTGTCACTAACACTAGTATGTCCACGCTGGAATTCTAAATACCAACGTTCGACAGTCCGCAGACATGGGGCTACATCACTGAACACAGATGTTAGCTCTTCTAAACACTGAAGCCGTGTCAGGCCTCTTCTAAAGTTGTAGAAAATTATTGCACGAACATTTTCCTTAGAAAGATTCATTTTCGTACGTGACCTGACAGATTCAAATCGAAACTGTGACTAAACAATAGCATTAATCCTAATACTTTCAACTGTTTTGAGATTCAAAATGTAAACACATTCGAATATAGAACAGTTCCAAATTCAAAATTGCCGGAAAATATGGAAACGACAGAACTTAAAAGGCATGCCTCGTAACTCAAAAGCTACAAAGATTAAACAAAAAATATAAACGGGGTTCGTATGTCCTAACCTTTCATTTGACGTCCTATTTGACCTAATAGTCTCATTTTAATTTTTTTTTTACCCCTCTTGAACCCCAATATCTCAACAACCCCCCCAACATTTTTAGCTCGTTTAAACACACCAAAATTGTGCCATTACCTATGTATCAAATTTCACGATGATCGGATTAAGGCTTCGAAAGTTATCCTCGGACAAACAAACATACATACATACATACATACAACGCTGATTTGCCCAAGTTGATTTGGAGATCTCGCTTCGCTTGATCAATAATAATTAGCAACAAAGATGGCACAATAGGGCTTCTTATCGTACTTTCCAGAGTTTCATATGACAATGATTCTGTATTTATTTGTGATTGCTGAAAAAGTTTTATTTGAAAAACCAATCGAATTTTTGCCTGAAAGTTCTTCAAGTGTATTTAGTTCTATATCCTTTATTATTAAAATTATCAGCGTAAAGTTCAGTTGAAGGCCGGCCACATACAATCGGAATTCCGTTTCGGAATATTGATTCAGAATTACGGAGGCAGCAAATTCATACAAATCGGATTTTTTTAACGTAAAACTATACGTGTGTGATAATAAGGTCCTGATTTTGTATGGATTTGCCTTCAAAATTCCGAAACGGTGTTCCGAAAAGGAATTCTGACTGTTTATGACCGGCCTAACAAGAGGGCTTAGCCAAGTTACAGTCGATTAGCGATGACGCTAGTCGATACGTCCGAAAATGTATGGGATTTGACACATGCTATAGAAATATTACGTCATTCAGCGACAACAAATGTATGTAGAAGTCGAATAGATTCGTGGCGAATGACATTTAGCTACGGGCCAAGGAAAGTTTCCAAGCCAATCGATAATGCAAGCGATCATCGCGATTGTAATATCCAAGTGTATTACACGATTATCGTCTCCAATCTGGTACGTGCTGTTTTGGATGTCCTGCTTATCGACCATATTATAGATCTAATTACCTATACAGGTACAATGACTGATACCTAGTATATACTTAGTTGTTAAGGTTGCCACTTGGCGATATACTTATACTGAAAGTAATTTCCTAATAAAAATGAAAGAAATCATAAAAAAAAAAATTAAAACTAAATTATTTTGGAACATAAACATGGTACAACAATACTGGAACACGATAGTATTCGTAGAAGTTATAAACTGTGTCACGAACACTAACACCCCCCTCCGAGTTTATTATTTCCAATTATTTGAAAAAAAATTATACAAGTTATGCATGCGTGATTGTATCGCGTATGTGCGTATGTGTATATGAGTTTGTGTGTGTGTATGAGTTTGAGTGTATGTATATGTATGAGAGGGTGTGTGTGTGTGTGTGTGAACTTGCGTTTGCTGGTGTGTGTAGTCTATACAGCCACTTTTAAACGGTCTATAATTTGGTATACAGATAGATTATGACCGGGTTTGGGACATACGCTACTTATTACCCGACTGCGCAAAAGGGTAGTAATGTTTTTATAACAAAAACATTAATATCCGCGGTTTCGCACGTGTGGGGGCCGTCAGCTAGTAATTTCATATATTACTTACAACCGCTGCATGCACGCTCACGTCACGCACACGCATTCGGTTTGTACAGGCATAAGCCTGTGATAAAGATTAACCTTGCTATGAACATCATGTACCTAAATACGGACTAACAAAGGAAAGTGTTCCTTTTATTCTCACACAACAAAATTAAAACAGGCTAAATCTTTTTAGCATCCTTAAAATGGCTTCATAGAAATAAATACACATAAATACAGTAAGTACAGTGGGCGGTCTTATTGTTAAATCGATCTCCTTTAGGCAACCTTTGGAAATAACTGTCCCTATAGCAAAGAAACTAAGTAACACTAAACGCGCAAAATACCTACCTTGGCTCATTAATATTGGTAAAAAGTCTCGGCTTCCGTTCCGGAGGGCGGGTTCGATGCCTGGCAGACATTGTGAATATATTAAGTATTGTTGATTGTCAAGTCAAAGGCCTGCATAAACCTTAACTTATTTCAAAGGTACATTTATGGCTAAAGGTGGAAATTTGTACCTACTACCTATTTAAAAATTGTATTTAGTCGCATTTTGGTGAATCTAAAGTAATGTTTTCTTCATTCATATAATGATACGGACTGTATCACATTTTCATTTAAAAAAGTCATAAGAGGTATAGCTAATAACTAATTCGTAGTAAAGGTTTTCTAGCTATGCTGTGTGTATTGAAAAATCCGGTTTAAACTAATTTTTGAAAATATAACTTTTATTCTTTATTTTGAAGCAGAAAAGAGAGAAAAATCATTAAACCGAAGGCATAGCAAAAAGCTATAGTTAAAACAGCATTTAGGTATAACCAATGCTTTATCACGGTTCAAAGGAATCAACGTCGCATCATCACATAATGTTACATTAATGCATTACAATAAGCTCCACTCTATTTGTTCTTCAAGAGGGCAAGAGGTCGTCCAATCATAGCAAAGAAACAATACTCATACATAGTGCATTGTTCTTCGTTTTCCTATTTCAATTCAATGTTTATATTTACCGGTCAGCGTTAGACGTATGGGACGGTGAATATTAACGATATTATCATTCAGTCATTCATTAGGTGCGAATGAGTGACATCTACACATAATTATAAATGACTCGCTGGTCCGCCCGCGGCTTCACACGCATGGTTACCCTAATCCCGGTCATAATCTATCTATATAATACAAAAATTTATCGTAATAGGTTCAGCCGTTTAGTCGTGAAAACGTAACAAACAGACAGAGAGACAGAGTTACTTTCGAATTTATAATATTAGTATGAAGTCCCCACAGTGGTAGTTAGTCCCCACTTGATGGAAAGAAGACCTGATAAAGGTTGCAGGGAGCCGTTGAGTGCAGGCCGCACAAGATCGGTCACTCTGGAAAACTATGGGGAGCCCTATACGTCGTTTGGTTGATATAATGATGATGATGATGATGGATGCCTTAACTTAGCGTATGGTAGCAATTTGCAGCACTAGCGGGATAGTGCCTGATAGTGCAAGTAACACGTATTGTAATGAATACTGGCCACATAGAATTAATATAAAAGATAAAGCGCATGCAGTGGAGCATGGGCATCGGCATCGTCCCTGGAATGCCTTTGCGTTTTAAATTTAGAGCGTTTGAGTCTGTGCGTGTATTTCTGTGCGTTTCTCATCCGAGAACAAGGATATTGGAAAAGGTGTGGATGTGTCAATGATGTCTATAGCCGATGATATGAAGTGGAAGGCTTCAATTACTTTTGCTATTGCTTCGATTTAAAGTCCACACTAACTGCTGAACATTCTCAAAGCCTCAGTATCTCTATCACACTAATATTATAAATGCGAAAGTCTGGATGTTTGTTTGTTTGTTACTCAGTAACGTTCTAACGGTTTAACCGATTTTGATGAAATTTAGTATATACTTAGATTATAACCTGGATTACCACATAGGATACGTTTTATCCCTAAATCAGGTTCCATGGGATAACAATGTGGCAAGTCAAGTTACAACAGCGAGTTTAGCTTTGTTTCTAGGATACCTACACATTAAGTAGTATAACGCGTACAAAGTCGCGGGCAACAGTTAGTTATTTGTTTTGCCATGCGGCTCTTAGAGTGAGTAGAGTTATTTTTTTAGGAAATGTTAAACTAAACCAGAAATAAAATTATTGTCTGCTTTTTGTGTGATGTTTTTGAGTCTGGTTTGCAAACACTTAAGATAACATCAAAACTTCATGGCGAGTACATTGCTTGGCCGAATGGGTGTGTTCCGTTAAAGTATGTGTTCTGCGGAGGTCAGAGAGCACACTTTAATAATGTGCGGATCACTTTCGGATCAAAGATGATAGGAGATTTTGCAGTAAATCATACTTTCCAATTATGAAGCATAATTGCAGTAAAAATGTAGCCAAACTTGATGAAGTCTAAATGAAATCAGGGTCAGTTAATCAGAGATTCCTCGTAGATACCTAGATGTAGCTCGGTATAAAATAATGAGCATACTTTTGAGAAAAACTTGCGTGCATTGAAAATTCATATTTTATAGACGCATCGCAGGCACAACTCTAATTTGACGAGTGAATGAAACCGAAACGTATTCAAATAACGAATTAGTTATTTCAACTAAATGCATTTGAAAAATGCATGCCTTATCTAAAAAAATTAGTTCTGTGCTCCACCCAAGACTGCGATTCTAAAATAAACAGTCGAGTTCGCCGTCCGCGCCGGAGGCCCGTGACTCATCCTTCCTAACGCGTTCAACTATAGTACGCTTAACGACAGGGCTTTTACACATTATCTACTTCATTCACTTCATACATCCTTGTATTTCAAAACTTATAATTTATTTTATTAAAAGATCCGCGTTCCACATTTAAAAATAATGAGAAATTTGCAAAAGGGTTTTCTGATAATCTTCTTTTGAATTGTTATTGTTGTAGATCGTTTGATAATACGTACTGAAACCTTATGGCCAGTGCGAAATGTAGTGACAATGCTTCGTGAACAAGGAGACTGAAAACGGTAGGTAAGGTTCTCATGGTAACACTCACAGAACAGACTGCACGTCTTCGTAAAAAGGTGTCCCTCAAGTTGAAAGCCTCAACATAAAATTTGATGGTTTCAACTATGCCAAAAAAACTGCTGAAAAACTGAGAAATAGTGCCACAAAGAAGAGAAATAGTGACGCTGTAGTTTAGGAGATATTTAGGTCATTCGCTGAGGTTCTACCTTGACGTCAAGTTAGAAGCCTCACCAAGAACGGGTGAACGGATCGTGATGATTTATATACCAAGAAACTGTGATACTTGGAGGGACTTGGGGGAAAAACTAACAATGACACAATATTAAATGGATAAATAGCCAATAACAAGTTTATGTTTATTAATGTCTGGCTGCTCATAATGTAACATTTTCCTTTTGATGCGATGATATGTTGTTGCATTGAAGTCAATATAATTATAAATTAATGATTATACCTACACTATCACATCATTGCATTTTGACATATGGACTTTTGCTTACAAGCATAACGTTTTTTTTATATAAATTATAGGCTAGCGTTTGACCACGATCTCGCCCGATGGTAAGCGATGATGCAGTCTACGATGGTACACACTTGCCTAGAAGAAACCTATTCAATTACGTCTCAATTTCAAAAATGAAACTCCATGGTTAACCATTGTCCGATACTTATGTATCTACTTTACGACTTTAGTAGGTATTAGTTTTATTAAAATAATGTGTCAAAGATAGTTATTTTGTCTCTTTTTTTAATTTAATTTTGATAATTCTTTATTGTACACCGTAAAACAATACTATTATAAAGAACAACGTAAATCTATGAACATAGAATTTTAAGAGACACCAGACCTAAATAATCGACCTCCGTGGTGCAGTGGGCGAATAGCCGGCTGAGAACCAGGAGGTAGCGGGTTCGATCCCCGCCGCGGAACAAATTTTTGCAAGATCTACAGATATTTGTTTCGGGTTTGGTTGTTTCTCTATATATTATAAGTATGTATTTACAAAAAAAAATTTATATAAGTATTCTATCAGTTATCTGGTTCCCATAGTACAAGCTTTGCTTAGTTTGGGGCTAGATAGCGCTGTGTGAAATGTCCAGCAATATTTATTGTTTATTTATTATTATTAATTAATGAATGAATGGTAATAGGAACATTCCATTTATTTTCATCCACATCATTATAAATTCAAAAATTTCGAAAGTAACTCTGTCTCTCTGCTGTTATGTTTCCACGACTAAACGGCTCAACCGATTTGATGAAATTTGGTATATAGATTAAAAGATTGAGACCTGGATTGAGACATACTTTATATTGAGAAACTACGCTTTTATTGATATAAACCACCCACGCCTCTTCGCCCGCGTTGTTCTGGGGTGCAAAAATACATATAGAAAATTCGACATGCCATTTTATCCCATGGGAACTGATTTGTGAAATAAAAAGTAGCCTGTGTTAATCCAGGTTTTAATCTACGTACATACCAAATTTCATTGAAATCGGTTCAGCCGCTTTGACGTGATTGAGTAACACACAAATAAATGAACAAACATCCAAACTTTCGCATTTATAATATTATTGTGATGTGATTATTTTCCTCAAGGTATATTTTTCTTACACGGAAAAGTACATTATTATTTAAAATAATATCATGTCACAATAGGACCCATAGGGCTTACATTTATTTCAAACTCAGAAGTCTGACAGATAACAAAACCTGAATTACATCATGTTATAATATATCCTCCTGGCGATGTTTTTGTGTTCGTATCACTGTGCAATGCGAACAGGATAATGATAATGGTTCCCTGTTATGCAAAAAAACTGCAATACCATGATGGGTTTTTCCAACCGACATTTAAACAAATCCTAGACCTATAATCCGGTCACATTATCTCGAGACCTCGCTGGAATGCGAACCTCCCGCCCCGTTCTCCTTTCCTACGTACCTATATTACCTACATTAAATTAATTAACACAATATTTGTTTTATTGGAAATCTTATTGTTTATAATAATATCCTACTAGAGGATGCTTGTTTTGTGCACCATATCAGAGCGCCGACGCGACGTGACGTCATCGACGCCAGGTCTCGAGATAATGTGACCGGATTATAAAGATGTGTATCCACTGTATGCTATACTTTTATAAATTACATGTTATCGAACCAATAGTGCATCAGTCTTACCTCAAGGGAACTGATTTATAAGATAAAAAGTAGCTTATATATTAGGTCTTTACCTATGAAATTGCCGTTTTGTATGGAATAAGTGAAAGTACTTATTTTTTTAAACTTATTTTTTCTGTTATTCAAAGTAATCACCCATGCAATCGACGCATCTTTGCCAACACATTGGCAGTTTATTGATGCCCTTCTTGTAATAATCAGCTGGACGGGAGGCAACAAACTTTTCAAAGGCATTTTGTACTGCCTCTCGGGAATTGAATTTTTTACCCACTGAAAAGTTGTCTAAATTTTGGAAAAAGTAATAGTCGGTACGTGCAAGGTCTGGTGAGTATGGCGGATGAGGGAGAGTTTCCAACCCCAGCTCTTGCAGCTTGGAGACTGTCTGTTGTGCAGTATGGGGTCGCGCGTTGTCGTGAAGGAGCAGTGGGGACGACCGATTGACGTTAAGTTCGTGGGGCACCCATCTATCAAGTTTTTTTACCTTGCCTATTTGTCGCAAATGGATCAAAATGGTTTTGATGCTAACATCAAAAACTGCTGCTAGCTCACATAATTACACTAATTTTTAAAGTATCCATTATGATGAAAAATGTTCAAATGTAATGAAAATACAACGCTAATCAATTAACAAAAGACTGAGTTTGTAAAAAGAATGTCATGGTTTTAAAACAAAACTAATTTGAATTTAGAATACAAAGCCATTCCAAACTTTTTTTCTATTTGAAATGACCAGTGCTGAAGAACGGCAATTTCATAGGTAAAGACCTATTATTATTCCAGTTCTTGAACTGTTTTTTTGCAATGTTTGAGCTCAATCCGTTCAGTAGCTTTGGCGTAAAGTGGTATCGAAGACCCAAATCATTTTTCTATAGAAACTTTGACACCCCATTTTTATCTTATGGAAACTGATTTATGAGATAAAAAGTAGCCTATATGTTATTCTAGGTCTAGAACTAAACTTCTGCAAAATTTGTGCCCAATCCGTTAAGTAGTTTTGGTGTGAAGGGTAACAAATACCAAAATCAACAAAACTTTGATGCCCCATTTTTATCACATGGGGACTGATTTATGGGATAAATGGTAGCCTATGTGTTCCTCTGTAAACCTCTGTATTCGGTTTATATTTGGCTTGCGCAAGTATGACCATGTCTCTGATTTTCGCGCAAAGCTCAAATGGCTCCCCATCCGTCTTCGCCGGAATGCACTCATACTGTCCCTTTTGTATAACATCCTTTTTAACCCTTCTTCTCCCTTCTATCTTAAGGAGCGTTTTGACTTTCTCCACCAGGCTAATGATCGTAATTTGCGTTCTTCAGATTCCCTTCAACTTAAAACTCCTGTCCATATGACAGAGTTTTATGGTCGATCCTTCACTGTAACAGCCGTACGATTGTGGAACGATTTGCCCTTCTCTATAAGAACATCCAAGTCTATTAGTAATTTTAAAACAAAAGTACACACGCATTATCTGTCCCTGCGTTGAAGTTGCGCTGCGCTGCTTGTTAATTCATCATAACCATTTTTATAGTTGCTTGTTTTATTATAATTAAATTTGAGTTATTATTAGTATTTTAGGTTTATAGTATGTAGGTATGTTTTTGATTTTATATAGATGCACCGCCGTCATGTAATATGTTATAATCCTGCCCATACTAAGGTTGTCTGGAAGAGATCGCTTTTAGCGATAAGACCGCCCATTGTACTAAATTTGTTAGTAAAAATTATGTTCTGTATTTTACTTTGGTGTACAATAAAGAGTTATCTTATCTTATCTTATCTATGTGGTGATCCAGGCTATATAATCTACGTATATACCAAATTTCATCGAAATCGGTTGAGCCGTTACGGCGTGATTGAGTAACAAACAAACATCCAAACATTCGCATTTATAATATTAGTGTGATGTGATTTTTAAATAGGGCTGTTAAAGTCATTAGTGACATCGCAAATAAAAAACCCGCTATCAAGACAGGCAAAGGTTCTCTTTATATTATTATGCATAGAAATATTCAAATGGGATAAAAACATCAATAAGTGAGCAACTCAAATGACAACCAAGCTGCTTTATTCTCAGCTTAAAAGTGCTATTTAGGAGTTGGCAAAGCATTCCACAAGCGCATTGCTTCGACAGTGAATGATTCACGTAGAAGGAACTAGAGTTTACAGGTGTTTTGAAAGATAAGTTTTCTGATGATCTTAGAGAATACTTTAAACTTTTCTTTAAGGATAGCAAGGGGGAAGAGGATTAAAAAGAATAGAGAAGGGAAGAAAAAGAATATAAGAATCCCGGAAAAGGAGAATAAGGAGCCACTTGAGAATGATGAGATAAGGAGTATTTGACATAAGAACATTTAAGAGCCATGTCAATTTAATTTTGTAACCATATGTTTTCTTTGTTGGTGATCCAAAAAACTACGATATCTAAGAATACAAACCGGCCTAGTGCGAGTCAGACTCGCGCACGAAGGGTTCCGTACCATTATCTATAAAAACGGCAAAAAAATCTGCTCTGTTGTATCAGAGCCCCACTTAAACATTTGCTTTATTCTGTTTTTAGTATTTGTTGTTATGGCGGCAACAGAAATACATCATCTGTGAAAATTTCAACTGTCTTTTTATCACGGCTTATGAGATACAGACTGGTGACGGATAGACAGACAGACAGACGGACAGATATCGGGTCCCGTTTTACCCTTTGGGTACGGAACCCTAAAAATGAAGCTGACATGGCTAGTGTTGCTTTGCTAGCGTGTGGCTCTCTCAATCTCATAACATTACAATTCATACAAACAATTTATTTTCATTAATATGACAGGTAAAAGTAAGAAATGCAGTATTTATAAGTCATCAACTCATCAGTCATGATAGCTGCGTACTCATTGAAAATAATAGGATTGTTTCGGATGCATGCGCATGCACTTACTTATGAGCAAAGTGAAAATTAGTGGAGATAATCAGAATCAGAAATATTTACTATCGTCGGACTCTTGGGTATCGCAAAATATTAAATGGAACAGAATACGTACCATTAAATAAAGACAGGGTGTAATATAAAACATGTCCTTTGCGGAACAAAGCAAGACACAACATTTCAAAATCCTCGATTTTTGAACTGGCAGCACAAACCACTAAAAAGCTAAGAACAATCTCGAAAACAACACTATTTGAAAAACTAAAAAGGATCTATCCGTTTTGAATCTACAATGCCAATTACACAGAATAGAAAAAAAAACGTTTATATCATATCATCCACAAGACATCCACTGCTAAACAGACCCCCCCCCCCCATCGCCTTCCCACAGATCTTTTCCGGAATCTAACGGCTTCCAGCAAACCTTTCTATAATTCCTTTTCTTCTGTGCGCCGCGGATATTGCAAAGTACCATTAAATGTAAGTTTATAGTTAGATCTCTAAACGTCTTATATGAAGTCTTTATTGTAAGTATTTTTCGCCTTTTTGTCCGCCATGTTGAAATTCATATTTTTCGCCATCCGTTTGCAATTTTATTGTCCATATAGTTATTTAAATAATAAAAGACAAGGATGGTAAACGCTTGAATAAATACTATAAAATAATAATATAGGTGAGGCAGTGGTCAAGCGCTTGACTATCATCAATAAAAAAAATAACGACCAGCACAAGTCGCGAAGTTATAATTGCACCCGTCTGATTAAAGTGAAGTTATGATTGATGACTAATTGGGTTCCTGCCCTTTTAGTTTGATGGCTTACTTGGACTGACACGAAATCATTCAATTATATATTTAACCTAATTCTGTTACCTAATTCTCTACCCCATACCCTAAGCGAAGCAGGGATAAAAAGTAACTTAAAATTAATTCGATTAAAAATTTGATACCGCCGAGTACAGACTTTGTCTGGCTGCCTGTCGCCGATTTAAATACTGTTTTTGTTTGAACACTAGTGTTTGTGAGATGGTGAAATATGTTCGCTAAAAATTGATGCAATCACTCCAAGGAGAATTCTAAATTTTGTAAAAACCTTCGTTTTTTAACTAGATAGGTACCTACTTTCTTATTTACCGGCGTCATAGTTTACATCAAGTGTGTTTGATGGCACTTTCAATTATTTTCTTCTCGCTATGCTTATTGCTTAGCGGTCACAGAAAGCCTGGATTTACCAACAAATTGCTATGGTTAGAAACTGTAATTTTCTCTGTAATATTATATTCATCTCATATATTTTTAAATTTAATAGGTTAAGGTTGATTAAGCCGAGATAATTGTTATGGGTAGGTGCTGGGCGAACCATACATCTAAAATCATGTCCCAGACACTACAACTTGCCTTCGAGCGCTGCGAAAACTATTTGCAAAAGATAACATCAGTAATATTACGAACTAGGTATTACTAATCTCTTCTCTTTTCTGTTTCACGGTTAATTAGCCTAGTATGGTAAAGAAAAGGTAGTAATTGCGTTTTAAAGTATGCATCTACATGCAACAAAGCCATTTTATACCAGTGCTATAAGTTTACGAGCTTTTTAAAGGCCAATAATGACCTCTTTTAATGCACTTCACGTCGCAAATAAACAACTTGTAGTTAGTGATTAGCGTGAGGGCTAGTGAAACGTAAGGAGGGTGGAGCGTAAGGTGGTGGGTAGCCGAGTGGAGCGAGGTGGTCGAGCGAAGATCAAAGTCGTGGGAATATGATTATTTAGAAAGGGTCGTCCTTTGAAGAATTATAATATTTTTTCAATCGACCATGCTTGTTTTCAAGGTAATTGAAATATAACTATGTACATAACTCAAACCAAGTTTTTTTGTTAAGTAAGATGTTTCACTTCACTATGCATCTGAAACATTTTTCTTTTTCTACTGAACATTAAAAACATCGAATTTCTAAAAGCCGTGGATCAAACTTTAGTTTTGTGAGTGGAAAGAATGATTAAAGTCAACCATCCTCGTATAAGAACACATTTCTAGGAACGGCCGACACACATACCTCAACCAACCCAATTTAACATTGTAATATTTTAACCACTTTGTATGAACGCAAAGTACAAAAAAAAAGTTTAAGTCTGGTGCTAATAACGGCGCTTAAACGTCATCCTACAAGACCTTTAAGATCTTCATTATCATCATATCAGCCATAGGACATGCACTAATGAACTTCCCCCCGCTCCCCCCCCCCCCCCGTATATTTCCAGACCGACCTGCACTCAACAACCAGAGCGCTCAGTAACCCCAGCAACCTTCTTACAAGGGTTGCTGGGGTTACTGAGCGCTTGAAAGTCATATTTTCATTTAGAGGGGGCCGCACTAATACGCTGCATGTTTCAGTGATTATATCATGCAAAAATATGATAACTACTGCTAGTAGCAAACAGCTACTTATTTTATAATCTGATACACTGAGCTCCAAACCGCAGCCACATGTGGTTCAATTGAACATAATACAAATAATAATATACTAACATGTGTCACCCGCATTAACCAACAGTTTATCGTAATGAGATTTAAATTTAGTTAGACGAGGGGCTAATTCAGTTAATTTATTGTTATAAAATACTTAAATGTTGTCATGGCTAATTATTCAAAATAAATAAAGAAATACGGGTAGCCTGAAGTCAACCACAGTGGAAACATTAAAATTTAAAAAAAACACCGATGATCTGTCAACCACCACAGTGGCAACACTAAAAAGTAAAAATTTGTTTTTAGGGGCTGACTCTTGAGAGGCTACAGTGGAAACATTCAAAAATAAATAAATTATACACAGTACTAGCTGACCCACACGCGGCTACGCACGCGTGGTTTTTCAATAAAAACATTAACCTCCTTTTGCGCTTCCTTTTGGTAAAAAGTAGCCTATGCCCCATATATATGTATCCAAAATCTATTTATATACGAAATTTCATCGAAATCGGTCCAGCCGTTTAGTCGTGAAAACGTAACAGAGTATTAGTAATTAATACTAGTATTTCTATGTATTCTTTCTCTTGTGTGTTACCTGCCTATGTTTTTTTATCTAACTAAGTACATATTTTGTGGTTGGTCCTGTGTGTGTCAGATAAATGTATTTTATTTCTTCTTTAGAAAGACAGCGTGTGAGAGTGAGGAGTGTTTTTTTGGTGTCACTTTTTGGGCTACCCTGTATAGTCTTGCTATAACACTAGGATTCTCTGTAATACTATATCATGGGTAACAGGAATTACAACTATGTACCTATCATTCAAACATGGCTATTTCATCATCGGTCAAAAACGACCTTGACCAATTGCTGTCGCAGACCATAAAGTTATTGAAAAGTACAAGTCTAACTCAAATTCAAAATCTTGTAGATCATTTAGAATTTGGATCATTTACACTTGTTCCTCGTTCAAATAATACGAAAGACAAAAAAAAAACCTGTAAGTATATGTTAGCTATTGAGTATTTCATTGCCACACGATTTTAGATGTTTAATTACTCGTCTTCGTAAGCGATTAAATGCAACAATCGTTTGTCGTGACGAATTCATTTTGCATACCTATATATACTTCCGCCGAGACTGCCTTGATAACTCATTCCGGTACAAAAACAATTAAATAAACATTCCTTATGTAATGTATGTAAATTATGAGATTCTGCGATATTAGTTATGTGTTCGTTTCAAATGCGTGTAAAAGATGCATAAACGACTCCTTGTGTTGCTCTACTATCAGTAGTCCGGTTTACCGAACTTTTCGATGGCAACAGACAATAGTTCGATTAGCTACATAAGCACACAATTGAATAACATTTTTAACATACAGATAAAAGATACAATAAAAACAATAATAGAAGAGAATGTTGTACTGTGTGCTACAGCTGCAAATGGGCTTCGACTCGATCAGTATTATACCCGTACTATATACAATGGTAGACGCTGGTATTCAGTCGAATAGTTTAGAATATCCCATACTGCCTAAAAAAACTCACTCTCTTTATTTCTTTATTATTTAACTATCTTCCGCCAGCGGCTTCGCGCGCGTTGTTTGTCAGCAAAAAGTAGCCTATGTGTTATTCCAGGTTATAATCTACGTACATACCAAATTTCATGGAAATCGGTTCAGCCGTTACGACGTGATTGAGTAACAAGCAAATAAACAAACATCCAAACATTCGTATTTATCACATTAGTGTGTAGTGTAGTCCGTAACTTAGGCACTTACTTTTAAGAAAATTCGTAATCTTTACATAGTTTAAAATGAAGTCGCTGCTAAACGAAGGCGCCAACTGCGCAAAATGAGGGTAACTTTTTATTGAAAAACCACCCGCGCGAAGCCGCGGGCGGGACTGCTACTTATGTATAATCTAATATGGACTGAAATAAATGTATTTTATTTTTAATTGTAACACTACGTACGTATGATGTTTTTTCAAATGACCGTTGTATTGGTTTTCCTTTTACTTGTTGTTTTATCTGAAATGGCAAATATACTAAGTAGGTCACCGTTTAACTATAAATGTGTATTACAATATGTATAATTTTGGTTTTAAATGACATTTTAACAATAACATCATTAATAAACACTAGTGTTTTCCCAAAACTACAAAAAGTGTCATATACGAGGACCTGGAAATGTTAAGTTGCTACTTTAGTTGAATCATCATATGTTTCATCAACTGCTTTATAATCAGATCATATTGTGTTCCTATATCATTCGTAAAATAGATATACATTTTAATTGGATAAAACTTATTTGAATCATTTTGAGAACTTTTATTGCTAATACAACATTATAGAGATGTGATATATCGGAACTAAAATGCGATTTATAACACGAAATGTAGGGTATATTATGAATGGAAGAAGGTATCGCCGTAAAAATAACGAGCCGGTTGTGCGCAAAAATACCAATTTCAAGTCCCGTTCGGCTCGAAAGTCATGTGATGAACTACGATTAAATAAAAGTCTCATAAATGTCGGATGACACTTAACTTTTAGAAAGAAACAAAATAATAAAAATGATTATTTTTAACAAACGCGAAATCACTCTACAGTCACACGTGATAACTTTTCCACATCATACGATGCCTATTAATGATAAAATGAGAGTTAATAAAGAAAAAAAAGAAGCAAACGTGTACACTCTTTTTTGGGGCAATCTACATCTACATCTACATCTATCTACATCTACATCTACATACATACATACATACACTATACACTAATATTACAAAGAGGAAAGATTTGTACCTATTTTTGTATGTTTGTATGTTTGTAATGAATAGGCTCAAAAAGTACTGGGCCGATTTAAAAAATTCTTTCGCCAATAGAATGCTACATTCTTCCAATTTGACATAGGCTACATTTCATTTTGAAAAAAATTAGGGATCCTTGGTAAAATTTGAACAATGTAACCGAAGGTGTAGAAAAATGAGTCTTAAAATGTCTTTCGTCGAATGCGCTGCCGAAACTATTAGCGATAGAACAAAATAATTTACAACAATATTGAAGAACATCATAATGTCTACAAAAAACTCCGCGGTAGCATATGCCCAACTATTGTAGTTATGTCACTACAACAACTTTTTTCATTTTAAACATTAATGAAAATGCTAACCAAATTCAAACCATGCTATTTATGTGTTTATATTAATCCTTATCCAAATAAATTATTTTATGGTCAAGACCATTTAACTACATATAAAATAGTTTTTAAATTATTTAAGTTGGACTTTCCATTCAAAAGATATTACGAATTAAAAAATTCAAACAGTAAACAAAACCGCCATAGCGCCGTGGCCGTTGTTTGCGATGCAGTCTGAAAAGCGCGCCGGGCATCGCGGCGGGCGGGGTGGAGGCTATTATCGTTAATATATAATAAATAAGAATATTTGTGAAAAAAAAGTGTTTTATGTCCAAATTTCCAAAAATAAATAATTGTCTTCCCCGTGCGAAGCCGGGACGGGCTGCTAGTCGTGTATAATGTGGTAGGACATATAATGGATCTATAATAATTTATGTAAGACCTAATATTATCACATAATTATGTTCTAACAAATAAATAAAATTCTTTCATTTCAAAAATAAATTTCAATTCAATGTTATAAATGTTATAAAGTTGAAAAGTTTGTAGCAGACATGGCAATAATAATTTGGCAGACGCTACACAAGGCTCTACTTACTAATTACAATGCTACGAGTATTTATCTACACATGCCACTACATATATTCTGGACACTTAGAAAGTTATATTATACTCGCATACAAACAAAATACAGAAGCAACTTCTCCGAAATGAAGTAAAAAGCGATATCCGATACCAGGATATTAAGAGGGCTTAAATTTAAAGGTCGCTATACCAGCCTTGAACTCTGTATGACTCATACCACTACTACCTACATATTGAAATATAATCGCAAAGCAATTTTAAAGAGTTTAAAATGTAATTTTTATATTTGACATTGAACTGAAGTGGTTACAAAAGCATCTGCATCTTGTGATTTTAATTGGAGGTCGTTTTAAAGGCCAGGAAATCCAGTTAGTTTTTTTAATCCGTGATGGTAGCGTTCGTTAGGTACTCTTAGATTTCCCCGACAGAAATTTCAAACTTATAAGCCTGCTGTAACCACATTTTTGTAGACACTAGAATATATTTTTTAAATTTAAATTTTAAATTTTGCAAAGCAAGTAGCTTTAATTAATAAACCTTCTGTAAGTAGAGGGATCATTTCTGAAAAGTTTGATTTACCAAAATAAAGATTTCAATAAACACATGTGTGATAAAAATTACTATCTTTCATGTTTTCTTTCGTGATGAATTGTAGAAGCGTTGCGACAGGACAAGAACAGGACGCAGGCGCGACTATACATTTTGTAGGAAACCGGTGCCACGTCTTCGCCTTGTCTTTACTTCGTCTTTGCCCCGTCCTCACCTCACGTTGCTTCTGTCCGGCCTGCGTTGAGTTATGAAATCTCTGCAGCTATTTAAGTCGATAGAGGTTTTACGAAGTCGATCAAATCTATTTTTCCTCTCAAAACGATTATGCCATAATTCATTGTTAGTGCCATGCAATTCTCATAATAATAAATCAGGAGTGACCTTTGTAGCTAATTAGAGATCGTGTCAGTTAAGCGTGCTGCCCTGTATTAGGCGAAACGCCATTTTTATAGAGGTTATTTATTGTTATTTTCTAGACATTATGATTGAGCTCTGAGGTCATTAGATAGTATTACGTAATGTGAGCAAATTAGGGTGATGGATTGTAGTTTTGTTTTCGTCTGGTCGATGAATTATTTGTGAGGAAGATTAAAGTCAAATTCTTTTTACAGATATATCTAATGTTACAGATTATAATCTTATGTTTATGTTTTGGCCGAAACAAATAATAATATAGAAAATTACACTATTAACCAACTACTAAAAACGATAACAGAATAGACACATCATTCCAATAAATAACTTATTGCAATTAGACACCTATATACCTAATCATTTATTATGTTAACACAACCTGTGTAAGATTACCTGAGGCTTAAAATGAAAACTAAGCTTGGCGATAACGTGCTAACCTAACCTAACGAATTAAACTAGACCACTTTTCGCGTAGTTAAATGTATATGGTTTGAAGAATAATTGCTTATACGCACAAAACTCCGATTATAATTAACGTAAGTACTAACAGCCAAGATAGTAAATGCCAGCTGCAAACATATTGTTTGCTCGTTCATTAGGTGCGAACGCAAAAAACACGTGAAACATTTTTTTTTAATTGACTGTGTTTTTGCGTTGGAGGTGAGAAATACAATACATATAGACTCCCCTAGCTAGACGCTTGTAGTTATTGTTGTTTTATTCACTAAATCGTGTAAGAAAGTATCTTTATACGACTAACCTCAACCTCTGGGCTGTTCACAACCAGAATATAGCTATGGTTCTTCCTAAGGCACAGAAGTTTCTCAGAAGACTTTATTTTGTCCGTTAGTACAGGGGGCCAATTCACATAAGAAAATTTTAAAACATAATGACAATTGAGCCAACCGGGATTGGATTATAATTGTATATATTTTGGCATTCTGCTCCACTAATATTACAATAACATCTTCATATAGTTAAAGTCTATAATCGCATGTCAGTCAACGCATACCATTATATTGTCATTATGTGAATACCTTTTATCACACTAATATTATAAATGTGAAAGTTTGGATGTTTGTTTATTTATTTGTTTGTTTGTTACTCAATCACGTCGTAACGGCTGAACTGATTTCGATACAATTTTGTATATATGTAGATTATAACCTGGATTACCACATAGGCTACCTTTTGTTCCATAAATCAGTCCCCATGGGATAAAAATGTATAATGGGGTGTCAAGTCAAGTTGCAACAGCGAGTTTAGCTTTATTTCTAGGTAACCTACATATTTAGTAGTGTAACGCGTACGAAATCGCGGGCAACAGCTAGTGACTTAATAATATCAAGACTAGGTCGAAGCTTTAATTTTACTATTTTAAGTTACGTGAATTGGCTTACAGATTGACTCATGTGTCGGTAGGTTCTTTGAAATATTGAATTCCCATATAAAAACAGACTGATGATAAAGGAATTAATCCTCTATTTTCTCAATTCCAGGGTCTTCAGACGCAGACATGCCGCCTTCGCTGCTGCACTCCATGCAGAACCAGATGCAGAGCAAGGGAGGCTACGAGATGGCGTATGGAGTTAAGGTATTTTGCACCTAATACAAACTTTTATTACAATTCACCCGCAGTTTTACGTGTGTGTGACGCGTGGTCATCAATAAAAAGACCTATGTCTCAATCCCGGTCATAGTCTATGTAAACACCAAATTTCAACGGAATCGGTCCAGCCGTTTAGTCGTTAAACATAACAAACAGATAGGGAAACAAAGTTACCTTCGAATTTATAATATTAATAAGGATTTCGGATTAATTATCCATCACCATCTAGATGTCTACCATCCTTATAGGAGTCGATGCTCAAATAACCCATATTCTAGAATGTAGTTCAAGCAAGCGTAGTTTTTTTCGTTTTCAATAGAAGAACGATCAAAAGTCAAAATTTGACTTTGTACTAAAAAGAAAACTAGTAACTAATTTTAGCCTATCTGATCCCACTGCATGAACTCCCTTTATTTTCCATTAGCTGACAATAAATACCTTTAGGTGATACCTTAATAACTAAGGTGAGTGATCCAAACGTCCTGTACACCCAGCCATGCAAAATGCCTTTAAAAACAGAAAGAATATAAAATTATTTACAAGACAGGAGAAACAGTTGAATCATCTAAAGACCGTTGCAAACGATCCATATATAGCTCAACTGCTCCTAATCATTACTAGGCGGAAGTTTCCCCAAGACACTGGCTGCATTGCGCTGCATTGCAATGCTTAAGCGTTGACCCAGATAAGCACCAGCTCTCGGATCACACGTCACCTCGACCAGACGCCCAGAAATAATTTGGAAAACGCGATGGGCCCCGGTACCCCATACCCAGGGTCTCAGCCCCAAATGCCTCAAATACGTAAGAAGATGATGCTAAAAATATTAAACAATCTTCTTGGGTAATTCTTTGCTATACCTAGGCCAACATCCGTCTTATTTTTCACAAAAAAATACTATTCAAATTTATTAGTGTGTTTCTAAATCTTCTAACTTAGGTGCTTATTTTATTAAAGATTTCCCAATTTGACCTTTGGCAGTTTCGCAAAAAAATTACAACTGTAGTTAAAAATGCAAACATTTGCAATCCCACTTCTGAATTAAAAATGGCGTCATATTAATGTCGAATTTGTGTTTTAGAATGTTAGTATAAGAGCTTTTATAGAAAAAATTTAAAAAATGTGATTTTAGCTTGAAGATACTCGTAGTTTTAGGTACATATAAATTTTTGTGATTTATTTTAATCATATACGGTGAAAAAGTTTCACGAATTGAACCGAAACATTATCGGTCGTAACACCGATAAAACGGTACATATCTACTCGTAGGTTGAGAAAACATAATGAAAATTGACAAGGTTTCATGAAACCTTGTAAATGTCGTTTATTTTAATTATCTAAAGATAGGAAGGTAGGGCCAAGGGTGCGGTGTCACGCGAACAGTAAAAGTGCACGTGTTTTTGTAAAAATGCGCCTTACATTGTTTTTTTTTTTTATTTCAGGTTTATTGAAACAACGCGACTGCGGACGTTTGTGAAATACGAGTGAAAGAACTGCTTACTAAGTGTTGTAGAAATGGCATATTTCACAGTTGGTGATTCAGAGTAACAATAAACAGGTTGTAGAGAGTGGACTTAAGCTAGGGTTGCCAACCGTCCTGTTTTCCCAGGACATGTCCTGCTTTTTGGGGCGTCCTGGGCTATCCTGGATAGTTTTTAAGTGGCGTCCTGGGTTTTTAACATTTGTGTATAATTTACGCCCCACTATTGTCTCCAATCCTTTTTCCGTGAGCCCGTGCCCTTCGTGTGTGGTCGTTTACACTTTTTGAAACAAAGAAACAACGTGGAAAGCTTTGCGTACCTTTTTCAATAAAAGCTTATATGAGCTCTCATGAGAATTTCAAACAAAATAGTGCGTATTGGTTTTAAACTGAAATGTCCTGGTATTTCTACCTTCAAATCCTGAATTTCAAAATTTGGAGATGGCAGCCCTAACTTAAGCCAAGCACGCACTCTAGTTTAAAACGAAACTAAATTTGACAGCGACGACAGAATGTATCGTCTCATCAAAGTCAAAAAAAAGAAAATTTACATGAAAAGAGAGCCGATGTTTAGCGTTGTTAAATGTACTCCAGTGCCCCGTAAGCTATAAATGTGCTGCGAATTAGTTTTGATTTTAGCTGTGGCATATTGTCTTTATATCGAGCGTAAGCAGATTTCTGTCTCAGTAACTTACATTTTGAGGAGTTGAATTTCTGTCAGTGAGTGTTCATACCTTTTTGTTCGCATAAGCACTCTCTGTGCGTTGTTGTAGTTACTCTGAGGTTCATATAAGTTTATTTATCAAAAAGAAATAGTTAATATTTTGCTGTGTCCGTCCTCAATCCATATTGTTTTCAAAAACACCTAATGGGTTTTAACAACTGTGAAATATGCTGAAATGATCTAAAAATAATTTATTTATAACGAACGATAGTTTTAAGAACTTTGCTTTTTGTAAATACTTTCCTATGTTATATATAACATTTCAGTAAAAATACATAAATCAAGTTACCTATGTTATTTCTTTAAGAAAATAGTGTTATGTCTAAAAAATCTTTTATTAACTCGAAATTTATGGAATTTATTACAATTTGGTCAAATCGAAAACCAAGCGAATTTATAATATTGTTTTGCGTTGTAACATTTAATATGATCAATAAGAACATGACTTAGCACAGTATCTATTCATAAATCATAATATTTGTACTTATTCAATTTCATTTCAACATGTATAAGACATAGAGAGGATTGTTGCTGGTCCCTTTTAGAAATTAAATACTTACAATACAGCTTGGCAAAAAATACAGAAAATAATGGAGGCAGCACTGTCAAGCGTCGAGACTTTTTTAAAGTCACAGTAAATTACTGAGTTTGATGAATTCAATTACAGTACTACGATTTAAGTTAGGTGCCTTGGCAAATTTTGTCTACCATCGGAAATACGGAATATATGTATATCGAAATCTATATACTTCCAGGCAAAGGCCTCCTGTAATGACCAATCCTGTAAATGGGCATCAATTTCGTCCCTCCATCTTCGCCTCGGTCTGCCACGAGGTTGTTTCTCGTTTAGAGGCGTCCACTCTGTGGTGGCTTTAGCCCATACCGCATCCGACATGCAGCAGACGTGACCCGCCCAATCCCACTTCAGTTTGCCCGCTTGCTATCCGCAATTTGCGTTTTAGAGTGCAGTATACTGTTACGAACGCGGTCTGTTAGTCTGACCTCCAGAATACTGCGCTCCATGCTCCCTGACAGGCCATTGCTCTGCAGTGGGACACTACAGACTCAGGAACCGTAAATGCTACCGCCTTTGAAGTTTGAAGCTCGCTGGTGACTGCCGTCACTAGCCGCAGGACATTGGCCTGACATAAATGGAAGATATTCACGACTGACTGATGTTGTCGGTATTTTAGAATATAAGTTTAGTTCCTTTACATTTTTGCCAAGCTATAGGTGTACCTAAGCCAATTATAAACGTATCTGTTAGTATAAATATGTACGATAAACTGTTTCTTCCTTCCCCATGCATTTAATGTCTTCCGTAAATAATGGGAACTTTTAAGAGTCAATTTGAACATTCTTTTGTAAGCCTATAAATAATACCACTGACAAATAAAACGATATAAGTATGAACGTACCCAAATATAATTATTAACCTAATACTTTGCAACTTGTCTAGGATGTTTAAAGTCGTCTAGGACCCGCTCCCTTGAAAATCAGCCGGGGGCCTTAGCACGAATATTTACGTTAGACGATGAATGAATGAATGAAAAATTCTTTATTATGCTTTACAAGCTAGATGCAAGAAAAGAGACGATAGTTATATTTTAAACATGATAGCAGCATCGATGTGTTGTCATCATCAGGTTTCAGACACTGAAAGGTGTCATTGGTTAAATAGCTGATATCATTTGCTAAAAATATTAGGTACTATCGTCACGCTACCGTCTAACGTAAATATTCCTGCTAAGGCCCCAGTAACCAAAGTTACTATTAAGAATCGTCAGATGCTGTTAATTCTTGATAGCATTAGACAATCTTAATAATAAGTTTACTGCCTAATAAATAACTAAAAAGCGCTTTACTTCTCAAATGTTGATTTTGAAGGGAGTTTTATGAGAATAGGAGGGCTTATTAGTGTCATATACTCAGAAACAGACACGGCACCCTAGCCAATTTGACTTAAATCCTGTGTAATTTAATTTGTACAGTACTACTATAGTAATAGGAGTTAGAAATAATGTCAAAGCCAATAAAAAAGCGACCCCTTTTTAAAATGACAACTGATGTCTCCACATGCGTATTGTCAATTGACTTTCGGCGGCTAAAAAATTAGCGGCTCATCCATTGGCTCATTGGGTTGATGAGAGTTAAAATTCTGAGACATTGACTTAATTTAAAGAAAATAGAACTGTCATTGAGCTGCATTTAATCACTCTATCGTAAAAATATGAGCTGTTCCTACACCTAGTGTTGGTTGGGGTGTGGCAACATTATTAGTTACACATTTTGATATTTTATAAACATCAAAAATATGAATGGAAGTATTTGTCAGAGTATTTAACTTAGTGCTTTTTTGAAAATTTGCGTGATCATATAACAGAAAATAAAAAATAAACATATTTATCCTGAACTGTTAAGTTTAACGTTAGCATCGCACGGACTTGGGTCGTATGCGATAGGTTCGATCGTAAAGCGGACCAGAGGGCTTAGCCAAGTTACAGTTGATGAGCGATGACGCTAGTCGATACGTCCGAAAATGTATGGGATTTGACACATGCTATAGAAATACCATGTGATTCAGCGACAACAAATGTATGTAGAAATCGAATAGATTCGCAGCGAATGTAATTTGGCTACGGGCCCTGGAGTCGATCTTTGTTTTCGATTCGAATTGGTTCGGGAGTAAGATTTTGGATCGAGTTCAAATCAAAGACAAATCAGAATCGAATCACTTTAGGGAATAAGCCTGCTGTATGGTAATCGAACTGTCGTTGCGACCGTTCGACGAACAGTCCGTGCGACCGTCGCAACGTGTATGGCCACTATAACTTATCTGGTCAATTGATGTCACTAGCATCTATACAACAGGCACTTTTAGTTCCGGTTCCATTTCAGTCACTTTTCTCCACCACGCTATATTCTATTATTGATATATTATTATTATCATTGGATTATAGTCTGATAGTATCACTAAGTTATAAATACTTATTTACGTGTCTCAAACAAGTACTTATCAACAATTCAATACCGTGTCGTATACCAACTAAAATAAAAAATAAAAACCTTTTTCTTGGAGATTTCACTTTGTGTTCCTTATAGTCAAATTTATTCTCATTTATTTTAAGCTAAGGTAATAAGTCAATATGTTTAAATAATATATAGTAGAGATAAGTGTATGGTAAGTTTCTTGAGCTATTAAAATTAAACTTTGAAAGTCATCGTGCCCGAGCTTTTGGACAACGAAATGACTTGAAAGTTTAACCGGAGACTGAAAACTGATAATAATTGTTTCAATAAAATAGAACTCGTTACAGACTTGTTATAAAAACTAAAAAATGTAATTTTAATCTTCTATCCTAACACATACAAAATATTGTTATCAAACGCACATTTATACCATTATCTACACAATTTTGTCATTTTTTAATTAAAATGGCAAAGTTCTATTAAATTTAGATAGTTATAATTTAATTATTATGTATTTGTAATAGCCCTAGATGGAATATGGATTTGTTCTTATGATAAAACATACCTATTGAAAAGTTATTTATTGTTTTATTCTAACCTCATCAGACCATTAGGCATCTGCGTAAGCAATTACCTATCGCTTTTTTAAACATAATAACTTAAACTTCAGAGCTTCTAAAACCGTCAAAATAATATTTTCGCTGAACCGTTAACAGCTGATACTATATTTACGCGGATCCGCGCTCTGCCTCCCCAGGCCAAGCAGCACGACTGCCATAGAAACCGTTATTTATTCGTAAAATAGAGTAAAATTAAATGTTTTGCGTTTAAAGTAGAAGACAATGTTTATGCATAATGTCTAGTGTCTACTCTAAAAATGTCTTTTTATTCTTTATTTCGTAGAGACAAAAGTTTCTAGGGCGGTCATGCTAGCCCGGCAAGGCTCGCCTAGCGCTGGTGCTGTCATATGCACGACCATTTTATGAACATGGCCGTGAAAACCCCTCAATGGAAATGTTTTGAACTTGGTTTGAGAACTGCTAATAGATGGCGCTGCTGTATCAAGCACTAGGGATGATGGAACGTTTCACGAGTAGCATGTGAAAAATCATGTCACATCACACCTGTTATTTTTCTTCGCATAACCTGTTAAAACTCATTCAAATTAAATCACTTTCGATATTCATAGTATATCGGTTGTTGTCATTCGGGTCTGCTACAAATCAGTCGTTCGCATTTCTTCGGAATTCATCAGGTGTTTTCGTTGCCCGTGATTTTTTATATGTGAAATAGCACTAGCAAGAATAGCAAGTGTGATATTACGGCATTATAATGAAAAATCATTTCCTGTGATTTTTCACATGTGAAATAGCAGTGATAAAAAATAATCATTTGATCTTATAAAAATGATTTAGGTATATGTAGCAATCATTTTCATGCTTATCATACACTCGTGTGTTTTGTCTATGTCCAAAAGAAAGTTTTTTTTAGCATAGAATATTTATTTTGACACAATATACAAATACAAAAAGTCAATACATAATTAATAGGTAGGTACATGTAACAAAAATTAAGATGTTTATGTGACAGTGTAGCGCAAGTTCGAGTTCGCAAAACGAAATGAATAAGTAGTACAAGCAATTAAGACTTCTTTAAATGTTTTGTTCACTTTCGTGTAACTGATTTATCTGTGACGCCATCTTAATGGAATAATTACCGTAAGTTATTTTAGCGATATTTTACGTACCTAGGTACTTATAAGTTAGTTGGTGTGAACATATAAGTTAGTTTGAAGAAAACGGCTATATCATCAGAGTTCATATGGAACAAAGCTTGTCCAGAACAACCATCAACATCCATTGAAGATACAGTGTATCGATTAGTCCGATTCCACACAGGGCTAACAAATAATACAATCACAAAAGAACACTGATTGCCACTTGCACACACAAGCCACACACATTCAACACAAACAGAGTGAGCATGTTCTCTAGAAATTTTGATGTGGTCTTTGCGTTTGACGGTTTGGTAAGTATAGAAATATATTTTTAACGGAGCATGGCTCGGGTGCTTGTTTAGACGGCGCCATCTATTACGCTAGTTGGAACTACTTTTTTTTTTAAATCGAGAATGAAAAGCCCTCATTACCAAAAAATAAACCTTTGAAGTGTATCTTTACTGATGACCTCTAAGTAATTAAAACTGGAAATAACTTAATTTAAAGATTATCCCAAAAAAAGGTATTTTGTGAGTGATTAGTTCAGTTCATTATTAGAGAATACGCGCCCAAGTTACGAACTAAACTTGAGAGCAAAAAAATCGCACATTCATGATTTTTTGACATAACTAAAAAAAAAAACAAAAAATATTATGTTTCTGTAATGCAGATTCATAGTCTATTTTAATACCTATCCAGTGGTATCTGATTTGTCTTTCAATCATTACATAAAAATGCTTTTGTGGATCAATAACAAAAATGCATGTTTAGTAAAAAATTCTTTATTCAAGTATTGGTGTCAAAGTTATGAAATTAAAAGATAAAATTAATTTAAAGTTTGTTATTAATACCGAGTGTTCCCTCCCCTAGCCTGAATCACTGACTCCATCCGTGTTTTCATTGATGTTACTAGACTTTTGATAAAGTCTTGAGGAATAGCCTCCCATTCCTCTGCGATCGCCTGTTGCACCTCCTGTAGAGTCGATGGAGGAGCATCTCGGCCTCGAACTCTTCTTTTCAGCTCGTCCCATAGATGTTCGATGGGATTGAGGTCTGGGCTTCGAGCTGGCCACTCCATAACGGTCACATCCACCTCTTGAAGGTACTCGATCACTATGCCAGCAGTATGCGGTCTTGCATTATCTTGCATAAACAGAAAGTTTTCGCCGATAAACCCAGCAAAAGGTACGACGTGGCTCTCGAGTACTTCCTCAATGTATCGTATGGAAGTCAATCCTCTTGATTGGCGACCAGTATTCGGTCCGGTGATGAAGGCAAGCTCGGTTTTTGCTTCCATAGACATGCCTCCCCAAAACATGATTGATCCACCGCCATAGGCGACACGTTCTGTTATGCAGCATTGGGCAAATCGCTCTCCCGATCTTCTATACACCTTCCTCCGTCCGTCGTTGCCATGCAAGCACATCCTGCACTCATCAGAGAACAGGACTGCACTCCACTGCTCTTCGGTCCAATTCAAATGGTCTCGAGCGAACTGAAGGCGGGCTTCTCGGTAGGCTGGGGTCAATTTCGGCCCGTTTGCTGGCCTGTGTGCAGTCAGGCCACCTTCTCTCAATCGTCTTCTGACTGTCCACCGGCTAACTTCTACTTCACGAACTTCTTGAAGTCGTTGGCCCAGTTGAACTGCGTTCAAACGACGATTTCTTAAAGATGTCGTTATAAGAAAGCGGTTATCACGCTCTGTTGTAGCACGGGGACGGCCCGATCCTTGTCGCCGTTGGTAGCCACCAGTCTCTTGATACCTCTGGTATACACGCCGAATGGTAAATCGGCTCAAACACAATTGTCGAGCCACTTGACTTTGCTTAAGCCCCGATTCAACAAGGGCAACCACTTGAGCGGCTACTTCTGGTGTAGTATCCATTTTCGTGTTCCGTTTGAAGCCAATATCAATAGAGAACCTTTCACACTGTACGTTGGTATGCAAATGATGACCATTTTTTTTTTTTTTTTACGAATGGACTTATATCGCTGTTGGCCTCTGAGGCCGTGACAGCTTAACCGAACTTTTGGCGAGCGCAGATGGCGCTCAGCCCAGTAAGTTTTTTAGGCAACTAGCGCAAGGGCACCACTTAGGTACGAACCTCGGCTTGGGCTGTTGCCGGGATGGGGATAGGAGAGAAACGCCCGGGTACATGTCTGTACCTCGTATAAGCGGCGACTGAAGGGACTCGTCGACCTCGCCGGCGAGGTCGGTGTTTCTGTGAAGTGTTTGCTCTGTCTGATATAGATGACTCACCTTCCGCATTAGCAGAGGTGATTTCGTCATCCGGGTCTCCGAGAACGTGTCTCGGTCGACGGAGGGAATGATGACCATTCCCTCAATATGCACTCTTTTATACCTGCGATAAATCCCGCCGCCGGCCTTACCTGGATCGAGCGACATAAGGGGGTCTATTGTTTTGTTGCTAATGAGTTGTTTTTAAAGGTAAATGTCAACCCTTTATCAGTTCTGCGAATGCCTAGATTATGCACTTTAATTTAATTTGATTTTAATTTGCTGTAAGCTCCAAATAAAAAAAAATTTAACTTTTAAGTAAAAATGTGCGGATGTGCGATTTTATTGCTCTCAAGTGTATTTTAACGGATGTATCGCAAACTGTACATATACCCAAATGAGCGACGGTCAAATTACTCCACGTTGTTCATTTACCAGCGAATATTGAACCATTTCTCTTTTTTACGTGCCGTCGCGTCGTCCGTCGGCCGCATGCATATGCAGCGATTGGGGGTATGCAGGTATGCCTATTTCATAACGTTTATATCCTAAAAATACCTACGTAAATTATTTAAGTCTACCATTTGAAGGTAAATTTGCTAAAAAAGGTAAATAATATGAATAAAGTTGGAATTAATAACAAATATAAGTATGTATTTTCAAGTCACGACCCGCCTGTTGAAATTTGTGTGTGCGGGCGACAATCAATAGAGTGCGTATGAGATTTTCTTCTGTAGTAGGTACTGTGACCGTTTGTGCGTATTTTTGGTTAAAAACAAAGCTCGATAACTTTGTGACAAGTGAATAATATAAAATCCTGACAGCGCTTTTATCAATAATAACCGCTCCTGCAGCTGACCTGTTTTTTTTTGTAACTACAAAATGTTCGTGTATAAAAAAGAAAGAAAATATTGACCGAGATGTGTGCTCGCTAACCTGTGATGTTGTGCCAGGATACGTTGTTTAATGAAAATAAAATGACCCAATAAATTGACCAGAAAGTACGTAAGTAACTCGCTATGTAACACATTTAGCACGGTACCTACTTCAGAAACAAGATACAAGGTATTTATTTGCATAAACAAGACAAGTGTACAACAATGAATCGTTTTGGCAGAGCTAGACTTTCAAGCGCCTAAAGAAAATGTATGGCAAAGTGTATAAAGTTCACTGGCCTTTCGTTGTTGAGTATGAAGTTGAGTACCATCATGGTCGTCATCATAATATTAGCCATACCATTATGACGCCTACTGCTGAACCTATGTTCGAGTCGCCACCATAGATTTCTAGAGGAACCGACCAAAGCAACAGCTTCCAGGAAACTTCACCTAATTAAATAAATAAATATTGCTGGACATTTCACACAGCGCTATTTAGCCCCAAACGAAGAAGAGCTTGTACTATGGGAACCAGACAACTGATAGAATACTTAGATACTTTTTTTTTGTAAATACATACTTATAATATGTAGAAAAACACCCAGACACGGAACAAATATCTGTAGATCGTGCAAACATTCGTTCCGTGGCGGGAATCTAACCCGCTACCTCCTGCGTCTCAGCCGGCTATTCGCCAACTGCACCACGGAGGTCGTCAAATTAGTTTCAATGTATAAGTGTGGAAACCAATTACCATCCTATCTGTGCTTTTCAGTCATAAAAAGTAGTATATACCTACCCCAGTGTAACCAATACTAGGCTAGGTGGAAAGCTAAAAACATGTTGTGTATAGGTGTACCTACTTATACTAAAGTATGTTCGATTCATCAATTCGAATGTTTCGCGCCACTTAGGATAGGCATAGACAAGAAAAAAGCTCTAGGTCTATTGAGTAACGTGCGAGAATAGCGTTCTATTTTTCTGCTGTGGTGCCATAACAACAATATTGCAGGGCTCAGGGTTTTATAAATAAAAATAGGTAGGTAACTTCCAGTTCAACATGTCAAATGAAGATAAATAGTAAAGCTCGTGACTATATTAATTTCCATGATGGATATCCTCAAATCTCTTACTCCGTACGCTACGCAGACCCGTGAAAATAATTCCACAAATGGATAGTCACGTGAGTCCAAACGTTACGTGTGATAAATGGCTAATTTTTGCATAAAAAAAAATCACGTGACAGGTTGCAAGCCCATCGGCAAATGAAGAATAAAGTCTTCTGTAGAAATCACAAAAGTATTTGGAAATATAGATTCTTACTACAGGTAGAAAATGAATACCTACATTTATTTGGCACGGAATTAACTTTTTATTTATTTATTTATTTCTCCGCAAGAGTAACATTGGGCTCGTCGAAAAAGCAGGACTCTCTCCGTTTTAACTGCGCGCAGTTTAAAAGCCCTAGAGTATTCTTGGCTCTGACTAGCATAAATTAGGTTAATTTAATTATCCATTCCGGTTGGCGAGCACTCGAGACAGCAGCGCCAGTGTTTGCTAGTCCAGCAGCAAAGTTTATTATCTGTCTCGCTCATATTGACATCAAAAACCAATCAAGTTTATACGTAGCATTTGGTATAAGCCAGAACACATACGTACCCCCGTACGCTACGTTGCATTTATTTATATCTACCTACTGTTTACTGTGTGTTTAGTCAGTCTGTCATTTTATCGTTCGTGTTATGAACCGACGTCGCTTTTAACGTCCCATTGTTGTGCTAGCTTGTGCTCGTGATTGTGGAACTTATATCGATTTGTACACGCGCATTATTTACTAAAATTGAACGTTTAAGTCACAACAATAATAAATAATATAATCTAAATATACCTTTAACTATTGGAAAATAAGAATGTATTTAATAATAATCGCTTTAGTTTTACTACTTATTGGGAAATTCTGTTATAAATTGTCGTGTGGAATTTGCGATTGTGAAGATAAAATGATCAACAAAGTTGTCGTAATAACCGGCTCCAATACTGGAATAGGTTTCGAAACGGCGAAGGACCTGGCGAAGCGAGGAGCCAAGGTAATTCTCGCATGCCGAGATCAGAAACGAGGTACAGCCGCTCGAGATAAAATAATCCAATCGACTGGAAATAAAAACACCACTTTCAAGCAATTGGACTTGGCGTCTTTGAAGTCGGTGAGAGCTTTCGCCAACGTTATTTTAAAAACCGAGTCAAGATTGGACGTTTTGATCAACAACGCCGGAACCGGAAACATAGGCAATTTCCTGACCGAAGACAACCTTCCTTTCGAGACTCAAGTCAACCACTTCTCGCCGTTTCTTCTAACTTTATTACTTCTGCCGCTTCTAAAATCTTCAGCACCATGTCGGATCGTGAACGTATCTTCCATAATGCACAGGATTGGGAAGATCGATTTAGATAATTTCGATAAGCAGGCAACAACCGCTTTGAGCCGCCTTAGAGTCTATTCCGACACTAAACTCGCCAATATTCTGTTCACGCGAAAACTGAGTGAGGTTTTGTCTGGAACTGGGGTTACCGTAAACTGCTTACACCCGGGCGCGGTGAACACCGACATCTTTAGAGACAAGAACTTGATGACGAAGTTTCTGATTCGTTTGTTCTTCAGGACGGCGAAGGAAGGCGCCCAGACCACTATACATTTAGCGGTAGCTGATCAACTGAAGGAGACGACGGGGAAATATTTCTGTGACTGCCGGGAGTTGAAACCAGCTTCGCACGCAAGGGACGATGAGATGGCAGAGAAACTGTGGAAGCTTTCGGAGGAAGTAGTAGCCTATCAGAAAAAAGAAGAATAATATTGTGCCTTTGCCAAGATACTTTAGAACCACCCTTTCTCTAAACAATAGAATAATCAGAAAAATCATAAATTGTTTTGCCAAAAGGTGCTAGGTTTTATAAAACACGTATACAAACAATTTCCCCTTTTCGGAGATCTTTCGTTTCTTTATTAGGTACGATTTTTTTGTCACCTTCCATTTTATAAAGAAATTAATAAGATGATTTGGTTTTATTTTACCTTGATCTAAACAGAATCGAATAATTAATTAGTTATCGCCCTGAGCTGTGAATTTGATTACAGCTGGCTATTTTAACTAACCTAAATCTATAGGGGAGGTTCTTGTGCTATGCTTTGTTCCGATTAGATCTGATAAGATGATGAGGATTTCAAGATCATCAGCTTAATGGAACTAAAAAAGATCCACTTTTGGTGCTGGACCCCACTATAATTTTTTGACTTTAAATTGCTTATTCTGATGAAAATGACAAATTTATGTCACTTTTGTGCTCGGAACCTATATAATAATTTAGTAGAAGTTAGGTATTATTTATTTAGCTAAAGAATAATAAAATGTAGGTAAAGACTATAGGAATATCGTATAGGAAAGCAAAATATGATTACCTGCGAGTACTTTAGGTAAAAAATTATTTAGTTATGTACCTACATCATTTTTATTAATTACTAGCTTCCACCAGCGGTTTCTCACGCGTGGTTTGTCAACAAAAAGTAGCCTATGTGTTAATCCAGGTTATGATCTACGTACATACCAAATTTCATCGAAATCGGTTAAGCTCTTACGACATTACATACATCCATACAAACTTTCGCGTTTATAATATTACAAGCTTCCGCCCGCGGCTTCGCACGTGTGGTTTGCAAATAAAAAGTAGCCTATGTGTTAATCCAGGTTATGATCATACCAAATTTCATCGGAATCGGTTCAGCATTCCGACGTAAAAGTAACAAACATACAAACTTTCGCGTTTATAATATTAGTGGGATATACCTAGTGTAATTCTATCTACATATTCAATTGTTAATTATTTCACGTCTCTCAAAGCTCGCAGGTTTTAGTAAAGAAAAGTTTTGCAATTTAACCGTTTATTAGACAAACAATTTCAATAATATCATTAAAAACCATCAATAAAACATACAAATACCTAATAGTTTTTTAAGGAATTAACAATGTCTACCAAATTTTATGAAGTTTTTCGATTGACAATAAATTTTACGTAGTTCATCTCTTTCTGTGCCTGTGTTCAGAACGGGCTGCGCTGGGCTTCGGAGACTTGCCTTTGTATCTTGACACATCTGCAATAAAATAATTAATTTAGAGGATAATAATGAATTAGATTGTACAATAATGCTGATTATGGTTATTTACTTAGTTTTTCCGACCCCTTGGATTCACATCATGAATATAATAAATCTAGCCTATTTAACCTTAGCTAATTTAAAAAACAACTACTAAAAAGTATCGTAACGATCGAACTTTACTTGTTGGATTATATTATGATGTGGTCTGAGCCTCTTCACTGCACTACGTTGTCGTAACACACGATAATGAGCAATTAATTAACAACTTATCATTAATTTTAGCCACGGTTTCCTACGATATGAGCGGAAGAACATTAGTGTCGTGTAGTTTAATATTTTATTATGTATGTTAATAATTTTTTTAGTATCATAAATTGAGACGTTCCAATGTTTATTTTCATACAAAACATTTCTCCCCATCTTACTAGTTCGCTGTGATATCACACTAATATTATAAATGCGAAAGTTTGGATGTTTGTTTGTTCAAAATTTGTCTGTAAGCTCTTTTATTGATATTTTTTGTAATTTAACACGTTGCCTGGAATAAACGTTATATCATTATTTGTATGTTTATTTAAGTGGGTTATGTATGTTTTTATCGCAGGTACAACTCGTCTGTTTTAGCTTTGTTTGGTGTGAATTATCATCATCATCATTTCAGCCCGGAATCACCTACTGCTGGGTATAATAGGCCTCCCTTATTTTCTGACAGCTTTCTGCATGCTCTAAGCGTCTCCAGGTGTTTCCTGCGATTTTCACGATGTCGTCTAGCCATCTCGCCCACGGACGACCCGGGTTTCTCTGACCTGACTTCGGCCACCACTCGGGCAAGGCTTTGCTCCATCGACCATCACCTCGCCGCCAGGTGTCCCCGACGTCGAAAACTTAGAAGAATAGACTGTATCATAGAGTGGGTATATATATGTATATTAATTAGTACCTCGCGAGTGTTTGTGGCTGCGCTTGTCTCGTTCCCGGTCACGGGAACAGCGCGATTCGGGCGAGGAGCGGCGCCGCGGGGAGTCCTGCTCGCCGCCCCACCACCATGCCGGGGGAGCCGATACGCGCCCGCGTAGCGCCGCGCCTGGGGGACACGGGTACCCACCGCCATTCGGAAAAGGCAACTGAAAGTGTCAATTTGACTTATTGATTTTACAAGAAGAAGTTTTACTTTGAAAACTTTCGTAATTTATTTCAATCATTATTACCGTTGTCGGTCGTAACGCCGACAAAATCCCATATCACACTAATATTATAATTGCGAAAGTTTGGATGTTTGTTTATTTGTTTGTTACTTAATCACGTCCATAAATCAGGTTCCACGGGATAAAAAATGAGGTGGCAAGTCAAGTTGCAACAGCGAATTTAGCTTTATTTCTAGGTTACTACACATTTAGTAGTGTAACGTGTACGAAGTCGCGAGCAACAGCTAGTTTATAATAATATGATGTACGCAGGGCACGTTTCTAAGGTGTGTTACCTGCGAGGCAATACTTTGTTACAGGGCTAATAGGTGATGGTTTCCTCTTAACGTCAGGAGGGCCATACGCTTGTTCCAACTCAAAGACATAAAAAAGAGATAATTAAATTTTGTGGTTGATGGAATTTTTCCGTGGTTTCTAAACATGAGATTTTCAAACAAAAATCTTACAATAAGTACTTACGTGCACAACGAAGACAAGTTAAATTTATAATACACAAGATAAGATAAGATAAGATAAGATCGGCAGCAGAATGGAAAATCGACCATCAATTTTTGACATGAAATTATCAGATAATAAGGGAACGGGCTGAAAATAAAAACATACTACATATTATTATTAATTTGAAAGTAACTCTGTCCCTCTGTTTGTCTGTTTGTTACGTTTTTACGACTAAACGGCTAAAACGATTTCGATGAAACTTGGTATATAGATAAGATTATGACCGGGATTGAGACATAGGCTACTTTTTACCCGACTGCGCAGAAGAAGGGTAATGTTTTTATTGACAAACCACGCGTGCGAAGAAAGCCGGGGGCGGGCCAGCTAGTAACATTATATGCTCCTCTGTTCTATATTCAGATCTTTAAATGCTCCACTTGCTTGTTGCAAACATTAAGTTTATTAAAGACTAGCTGTTACCAGCGGCTTCGCCCGCGTTGTTCTGGGGTGAAAAAATACAGCTTATCTTTAGAGACCTCTAGTCTCTCTACTATTTTATTAATAAACCTAAATATGTATATAGATTTAAAAGAGATAATACATTTCTATTTCCAATATTTATATGTATATAATTATGTATTATCTATACTAACCTTGACCTGATGAGGTAACAAAAAACAAAGGCATTTTTCTATAGAAAATTTGACAATTCATTCTTATCTCATGGGAATCGGGAACTGATTTATGAGATAAAAAGTAACCTTTAGATAAGTCATTTTAGATCTAGAACAAAAATTTTGCAAAGTTTGATCCCAATTCGTTCAGTATTCATAGTCATTTTTCTATGTAACTTTGACACCCCATTTTTATCCCATGGGAACTGATTTATGGGATAAAAAGTAGCCTATGTGTTAATCCAGGTTATAATCTACGTACATACTGAATTTCATCAAAATCGATTGAGCCGTTACGACGTGATTGAGTAACAAACCAACAAATAATAAATAAATAATAATAATAATAAATATCGCTGGACATTTCACACAGCGCTATCTAGCCCTAAACTAAGCAGAGCTTGTACTACGGGAACCAGATAACTGATAGAATACTTATATGCTTTTTTTGTAAATACATACTTATATATAGAAAAACACCCAGACACGGAACAAATATCTGTAGATCATGCAAACGTTTGTTCCGCGGCGGGAATTGAACCCGCTACCTCCTGCGTCTCAGCCGGCTATACGCCCACTGCGCCACGGAGGCAGTCAAACATCCAAACTTTCGCATTTATAATACTAGTGTAATTATAGTTTATACCTTTCAAGGATAGGGTAGCATGTTCCATGCCCAATCCAAAAACAAAAAAAATAATTTGTTTGTAAAAATTTAAAAAAAATTAAACCAAATTTTTTTTGCGCAGAAGGATAAAACCAGAAGCATCACACCTCTGTGATCACACCATTGTCTTATGGTGAATAGATTACTAAAGTTTTTATTATGAGAAATAATTTAGTTCCAAATGTCGTGTTTCAATTGAACAGTCAGAGGTTGGTATACTGGGCACTAATACTAACCTGTGGATAGTTGGGGGGGGGGCGGTATTGTGGCGTAGGAACTATCCCTTCGCCTTCTGCACACACCAACGGAGGCGCCGGCAATCTCGTCGGGGGCTCTGGTGTCGCCAACTATCGATATGTTACACTCCTCTTTAGTATCAGTCTTCTGAGAGAGACTATACGACAACGCTCCCGGCAGACGGGGTCATACAACGTGGGACAAGAGACGATGATATTGCGATCTCGCTTGCTCTTGCAGCTCTTACGGGAGCCGTTAGTGATGCGCCGAGTACCTATCGATAACACTAATTACCAGTAATTGTATTGAAAAAGAAACAAACATGTTTATTGGTTGACCCCGTTTGCCACAAGTCTCGGCGTAGACTATAGTCCATTTTATAAGACAAATAACATATATTGTTACACGGATAACTCTACCGCTAAGCAGTAATGCACGAATTACTGTATACCGGTTTTTTATGTTTTTCTTTATTCCTTCCGACATGAAGATCGAAGACTTTATCAAGCTAACATTTTATTTTGAATCATATGGAGTGTATCGGATTCCAAACTGATTTAGTTTACCACCATTTGCGTACCGGTTTGTAGGGTGTGCAGGTGAAATTAAGGGCGAATGAGGCTTTAACCTGCATGTCTCAGGGTGATGGGCGCAATGCAATGCCTAGGCCAATTCATGGCCTCCTTCATTCATTCGCATTTCTTTTTTTGCGACACGAAATGAGTTACATACAAACATCTTAAAATTAGAGTATTATGTAGTTATAAATAAATAATGCTGGATATTTCACACAGCGCTATCTAGCCCCAAACTAAGCAAAGCTTGTAACTATGGGAACCAGACAACTGATAGAATACTTACATATGTAAATTTTTTTATTCATAAATACATCCAATATATGTATAGAGAAATTAACCAAACCCGGAACAAATATCTGTAGATAATGCAAACATTCGTTCCGCGGCAGAAATCGAACCCGCAACCCTCTGCGTCACAGCCGGCTATTCGCCAACTGCACCACGGAGGTCGTCTAAATCTAATCTAAATGACATGTACCGTGTTACGGTGTGGCAAAAAATATAATGCAATTATGCCGGCATTTCATCTTATAGAAACAAGACCAATCAAGTGCGTGTGGGACTCGTGCGCCGAGTGTTCCTCACATAAATTTATGTAAATTTTGCAGCGTCATCTAATTATATGAGCGGCAATGGGGACATCTCCTCGTAACTCCAAAACCAGGTAACCGACTGTCATTCGTACGTAACACATTTTACAATGGTTTTTCTTGCATACTCTGACAAACAATATGAGGTTACATCGGCTCCACATGTTGGCCCCAACGGCACAGGTACCAACGTTTGTTGATTAATGTGCTAGACATCCACGTTGGGGCCAATGCTATTTTCTAGATCCACACGTTGGACGAGCAGCGTTGAGGCCAACGCCAACGTGTGGAGCCAGTGTTATGCACACGGCGTATTTTAAACGCGTAGACAACGCGCGTTTTCGGCGCCGCCGTGAGGCACAAAAAGCAGATTGCAGCATTTGTTTGTATCAATTCAAACGCGCGTACACTGCTTGTACGTATAGTTTAAAATACGCTTTATGCATAGACCCTAAGTATAAATGTATTAAAGAGACCAAATTGGTTCTAAGTAAAGCTTTAAAAAGAAAAGGCTAGTTTTTTATTGAGTAGATGTAGGTACCTTTTGTTTGAGAGTGTTGAAATCGTTGCTCATATCCCTGTACCGCTGCAGACACTCTTGCCACATGTTCGCCATTTCTGACATCTCTGAGCGCTGCTTGCTTATTTCATCCTGGGAATGCAAATTTAAAATAAAAGTTATTATTTAAATCAATAAAAACCAGACTGCAAAGCAAACTGAAAAGAGCTAAACATGCTTGCACATTTTGCAGGCGGGGACTAAAATCAACATCAATAATAACGTAAACACTAAGTTGCCGTAGTATTAATGTTGAATAAAGTAGTCCCTCCCGCTTGCAATTATATCATTTTTATTTTACACTAGTTAACCCAACCCAGCTCGCACGGATTTCAAAATAAAATATTTACTATAATGGTCTCGAGTTTATAAAAAAATCACGTAGAAAGCGGCTTGTATTGCTCGAATTTTCAAATTTACTAAACTTCTCCAATTTTTTCCCCCTTAACTTTAACTTTAATCGAATATAAAGAATATTTAAAAAAATTGCTAGATCTGACCAGCCATTCTCAATTGATGCGCTAACCAACGAATATCGTTTCATTTTTATAATATACATATAAATTTTTGTGCGTAAAATTGATATCTCACACACCAACTTGTTCGTCAAGAACTGTAAGACAGTTTTGTTTAGGGATTATGTTTTGCACGTTAGACTTATTGCTGAAACTATCGATTGTGCCAAAGTCAATATTCATTTATTCATTAAAATCACGAGGATCATTTTGAAACGTCAATATAACCGCCTGTTCCTCCGTGACCAAGCCAGGAAAGAATCAGGCTGGTTTTTCTTTTTAATGATTCTATACATAATATAACAATACGAATAATACATACAATGGTCAAGTATATATTTTTAAGAGAAGTAGACTTCCTTGTGAAAGGGCTCGCCCGGGGAAGTACAACCACCGTACCTACCTATTTAACCCGCCAAGCAGCATTGCTGTTTCGGTTTGAAGGGTATGGTTGCTGGTGAAAATACAGGCACGAGGCTTTACATATGTACGCCACAAGTTGATGGATGCAAGGCAGTGCAACGTAGGGCACATTTCTAAAGTGCGTGACTTATGAGGCAATTCTCTGTTACAGGCGATAGTTACCATTTAACATCAAATGGGCCATAAGCTTGTTCCATCCCATGTAGCATCAAAAAAAAACTCTTACCATCAGCCTAGCATCGGTATCGCCAACATCCCGCGCTACAGTCTCGTACCGTCGCATGCACTCGCGCCAAAGACGGAGCTGCGCAGCCGCTGATTCACGCACATTCTCAGCCGATTCCTGAACATATTCAAATGACGACCTCCGTGGCACAGTGGGCGAATAGCCGGTTGAGACGCAGGAGGAAGCGGGTTCTATTCACGCCGCGGAACAAATGTTTGCATGATCTACATATATTTGTTCCGGGTCTGGATGTTTTCTTATATTTTATAAGTATGTATTTACAATAAGTATATAAGTATTCTATCATTTATCTGGTTCCCATAGTACAAGCTCTGCTTAGTTTGGGGCTAGATAGCACCGTGTGAAATGACCAGCAATATTTATAATCAGGAAAAAATATATATAATCTGCAACTTGGCTAGAAGATGGTTTGCGAAGTGCTATCAGGCAAAACTAAGGCGTAAGACGAAAATAGGTTATTTATCGGCTTCTAACTGCGCGCTCGGAACCCGAATGCTTAGTTTGATTTTTATAATCAATTTTTTAATGATTTTTTGCATGTGTATGCATTTAAATGAGTCTATTAGAATCCAAGTTATACCTAGTACTTACCTATATATAAATAAAATAAAATAAATCAGCAACGACTCTTTTCTCCTTGAAAACGTGTCAAAGTTTGACACTTTTATAAAGAGATGCGAGTCGTAGTCGGTTACCGATGGATATAGAAACCCGCCATTAGAATATAGAAAGTAAAATGTCGTTACGTTCTTAGCTTTTTCCTTTGATTGTGTTTGTGAGACACCTTTGAAACACCGCATCAATTCCTTCCAGAGTTTCATCATCTTGTCCATAGCCTCTCGCTGTTCTGTTATTTCTTGCTGAAAACTCCGAAACAATAGGTACAGCAGCAATTACACAATATCGAATTAAGTAATATTTAATACGTTGCATTACCTTTACAGCTCTCAAATAGTTACTCCGTCCACTCAATGTGCTCGTTTCACCATCCGCCACGCTGAAACCAGAATCTCCCTCCCTTTCAAAATATCTATCCCTTTCCCTGAACTCATCCTCTTTCGAAGCTATAGAGTTTCTGTCGAAACGCTCCAGATTCCGCCTCGCAACCTCCTTACTAGCGATATTCCTCTCCAAAGCCTCTCTAGGCTTCTCATATCTAACATCTATATTGGGTCGACATTTATCATCGTATAGTTTGTCTCTGACATCGCTTCGAGCAGTGCGCCTGCATCGTCCATCGTCGAAACTCTCCCTGTGAATATCAAAGCTTCTGCTAGTCTTTTGCTCGCAATATCTCCTTTTATCTTCATCATATCTTCGGTCACATCGGTTGTAATCGCGGTAATCAGGAGGGCGGTCTCGATAGTGGTTTATTAAGGTTCTAGTGGGGTTTTCGTGCGGGTACTCGCGATATTTATCGTCTTCGCGTTGTCTGTGATTCACGTCCATTTTGCTGGCGTATTTAGGCATATCCTTCTCGCAACAACAGCCGTCTCTGTTTATATTTTCACGGCTTCTTTGCTTTTGACAGTTTTCTTGGCTACGAATTCTGGACGGTGTGTCGTTTCGTCGAGTTTTATCTGAGCTTTTCTGCCTGACTGCATGGCAGTCTTCACGAATGTCTCGTCGTGATGCCACTTCGCATTGTAAAGATTTATGGCTTTGAGTTCGGGGCTGAAACAAATTGTTCAGCATGCATTTGCGAACCAACAGGTTATAAGCTGATAGGAATGTAAATAGTTACTAACCACACTGCTTTTGGAATTTTGCATGGTGTTCTGGTTCATCTGTGCGCAGAGCTTCGCAAAGGTTTCGAGGAGAACTGTCTGATCAATCGCAGGCGATTTCTCTTTTGCATGCCTGTACGAATATAACCAAAAAGACATGTCTATCGAGATTTCTATAAGCTATCAACCCCAGTACCTTAGTGAATAGACATCGTTTTAGAATCGATAGACTGGAGTTACTAGAGGCCGTAAATGATAGACATGTAAAATTGTATTGGCCTGGGTACATCCTGTAAACGTGAAAGACTTTCCAATGCATAAGTACCTACCTAATGATAATCAGTCTAAGCTGAAAGTAACTGCTTACTTATCCCGTTCCCTTTTAGAAGACACATCATGATGTCGGTGCCTATGACGATGCTCGCGCGGTTCTGAAGCATCGCGATCGCGACTGTGGCGCCTTTCTTCATGTCTACGGCTGTGTCGATGTCTACAAAAGAGTAATTAATCTTTTCATAGCACCATGATAAAGTTCCTAAAAAATTTAAAATTTTCAATAGATCCAGAGTACTTACGCACTCTGGATTTAACAAAACCAATGGTTCATGTAGAAAATTAAAGCTTACTTCTTTTTGTCCCTCTTGATAGCCTCTTCCAGAAAAGCGTAGACAAAGGAAGTTTGGTCTTGCGGAATAGATTCAGTGATGCAATCGCCATCCTTAAACAAATTACTTCATAAGTGTTTCATGTGCTAACCCAAATCAAACTCAGCGCATGAATTATTTGGATTAATGTACCAATTCCGAGGCCCTCTTTTGAGTTATTTAGAGGTAGGGGATAGTGTTTGGTCGGAGTCGGAGCCCGTATGGTCAAAAGGTCTTTCGGTAAGAAAATTATTTTAGACACCACGAAATCACTTAGGCACAATCAGAGAAGCCAAACCACCTAACACAGCGTCATCTGTCTAAGAAAGAGGAACTATTTTTTTTAATTGAAACTAACATTGTCTTCGTGCTGAGCTCTCGTTACGGCCCAGAATGACTTAAGTTTGGAATTACCCGAATAAATTAATTTTAATTAGGTACCTGTAGTGGCGATACGGAGCGAGGAGTAGACACCATTCCCGCTTTCAAAGCAAGCGACATGGCTTCCCTCCTGAAATAGATTTCAATTGAATTTCCTTAGTTTAGTTTATCAGACGAACTAAGTCCTACTTTAACCTAAAAGGAACTATTAATCTTATAGAGTTAGGGCTGACAGTACAATGTGGTACAATTAATGGTACACGTTATGTTCGTGGTAAAACAACAAAGGAAAGCATTGTTCCAACAAACCCTGCATTTAGCGTGGCCAATAAGGTGTCGAGATATTCAATTATTTTAACTGGCACCTACAGCTCCGCTCGCATGATACTATTGTGATAATTGATAATCGTTATGTGGGTCATGAGTCTACCCAGGCATCCAAGTTTATAGGCCGGAGGCCTTGACCTGCCTACTACCCTACCCAGATTAAAAGTAGGTATCTACCTAAGTGTATTGTGTTTTCCCTAGACATTCCAAAATACATACACATCTGTGCAGCTACGACACAAAATATTAATACGGCTACGTGGCGTCGGTCGGGCAGGGTTACTGTTAACATCTACATAAACTTTCGTATATAAATTATAATTAAGCAACCTGTTTTGTTATGTACGACATTAATTTAAAACACACTTCCGGAATCGTCTTAAATGATTTTAGAATGAGGTTTAACAGGTTAGCTGTCCGATGAGGCACATGTGCCTCATGGGTGATTGCACTGGTACGTCCATGAGGCATATGTGCCTCATGGCCAATGATGTAGATAATGCAATCGATCTATCGATAATTTTTTTTAATAATTATATTATTTGTAGCATTAGTAAATTATACTACAACCAAATTCTACCAATCAATTTATTATTGAACTTAAACAAAAAATAAATTTCACTTAAAAATTAACATTAACCTTATTCAAACACAAAATTATTCTTTCACCGATGTTACTATTATTGTGAGACCCTTTGAACTAGGGTTGCCAACAAAAATTAGGAAACTAGCCTATTATCATCAAAACCGAAATGGCGATTGTAGACCTGCGATTATATTCCCTCATGTATGTTTTTCTTTAAAACATAGCATACAATATGAAATGTTACATATTGTACACTCAGTTGATACCATTTTAGCCTTTTTTCCAGCATCTTTGGATGATAAATTTTCATTGCGTTTCTTTGCGTAACATCCACTGCAACGTTTTCTTTTTATTTTATTATTACGCTGTCGTGGCATAGTAGTCAAAAAATGACTTGTGGACGGATTTGCTGTTTTCATTAGTGATGACGATGACGTAGATATTTGCAATAATTCTTTGACAATTTGTTCTTGACCAGAAAGAATTGATAGTTTGTTACTGTCCTCACGAAACTCATTGTAAATCAGCACGGAATTTATAATCGAAATACAGAGAAGATCAGCTGCTATTTTTTTATACCAGATGATTGTTTTTCTTATGGGCGTATAATAGCTTGCCAGCTGATCAGATAAATCGATTCCCTTTTTGCCCTTATTATAGTCCAGTATCATGAGTGGTTTTGGTTTTGAATTTCGACCAGGCGTTATTGCCACATCGTGATTATGGCAGGTAGACAACATATGCACGTTTCGTCTGTCTTTCCATTTTAAAACTGTAATATTTCCTTTTTGTTGTGCAGCAATTCACCTTGTTTGAGTTCTGCAGCCATTACGTCTTTAGGTAGACCTTTTCTATTTGTCCTTATTGTTCCACACAAATCTGTGCCTCGGCTCTTCATGTACATCGCCAAGGGAATACTAGTGTAAAAATTATCAGTTATTATAAGACGACCTTCATCCAGGAGATCATCGCTTAATTTTACTACACTGCTCCCTGAAACATCAAGATTGAAAAGTTTTTCACTTTCGCCGGAATAAATCAAATAACTCCATGTATACCCTTCGGATGTACAAAGTTTGTAAATTTTTAACCCATATTTATGAGCCTTCGTTGGTATATATTGTCGAAAAAACAACCTTCCTTGAAAAGGCACGATTGACTCGTCAACCACAACAACAGCATCTGGTGTGTAAATTTTCCGAAAGTTTGCTATAATGAGATCAACAAGAGGTTGAATTTTGTAGAGTCTATTATTTGGATCTCTGACCGCAAGATTATCACAAAAGTGCCAACATCTCAAGATATTTGTAAACCTGTTGTACGACATGTCAATATTGTGAAAAAGAGGATGATAATACAGGGAGTCCTTTTTCCAATACGATTCTAATGACGGCATTACTATGATACCTGTTAATAAATAAATGCCAATGAATTTCAAAATTACGGTTTCATCAACATCAGTCCATCTATGTATGCGACTATGGGTGTTATGAGATCGATCTTCCTTTAAGTGTCTGGCATAATTATTTGTCTGTGTTATCATTAGCTGAATAACATCGTCATTTATAATATTTCGAAAAATAGTAAATATCGAAGTACTATGATTAAACAATTCTTGTTGTTTACGTTGTGGTGATACTTTAAACACTTCTCGTGTTATATCTTTTATTTGAGTAGACCATTGATCCTCATTTTCATTCAATCGCGGCCCACTTGAAGTTGCATTTGTTGATGACAATGCTATATATTCTGAAATATTTTGGATTGTCTCAACTTCACTATCATAACAATCATCTTGCTCTACGCGTAAAGTATAATTACGCTCTTCTATAAAGTCAAAATTTTCCTCTGTATCGGATTCTTCTAGAATTCTACGAAGAACTTCGTTATCCATATTCTCCTCCATTTTCAAATGAATAACAACAAACAATGACAGGAGCGGCTCGATGCATACTAATAACAAGTTTTACTAGTAAGGAGTATTTATTTTAAAGAAAGAGGACTTTTTCAAGTACGTACGTACTTAGAACGATTCATTTCCTATTTTACGAATATGTTGAGTGGTTTTACGATAGGCTGTCAAGAAATTACATCGTTTCCCTATTACATACTTCACATTTCTACATCTTGAAAAATAAATCTCCTGCACAACAGCGGCAATATAATTGTCGCCACTCAACGATGTCACTAGGTAGGTGGTAACAAAAATGGTTCACACATTCTTGGCACCTTTTTGCAGGAATCATTCCTTCATCCCTGAGCGAAATCGCTTCATCAGGGATTGTTCTAAAAAATAATTCTGTAAATATGGTTCTTGGTAAATTCAACCGGTATAAAAGTAATTTAATATTATCAGCCTGAAAACAAACACAAGTGTCAAGTAGTAGCGTAGACAGTAGGTACTATTTTAGGTATTAGAATTTTACTAGCCGACATTGACATGTTCCGTTTAAAAAATGTAATATTCAAGACTGCGTTTCGTATTCGTACAAATAGCATCCTCGTTGAGGATTTTTTCTAATAAATTAGTGTAGAACCGAACAAAGTTACCTAAACCAAATACATACATTTTCCAGATCTGACTTTGAATAATCCTCCAAACAATTGCCCACGCTGAATTTCATGAGATCCATGATATTCGACAGGCAAATATCGTAAAGTGTTTTTGGTTTTTTTGAAAAGATCGATTTTATTATTATTGAAAGGTTATTCATTATTTTTATGAGCTGATAATAATTCAAAAGAAACAAATGGTACTGATGACACCACGGACTATTGAATAAATTCAATTAAGTGTCACTTTTGATAACTTTTTAAAAAAGATTTGATAACCTTTTCCAAGGAGATCGGTAATTTTTCCATCAATACAAGCCGTCCAGACAATAACGAAGCCAGCAAAGGAAATTAGCCTAATCGTAGGACCTTTCTCAAGTGAGGAACCGTCATAGATTTGATTTCTTTAAATTTTTTTCTTGTTTGGAAACTGGTGGCCGAAAGGGTACCTAATTGAATGGTGCAATTCAATAACAGAAGATTGTTTTCAAAAAGATATTTTTCAGATGTCTAAAGTGTTACGAACATAAACGTACATTTTATCATTAAACGTAAATAATTAATTTCTTATCATACTCATCTAACATTAGCAATTATCGATATAATTAATTTCAATCACTAGGACACATAAAGTATCATAAAATACTTGAAGAGAATGACGTAACTTAATACGAAACTTCATGAGCGTTAGCTGTCATTATTTACTACGAGGACGTGTACAAAGAAGATCGAAACTTGCTTCGGGACAGCTAACCTGTTAATATTAGTAGCTTGAATATATATCCAGTAATCGATACATTTCCAATAAAAAAAATTAACGTAAATCGGCGGCGCTTTTGTGACGCTTAGTGAGTTTAACAGGTACCAACCTATTTTCATGATGAATGAATATATTTGTTTACCTATTTTATACAGACTTTTTCATTGATATTTTAGGACTTGATATTAAGGATGTTTGAAAATTTGAAATTTACTATGGCAATGAATTTGAAAAAACCTGTTTTATCAGAATGCAATCCATTAGCCCTACCCGTGTTTTCATTTAATGTCGTACATAACAAAACACGTAGCATAAAGTTATTAACTATTTGTAGGAATAATATTCTAAACATTTACATACGTAGAACGTTTGTGTCGGCAAGGTGACTTCGTGGTCCGATGTTCTTCATGAGGTGATCTTGATTTTGAACGACTATTGCCCCTTTCCCTAAATAAAGCAAAGTGGTGATATTTGAAAAACCTCCGTGGCGCAGTGGGCATGTCGCCGGCTGTGACGCAGGAGGTAGCGAGTCTGATTCCCGCCACGAAACAAATGTTTGCATGATCTACAGATATTTGTTCCGTGTCTGGGTATTTTTCTATATATTATAAGTATGTATTTACAAAAAAAAAGTATATAAGTATTCTATTAGTTATTTGGTTCCCATAGTTCAAGCTCTGCTTAGTTTGGGGCTAGATAGCGCTGTGTGAAATTTCCAGCAATACTTATTTAATTATTATTTAAAAAAAATATCTAAATAAGGTATGTACGAAAAAACCTAATTTATAAAAATACTGAGGAATATAATGCTAAACTTTAGCTAATTAAATAAAAACAACCCATCATCATTATCATCACCCACGCCAGACTTCACCCACCGTTGGGTATAGGCCATCCGCCACGATCCTGCGCTAGTCTCACCCATTAACTGCCCGCGCCTCCACCGATGTCGTCCACCCGTCTCGCTGCCGGACGTCCTACCCTTCTACAGCCATTCCTCGGCCACCATTCAGTCGCCACCCTGCTCCACCCGCCATCTCCACGTCTTGCCAATTACCTCTTAGTATCGACATCGGGTAGTCCATCAATGGCCTGTGCCGTTGCCAAATCCTGAAGACTCGTTTTGCCAGACATTCGCCCAGGATTTACTTGGCAACCCTGAGATAACATGGAATTTATTTTGTTTGCTAGTAATAAGATTGGAATTTTGTCATCATCGTCCTATCAGCTGTAAGACGTCCACTGCTTAAGATAATCTTCTCCCATATCCACATTAGGACCTGGTAAGTGAGATATAATTTGGGATTTTTGTAATTTGTATTTCAAAAAAATCAAAAATCATGTGCGATACGGGACAGACGAAGAGAGGCCTATACTCAGAAGTGGGATATGTATGATAGAATCACTTCATTAACAGGCTACTTACACTGTTGGAGTCATCGGTGACCACGGAATTGCCGTCATCAAGCGTTTTTTTCCTCGTCTTCTTCCGTTTAGACACGTCGAAAACTTTGTACAATTTTTTACTTTCACTCGATTGTAGCTCCATCGAGTAACAAATAGATCAGTGGACATTAATTAAAAAAAATACGATTTTATCGCGGGCATTGCTAGTGGGACTATTTGTCGAAGTTTTATTTTTACACATTACATAAAAAAATTTACCTATTTTGTTTACCAAACATTTACAGACAGTTACTGAAAGGTGACAGCTGTTTCTAAAGCAGTTAAAAAAGGAATGTTATCTGACACGTTGCAACAGACTGCCAGAATAAATTGAGAAGATAAAACCTCCGATTCCCAAAGAGGTAGTCGTTAATAACCATTATTTATATTGTTTTGAGCAACAAAGTGCCAAAGAAAAATTTATTTTTTCATCAATTTGATCCAATTACAAGATAAAATGGTCAGGGTCTGCCGGTTAGTACTGAAGTGTGGAAATAACTAAAATGCCAATTGATAAAAAAAATAAAGATCAGATTCAATTTCAATATATTATAGATTATTGTAATAATTCACATTAAACTTAATTTAAAACTTATATCCCACGTAAGCTCCTCACACTCTCAACTACGGTCCTCTTATAGATACGCGCTAAAGGTACTCGGTATAAAATCTCCATCATAAAACCAATAAACAGATTCAAGTCCCATTTTATTATAAAAATCAAAATTACGAGATAGTATAATACAATCATTTTTTCGTCAATCGAACATAGATATCGAACGTAGCACATCGATATCCTCGTAAATAAAACATCGCGGACATAAATAACAGAATAGAGGCGCACAGTCCGTGTCGCATCGTTACGCTATATTTACATATCGTACCCCGGGGTACCACTCGCACTCGCACTCGTGTCCGTTCACTCCAGGTCGGCGGGCAGCGGAGAGTCCGCGCTCTGCGTGCAGTGGAACAGCACGTCCGCCAGCTCGTGCGCCACCTTCTGGTCCAGGATCTGCGACATGACGAGCGACAGCAGCCGCCGCTCGTGGCGCCGGATCAGCGGCCGGTTCTCGGGGCGCTCCGCCAGGCGCAGTAGTGTCGCCGCCGCGCGCCGCAGCATGTCCAGTGACGTGCCCATCGCGTCCGGATTGTCCCGCAGCGCCGCCACGCCATGCTGGTTCGCCACGCCCAGCGCCGCGTGCTCTGCGCGCTCGATAAACGCCACCAGCGCGGCGACTGCGGGCGCATGCGCCGCCACCTCACGTGCCGCGCCCGCGCCCGCGCCCGCCAGGTAGTGCAACAGGTTCACCGCGAACTCGCGTACCACGGGCCGCTCCGGGCGGCACAGGTCGCGTGCCAGTCCCGCGCACAGCGCCGCGATGCGCTCGCGCGGCGGAGTCGCCACCACCAGGTCCACGTTCCCGTCCTGCACGCACAGCTTACACAGCGCCTCCAGCGCCAGCCGCCGCGGCGACAGCGGCGAGCCGGCCGCGGCCGCGGGCGGCGCGTCGCCTGCCACGGCGGCGGGGCACACAGCCCAGTGCAGCAGCCCGTCCAGCAGCGGCCGCGCCACCGCCTCCGGCTGGTGGTGCAGCTCGAGCCCGCCCGCGATGTTGGCGCAGCACACGAGTGCGTCCTCGCGCAGCGCAGCCAGCGTGTCCCACCACCATTCGGCGGCACCGCGCAGGCTCGAGCAGCAGGCGGCGGCGTCGCCCTCGTCTCGCGCGGCGCGCTCGTATGCGCGGGCGCGGGCAGCGCGCGGCGCGTGCTCATGGTGCAACAGCAGCAGCTTGCCCGCCAGCGCGAGGAAGGCGGGCGAGCGCGAGAACTCCGCCTCGTTGCCCGGCACGAAGGTCAGTCCGCGCAGGATGTTCGAGAGCGCGATGCAACGGCGCGCGAGCGAGTCGCGCGTCTCGTCGACCAGGTTCAGACTCGGCTCGTCCCTCGTGTAGCACTCGTCCTCGTAGTCGTCGATCTTGCGCCGGCGCAGCACGCCGGCAGGGTCGCGCACCTGCAGCGCGGGCGGCCGCCGCTCCGGCTCGAGGTCCATGGGCTCGGCCTCCAGGTTGTCGCCGGCGTCGGGCGAGGGCGATATGGGCGGCGCACGCGGCGGCTCGGGAGGTAGCTCGTCGCGCGGAGGGTCGCGTGGCGCGGGCGCGGGGTCACGCGCGACTGGGGGCGCAGGCGGCGGGGGCGGCGGGGAGGGGGCGCGCGAGCCGGGCAGCACGCGGCAGAAGGGCAGGTGCAGCGTGTCGGTGCGCAGCGCGGTGATGGCATGCTCGAGCGCGGGCGTATCACCGGCGAACTGCCAGGGCGCGAGCGCGGCGTCATCGCGGTCGTCCTCCGGCTCGGGCTGCAGATGCGCCGGCTGCTCGTCCTCCGTTTTCTGCGTGACGGGGTGCCGGCGCCGCGACTGCATCGTGTAGTTCTCTCCGGAGAGCAACCGCACCGAGCGCGCGGGTTCTACCGTGGGAACGCGGCGCCGCGGTGCGGGCGGGGGCGGAGGGGAAGCGGGCGCCGCGTACCACGGCCCTTCGTCGCCGGCGGGCGCGTCGAACACGTCCGCTAGCGCGCGCTGGAAGTGCTCTAATAGCAAATCAAGTAGTCCGGGCATATGTTGTAGCCCAAAGTATCCTGTAATAGAAAAAAAAAGAGATAAATGACAGGTTCGAACGTATTTGTAGCAACACGACAACACGTAAGTAGGTAATATCTCGCAGTGTACGCCATTAAAACACTCACCTATACAGTTGTCATCGAAGAGCAGAATGTTGAGTATATCGAGCGCCCAGCAGGTCTCGGCCAGCAGGCCCGACTTGAGCGCCATGACGACGCGCCACGCGTCGACGGGCGCAACGTCGGCGCGCGTCATGCGGCGTCGTTTCTCGGCAGCCGGCACGGCGCCCTCTATGCACTCCGCGGGGAATGTGAGTTCTCGTTTGAGCGCGCCCGATCCTACGACGCCGCTTCCCACCTGGAAATAGTTGTATGTGCTTTAGAATGTTTCCCTTATTTTTAACAGACTTTAAAAAAGGAGGGGATTCTCAATACATCAGTTTTATTATTTTATAATGTCGCCGCATTGCATCAATTACCAAGGGTCATGCGGGCGATGATTTAATGATTTAGATTAGATGAATAGATTATAGTCGTCTTAAAATCCTTCAAGATAAATTATGTATGAAGTTAATTCATTTTGCGATTTATCAATTTGATAAATAATAATGCGCTGATTTGACTATAAAATAAATAATAATAATAAATAAATATTGCTGGACATTTCACACAGCGCTATCTAGCCCCAAACTAAGCAGAGCTATGGGAACCAGATAACTGATAGACTTATATACTTTTTTTTGTAAATACATACTTATAATATATAGAGAGACAACCAGAACCGGAACAAATATCTGTAGATCATGCAAACATTTGTTCCGTGGCGGGAATCGACCCGCTACCTCCTGGGTCTCAACCGGCTAATAAAGCGACGATAATATTAAAAATAACGGAATTTCTGATTAAAGTAAATAATTTAGTTTTTACAAGTAATATATTCGTTAGCTATTAGATTCAAAAATAGCTAACTACAAAAAATAGCGAATGATTTAAGGGCAGAACTGAGGAACACTAATAAGGGTCATCGGTACTGAGCCTTTCTTTAAACTTTATCACAGCTTTTTTTTTTATATATATATTATAAGCTTGCGTTTGACCACTATCTCGCCTGATGGTAAGCGATGATACAGTCTACGATGGTACACGCTTGCCTAGAAGAAACCTATTCACTCGCGACTTAAAGATTGTAGCTATCAGGAAACACAGACTCTGACAAGGCGTTCCACTCATTGGCGGTGCGATAATAAAGGTCGAGAGAACCGCTTTGTGCGAATGGGAAGTACTTCTACCATATAGCGGTGGCGCACCGCAGAGCGTCTGGTTGTCCAATAATAGAATGGAGATGGTGGGATTAGGTTGAAAAGTTCCGCAGCACACTCCGAAATATACTCGATAAAAAACCGAGAGGCTAGCAACCTTTTGTCGATGCTCCAGGCTGAGGAGCCTTGCATCAACTAGCTCATCGTTGCCTATGAGCTTCCTGGCTCTTCTCTCAATCGATTCCAGATCTTCAAGTTGGTACTTCGCTGAACCGTCCCAGAGGTGAGAACAGTACTCCAAACACGATCGGACTTGTGCTTGGTACAAATTGAGCAACTGTCCCGGTGTGAAGTAGTGCCTCACCTTTGCGAGTATACCAATCTTTTTAGCTACCAACCAGGCTTTCGACTTAATGTAGGAGCCGAAATTGAGAGTCGGAGTTAATAATGAGATACCAAGAAGCTCGAGGTGGTCAGATATCGTTACGGATACATTTCGGAAAGTAGGAGTCCGAATAAATTGACTACGTTTTGAGAATAGACACGCCTGGGTCTTAGTCGCATTGAACTTGACCAGATTGGCATCACCCCAGTCGGAGATTGCCTTCAAAGACAAGTTTAGGCGCTCGACCATGGCCTCCCTGAGTGACTGAATCTGCGCTCCACTGGCTCGTGCACTAGATGTATAGCTCTCCACAACTGTGCTATCATCTGCATACACAAAGGTTCCGGGTTTTAGCATATCATTAATATGCAGCAAAAGAGTTGCGGAAAGTACTGACCCTTGGGGGACCCCAGCCTTAATCGCCAATTGATCTAACGAGCAGCCATGAACGACGACTCGTATCGAAGGGTCCCTCAAGAAGTCCGATATCCAGACACATAGACCAGTGGGCAGACCGTATGACGGAAATTTGCCAATAAGGCTATCATGCCAGACCCTATCAAAGGCCTTTGAGATATCAAGAGAAACAGCTAGTGCTTCTGCGTGTTTTACAACGGCCTCGCTCCATATGTGCGTGGCATACGCTAGAAGGTCCCCAGTGGACCGATTTTCTTCGTTACGTATGTTCAGCGATAATTTCCTACCACGTTTTATCCGATTTCTCTTCTTGTTAGAAAGGGGGTACCTAAGGGGTGTTCCCATATAAATTTAATTAAGATCTGATGATGGGATCCATGAGACATCAAACTCTTTAATTTGCAAAGGCATCTGCACATTTATTCTATTTTCTGTTTTCTGAAGTTTGTTATATTTTTGTTACAACGTTACTTGTTAAGCATAAATCAGATAAATAAACAGCACGGTAAAGCAGCTAAACAAAGTAAAATAATAAATTTAATTCATTCAAATAAACTTCTAAGAATTTGAGATATAAAATCCATGTTAAACTACGAGGCATGCCTTTTAAGTTCTGTCGTTTCCATATTTTCCGGCAATTTTGAATTTGGAACTGTTCTATATTCGAATGTGTTTACATTTTGAATCTCAAAACAGTTGAAAGTATTAGGATTAATGCTATTGTTTAGTCACAGTTTCGATTTGAATCTGTCAGGTCACGTACGAAAATGAATCTTTCTAAGGAAAATGTTCGTGCAATAATTTTCTACAACTTTAGAAGAGGCCTGACACGGCTTCAGTGTTTAGAAGAGCTAACATCTGTGTTCAGTGATGTAGCCCCATGTCTGCGGACTGTCGAACGCTGGTATTTAGAATTCCAGCGTGGACATACTAGTGTTAGTGACAGATTTCGCGAAGGACGCCCAAAATCCGCCTTCACTGAAGATAACATCATTGCTGTGAGACAACTAATTCTCGAAGATCGTCATGTGACGTATCGAGAGATAGAGGCTCTATTAGGCATCTCAGGGACAACCATTCAGAAGATCTTGCATGAAGCGCTTGGTGTGAGAAAGCTAGTTTGCCGTTGGATACCGCATCTGCTTTCCGACGATCACAAGGCGGCCCGCGTCAGATGGTGTAAGAAAACTCTGCAAAGGTTCAACCGAGGGGAGTCAAATCACGTCTACGACATCATAAGTGGTGACGAATCTTGGATCTATGCCTACGATCCTGATACCAAACAACAATCTACAATCTGGGTCTTTCAAGACGAGCCAAAGCCGACTAAAGTTGTTCGTTCTCGAAGCACTTCAAAGAAGATGGTGGCCACGTTCGTTGGAAAAACCGGCCATGTTGCGACTATTGCACTTGAAGATCGTAGAACGGTTAACGCAGAGTGGTATACTACAGTTTGTTTACCACAAGTCATCGCCGAACTTCGAAAATCTAACTCAAAGCGACGCATCATCCTGCACCACGACAACGCAAGCTCACACAGCGCTCGTCAAACGATTGAGTATTTGAAGCAGGAAAAAGTAGAAATTCTTGACCATCCTCCATACAGTCCTGACCTAAGCCCTAACGATTTCTTTACATTTCCTAAAATTAAGAAAAGTCTTCGTGGTCAAAGGTTCCAGTCCGGTGAAGAAGCAGTCGACGCTTTCAAGACAGCCATTTTGAACACCCCACTTTAGAGTGGAATAAATGTTATAATAACTGGTTTGAGCGAATGGAAAAGTGTTTTAAGCTACGTTGTGAATACTTTGAAAAACAATAAAAAGTACTGTAAGGTTCTAGATGTGTTTTTTTCTTCAAACGACAAAACTTAAAAGGCATGCCTCGTATTGTGGGATAATCATATAAAGCTTCGCATGTAGGCGAAACCCGGTGGACTAACGGATTGTTGGACATCCTCCTTTTATTTTAAAACCTAGTTTGGTTTACATTAAACCAAAAAAAAGCAAGAGTAAAGCTAAGGTTGTCTGGATGTCTTACTCTTGCATTTTGTATTGATTCTCACTCTTCATTGTATTTTATGTAGTGATGTCTGTGTGTTATAAGATGTGTGGGTTGTATTTGTGGTACCTGTGGTTGGTAAGGTTGATGCGTCCAGGCAGGCGGCGGCTGCGTGCCGGGCTGAGGCCGCCAAGGAGCGGCCGGGGCCGGCTGCTGCGCGCGCGGGAAGCCCCCCCAGCCGGCCGGGAAGCGCGCGCCGGGGCTGCCAGCGCCCGCGGGACTCGCGTACCCCTCTCCTTTCGCAAAGTCGGGGTGCCGCCGGGGAGCGCCGACCGCTCCGGGGCCGGGGCCGCCGGCCGCACCGGGCCCGGGAGGTTTGCCGCCGTACTGTCAAATTGAAGGAACGTTCTCGCATGTCGCTCGGTGGGTGATTCTCCTTTTCACTCTGATGCGTATTACTCGTATTTAAGTCGCATTAAGTAATTCATTTAATTTTTAATCGCAAGTACACAAAAATACTGTGATATCGTCACAGGAAAAACGTAATTATAAAAAATATTGAAATAAATGACGGAAGTTGTTTTAGTAAAACTGTAAGGCCACAAACCACAAAAAAAATTAAACACTGTTTAGCGCGTGTTTAAAAAAATCCTATACTAAATTGCTAAGGCATTTTTTAAACACGCGTTAAACAGTTGTTTAACTTTATTGTAGAAACAAGGTTAACTTTTAAATTGTACTTTTGTGAACTCATACGAGTAGGACCATCCGGAGTGAAAATACATCGACTTGACTGCATTTATTGGTACAAACAAACAGTAGCAACATAAAACCATAAAAAAGGAATCCATTGATTGAAAGACATAATGCAGGCACGTCGACTTGCAACGAGGATCAACGACAAAAAGCGATACAAATAATGTTTTGTTACACTGGCGGCCGTGCACCCAAAATGTTTACGATTATGATTATTTCCAACTAATATCGGTCGAATGAGTCGCACTGTCTAATTAAATTGTACTGTTGAATGGTTAAGAGACATTGGACCGAATTGTGTCGCAATATAAACAAAGCGACGATTTCGTTAACCTTATAGCTAAGCTTACGATGAACTGTGAGAATTAAATAATGCATGCACATGATTTAGTGACCAAAATTGTATCATAAAGCCACCACCACACACTCGTAACCATTACTTCCGTGTTTTGATTAAATTTGTTAAATTTTGAAAAGGTGTCCTGACTTAGTTTTGTCAAGACTATTTGCCGGAATCGATGAATTTTAAAGCCAATTAATCACACCGCAAGCCAAAAATTTTGTTAACAAAATAGAAGAAACAAATTAACAGTAACAGCTTATAAATTCCGTCCAAGAGTGATTATTCGAAATAAAAATTAAATGAAGCCAAAACCACGGATGAGATGCCCTTAAATCGATGATCGTCGCTCGATTCCACCGTTCATTGACGAGGCGCCCACGTCAATAAAAGAGGAAGCTTAATACCGAATCGTATCTGAAAATGACAATGCATTTGCTGTTCGTGTTTATTTTTTGAGCTCACTAAAATGCCATCTGATTTTCCCTTTTCAAATGGATATGAATCGCTACATGTGCATTGGCAAGTTGTAGATACGAGCGGTACGAGCGGCGGGGGCAGTGGGCACGAGCGTCCATATTCCGTGCGTGGTGTGAGTATGAGCGGGTATCGCCAATCGATGGGAAGCGGTGTTGAGTGCGTGGTACAAACGGGGCGTCCGTACGTAGGGTCTGGGGTTGGGCGGCAGCGGCGCCACCAGCTGCCGAGCCAGCTGCGAGCTCATTAGGCTACCGACACTCGGCGCCTGTCCCGACATCTACACACCAACAGATATACCGTCACGCTAGTGATACTCGGCGTATCGACTCCACCTGTCGCTTTGACGAGCTTTGGATCACTCCTTTCCGGCAATCGAAACATGCCCTGGACTGTGTCGGTGATTCAAACTTCACCAAAACAAAATAACCTAATAAACTAACATTTTATTCGACAAAACAAGTTAGTTTGACCATTATTATTGCACAGTGACTTGACCATAGTTAACTGGAATTAGTGACCTATGTTCAGCCACTTCAAAGTGCAAAATGTAAGCAAGAGATACGGAGACAAACACAATATTCCTTGCATTCCAGACATGCAGGACATTCTATTCTATGGGTTCTTACTACAATCATTCAAGTTTCGAGTCAATCAACATACAACAGCTACGGAAAAATCATCCATATAAGTAATAAGTTAGTTAAAATGAAATAGAAATGTCGTACAGCAGAATTGGCATCTTTAGTTCGAGCTAGAAAAGCCGCTCCAAAAATTAGAATATATGGCGATTGATGATCAGTTTTTGCAGCCAGCCGAGTTCAGTTCACACAGAACTGCTGATCATTTGCAGTACATTCTTGTTAAAGTCTTGATACTATTTAAAGAGTAGTTATTTCTACTAACTACACACAATATCAACACTGACAGATTCTGCGCCTAAATTACGTTAGCAAATGGCAATAAATTTTGCTAAAATTTAACAATGGCCAAAAAATCGACACTTGACGAGGACAAAGGAGAACGTTTGTTACAATCGATTATTTATCGCCATTGGTAAGGGCATTAGTGCACTTACTGGTACGTATAATCACGAAAACGAATCGAATATGAGTGAGTGTACTAACGCCCTAAGGGGGCAACTAAACAAGATCATAGTGAACGGTAATAGTGACTTTACGATGCCGATGCCAACTTTGCTCTAAAGAACCCTCTACACATCAACCGAGACATGGCGTATGTTGACGAACACGAGCGTGCGGAGGACAGTCTCTTCTACAGGTCGAGTAGGTAAATAGTCGAAAAATGTTGAACGGCTCGAGTCCTAATCCAGAACAATAATATTATTATGCTTATTTCAATCCAATATTAACGATCAAAATCCACTGCTGTCAAATGTATGGAGATGTCTCGGGTAATGCGTAAAGGGCTTTCAATACATGAGGAGACGACACACGATATGATACGATAGAAGAAGTGGTAAGTAGAAGGTACCTCTAGTGGCGGTTGATGCGTCGGCGGTTGCTGGCTGGCGTGCGGCGGCGGGTGCTGCGGCGGGTGCGGCGGATGCGCGGGGTGTGGCGGGTGCGGTGGGTGCGGGTGAGGCGCGCGGTAGTACTCGGGGTACTGCTGCGCGGGGGGAGGGGTGCCACCCGGCGCACCCGCGCGGTACCCGCCGCCGTACCCGCCGTACTGGTACTGCTCGCCGCCTCCGCGGTACCCTCTGACAACAAACAGATTCCTTTCATTTCTAACCAATTTATCTAAATAAAATGGCTTTTGAGTTTGGTATGGGCAATACTAAAAATACTCTTGGGATTTTTTTAAATATTAAACTTGTGGACCCACAAGCTTACGGGCGTCTTGATGTTAAGTTGTCACCGCCGCCTATAAACTCCTGCAGCACTCGTGGTACTGCAGTCGCATTGTCTAACACTTAATGCCTTATTTACACCTCTCTTGAAAGCGTTCATATTGAAGCCCACCTGAAAAACCTCCGGGGGATTCATCAATTTCACTTAAGACATGGATTTCTTTTATAAGATAATGACACAACCCACCTGATATTAAGTGGTTACCATTGCAGAGAACAATTTCATTACCTCACATGTTACGTCCAACTAATACTTACCCTACATGGTATTGATCTGGCTGAGACATACATAGGTGAATAGATTAATCTGTTATTTCACCCGCACCTTTCAAACCAGAACAGCAATGCATTACTGCTTGGTGGCAGAAATAGGTAGGGGCGTAGTACTTCCCCGGGCGTACTACTACTACTTTTATGCACTACATATACCATTGGATAAAATTTAGTAAAGTTTTTCTTCATTAGACGTAAATTCCTGAACTATAAACACACTATTTGCAATATGTTTACCATATGGACTAAACTAGTGTTTAAGTACCTGTCTCCATCGGGTCCGTACTGGGGGTAAACAGGCCTGTTCGGTTGATAGGGAGAACCATACTCGTATCCATAACCTTGTTGGTAACCTGTAAATGCAATGGTACACAATAAGCCTCACAGAAACTAAACTTTTGTTGTAAGCAGCTACTATTGAATATTTTGTAGATTATATTTTTAAGCAAGATAAAATAATAATTAATTTATTGATGGATCTTGCGACTAACGAAAGCAAACCATAAAACGGCAACCATAAAAATAATGTCATGAAATTAATCAACCAACGCCAAGAAATATAAAGATATTTACAGTAAAGTTCCAAATCATAACTCGAACAATTATTAGTCGAATTACATCACCGACAAAGCTATTTCGCAACTATAATAATTTAAGACTTGACTACTAAGGGCACCAATTTTTATATTGCAAATTAGTTTAGGTGATGTGTTTCAGCTTACACTGCTACAGACAGTTGTTAAATTAAAAAATATTTTAATTTCACACAATATTTTAAAATTTATATTATGTACAATGCAAAAGTAGTGTGTGGATCAGCATATTAATTCCACATTGGCCAATGTGGACTGCACCCGAACAGGAAATCGTAATGTCAATGGTATTGATTAGCCCAAATTATTAACAAAAGAATGGCAACGAAACCGAATACTTAGTAACCATTATCTCTCCAAACAACTCAAGCTTGTATTCCAAAACTAAACTCAAGATTTTTTGACAGTTTTCAATCAAAGAACTGCCAAAAGTCTGCACTTGAGTCACGATTAACTCATAATCACAGTTCTGGGATACAAACCTTTTAGAATAGACTACACTAGAAGCCAACGCTCTTGGCAGACGGGGACAAGCGACGATAATATTGCTATCTCGCTCGCCCTTGCGATCAGTAATTATATTGAAAAGGAAACAAATAATGTTTATTGGATGCCCCCACGGCTGGCACGAGTCTTGGCGTATAGTATAGGTTAGTAATGCAGTCCACACAGTTATACTGCTAGATCATGCATAGTTAGGGTGATTAGGGTGTACCTGGGGGTCTCCGCGGCCCCGGCGGCTCGTCGAAGGGGTTGGAGGCGGCAAGGTTGTCGCCGCCCGGCCCGCCGCCTACAATCCACACGAGGTTATAACCACCCGATACTTACAAACCGCAGGAAATCATACCCATTTTTGCGTTACTAACATCGTTTTGTTACGAATCATTTTATGACCAAATGAAAACATTTTTTGATGGTTATATTTGAGTACTTGGGTGTACTTAAATGGTGAATAAGGGGGGTGGGGGGAATAATGTCTACACTGACGTCCCGAATATTATTACCGCCGCTCAATATTTAAAGAATTATTGAATACGCGAACATTTTAATAGTTACTTTGCAATCCAATAATTCTATGCTATTTCTAATCAGTGACTGTGACATTTACCTATTTAAAACTTATGTGGAGACAAAATGACCCGAAAATATGAATATAGTATAATTATAGTATGTTGATATTATTTCTGAATACATATCTGACCGGTACCCATCAGTTTTCGCGGATGAATTATTGACCAAGTCATAGTGATTAGAGTAATAAGAAAACGCAACGTTTTATGTGATAGCACTTCCGTAATTCGATTACTGATATTAGAGTCTGCAATCTCACAAAAACCCTAATACATCGGAACAATAGGATGATAATACAGCAAAAATCGGTAGTTTACCCCGCGATAAAATGTTAGAAAAGAATGAATGACAAGCTTCATTATGAGATATGATTTGTTAGCGTTGTGATGTACCAATTGGTGAGAGTTGTTAGGTACGTGATCTGATTAGTGAATAACAAATAAAGAAAATAAAGCACCTGCAGAGTGCAGTGTGTTCTGTCACCCTGTGCGCGACCGAGCTATGTACAGCGGTGCTCACTGCGCTCACTGCGCTGCGTCCGTCTACTTATCTCACTATTTTATTTACCTTCACAATAGTGTGGGAAATACAGATTCAAATGTGCAAGTTCAAAAATTATGAATCCAAGAAAGATAATAGCTTTGGTAAGTAATTTTTCGCAATGTATGTTTTATTTTGCTCGTAGTTTGATACATGTGAAAAACATAACTAAACAATTATAAACGTATTAGATGTCCCACCCCGGCTACGCAAGGAAAATCGTTATTTTCAAAAAACATAACTATCCTCTCTCAGATACACATTATTTCAATATTTAGTTTCATCAAGATCGGTCCAGCCGTTTATTCATAAAACAGATAGATAGACAGAGTTACTTTCGAATTTATAATATTAGTATGGGTTATGTTCAGAACTGGTAATCGCACCTAAAAATGTAATTAGCTTTCATACATGCCCATATTAGTTTCACTCTTGCTTCAAAATCACAGATTGTTAGAAGACATCACAGACATGTAGGTTTGAGATTATTATTCTATGGACATTGTCAGAAATAAATTATCTGTTCTAGTATACCAAGGATCGTGATAGGTGGAAGGAGTTGGGGGAGGCCTTTGCCCAGCAGTGGGAAAATGTAGGCTAGTTTAAAAAAAAGTATACCAATACCAGTCGGCTTACCATGACCTCCTAGATAAAGGGTTTTCACACGTTAGAGAGAACAAAAATGTCATAAGATATCAAGCAGGGTGAATTTGTAAACCATTGACAAATTTATAGGAGTAGATTTGCTCGTGATCCAGTACAATAATCTGTTTATTTCAATCCAACAATATTGTTGAAAATCCACCTTCTTATATATTGCGGCGTCTTAAGACAATACGGTTTGCATCGAACAAGTTTCTACTTAAATATTGAATTGAAATAAACACAGATAATTGTTCTACATTACCTTAAAATTAGTAGGCAATTTACAAATTCACCTTTTAGAAAGGTCACAGAATGAGCACGTTAAGCCTGCTGGTTAGAGTGGTATGTGGTATATGATTCAATAAATAGAGATAAAGTGTCGTACCTTGGCTATGATTCGGCTGCGGCGGATACCCGGCGTACTGCGCCGGGTATCCGTCCATGGCGGCGGCGGGCGGGGCGCCGCTCGGGAATGATTCTTGGGAATTCGATGACCCTGCAACGCGACGTCAACGTTTCACTATCGCGCGAATGTGATGACTTGTGTAAGGAGAATCAAGTGTTATGTGATATCCTTTATCAGCTGTATGTGGCTTTGTATATATTTCTTGGATTTGAATAAGTTGCTAAGATTCTACCTACGAAGAGGTACTGCCTGCGATTTTTTGTTATACCTTTATTTGTAATAATGCTCTCTCTGTTAATCATAAACAGGCCCTGGATAAGTCCCTTAGCTATCTATCATTCTAGACAGCTTGAAATTAGGGGGCATAAAAGACTATGTAGGTTTTACTCACATTTGGTAATTAAAATTTATTCATTGAGAAAATAAAAATAAGGCGTTCGGGCGGCCTATAAACTTAGATACCAGAGAAACAGCTTCATACAGGAACTAGAATTATTTTCTTAACCTACGCTGTCCTACTGCTTGAGAAGATCACTCAATTGTTTCCATTCTTCTAAATCTTTAAAGAAACATTATTCTGAGAAATATTAGTGTAGGATAATTACCAGCACTGGACGTATTGTTCGACTTTCCGCTCTTCTTCTTCGTGGAGGCCTCCACTTGGTTGATGATGGGCTGCGGGTCGATGCCGCCGCGGTCGAAGTGGCATTCGTACGCGAGTAGGTTCTTGGTGTAGTGCTTGCGGAGCGTGTACGCCGCCGATGACGAAGCGCCGATGCCCAGCAAACCCGCAATATCCTTCCACGTTTTGTTCTTTGTCACCTGTAAGGTATAACATAATACGTCAATCGTTTTGTTTTGTCTAGGACGCAACCGTTAAGTCATAACGTGTATAAGTATCAGAGTACAGAACGTAAAATACACACTATGTATTACATGGGAGCAATCATGGAGCACATGGGTCGAATATTAGTAAAAAACATACCATGCCGCCGATTTTCTATGTGGCAGTCGACAGACGACTGCCGGCGACAAGGCTCCACGCCGATCTAAAGCCACATTGTTAGGCGGTCGCGCGGAGCGTTCAATGATAAAAGTTATTTACTATCGTTAAAGGCGAGGCGAGTTTATTTTATAGCGCCTGCGCACATAAAGCGCATAATGCACTAACATAAATCCTAGGTGAAGTCTATTAGTTTCAGTTGCATAGAACGCCTCGTTCTTTACTGACACCGTTAAAGTGATACTCGAGAATACAAATGCTTACAAATGCTTACGACGGGAACTGTAAAATCGAATTGAATTACATGCGCTCATACCGTTGCCCTTTGCGTTAATTTAGCGCTTCACTTTTAGTGCGGTAAACAGAATACAATTCAATATGTAGTATAAACAGGGGATTCGCATTTTATAGTGAGTACTGGTATTACTCAAGAAAGAGGTAAGTTAGATACTTACTTATTTAAGTGAAAAATAAACTTTAGGACTCATTACAGAAAATGTGGTCACAAGAAGAAACACTACAAAGTCGTCGTTCTATTTAGTGCGTTTTGTAACTAGCCGTGCCACTAACACGACGTGAAAACCTTGACATATTTCTGATAAAGGTTGGAATTACTTGTATTGTTTTACTTTAGCGTGGCACGTCGACTAATGTAACATGCAGGAACAACTTAAACTACACTTAGCGGCACAATTAACCGCCCACCCTTTTAAAGTGGCAAATTTTGATGTTATCGCAGTTGTAAGTTATTGGGCATAAATAAGTCAAGTGTGAAAGAAATGTAGTGACGAAAAAATTACAAACTACCCACTTAACTTTGTTTTTTTTACGCATAAGTTGTGAATAGGATAAATATCGAACTTCGTCTCATTATCGTTATCGTTGCCATACTGCTTACATTGCTTCAGTGGCATTAAAAGTAAACAATTTGAGTTTGTTTTGGTTTCGTAACTTAAAGCTAGTGTTTGGACATCACAAACATGCCATTTGATGCTAATTCAGTGGCGAGAGCCGTCGCTCTTATCGACAAAGGGTTTAGTCAGCGTTACGTGGCGCGGAAGCTTGGTGTCGCACGTACCACCTTAAGGGATGCAGTGAAATGGTTTCGGGAAACTGGCTCTTATGAGCGAAGACCAGGACAGGGCCGAAAAAGATGCACCTCCGCTCGTGACGACCGATTTCTTGTGACCAATGTTCTAAGAAATCGGTTCACTACAGCTGTTGAGGCACGAAACCAACTCCGTGAGGTTCGCAATGTTCAAGTGAGTGAAAGAACAGTGAAAAGAAGACTAGGAGAGAATGCCCTTGGAGCTTTTCGACCATCTCGAGTGCCACAATTACTCGTAGGCCACCGGAGAGAAAGACTTCGTTTTTCCCGAGAGCACGCCGAATGGAATATGGAACAATGGAAGAATGTTATGTTTACTGACGAGACAAGAATATGCTTGCACGGTCCTGACGGTCGCCAGCGTGTATACAGACGCAAGAATGAAAGGTTTGCACCATGTACTGTTATGGAAACAGTAGGTTACAAAGGTGGCTCTATCATGATATGGGGCGGCATTACTTACGAAGCACGCACCGACTTGGTTATCTTCGAAAGAGGTGGAATAAATGCTCAGAGGTATGTAACAGAAGTGTTGGAACCTCATGTAATGCCATTTGCTCCATTTATTGGCGAAGATTTTTTATTAATGCAGGACAACGCTCGCCCACACGTTGCTAGAGTTGTTACCGCGTACCTGGATACCGTCGGCATTCGAAAATTAACATGGCCATCCCGGAGCCCAGATTTAAATCCTATTGAACACATATGGGACAATTTAAAAAGACGTGTTCGAAGCCGCATGCCAGCTCCAACCACCATAGATGAATTAAAACAATCCGTGATTTAGGAGTGGCAGAACATTCCACAACAACAGATCAAAGATGTCATCGACAGCATGCCAAACCGTTTGATGGAAGTCATGAGGGCTAGAGGTGGAAATACGCACTATTAGAATTCATTTATTCAGCAGATTTTTTATTTTTAAGCCATTTCATCACGTTTGTTAATTTACGGTCAAAGTGTTTTTCAGACTTTTTTATAAATAAACGTAATAATTAAAAACAATATTATCTTTCATTTTACTTCAATATACCTACATTATAAAATAACATTCACAAGTAAGGCCACAATTTCTTTTTTTTAACCAAAATCGTAAAAAATCAAGGTGGGCGGTTAATTGTGCCGCTGAGTGTATTTATAATTCAAAACCGATAACTGTGTGCTACGTCTGGTATTTTACCACGATAATTTTCAATAGAATACCCACCCAAAATAATCTACGCGAAGAGAAGGTTTAAAAAACTTTTTGAGTGTTAAATTATACTGTGTGTTTATATAGAATAGTGAAAACAATAAAGCGTAAACAGCTAATAGCCATTTTGTTTGTGTACTAATCAACTTGAGTCTGTGCCCCTCTGGTTTTAATGTATCTCGCTCACTCCTGATATCCTAGTTTAGCGTGAACGACTGGTGTATGCTAATAGTCTGTTGACGTTGGACTCCTGTCAGTTGTGAACTTGTGAATGGATTTATCATCATCTCAGCCACGTATCCACCCACTGCTGGGTATGCGAGTGACTGAGTGGATTCATCATCATCTCAGCAATGATCCCCCACTGCCGAGTGATGCCATTACGATGCCGTCTCCCATAACGCTAACGCACGACCAGTATTTCTTAGGCCTGATTTCGAATATCACGTAAGTGATTATAATCCTCTCCCAAGAATTGTTACCACAAGGGCACAATCAGCCGTGGCCAGTGTTGAGAAGTTCTTAAATCGCACACAAGTTGGTCGCTGCAGACTCAATTTGTACGTGCACACGGAGAATTCAGGGATCTAAGCCTAACGCAATGTGACTGGTGACACAGAAAATGCAACAATTGCTGTGTCCCTTGTGCCCGAGTACCGGCACAAGAAAAAATTACGACTACACCTGATGCTATCAATGTGTATGTGATGAAACGTTCAGTCTGCCCACGACCACGGCTGTTCCAACACAGTCGAAACGTGGGGATAATAAACACAAATGTAAATACGCGATAATTACCCGTTAAATATTAGTGATTATGTACAGTGATAGCGAAAATTTTAAAAATACTAAAGCAATTAAGAGTGCGTTACCTCTACAAATCCTCCTCGGTCCCGCACCAGCAGGTACAGGCGGTAGAGGTCCAGCGGCTGCTTGGAGATGGTGGGGCAGGCGGCGATGGGCGTCCTCCTCTCCTCCATGAACGCCAGCAGTCTCTCCACCCAGCCGCGGCGCTCCGGCGCCTCGTCCATCTCGTAGAGTTTGCTCAGCGAGTCCGACTTCTGGCGCATACACGCAACATCATACACTGCTCTAGGCACAACTCTCGCCCGGAATTACGGAGGCGACAATTTGTACCACTTGTAAAAAACGCTACGTTGATAAGCCAAGGCATTGCATTGACCATTCAGTAAAAGCTTGTCTCCAGTATCCAGTACAAGTAACTTAGTTTAACAACGAGCTGTCTACTGTCGCCTTCATAAGACAAGGAGGTCATGTCAAGGAATGAGAGAAACAACTATAACGCACCTTCGAGATTGAAATTGACATTAGTACAAGCTTAACTTGCACACGAAGCAAAGAGCTGGACTGCTGAAGAAATATGCGTTATTTTAATTTCTGTCTACGGTTATCTAAGCGAAACTCAAATTCGCACACTCTAGTTTTGTGTAGTATAAAACACGAGCTATTTGATGATAAATAGATGAAGCCATGTATGTAGGTTTGATGAAATGTGCATTACCGGGCCTGACGAAGAGTCTCCGCGTCGTTTCCTTTGGTTTTCCGCCTAGAATCAGAATTACGAGTAATGTATTGCATGTACTCGCGTACACCTTTGCTAAGACATGCTTTCGTCAGCCCCGCTTCAAGAAAAACTCCTTATTTAGGATAACTTTAAAAAAATTCATATAAATAGAATTTTGAAAGAGATTTTATTGAGAAAGGCAGCTAGTGTGGGTCAATCTAAATTAATCATGCTCTGATTGCCTACATAATATATTTCGAGCAATTATGACCCTAGTTGCTTTTCCCCTAAGTTCAAAACTATACAATAACAAATAATAAGACAGAAATAAGGAGTTTTCACTGCACTACATTTAAAAATGCCCTTTTTCTACACTATGGCATCGTCATATTAAAACGTACAATTTAGTTCTATCGTGCAATTAATGCACAGTGCAGGCGTACAATCGTTTCATGCTCTGTTTGTATTATAACTATTATGAACAAAATAGCAATTTTAAAATTAAACAGACGACAAGGCGGATAAGATATTTATGGACTAATTCGGCGCGAAAGTAAACTAAATGCATGAAATGAAGCTTATTCACTAGACTGGCTACCTTAGATATGATAAAACGCTTTGAATTGTCCCAGGAGTTCAATTTTTGACTGAATTTTGCAAACTGAAGCAGTAGTCCAACACCAAAGTATAGATAGTGTAGCGTTAAGCAGAAATATTTTGATGCTTGAAGTTTTAAATACTTCGTTCGGGAACGATGCATATTTCATATACCGAGTATTTTGGTTTTAGTCGATGTCATGACAATATGCAAACAATGCGTATCAGATGATGCGTAGAAAAAGGACTACCATGCAGCTTGCAACATTTGTTACGTGAAATATTAATTGTTCGAGCACTACACATGCTTATGATCTTTAACTTGATATAAACCTTTGATCTGTAGGACTCCGGCGGTATGTGACTGTTAAAGACCTGAAAATACATGATAAAATGCAATGCTTCCCTTCTTTTACACACAGTTGGTGATACGTGAACTAATCAACTATCTACCAGTTGAACATCTAAAGTTAGTTATGAAGTTACAGATTAAGTTCAAAGTTTCAAAATTGATAATCACTCGTCGCAAAGAAAAATAAACAAAAATATTTTGCATACCGTTAGTTGAAAAGTTACAGCGTTTCGTATTATTTTCGATGTATTCTACTTTTATTTACAACGTTAGAACTGTGTTTTTTATTTTTATAGTGTTATCCGTACACACACGGAAAATTGCAAGATCATTAAAACCATCTAGTCCCGTCTAGGCTTAAAATTTTAAAGATGGTTTTAAAAACCTTATTAGAACTGTGATTTACAGATTGTACAAGATTAGCTTGAATTAGGTTATTCTGCAATGTTTCTGGCGAAACGAAACCCGACCACAGAACAACCCTTGACCCTAGAGAGTTGCTAAATGGAACATGCTAATTTGTTATTTACAAAAGCATTGGGTGTGGTGCTTCCATCCCCTGAGGCATGTCGATGACCTCTGTCCCCTATGCTCCTTTAGCTACCAGGCACTGGTCACTGCTAACGCGCTCATTTGCCATTATTACTTAGAAATGGAATGGAATACATTATTATTTTTATCAGTAACCTTTAGTACTGAACATAACTGAGATCAATGCATGAGCAGGGCAACTTGCGCAACGATGCCTAAACTTATTTTGTGGCTAAATATAATTTAGAGTTGTCATATCATACAAATACGTCAAATTTAAACATGTTTAGTAGCTAAATACGTTTAGGGATCGTAGTGCAAGCTGGGCTATAACTAGGCTCATACCTGGTTAAGAACATGAATCATAGTTGATTACGAGGCTTCACGCTACGTGAAGAGTTTGCATTGAAATATACATTTTAACTTAGTGTCAGTTAGTTTTATGATCTGAAATACAATCTCCCTCTTCCGACATCTGTAGTCAATAAGGATTTGTTAGTTTGGATCACGTCAACTTTTGCTATAACATTGGCCCAGTCATTGGCTTAAAATTTGTTTTTTGGATTAGAGCCATGCTTCAAATTGAATTATAACAATAGTTATCCACTCCAAATGTGCCCTAAGCCACGATATTAAAACGACTACTTGTGTACCCGATAGGAAACAAGATTTCCGGACAAAACTCCCGATTAATCAATAAATTTCCAGACATTTTATGTAAAAATTCTAAGCGGATGCTGTAAGAATTAAAGAATAAACTCCTCCTGAATTTCTCCTGAATTTCAGCTAGAGCGCTAATGCCCGTATTCTAGAACTGAACTCTATCTGAACTAAATTGAGAGACCCAAGCATAAACTTTTTGATAGCTTCCAATGATATAGCTGTCAAACATCTATGCTTGTGTTAGAATATGGGCCTAAAACTCCGGACAGTCCTAAATATCCGGTCATCTGGTAAACCTCAATGGCGAGACCCAAGCGTAGACTTTTTGACAGCTTCCAATGATATAACTGTCAGAAATCTATGCTTGTGTTCTAGCATATTGGCCTAAAACTTCGGATAGTTGTAAACATCCGGTCGTCTGGTAAACCTCACTTGTCTGTCTCCATGTGACGTTATAAGTATGTGGACTCAAAGGACTAGAGGACGGGCGAGCCCACAGCGAGGGCGCCGCGCTGCCGTACTCCTTGCGCGACCCCTTGCTGAGCCCGAGCCCGATCGACAGGTGTATTTATAAATACGTGGACTCACAGGACTAGAGGACGGGCGCGGCCACGGCGGGGGCGCCGCGCTGCCGTACTCCTTGCGCGACCCCTTGCTGAGCCCGAGCCCGATGGACAGGTGTATTTATAAATACGTGGACTCACAGGACTAGAGGACGGGCGCGGCCACGGCGAGGGCGCCGCGCTGTGTACTCTTTGCGCGACCCCTTGCTGAGCCCGAGCCCGATGGACATGTGTATTTATAAATACGTGGACTCACAGGACTAGAGGACGAGCGCGGCCACGGCGAGGGCGCCGCGCTGCCGTACTCCTTGCGCGACCCCTTGCTGAGCCCGAGCCCGATGGACAGGTGTATTTATAAATACGTGGACTCACAGGACTAGAGGACGGGCGCGGCCACGGCGAGGGCGCCGCGCTGCCGTACTCCTTGCGCGACCCCTTGCTGAGCCCGAGCCCGATGGACAGGTGTATTTATAAATACGTGGACTCACAGGACTAGAGGACGGGCGCGGCCACGGCGAGGGCGCCGCGCTGTGTACTCCTTGCGCGACCCCTTGCTGAGCCCGAGCCCGATGGACATGTGTATTTATAAATACGTGGACTCACAGGACTAGAGGACGAGCGCGGCCACGGCGAGGGCGCCGCGCTGCCGTACTCCTTGCGCGACCCCTTGCTGAGCCCGAGCCCGATGGACAGGTGTATTTATAAATACGTGGACTCACAGGACTAGAGGACGGGCGCGGCCACGGCGAGGGCGCCGCGCTGTGTACTCCTTGCGCGACCCCTTGCTGAGCCCGAGCCCGATGGACATGTGTATTTATAAATACGTGGACTCACAGGATTAGAGGACAAGCGCGGCCACGGCGAGGGCGCCGCGCTGCCGTACTCCTTGCGCGACCCCTTGCTGAGCCCGAGCCCGATGGACAGGTGTATTTATAAATACGTGGACTCACAGGACTAGAGGACGGGCGCGGCCACGGCGAGGGCGCCGCGCTGCCGTACTCCTTGCGCGACCCCTTGCTGAGCCCGAACCCGATGGACATGTGTATTTATAAATACGTGGACTCACAGGACTAGAAGACGGGCGCGGCCACGTCGAGGGCGCCGCGCTGCCGTACTCCTTGCGCGACCCCTTGCTGAGCCCGAGCCCGATGGACAGGTGTATTTATAAATACGTGGACTCACAGGACTAGAGGACGGGCGCGGCCACGGCGAGGGCGCCGCGCTGCCGTACTCCTTGCGCGACCCCTTGCTGAGCCCGAGCCCGATGAACAGGTGTATGTATAAGTACGTGGACTCACAGGACTAGAGGGCGGGCGCGGCCACGGCGAGGGCGCTCCCTCGTAGTCGTCGTGCAGCGAGGAGTGCGAGGCGCCACCGGGCGAGGGCGAGGGCGCCGCGCTGCCGTACTCCTTGCGCGACCCCTTGCCCGAGCCCGAGCCCGATGGACACGTGTCATCGCCGGATGCTGTCCAACAAAAATCAAACTTTACTACACTTATACACTATGACAATCATCTCACTTCACAGTAATATTATAAATGCGAAAGTTTGGATGCCGGTTTATTTATTTGTTTCTTTGTTTGTTACTCAATCACGTTGTAACGACTGAACCGATTTTGATGAAATTTGGTATGTACGTAGATTATAAGTCGGATTAACACATAGGCTTCTTTTTATCCCATAAATCAGGTCCAATGGGAGAAAAATGGGGTACCAAGACAAGTTGCAACGGCGAGTTTATCTTTATTTCTAAGTTACCTACACATTTAGGAGTGTAACGCGTACGAAGTCGCGGGCAACACCTATTTTATATACCTAGTCAGGTCATAAGTATTGTCACACAGTAAAAACTTTTCTTTTAGAATGCTGGCCACAAAAAAGTTTATAAAATTCGAATTTCGAATTGTTCATAAAAATAAAAATGAATACTTTTTAGAATTTTACTCATTTTTAAATATGGAGTGGACGCTTAAAGAAGACCGTGTTGCAGTTATTGCGTTGCATCGTTGCGGTTACGCGCCAATTCAAATTTTTGACATACTGAAAAATTTGAATATAACCAAAAGATTCGTTTATCGCACCATCAAACGATACAATGAAGACTCTAGTGTAGATGACAGGTCAAGAAGTGGTCGCCCTCGGTCTGTTAGGACTCCAGCAGTGATAAAAGCTGTGAAGGCGCGAATTCAAAGAAATCCCAAACGTAAGCAGAAACTGTTGGCCCTTCAGATGGGGTTAAGCAGAACCACGGTGAAAAGGGTGTTAAATGAAGACTTAGGGCTTCGGGCATATCGAAGAAAAACAGGACATCGTTTGAATGCTCGTCTAATGGACCTGAGACTGAAGAGATGCCGCGCTTTGTTGAAGCGGTACGCGGGAAAAAAATATCGGGAAATTCTTTTTTCGGATGAAAAACTTTTTACCGTAGAAGAGAGCTACAACAAACAAAATGATAAGGTGTACGCACACAGTAGTGAAGAAGCGAGCAACCGTATTCCGCGTGTCCAACGAGGTCATTTTTCATCCTCGCTCATGGTATGGTTGGGAGTTTCTTATTGGGGCTTAACAGAGGTACATTTTTGTGAGAAAGGTGTAAAAACGAATGCAGTTGTGTATCAAAATGCAGTCCTGACGAACCTTGTGGAACCTGTTTCTCATACCATGTTCAATAACAGGCACTGGGTATTCCAACAAGATTCGGCGCCAGCTCATAGAGCGAAGAGCACACAAGACTGGCTGGCGGCGCGTGAAATCGACTTCATCCGGCACAAAGACTGGCCCTCCTCCAGTCCAGATTTGAATCCGTTAGATTACAAGATATGGCAATACTTGGAGGAAAAGGCGTGCTCAAAGCCTCATCCCAATTTGGAGTCACTCAAGACATCCTTGATAAAGGCAGCCGCCGATATTGACATGGACCTCGTTCGTGCTGCGATAGACGACTGGCCGCGCAGATTGAAGGCCTGTATTCAAAATCACGGAGGTCATTTTGAATAAACTTTAGTGTCATAAGAATCTATGTTTTGGTTCATTTTGGTATATAAATGGTTACATAATGAATAAACTTGTTTCAATTATTTTATATTAAACATGTGACAGAATTTATGACCTGGCTAGGTATTTACTAGCTGACCCGCCCACTGCTTCGCACGCGTGGTTTGTCATTAAAATCATTACTCTCCTTCTGCGCAGTCAGGTAAAATTCGGTAAATTTAATAGCACTCTCACCCGGAATCAGTCCTCCGTTACTTCAATAAGTTAGGATGGTTTGGTTCAGTTTAGGATACACCCCTATGCAGATGCTAAGCCCAGTGCTGATGTACTTGCCCCCATTTTATAATAAGAACTAGTATTAATAGAATAAGTAGTGAATTATCTAATATCGACTAGTGTTTTGTAAAAGAATTTCCGCTCTCCAATTTAAGGTAAACAATGCCTAAATCACTTTGCCTTTTAAAATCAGTGCGCAAAGTGCACAGATGTCACAGAAGCAAACAGAGGTCACAAGTCGACCCCTAGTTTATTTGACCCACTTTTTAAAATCTAAAATCGTTTTAGACGTCTTTGTCGTGGGTTAATAGCCTGTGTTTGTCCTGAGAATGAGATGGACAGGACTTGAACTCGGTGACGGATTTAAGAAAACCTAATGACTGATGATGATTTAGTGTTGGCTTTAAAACAGATCACATGCTTGATGATTGGACGACATTGAAAGGGCAGGAGAGTAATAGATCCGGTCGGTACAAGAACTACGTGATAAAGATGTCCGTTCGTTATGTGGTACGCGTTGATCAGATATAGTAGTATCGTACCTGCTGATGCGTTGCTGAGCGTGCTTTGTTGGCTGCCTTCGTCGAGCGGTGCGCCATCGGGGCCGGTGGTGACGAGTGCTGTCGCGGGCGCGGCTGGACCATTATCGTGGGATTCCCCTGGCGCCGTGGGCGGAGGCATGGCGCCTTCGGGCATAGGGCCACCCGGCCCTCCCGGTGTGCCTGGAGGACCCATGTGCCGCCCGCCCATTTGCTGCTGTAATACAACAATATTACATTATAATGTATATCTTTTTCATCAGAAAAATGTAGCAAACAAGCAGTTCAGTATTACCACCATGGTTTTGTCTATGGGAAGGAAGTCAAAAATGACATTAAGGCGTACCAACATTTTATGTGAAGTCTCGGAAGAGCAGACAGAATCGTCATGCCTGATGTTCCTGTAGACTATGGGATTTAGAGAATTAATTCATTGATGAGAGAACATGTCTGAGTTAGTCTTACCTTCATTGGGGGAGGTTGGTAATGTTGAGACGGATGCGGCGGGGGCGGTCGGTATCCGCCGTACGGGTAAGGATGGTGGTTCCTCGGGTAGACGTAGGGCTGCGGCGGGTAGTGCGGCGCCTTGTACGCCGCGTGGTGAGGATAGGGCTGCGCCACCATCGCGCCGGGCGGCGGGCCAGCGCCGGGCGCCGGCCCTGGCGGTGGCTGCCCACCCGGCGCCCCTCCCCGCGGGGCACCGCTGCCGTCCGGTAACGACGACGATGTTCGCGGCGGCATCGTAACGTTCTGAGTGCCTGCAAGTAAACATACTAATTGTTATCAAACGATTCCATTCTAATGACTTGTACTGATAATTAAATACTGATCGTTATTAATGATTCATTCACAATCAGATAACAGCTGATCCGTTTACATGCTTAATAGAAACTAGACGATGATAGTAAACTAAACCCGTACCGGCATAACAATGTAGACGGGCGTGCCTAATCGCAGTTTCATAGTGCCACGAGCAAAACATTACTTATTCAAAGCTACATAATGTTTAGTAGTAGGTACATAGGTGTTTCAATTAAATCGCGCATGAGAGTGCAAGCGGCAAACATTAGAGAGTGTGATCGATCGCGGAGGCTCTGGCGGGACGCACACACAATTTGAATAATACAGTTAACGAGAGCTCGCCTGAGCCTGGCTGCGGGGCTCTATCAGTCGAGGGCGGAGAGACGCATCCGATCACTTTCGTTTTCCGTAGGCACGTGAGCAGCATGCGCCGCTAGCCTGCGAATTCTCGCTGCACTTTATTACATCCGTATATGTGCATACGACATGCACGCAACGCATTGACCGAGGCCGAGATACGAGCGGCAGTGATTTGCGACGACGAAAGTGGTATTGCAGCTTTTATGTAGGTCGATTTGAACTCGGTTATGTTAGTGTTACGTCGAAACGAAACGATCTACAAGTGGTATAGTGGTCGAAGTTAATTTCGCACATTTCAAAACAACCGCACCCCTTGTGCTGAGGTTTCGCTGTATCCGAGAAATCCTTCAAAGGGTGCCGCATGAATGAGTGTGGTCGAGCACGTGCTTTGTCCGTCAGTTTAATCTCATCAGTCGGCTATTATCGGGCCATTATATTGTGTCGGCGATCACACAGCTGACAGACGGCTAGGCGCCGGTGAATCATAGATAACGGCGTAGGACGACACGCGCCCACCTCTATACATTTCTTTACGGCGACCTTTAATGAGTGTAGGGCCACGGTAATGGGGTCGACTGTCCCGACCCGTCCCACATCCGACCAACAATGTCTCGTAAAAATAGCACACGCGGCCAAATGTTGATAGATGTAATAGCGTTAGTAGTGCACTTGACACCACCAATGACGTACTAACAATAGATAACGATCTGTTCTTATTCCAAGCCGATGTTTACGTCACTATCATCCAGATAAACAACGTTACGAAACCCCCAAATCTCTAATTTCTGACTTAGCACTATTCGATTTCAACTTTGGGAGGCGATCAACCCCTTAGTTGTGGTTATGTAATATGCACTTAGAACTAATGAAAGTACATATTGAGAGTTGACACCGTGTTATCTTATTAGGAAACATTCTGCGGCAACAGTAATCTGAATAATCGAGTTGGTAAATTCGTGTTCTCGTTGTTCTTGGTAGATAACGAGCCCGAGTCAAGGGCAGCGGCAGCGCCCGTCACCGATCGACCGCACTTCACGCGTAACGCAACGCAGAACCGAGGTCTTTACTTTCCCAGCCGGCGAAATCACAACCACGGCACGTTGTTGTTAAGTTGCAACCTTTATTATATGAAATCCAGACATGTTTGCCTCAAGTCCCTTTCGAAAAAGTTGTAATTGGGCAGCTTAGCTTAGCTCAACTACGGGTCAGATTGCTAGTCTGCTGTATAGATTAAAGTAATTTAAGTACCTAATCATATGAACCGTGGTGGCTAGTAGGATGTACCATGATTTCCGATTCGGAGGTTGTGGATTTAAATCCTGGCCGTGCACCAATTGACGTGTGTAACACAGGTGAAGGAAAACAGTGTGGCTTAAGAGGCGATGAGCTTGCAACCTGTCACGTAAATGCTTAACTAATATGCAAAAAGTGGGCATGTATCAAACGTAATGTTTGGACTTGCCTTTAAATATCCCCCTGTGGGATACCTTTACGAGTCTGCGAACGGAGTAAGAGATCCAAGAATTTCCATCACAGGGATATTATAGTCGTGAGCACATATACATAATGTGTTTCTAACTCGGTTTGCATCAACCGTCCGTGAGGCTTGTTATGTTACCATCAAAGCATTCCTTCTACATAATTGACACGGGAGGTTACCAAGTAACATATTAGTGTCACGTATCGGAAATGCGGTGTTGGCAAGACGGCCGGCCGCAGGCTCGCGAGCGATGTGGGCCCGACCACGTACGCTCACCGCCAACCGGAGTTGGTAGAGCTTGTAGTGTAGCTAGCTACCTCGATACATTCCGCGAAGCGGTTCACACCGCGCCCACGCGCAGAAACCAGACTGAAACCGCAAATTGCCGAATCGATTGTCGCCAATGATCCAAACGAGATAGACCTTGTGACTTGAGAGCGCTTCGGCTACCAACAGGTACAAATCCAGTTAACGCTTTTCAAGATTGAAAACTTATCAAGTGAATAATCTGTTTAATTGAATGAATCCATATAAACAAAACCATTTATGTTTTGTGCTAATTTGTGAACTTCATAAATGAAATGAGTTATATTAGGACAAGTTTAGATTTTTTGACTAAAGTCCGGCAAGTGTTGCCAAAGCGAGCAGTCAATAACTAACAAAGCTTCTCCATCCTTTTCATTTATAAATGTAACACACATATTAAACAATTCAGTTTTGCACGAGACGCGTTAAGTGATAACTCAAATAAACTGCTACTTCTCCATTTGGAAGTTTGCTAAAATTTGTCACCGAGAGAAACGAAATTCAAAGCAGAGCGGGATTACATTCAGTTAATGGAAGTTATTTACAGAAATAGAGACAAATATTATCCCGTAGCCGGCAAGCAACGTTTATAAACAGAATAGAACAATAACGTTAACAAGAGCGGCCTAGTTGAGACAAACGGTGGCGTCACGACGTCGCCAATGTTTGTCGACCCATTTATGTTGATCACCACCAACGTTGCTGTCAGGCTCTACCCACCGGCACCGTACAAACCAAACAAACGTACGGTTACGTACGGTTTCGACGACGTCAAATCAACTAAATAAATACGGGCTTATTAATATAATATCTTTGTAGCCTGTAGACTTTACATTGTCCTAAAACGAAAATGCATATACCTAATTAATAACAGAAGTAGCTAATTTTAGAACAAAAAATTCTACCATATTGAGGAAAATATAATACACATTAAATATAAAATATAGAGTATCTACACCACCGATTACGATGAAGTGATTAGTTGCAAGACTTTATAGCTAATAGAGCAACGAGGATTACACGCCATAATGTCCTCGTCAGAAGCAAAACATATCATGACTAATCCCTATCATTTACTTCAAAGTGAATGGTGCAAAAATGGGGTGGCACTTGGCGGATACATTTCCGCTTGTAGTCGAGGTTACTTATAGGGTTGTTGTGGGGGGTAGATTTGTAGGTACTTACGGTTGTTGAATGCGTATAGTAAAACCGGGATGTCTGAGTAAGGTTGGGGAAAGAATGTCCGCACCATTAGCCGAGGGGGCAGACGAGAACGGGGTGAATGGGCTGTCGAACCCTCCGACGACCTTGACTTCAAGAGATTTATCACTTTTCCGGGGTAATCTGAATACAATTAGGCGATGGGCAGCCGGAGGGACCACAGTTACGCAACAGGTTCTTGTTTTTAAATCACTTCTTATTGATATCATGAAAACATTTGCCTCAGGCTGTGATCATAAATCACCAAGAATACTTCCAGAAAAAACCAGCAGGATCAATACAAAACTCACGTCAGTTACTTAAAGTAAACTTCATACTGCCTAACTTGATTGACCATTGTGTGTTCAAGAATTACGGGTCGTCTTTTCTCCAATGTACGAGGTAAGTGCAAACATCTAACTAAAAGATAAGCGTTTATAGATGAAAATAAATCGTTTTTACGAGTACAAGGGGAATCGCTGGAGGAGAACACCATAAATAATATAAACGGCCTCATCGATCCTTATACAAACAAAAAAGTATTCAAAACAAACCAGGACGGATGGTTTACGTGAAAACGATCAAAACAAACATTATGCCGACATGGGGCAAAAAATTCTGTTCCTTCCTCTTTTTTTTTTGAGAATCAGGTCATTGGCCTTGTTAAGGACGAGCAGGCACGTGGCATGCTTGCATATAAAGTTAGAATTTGAATGAACAAAAAAAAATTAACAATACCAGTCGCCGCCGCGCCGCTTTCAAATCACATGAACAATATTTGTGTGATTATTATTATCTATTGAAATGTTCTTCATTCAATAAAGCTTTAATCCATTAAGGAGAAACTGTATTATTATTAAGTACGACATCGACAGCTGATTTATTTATAACCATACACCCTGGCGATGATGCCACTTCAAAACTTATATCATAGTAAGGTTAAAAATTCAGAATTAATTATTCAGAACTTCGGTTTCAGTAAGTAAATAAACAACTTCAATCACTTTGCTTCGCTTAGGTTTTGATTGTAGATTGCACTCTACCCAACCCAAGCTAACTGCTGATCAAGACGTAGATGTGAATATAGGTTTCAAATGTCACGAAGAAACAGAGGCAGCGTTCGAGGCCCAAGAGCGAGTCTTATCTTAGTTGATGGCATTCCACTGCTCGTTCTCCGATACGCACGACGGACGACTGCGAAACGCTTTTAGCGCCCGTATACTGTACGACCATAGCATGTCAGAGTAAAATCGACTGTCAGCACAGAGTTTTAGGTTGGAAATACATCGGCAAGAGTAAAGCGTATACTTTGCGCAAAAGAAACCTTATTGGTCGAAAATTAAAGTCGTTTTCGAAAGTCACGCAGTATGCGGGCATCAAACAATACGCAATTCACCTTCGAGCGCGTCGGGTTGCGGTATTGCGGCTTCATTGTGTTAAAATAACGATGGAACTCGCTTTGGAAACGAGCACAATGCGGTCGATATTAAGAATTTATTTTTATTTACTTATTGGTCGATGATAAAATATTTATCCATGATCAAAAATCTGAGGCAATTAAGGCAAAACAGACAGATATACTTAAATAATATCATGTATGCCGTATGTGAATATGAGGTTACTTTAAGGTGTTATATAAATCAGTTCTCATATCAATGCATTTGTATCTGTTGTACATTTTGGCAATGGTACTCTGATTTAAATACTACTTCTTTTAAAAACTTCAATTGAACATAACCTAAGAGCAGAAAAATATAATCTTAACTTCTCAAGCTTCGAGTATTTTTCCTCAATCACTGTCTATAATTTCCTAACGTGAGAATTCACTTAGGTTGGTGTTTGTCGAGAGTCGAGAAGTCCGACAAGCCGATGCGTTGACGTCATTGTCATGTAAACCTTATACCAGTGTGCCTGTTCGCAACAAGCAACTGACAGCCGTTGTATAGAATGCTGGTTTACAAGGAGCCGTTCAAGATTGTATAGAAACGTGAGTGGCGTTGGACAGAGCGGTGAGTTGAGACAACCGTCTTCGCGTCGCATAGGAGGTATGGAACGAGGGTGTATTGCGGTCATATAACCGGTATTCGAGTGGTGCGGCGCAGTCGCTGCTCAGCCGGTCCGCAGTCCGATGTTTTGAGAAAGCCACGTTCGGCAATCGTTGACGTTGCTTGCTAACAAAACACGATTGCTTTTGCGTGCGGCTGACCATTCGTTACAGCCGGTTGAATACAAAACGGAATATTATTGGTTTTTATGACAATCGACTAGGGAATTGAAAGTATCTACAATGCTGTTAGGAGTAAATAAATTATAGATAAAGCGTTATTGATAAAACTGTGACGATTCTTGTGCGTAATCACTAATCATAATGAAACTGAGACATGAATCATCAGAACAAATTAGACATTCCATTCAAGTTCAGAAGAGATAAGGCGGCAATACAATAAAAACAAAGTATAGCATACCCTGCACGTGCCTATTCAAACCGTCACAGTTGAAAAGTATATACCTAAGTAAGATGCGACAGTCTCGGTCGGTGGGTGAACTCGTCAAGGTCATTTCGAGGGAAACCCAGTGAGGGTGTTATGTAATTCCTTTACATTTGGATTGAGACGTCATCTGTTTCAACTGAAACTTGCCAGAGTATACTGATAGTACGCCACCTAATAGGCTAGCACCTAGCCACAATGTTACGTACTTATAAGAGCGATATTGTTTGAATCTAGTAGTCTTGCTAATAGATAAAGTAATCTTTTGTCTTTGATGAGACGTTATTCGTTTCCGTTACCTCAAAATTAATAAAACCGCTGCGATATTTCACGTATTTTGTGGTGTATTACTAGACAACAACATTTATTGTTTGCACAATTGGCTTGTGAGAGTATTGCTGCAATTTCTTGATTAAAAGGATAGGTCAATGACACTGAACTCTACAATAGGTAGTAGATGTTATGTAGTTTGTGAGACGCGGCGTGTCGGGTGGTCAGGCATATAAAGCGGTTCGTTGGGCCTCAGGGGTGGAAAGTCCTGTTTTGCGTGCTCGTTCCGACCAAAGGTGGGGGGGGTAAGTTTTTCACAAGGCCCTATATACCGCGACCACCCCGACTCGTACATAAGGTGGGGAGGGCTGGGGTGGTTCGCGCCCGCAAAAGGGGCAAAATACGGCGTACTCTGGGCGCCCGCTCTATGTGGGTCAATGTCGGGAAAGCCCGTGTCTACCGGTGACGAAGTATGCACAACGAATCTGATCAACACACGCCCGTGACAAAACAAAAGGCACGACAAACATTTCTACGCAAGAACGAGCCGCACCTGAGTTCTGGGCGATATGGTTCAAAATCGACGAAGACAGCACTCACGCACCACCCACATCTGCAGATACCTATATGGGTACCGCGCTAATAAATGTATGTAGTGCTGGTTGTAAATTGCGCCTGTCATGTTACTCGATTCATTTCAGTTGCGAGAGAAACCATGCAAATCAACACAGATAGTCTTGACTTGACTCAGGTCACCTGATCATGATCTGTTCGTGAGTAATGCTTTTATTCCTGAACAGTTTACAAACGACTCTCAGCAGAATCGAGTTTCAAAACTAGTTTCAAGAAGTTAGGTCGGTTCTCGTTTACATTTTTAATTATTTCCAACATCGATTCGCAGTTTTAAAACCTACCATTTTCTACCATAGACCTATCCAAATAAACTCGTCCAACTGTCCGAGCGACAAAAATAGTTTTGTCAAAATGAGTATGTATTGAAAATGATGAAAATTGACTTTGTTTGACTGACAATGGAGAGAAGCTTCCTGTGTAAACTATTTTATAAATGTTTTAACATCTCTGACCTCTCTTTTGTCAGGTCATCTTACCATAATAGAATAGAATACTCTTTATTGCACACCAACATAATTAAAAATACACAAAAATTAAGGTAAGTACAATGGACGGTCTTATCGCTAAAAGCGATCTCTTCCAGACAACCTTTGGATGGACAGGACAAAACAAAATCAAAAAGACGGCGGCCATAATGTGGTAGGACATCCTACGCTTCGCTTTAAGTTGCGTGCTCTCCACTACAGAACCTTTCTGCCTCAACGGCTGTCAGTTCTTCGATCATAACCTACTAACTATCTTGCTAAAACGAAAATTCGGTAAATTGTGAATAGTATTTTTCAAACTTCCGCGATCACTGCATAATTTCTGATTAAAACGGGTATTTATCGCGTATGCACCTTTTTTATTTGTTATCCCTGACATAACTAATAAAAAAGATTCATACGCGACAAATACCCGTTTTAATCAGTAAATTGTGAATAGATCATCAGCACATTTTTTTCGTATTGACCTAAATCAGAAACAAGATTTGCTTTTGCAACAATATCCATCTTCTTTACATACGCGTTAACGCGACAAAATACAGCTTAAATTTGTTCTTTAGCTTGGTCCGTACCACTCTTGAGTCAGAGCCGGATTAACCCTATCGGTGCCCTAGGCAATGCAATTCTCGGGGCCCCTTTACTTTACCCTTTTCTTACTTTTTAATATATATTTTTTTCTATTACAAAAGTCGAGTCGATCAGACTCCTACTTTTTGCTTTCATTAAAATGATCTTATTAGAGAATGTCACGAATGAAACGGTTTTTTTCTTGGTGGGTGGCCCACATCGACTAGGCCCCCGTGGGCCCCTAGGCAGTTGCCTAATCCGCCTTATGGATAATCCGGCTCTGTCTTGAGTACCTAGTCTGATTTTCCTTTGAAATTAGTCAAATCAAATATCGACAAGCATCGATTTCGTCTAGAGTGACTTTTCAAAATAAGTAAAGCTCACGCGACGTGTGATCATAGAATTTACTCCAAGCACTAATCTAAAATTTAAAACTTGAGACAAAGTAGTCTCAGGTCATGATCTGAGTTTGATTACAGATTAAGAATACGGGCCTTAGGATGGGTACAACATCTATTATGGTAACATGTATTGTGAACTTACCAACAGCCGGTGACATGGATCGCGATCCAGTGGAGCCGGTGGGGCTAGGTGTAGGCCTCAGGTGTGGTGTGGTGGCCCGCCCGGCGCTCCCGCTGCCGCCAGAGTCATTGCTATTCTGACCTGTCAGATCCTGAAACAAACAGAATGAATGAATGAAAATACTTAATTGTACACACCATATAAAGAAAACATTACAAACAAAATAGATAACACAAAGCAAATAGTACAATGAGCGAGCGGGTTTATCGCTTAGAAGCGATCTTTTCTAGACAACCTTTGGACGGAGAGGATTTTGTAATAACTAAGATAATGGTCGGGGGTGCACATTTATGGCTAAACTATTTAAAGAAGAGAGTGCGTCTAATACCAAAATAAAATATAATTAAATACTAGTGGTTCGCCCCGAACTGAGATCTCGCGAGTCTCCCAAAACACGAAAAAAATATTCTTAGGCGATACCTAAACAAATTTGGTAGCTAAATATGATTTAAGGAGTTGTCAAATCATACAAATACGTGAAATTTAAACATGTTTAGTCACTAAATATGTTTAGGGATCGTTGTGCAAGGCGGCCTTAATCTTTGACTAATAAAATAGTGCCACCAAATGCGCAAACAACTAACTTAACCTACAGTTTCATTCAAATTACAGGTAAGTTCATGTTAATTGGTTACTATTTTTGGGGTAGAAATTGTAGTTATTCTGGATGTCAGACTTTTAACCATATTTATGTACTACACAACGCATACCAAATTTCAGCAGTGTCGGGTCACCGGTGTACTGTGAATTTTGTCAAAGTTCAGTTTTTATTATGGCATACTATTTCCCAAATTGATTTAGAGATTTCGCTTCGGTCGATCAAAAATTTATAAATAAATATGAATACAAATAGAACATATATACTTACATACATCACACTAATACTATAAATGCGAAAGTTTTGATGTTCGTTTGTTTGTTACTCAATCACGTCATAACGGCTGAACCGATTTCGATGAAATTTCGTATGTACGTAGGCTACTTTTTGTTGACAACCAACGCGTGCGAAGCCGCTGGCGGTAGCTAGTTTTAAATATATATAGAACAGAAGACAAGTTTTAGTATTTTGATATGTAGAGATTCTCTACAATTTGCATATAATAAACTTCCACTATTCTCTCCTTCTTGCTGGTGGTATGGTTTGGTTTTCCAATTATTGAAACTTAAAACAAAATTGTTTAGTATGTTATTACCTAAACAAAACACAAACATCGCTTACACAACATGATTTGAGTAAGATTGTGATAATATGGACGGATGTAATGTAAACCATTTATTCCAATTCTTGACACTCTCAAATGCATAGCATGCAAAAAGTATTCGTTGAATAGGCAAGTTGGTATTTAATATCACTGGTTATTCCTTGGTTAAAGAAAGGGACTCTTAAAGGATCTTTATGACTCACTAGATGCCCGTGGTTTATAGCGCGCGTTTTTTTAAAAACATTACCCTCCTGCGCAGTCGGGTAATTTCCCAATCCCAGTCATAATTGTGTCATACTTATTTGAGTTAGTTTCGAATTTGTAATATTATATGGAATATGGACGTTGGAGGTATTTTTATAGAATTAATTGCGAAATACTAGTGATTCAATTACAAAACGAAATACAAGCGAAAAGCTTCCAAAACAAAACTACGGGTGGTTTTTGGTATCCTAAGTCTTGCTCTAATAGGTATCTTTTGCTTTTGATGCGAGTCTACCAATGATTAAATACTGTGCATTCTATAAAACTAATATATATACAAGCTAGGTTCATCATTTACGAAAAATATTAAAACACCAGAACCTCTTTAGAATCGATATAAATTATAATCATTCTCTCTAATAATGAGGTATAAGATGAAGGGATGGATTTTAAAAAAAACCTCACTTTTAAAGGTACAAAATGCAGGTTTTTTTACAATTTTTATAAGTCAGCGTACATAGAAACCACTGTTCAGCGGTTGGTATCGGTTTGTCGGATAAATATTTTTGTAAGTATTGGTTCAATATTAATGTCAAACTGCATTCTCTTCAATTTGAATTCCAACACAAAAGCATCTTTGAAATCCGTGCATCAGTTTGTGAGGTACGTACGATGCAGAAAATAGACAAAGAAAAAAACTTTAATTGAGTCTTAAATCAAAATAGAATCATGTCAAATTTCTTGTCTCAATTTTTTTTTATACTACTTGGTGATGGAACAAGCTTATGGTCCACCTGATGTTAAGTGGTAATCATCGCGTATAACTGAGAATTTCCTCGTAGGTCCACCATACGCTTAACACTGAAACACAGCATGGCGAGCCTTTTCACTCAAATAAATGTATGTAATTCTTAAACCATTACTGCAAACCCCTGGGTTAGGTACCAAAGACGCTGCATAAGTTCGAAAAGTATTATAAATTATCTTGTTCTTTTGAAATGCAAAACTGAGCTTAAACACCACCCAAGCTTTTATAATAGTGTTCATTGTATCGTTACTCTTAGAGGAACCATAAATGCTTTCATAAGATAATTTGCATGTCTAATGCAAGAGATCAATCTACCTTGACACTACTGCTGCTGCAGTTAACACCAACTGAACAATAGAAGTCAAAAGTCAATAGATCAAGGCTACTTGTGGTAAACACTGGTTAGGTATGTAAGTACATTAAAAACGAAGAGCCCCATTAGAAAATAATATAGTAGATCAGCTAATCTAGGAAATTGCTAATGAGATACAATCAAATTGTTATGTAACTCTTATCAAGTATAAACAAATTAAAAGCCCGAAAGTCGATAACCGTAACAATAACGCACAGGTAAATTACTTACCGTCTCGTTGTCAATATTCACTGGTCGTAAATCAATCGGGAATCCCTTTCGATTACGGGTTACAACAAAATACAGTTACCGTGATTAGATATAGTCGCCGAGAGCAAACTGTCAAACGCACGCGTAATGTAGAGCTTTTCAAAGTTAAAATCGAGTCGTATAATAGAGTTTGTCGGCAATGCTGCGTTCACAATGTTCGTTCGAACGGGCTCGTGGAGGCAAGCGGGCGACTCACGACCCCCCGCTGCCGCGCTGTCGAGGTTAGCTTGCCTGCGAGAGGCTCCGGCGTCGATCAGACGAGTCCGGTTGGCGGGCGCGGCGAGGTGCGGGGCGAGGCGCGGGGGGGGAGCGCGATAACTGCGGCGATGTTTTTGCCATGCTCCAGCTCGCTCGCTCGGCGCACCAGGCGCGTTCTTCATTTCGAACAGAGTCCATTATCTCTAAGTCCGTCCCTCTCGCACCCGTGGCTCGCTTCGTCGCGCCTCGCCGCACCGGCCGCTGTTTTATTGCCAGCCGACGATTTTAACGTGCGCTCGCAACGTCCGCCGGAGCACAAAAGTTTTTATGGAAATTTCATTCCGAATGCGCCTCGCCCGCTTGCTCGCTCGGGAACGTCAATAGGTATAAAAGCACGATAGCGAACGGACGAGTCAATTAATTATTATTGTTGGAGCTGTCGAGGCGTGCTGGTCAGCCAGCTTGCAAGATACTTTTTACGGAACCTACACTTGGTTGGATATACTAATGTTGATTCAAAAATAATACCCCTTTGCATTAATGCAAAAATATGAGAAATCTATATTATGTTCAGTTGAGATTTGTTTAAGAAAAATAGCCGATAATCATAATTGTATTACTAGAAATAGAAATAAACTCGCTATTGCCACTTGTAGACTCCAATAACGTTAGTAAATCGTTTAAAGAGCAAGGTGTACGCTTTAATAACAAACTCCCAAATGATGTACAAAAATTGACAATTAACATATTTCTTTCCTGGCTTGGTCGCGAAGTAACAGCCAGTAAAATTGAGGTTTCAAAGTGATCCTTGTGATTTTAATGAATAAAAAGATTTTGATTGGACAAAGCACAAATACGATAAATTTCTTGCTCTTGCTCTAGATCAAGTGAAAAAAATATTTCTTTCATGTCGTGGGTGCTCTAGATATCTTGTATTTACATCTTTTCACTAGAGATTGGAAAAATAAAGCACAGGCTGCTGGTTTCGGAGCGTAGTCTTTGCTCAAGAACCTATCTGCCCTAACGGCCGTCAGTTCTGTGAGCTATGTGCGTCGCCCACAGCAACTTCAGCTTACTAATCCTCTAAGTAATGTCAGTGACTTTAGTTTGTCTACGAATCTCCTCATTTTTTATTCTATCTCGCAAAGAAACGCCATAGGACTCATAGCTGCACATTGCGTTATTCTGGATTACACTTTCTATTGTGTGTTTTGTCTCTACATTATCAAATATCTTTAGATAATCTTCAAGTATAAACAAGGTTTGCATCTAACTCTAATTACTACTAATTTTTTAGCTTTATTAAATGTAGAGATTACTCGATTGCCTTTAAGTCTGAAAGGACATAATAATTTTAAATTAAATACATATATTGATGCTGAAATAATGAGCATTGAGCAAAGGGTAAACTTGCCTTCCTATTCATAATACTTTTGTAATCTTTTTTAGTTATCCAGTGATGTCTCTATTTCTTTATGGAGTTTGGTTTGATACTTTGTAGTCAAAATAGACACAGAGACATGTACAAATGCGGAAGTCATATAAAAAGTCTTTCTTCCTTCCTTTCTTTGGATCTGTATAGTATACCCTACCTTTGACAATGACCAAAGTAGGTATAACATTCAATAAGAATCATCACAATGTTCTTGCCGACAACCCAATGATTAATGTGCGTGCACTACCGTCATTCACGAAACAACAAAGCACTCTAGCCAGCTGTTGGTAACAGATTAGATAATAAGCTATCAGTTGTCCTATCGCTCCGACTCGGCACGGATCAACGAGATCGGTTGAAATTGACCGAGTGCACTTGGCCCAAATCCCGACGCAAATAAACACAAAATCTCGCCTGTTCGTGTGCGTCTACACTACACAATGGGTATGTGGAGGCTGCCAGCAACGACGCATAAATAGAGGCTACCCCATTGAAACCGCACGTTAGTTACCATATCGTACTCTGTACTCTAGCTACACATACCTACGAACGTGCAGTAGGAACGAGCCAAGGACGATCATGATATGCCCTGTTTAACCGTTAAAGGTAACACAGATCTATCCCGTACCGAATGATGAGGAACTTATGATCTCTTGTACATTTTACCTGCTATTGCCAAATATACGGTGTTGTATCCCTCTTATGTACTGCTAGTTCTAGTAAAGTATGGTATAGTAAAACTTAAAACCACTTTATGCTTCACCCGGATCGACCTCAAATACATGAACAAATAACATGAAATCAAAAAATGTATCAGTACTTTTCAGAAAGCAGTCCTGTCAAGTTGGTAGACAAAATGTAATGTTAGCTATAAAATGTTTAATTGGTGTGCTAGGTCAGTGGCACGATGGTAATGCTTTTGAATGGTGCCCGTCAGCTATTTTTAGAACGTTGGTTGATGGGCAGGTACTTAAGGCTTATATATTATGTAAATGATTTACCAGCATTCCCAGCCTTGCATCATCTCACGCATTGATTACATTAGACAACTCTTTATTGTACACCAAAATAAAATACAGAACATAATTTCTTACAAACTTGTAATGTACAATGGGCGGACTTATCGCTAAAAGTAATATCATTCAAACAACCTTTGGGGAGACTGGGTAATCACATGAGGGCGCTGTATCTACAGATATACAATAAAATCATAACTACATACTTTATAGCACAAATAATAATAATACGTAATTTAATATTAGCTAGCATACCTACATGCAAAATGGTATGATCAAGCAGTTTTAACGTTAACACAGGGGGTAGATAATGGGTGTGCACTTTTGTTTTGAAAGTATGAATGTTCTTAATTCTTATAGTGAAGGGCAAAGCGTTCCACAATAGTTTGATTGTTGCTGTTACAGTGAAGGAGCTACCATAAAACACAGTCGTATGGACAGAAGTTTTAAGTTGAAGGTAATCTGAAGAACGCAGATTGCGATCTGCGCAGATCTGGTGGAGACACTCGAAACGCTCCTTCAGATGAGAGGGGGAGGATGGATTTAAAAAAATGTTATGAAGAAGCAACACAATATGAGCGAGCGTTCCGGCGAAGACGGATAGGGCGCCAATTGAGATTTTCGCGAAAATCAGAGACATGGTGGTCATACTTGCGCAAGCCAAACATGAACCGAATACAGAGGGTTTGAGGGCGATCAAGTTTGCTCATTTGGATGGAGTTTGCTCATCAGAGAGGTCAAGATAGCAGGCGTCGGCGTATAATATTGGAATAAAAGTGTATGTCTGTGCAAGCGTAATCTTGGTAGTAATTGGCTAGAAGTTACGAAGTCTCCTAAGGTCCTCATCCGAAGGTGATGCCTATAGGTGTTCTGTCAAAAATGATGGATGGTAATTACTATCAAAAATCTAAATCAATTCTGCACAAGGAGACCTGTTTGGAGCTACCAACTATAATGGCCTATATTTTTTAGATTGACTATATGAAGGATTTATTCCAGTCACATATGTGACATATGTATATGGTCAAATTTAATGTAGCGTGAGTATAAATTGCAAGTCATCTGAGTACGCTGGTAGCAGGAATTTTGTGAGATAGAATGAATTAACATAACTAATAGGAGAGAGGATAAAACACCGCCTTGTGGGACACCGGCATGTTGCACGAGAAACGTTGCAGCACGAAGATTAAACCTCTTCAACACGGAAACGCTGACGGCACCCAAACAACTAACTACGAATCTAGTCAATTGCCACTGAATAAATTAGTTATGTTAGCTCTTACGATATGGATTTCTACGTCTGGTGAAAACTATATACGTTATGAATGTTGTACGGCGTAAATGTGAAGTATACAGTCTTGGCAGTGTGTGGTTCGAAGGAAAATGAGCAATTTATAAGTGGTATTGAAACCAAGCGTACAGCCAGAACAGAAAGAGCATTTATGATTTTGTCCCGCGGATATAAGCTGCAAACCTAAAGTAAAAGCAATCGTGGAAAATATAAAACGGATAGAATTAATATTATGTAGTTTCGCGTAGCAAGATCTGCGTAATGTACATAAACATGGTATCTGTTACATCGAAGCTGCCATTGCATATGAAACTAGCTGAGATTAATCGGCGTAAATGCGTTCCAAGATCATTCAAGAGTTCGTCGACCGGCGTGCGAAAATGTTGTCGTAAATAAATAATTCACAAGGCTAGTGTTCTCGGTTGGGCACACGTGGTGTCGACCACGTGTAGAAGGTACGTAAACATTTACATTACATAACCGGCTCGTCATCGACGACCGTGCGTTATTGAGAGCGAAGTGCTTCACCACTTGTAACATAAATCATTTTAATACACGCATCCAATTCGTCCGTAACGCGGTTCCAATTCCTTCTCTACTTTACAAAGATGCCACTAACAGATGCGAACGGGAACGACAACGCAAGAGTTGAGAGGGGTCTTTTCAGGTCGGTCGGTAGTGCTTCTATGTCGTTATAGCAACAACAAGTTTGTGTAGGCTTATGCGAAACTTCAAAACAAAAGAGAATAAACATAATTACAATAAAAAAATAAGATCAAAGGTACTATCGATGAAAGCAAACTAAATTACCAGGAATATGATTAGCCAGAGGGCGCTATCAAGGACGAGCAAATTAAAGGTAAACATGGAGGGTGCCCGGGGCTAACTGCTTGAGACGAGACTGGGTTAAATTATACAACTAGTATTAAAACTCGAACAGTTTTGTACCTATACCGTACCACGTGCACAAGAGACCAGAGGTCGCTAACCCGCCCTTACCACCTCATCCCTCTAATTTACAAACATAGCTGTATCATTATTTGCATGACAGATACTTTTGAATGTATAAAGTACGAATGAATTTGATTTTGTATTTCTTCTTTCGTGTAATTTTGTACGGTTAATAGAAAGCTTAACCTTTCTGAAAACCACTTAGAATCAAAAGAAAGAAAAAAAAAGTAGTTATAATTCTTCAAAATATTCATATGAAATGTAACATGCCGTAAATAAATTAAGGGAAATTGGGACAAGTGAGAAAAAAGTTTGTTATCTAGAGGTTGCGCCGGGTGTCTGTGTGGGTGGGTGTATTTGTGTAAAATAGACGGTTCCGCAACGAAGGCAAGTGGTACAACACTTTATTGAATGTCTTTATAGGCCACCTGTTACTCGGGTCGGTGTCGACGAAACAGCTGATCGAGCTCAAGCGAATTATTATTATTTGTTGTCGGATGTCGGCTGGCTTATTTATTTGTGACGAAGGGGGTCGAGGGGGTGGGGTGGATAAAGCGCCGCCGAAGCTCAACTTTCTACGAGAACTTCTCTACTATTGTTAGATTTGGGTGTTGACTATAGTAACGAATTAATTGAGATCACGAAACGCCCTGCAATCGGGAACAGGGTTCTTCACTTCCAAAGCAAGTCTAACAAAACTCTTGTAGAGACAGCTAAATTCAACCAGCTCAGTCCTATCCTATTGCACCTCATGTTTCAGGTGTGTGCCTTTAACTGAACCTGTTTGTTCCATACATTTCAGTAATATAATAATAATAATTTATTTAATTTATGTAGATAACATAGATCCATTTTGTTAGCGAAAGCTTAAATCTGGAATTTAGTGCTTCATTACTAATTGTGATTTAGTCCTCTTTGTAAGCTTTCACATCAAACGACAATCGAGCTTGTTGGCAGCAAGATGGGACCTTGTGATCATGAACAGTGTTATTTAAAAAGCCGTCGTTTATTTAGCCGACTTTGTTTATCTTTACTTCCCTTGTCTTCCACAAACGACAGAATTAATGAAGAACAACTAAAAGAGCCTAAGAGTGGTACCGCTGAATTTGCATCAAAACTTGCTTATTTTTGATTAAAACAAATTGGAACATGAACTTGAGAAACATTATTAACGCGAATGTTTTCTATACATAAATCTATGTTTTACACTAAAATCAGAAGTCAAGTTCGTTAAGTAGGTCTGTTTAATGCCGGGTACCTTTTATCCGTCGGTAACCGACTACGACTCGTATCTCCTTGAAAAAGTGTCAAACTTTTGACACGTTTTAGAGAACGAGGAAACGTTTTTTTCGTCGGAGAAACGAGTCGTAGCTGGTTACCGACAGATATAGGAACCCGCTATAAGTCATACAATGCATGTACATACGTACTGTACGTACTTAAATAGAAATGGATAGACGTTGCCTTATAGTATATATAGTAAAATCAATAACATGACATGGTTTAGTTTGTAGACAGGTGCCTAAGCCACCCTAATGACGGCCTGAATATTTCATGAGTAGCCACTACTGCCTGTAATTCACCCTTGTTTTCCTGACCTACAGAAGCTTTTATTTGAAAGTAGTAACACCTCTGTGAAGTTAATCATTTTTTACCAACAATTTTGTATCAGTACAAAACTAAATCTGAATAGGTATTATGTAGTTTTTACATAATATTCAGATTTAGCTTAGCGCAGGGTAGCGTTTTATTACAATCCAAATGAAGTGGTTAACAATTTAAATATTTATAAATCCATTAAGAATTTATCCAATAGAATAACGTTAACGTATCTTCAAAAATTAATTATCAATGTAATACATAACATAATGTTTAGAATTTGATATAAAAATACTTGCTCTGTGCAACTCAGAACATATTGTGTAGTATTTATAACCACCTATGATACTGTTTAAAATTCTAACATGCTAGGTACCTATATAGTGCCTAATAGGTATTCGATCCTGACTGAGGTAGCTATTACAGTTTAGTTTTACGCAAAAATACGTCTTTTACAAGTTTGGAATATGACCTAATAAAGGTTGGGTGCAGGCCGCACAAGATCGGTCGCTCTGGCAACCTATCAAGGAGTTCTATGTTCCGCAGTGAACGTCCTGTGGTTGCTATAATTATCAGTTTGCATGTCCGTCTGTCTGTGGCATCATTTTGAATTGAAAGCTGGTGGTTGAGAGATGGTTCTATTTGTAAGGCTAGGGGTATGGTGGAAATTGGTGTTGTCGGTTCAACGATCTCAGCTTAATACATTTTGTAGAAATTTACTTGTTATTTTGGCGATGATTATAATGAAATAGATAGATTGCAACCGGGATTGGGAGATAGGCTACTTTTGTGTTTTTATTGACAAACCGGCACACACAAGCCGCGTGGTTTTTCAATAAAAACCTTACCCTCCTACTGCGCAGTCCGGTAAAAAGCAGCTTTTGTCCCAACCCCGGTTATAATCTATCTATATATAAAATTATATCGAAATCGGTCAAGCCTTTTAGTCGTGAAAACGTAACAAACAGATAGTGAGACAAAGAGTTACTTTCGAATTTATAATATTAGTATGGATTAGTAAGTGGACATGGATTGAACACTGGACACAGAATACAGAAGTTCCGTAACATTGCATGAACTCGTAATCAAAATTAAATCATATCAATCAATAAATTTATATGACGATACAAAAACCCACGAGGGAACAATGTGAATGTCCAATTAAACGGAGCTCGAACACGTCATCGAAAGGTGTTTCCCAAAGAACGCACACACACACATAAACGATCAGCTGACTGCTCCGATTTTAACCCACACCACTAAGCCGACTGTTAGAGAACATAAATAATGACGGCCCACCTACCTAGCTATACGTAACACACATCGTATAATTTGTATGAAACACCGACGGAAGAGGAATGCGCGATCCACTCCGTTTTCTCCGGCATTATAGTTTTTACGACGCAACGAATAAAATCGACAATTGTTACGTATAGTGAAAGACTGTTATGGCATTATTCAGTTGAACATGTCTAGCGTGAGATCGCATTAAATAATCAGTAACTCTAATAATCTCTACAAACACACAGAGAGGTGCTGATAGCAGTATTCTAAACACATACAGGAGACGCTTGTATTGCAAAATTTGCAAACTTATGTTAATAACTTTTCAACCAAAAACTCTCTACTAACTAACAACATCGACCATAGAATTTGCACTTGGAAAATATTTTCATAATCAACAAAGAGTTTGTGTTATATATTACGCAAAACAAAAGACAAATGATTAAAAAATATGTAAATGGTTACATTCAAGAATTCCCTTCTATTTTAAATTGGTTGAAATATGTATATGTAAAACGACAAAACCTGCTAACAAAACAAAACAAAATCTAATTGTCTAATAAGCAAGATGAATAATTTATGACTATAGGTTTTACGTGTACTTACTAGGTTAGGTATCAGGTACTAGGCCAACTTGAACTTTTACTAGACCACTTAAAACTTGAGCCGCAATAAACAATAAAATAAACAAGCGAGCAAACTCTTGGACAAATTCCTTTGTCAATTAAGTTAATTTCTTTTGTTATTGTGCTTATGTACCTTTTAATTACATTGTTGAAGAAATGAATCCGCAATGTACTGCTATGTGTGTGACCCCATCACCATGCACAATATTAACCTCTGGGTAGGGTATCATCAACGCCATTTTAAAATTAAAAAGGTTAAGCGCCGTGTGTGCATGCAAAGTCTAGAGTTCCGTAATTATTTATTATTAATGTACGACCAGAGCAGCTATGCCACGAGAGCGCTTCAATCAAATATGCAAACAAGGCTTTACATAACTTAAAATTTATCCCAGAATGCTAAATTCTATTTCTTGCCCAGTTATCTCGATGTTTAGGTTTTAGCAATTTTTAAGATTAAGTAATTTGGCAAACCAACATTATATCCAATACATTTACACTTAGAAGAAATAAAGCATGTTTTTGAAAATATAACTAATACTGCACGGTCAGTGTTCCTCTTTATTATAACAAGCAAAAAAACTATGATACAATGTTATTAGCATCGGATTGCACATACTATAAAGTAGTCATAAAAGACAGTTTTTGGTAAAATAGTTGATACAGAACATAATAAGTTAGTGGATAGTGCTTTATTTGAACAAACTAACATCGCAGCGGTCGGTGGTCATATGGATAATAAAAACAAACATCTAGCTGCTCCGCCACAAAATAGAATCAAGTATTGAGCCAAACGCACACAGCTACCCGAAGGCGGTCGGATGTCACGCAAACACAGGCAACTTGCTCGTCGGCACACCCACACACACATCTGCAAAAGATAAGCATCGTCCCATTTTACATTGAGTCATGCGGTCGGTTGTCGCGATACTTACTGTATTCGCAGGCAGCCTTATGATGACAGTCGTCTTGAACCTTTTTCCTCGGCGCGGCGCCGAAATACAAATTAGGACGAGTTTCGAACGGGCACTTCTCTCTCACACACACGCACGCACGACAATGTCAGATAGCTTTTGAATGGGAAAATTCAAATAGGGAAGAAAATGAGGTACAATTTGCCGCTACCGGTAACTAGGGAATAGCCGAAGAAGGTGTGTGATGCGATGGAAACGACCAGAAAGCAAAGGACACGCGAGGAATATTATACGTTCGATTGCGCTAGCAGTGCGCGCGTTTCAGTTGGCGCACGGCGACTGGCGCAGGCAGGCAAGGCGTGTGGTGCGGCGAAGCGGGCGGGCGAGCGAGCGATTTCACCGGGCTGATATTGCGACGGCAAGCCGCTCGCTCCAACCAACTCCAACCCAGATGTATAGCTAGCTACGAACAGGCGAGGGCACGCCAGCGAGCGGGGGGTCGCTTCGAGCTGCACGCATATTCAACATACTATCCGACTCGACCAGATATTTGTTTGGCCCTAGGTTTACTTGCATGCAACACATGAACGCAATGTAAAGCATTCCATGGAACAAACATTTTATGATTTGATTTTACAGATAGTATAAAATAGATTTCTATTAATATGTATTATTGTGTAATATTTTTAAAATACGAATTCCCAAAATCTATTTCATACTATCAGAAATCAGAACGTTTATTTGCCAGAATATAGGTACATAGGTATGTTTCGATGTCACATTTTGTTGATCCTATATATTCTACCATACAGATGATGTGCAAATATAAATTACTTTTTTTTCATACCTATCTCGTCCCACTGCTGGGCAAAGGTCTCCCCCAAGCATCCCTATCCGTCGATATCTCCCAAATAATTAATTAATATCAGTAAAATCAATTCATAAAATGTTACAACAGTAACAAATGGAAGGTCAGTTTAGTTGTAGATTGTAGAGGTTATAAATCAGAGAAATTCAAACGTGGAAATTCAAATGACCTCTTAAAATCTACTGAACCAAGACACAGGCTGCTATTCTACCTAACTGCTTAATCAGGTAATATCGATCGCGATTGCGAGCCCATAGTGATATAATCATCAACATATACCTCTCATTACTGTCACATCACAAACAGCGACGGCCTATCGGGAATACAGGTCAACGCATGTGCGCAGAGTGTCCAATCAATCATTCTACTATTTCATAACCTTTTTGGGGAGTTGAGAATAAAAGTAGGCCCAAAGCAATATAAGAAGGTGAACATAATAACAAAGATATAGTGATATTGTCCAAAATGAAGACTTCTCAAATTGTTTTTCATAAAAATATCAAAGTATCTTAAACGATGTCAGAGGGTGTGATGTGAGATTGCCATAACGTAAAAGGTTTATTTATATCTTTGATTTCACTGATGGAAGTCAGTCGTTAAAACTTATTATCAACTATTCGGTCCCTTGTACAGACGATTTGAAGGCGTGGTTAAATTTATTTTACTAGTTTCCTATGAATTCAGAAAACTAAACAATCCTTCTGAAACGCGCCTAATGAGATCATAAATATAATTTTAGACGAAATTCGCCGTCGAAAATAATAATGGTTTATTTACCTTAAAATAAACCATAATTCGTCGGCTAGATGGTTTATTAAGATTCTTCAAATTAGGCAACGTAAATAATGCACGGAGAAATATTCCATAATCGTAAGTTATTCCCTTGAGCCGAGCGAGACGCAGGAAAATATGCAGAGAGGGTGAGCCAGAGCCGGCACCACGCTGTTGGATTTATCGTTAATTTTGATACAGGAACCTGTTCTGTAAAGTGGCGAGCAAGAGTAAATTCCAAGCTACGAAGGCAGTTTGCTCCGCAAAATAAAAGAAATATGTTTTAGTGGGTTAGCGAGTTTGTTTACGATCGGATTCCGCGAGACCGATTATGCCGCCATTAGTTACATAAGCCGCCTGGACCGCAGCGTAATTAGACAATTTGTCTTACTGCTGATAATGACATATATCTAAGTAGTTAGCTTGGAGAACCCTGAAATATTATAGTCACTATAGTACACGCTGACAATACTTAGAGAGTCACCATTGTTATTGTTTCAATTGAAACCAAATAAACTACACAGTTCATTTGTATCAGAGGATGCAGGATGAATAAAATAATAAGGTATAGGACAAGTGGCGCCATCTGTGGGATACAGCGTGCAGCTCCGACCGGATGCCTAACCAGTTTCGTAGTGACACAGAACACCTGCGGTAGCAGCAACACAGCGCTGGCTGCCACCTTTCTTCTAACTTTGTATCAAGATATATAATTTTACCAACTTACAGAAGCATAAAAACTTGCAAATAATGGGCAAGAGATAGATAACGTACGAAATAGGACTATCTGTGGTAAGCAGATTACAAAATTAAAGAAACAGCGTTATTTTAATTGAAAAAAGTTGTGAGACAACGGACAGTCAGCACAATAATTAATATGTCGATTATTCGGTCACACTAGTGTTAATGCTAAGGAAAATTAAAATGTTTAATGTTTGTAGTTTCCGTATCCTTTAGTGATTGAATAAAAGTTTAAAGACGGTTTTGTTCTTCATCTTACTCCTACTTTTATGGTGATAGGAGAGTAACTAAAGACAAATTGTGTCGGTTCAGAATACTACATTGATGGATTATGTCTGTCGATGATTGAGTTGTGTTGTGATTGTAGACAACGGGCAACAAAAGAAAATTTACTTCAATAGCTTTACCATACAATGCAGGTAGCACCGGCTGGGCTGACGCTGACGTATGATTGTTTGCGGCTGTATACATGCATGCATGTTGATACGCGGTGTTTGCGAATCCTTTGTGTCCTTGTTGGGCAAAACAATACACGGCAGTTATGTAACGTAAAGACGCGTCAATGGCATCTCGACCCTGCCTCTGTTCTCGTCACTGACCCACATTACTTACTCGTACCACGCAATAACAATAACGGTAATTTATTACATAACTTGCAACTCCGAGCAATTACGGTAACACTTTCGTGTGAATTGAAGCGGATTTATATGGTCGAGGTTGAAATTCCTTTATTTTGTAGGAATCGGATTACCCATTATAATTTATTGATATGTGTTGATTTTGTAATAATTATATTACGGTCTGGAAGATCCTATCCGACCTACTCTATAATTTTTCTGTTGCCAAAGACCAAATAACTTTAAATATTGCGTTATTTAAAACATAACGCTGAGTTTACCGGTGACCCTTACACAATTTATGTGCAGACGACACGCTATGAGCTAGACATATCTGAGTGTGAATATAAAATATTGAAGAATCTTAAAGAGTTTATCGCATCTGAACAAACCAAGCAATATTGGAAGTGCTTCATACAAGATGTTGTGTTCATAATGATAGATGCGTTATTCGCGAACACGCTATACTTGTCGAGATACGGACCTACACCAGCCTCAATGTAAACTAGATGACAAAGATAGGTAACGTTATGAATAGCGTGCAAGATAAGTTAATACGTCATGGTTATTATTTATAGAGTCGACAAGTGTCGAAATAATTGTGAATGAACTTTTCTTTTCGTGACGAGAAAGAAGTGGGCGTGTGTGCGTGTCCCGGTGTCGATGTAGGCCACTGCCAAGGTCGAATGTTTAATATAAAGTCTGGCGCCGGGACATTAAAATGGTTGGGCCCTCCCCGGACCCCCTTTATCCCGAGCCGGCGGTCGCAATCGTTGCACTCGTTATTTATTATCTGGAGTCTGGAGGCATCCCCCGCTCACGAACACCTAAAGTCTTCGACATACATATGTATACATGGCCAGGAATAATGTTCAATACGGTTGCGAGGAGCGAGTACTCTAGGGCAATGCAGCTTATAGTGTTTATAAAAGAGACATATGTATACAATTATATTTCCAAGGTTCTGAAATGTTAGTCAGCTATTGACGCTTTATCGCTGTCCTGACCTATTGCATTGAGTGACGTAACAAGCAACGGATTAAAAACAACGTTTACATAGTACTATAGATAAATGTAGGCGTGGACGGTTTGAAGGTCTTTTATCAAAACACAGGAAAGTCGTGTTACGTACAATGTTTACGTCACAAGAATCATTACTGTAATTCATGAAACGTAATACACGTCCGAGTAAATATTGATGAATACAAACATAATATACGTAACAATTGTTTTACACATGAATGAGTGCGGTGTGATAGTGTGTACAGAAAACACGGTTTCTCTAATTATTACTACATTACTATCTTAATAAAAATTACAACCCATGCCGTTTTTTTCAGTTTTCAGGCAATAAAATAGTTCTGAACAGTCGGAAAGGGAAAACCATAAATAATCAAGATTTTGTTAAAGTCGGGGAGCGTCGTAAACACAATATAGTATAAAATTTAGTTAAATTGTAATTCATGGTAAGAAATAAGCCAACACGGAAGTTTAACTCATTACTAACATCTTCCTGACATTAGAGATTGTGAATGAATGATAAATAAAATATAAACAAGAGTCGACATACATATATTAACCTACAGTCCATAATTATTAAATCGTCTGGTAACTGTCGGGGATACCCCTTTGGAAGGATGCCAACAGGAAGGGGCCATCTTTAAATAAATTCAGAATAATAATGTGTTGAGGCAACGTAGATCGAGGTCGATTCAAAATCTGTCTTTATCACGGTCGTTACTTGCACAAGTTGTGGCTCTTTTATGGAATGAACGCCGTTAGTTTTTGTATTTCATGGAGCCAAGTAGAATAGCATAGTTATAAGAGTTGTTTGATTTAACGTCTCTTATGCAATCACCCGTATCGAGCCATAAAAAGCCCTCGATGCGAAACTTCTGAGAATGTGCGCGTGTGTTCAGCATGGAGTGAGGCTAGGTATGCATGAGTCGTTTAGAGTCTTGGTCACGAATCGGCAACAGAGACAGACGTGCCCGCCCATCGCAATCAGATGACATCATTCCCTCGCCACATACTCCACTCCAATTCACTCAACGAGCGTCCTTATGCAACACTGTTGCATCCAATCGACCTCGTGGAAATCAGCTTTTCATACCCCATAAAATAATAAGAGACTTTAATAGTACTTTCTAGCGCAGTAAAAAATAACTCTGCAAATTAGCCACGTATGTATGTGGAAATAAGTATCAAAATCATAGTTTCGTATAGCTGATGCTCATGGGAATGATATATTTAAGTGTTTCTCCGCCTTTGAGAATAAGCTCAACATTAGTGTAGCTGGTTGCAAAACGTCACAAAGCATTCAGTGATTGATGGTTGTGGTGACATTCGTTGCGTCATAGACACCGAGGGTCGCGGGGTCAATGTCGTCACGATTACAATACTAGGAAGGATGTAATAATAATTTCATCCCAGCTGAGGTTTGTTTACTTTTTGTTAGGCAAACTTTTAGAGCCTTTGCATTACTTTTACAATTTATTTTTTAGGCATTCCGTTCCTGTAGCGTGCAAGTTGTGATTGTGTCTCAAGCTATGAGCGGAAACTTTCCTCCAATTGGCTGTTCTTCCGCAACTTCAGTTTATTGTTCGGTTTCTCTTTTGTTGTAAGCCAACGACAAAACCTTTCATTTGGACTTTTAAACGATTCCAATTTGCATTCCTAAATGAATAGAAGAAAGTTATTACAAATCAGTAGAAAATAACTATGTTAACAACTTACTAATGTAATGAACATAACATTACTAAATAAATAAATATTGCTGGGCATTTCACACAGCGCTATCTAGCCCCAAACTAAGCAGAGCTTGTACGTTGGGAACCAGGATAACTGATAGAATACTTATTTTTTTTAAAATACTGAACTATCTGAATTGTTCCGAATATTCCGATGGATATGTAAACAATTGAACAAGCACGTGTCGGACCACGCACAGTGAACGGTTCCTTACTCAGTACGGCCGTATCTTAGTCATTTCAAAATATGCATCGTTTGCAAACGCAATTACATACATACTCATGTTGATCTATTATTGATGATACTTCTTCTTCTTATTACAACTACGGTAGGTAAATGTGCTACTATTGTCAATACTTTTTAAATATACAAGAACAGCAGTTTGGCTGGCAGGGAAGGGACACACACGGACACACACACACACACTACTGTTACGAAGCCATTTTGAAGCTTTATATTTCGTAAAAAAGTGTCCAGGAAACCTCATGTTTGTGAAGACCTTTTCAACGATAACCCACAATATGGGGTCCGTGAGTAAATAAAAACACCCCGAACTTTCATGGAAAGTACCTAAATAATAACATTTTTGTAGATTTAATCCGTTTAACTTACTAGGCGCCACTAAAACATACCCTTATTCCTAATTTCCGCTTTACAGTCTACGAATGAAACGTCTGTCGGTCGAACAGACAAGACGGACATGGCGAAACTCTAAGGGTTAATATTTCGACTACGGACCCCTAAAAAGTGAATACAAATTTTTATATAAAACTATCTGTTGACCGTGATTTCGTACGCGTTACACTACTAGATGTATAGGTAACCTAGAAATAAAGCAAAACTCTCTGTTGCAACTTGACACCCCATTTTAATCCCATGGGACCTGATTTATGGGATAATAAGTAGCTTATGTTTTAATCCGGGTCAAAATCTGCGTACATACTAAATGTATGTCATATCTTATCTTACATACTAAATTTCATCGAAATTGGTTAAGCCGTTACGACGTCATTGAGTAACAAACAAATAAACAAACATCCAAACTTTCGCATATATGTAATATTAGTGTATGTGATTACACGATGTAGAGCTAGAGACAGATTGGGGCTTTAAAAGTTTCTTATTACCATGGACCTGCTTTTCTGCTATTACTAGTTTGATATTAACGCTAAGACATCCTCCAAGTTTCCAACTTCATTAAATATTACTGACACAGTATGTAAGTTGGAAGTTCATGAACTTTCGCCGAAACTGCTAAGTCCATAATATTGTTAAGGTAGTGAAAATTCATAAACATCGGAGGGGTGGTCCCAGGTTATGTTACGACCACCCAGCTGGCAAGCCGATGGTAGCCCGACTGCGACCCCGCTCCCGGGTCGGTGCCATAAAACGCCACGGCCGCTTTTACGGCAGCATCTACAACATACATCCGCATATTGTAACGTAATAACGATCCAGTAAAGGTCTACGATACGATGCGAAGTGCTGCAGTTATTCACGTATTCTATTTGCAGAGAGCAAACGTACTGCGACATGTTGTGTAGCCGGAGAAAAAGAGCGTTATTTTCATTGACTGTTTGCACGAGTACATTCTCTACCAGTCTTCGTTTTTTATGCTATGGTAATTTTAGATCCTGGTTAATTTGACACTGAATATTTGTCATAACAAGTTTATTTTTACAAAATGTAAAAACCCTCTTTTTGCGTCGAACTCGAACCACCCCAGCTAAACTAGCTTTCTATTTAAAAAAAACCACGTCCGCATCGGTCCGTCCGTTTGAGAGCTACGATGCCGCACACAGACATAGGCATCCAACTTATAAGACCCACTTTTTACACCGGGGCTTAAAAATATTACAATGAAATGAGACAAGAGGGCTTAGCCAAGTTACATTCGATTAGCGATGACACTAGTCGATAAGTCCGAAAATGTATGGGATTTGACACATGCTGTTTGTGATATCAACAAACCTGTGTAGAAATCGAATAGATTCGAAGCGAATGTAATAGCTACGGGCCCTAATGGTTTAGCAGATAGTCAAAGAGTAAGAAATATTTTGTAGTCATAAATACGATAATACCATTATAAGAAAACGCAAAAGCCTAGTTTCTATATTGCTAAAATCAAAATAGACAAAGTAACCACAATGGAGCAACAGGCCGATAGCAAGCAACGATTCGTGGAGAAACTAGAGTATAGGTGTCCCTATTTGCAGCACGGTCTAGTATACCCGCCCTATAAACCTATTTCAGAAATACGTAAACGACAATAGGTAAATGACGGCAGTTTTTTCTTGTATCGATTCAGTAACAACGTGAGCATCGCGTTTTCTAACTACACGTGGTCATAGTAATCTTAAATAGACGAAATTATTTTGTTTACGTTATTGCCAAATTCAGTTGATCAGGCTAAAGGAACATTAAGTTATATGAAAGCTCTAATGGAAGCGGCCGCCTTCGCTTTTGGGTCCGGTTTACTTCCTCGTTACCGGCACATTTTTACAACACCATTAAACTGCCTGACTCAGAAACGCGTAACAGGGTTACATTTTACTACAGAACATAACAGAAAATCTGCCGAACATAACTGTATTAACTACCCAATCTTATGTTAAAGTAACAATATCGATAAATTTATGATCTACGATTAACCTATAGGCATTTACGCTGGCAGTCAGATTAATTATTTTGTTTCGTTCATCAGTATGGTGTGACTGATTTCCAACAAAATGGAACACGGGCAAAATTGGAATACATAATGCAAAATTGAAATAACATGGAAAGGCTTTATCTGTTCTGTGAGTCGTATAAATGATTAAAATGCAACAAAACGAGTGGGCGACCACATTTTGTTCACGAACGGCGGCCTCGCGGCGCATTATCGAAATCGGACCGCAATAATTACATTCGATCCGAATGAGGCCGCTCCATCTATCTGTCCAAACTGCTAAATAAAATATACGTGCGTTCGCGATAAAATTTTATCAATTAAAATGTATATTATTTGTTCGAATGAAAATAGCGAACATGCAATTAATTATGAAACTATATAACATGTTTCAATCAGTTTTTAATCAAATAAAACGGTAAATTTTCCAATTGTAGATTGGTAGAAGTACTATGAGTGTTGTGAATGTCCAACTGCTTCTATTCTATCATTAACTTAGCTATCGGGAAACTAGATGACTATCGAATAGATGAAGAGGAAGGCTTGGTTGAAGGGCATTCAAAGTCTGGTGAACAAGAAGCCGTCATGAATTTTGGCGCTCGGGTTGTGCCGGCCGGATTATGTAGCACCCTCGGGTTATTCAATTAAAAACGAAACGTACTCGTCGTTCACGCCTCCCAACTATTCGCAATTTTGTTGGTAGGGCTCCTGCTCAGCAAATGGGATTTGGCGTTAGTGCCGCTCGGCTCGCTTCTAAACCTAGCTATCTGTACAGGTAATAAATTATTGTTGAGTCACGCATAAGGTATTGCGAGCACTAGGCAACCTTGGCTTCCATTCTAGGGAAAACCTGAATGTCAAGGTTATGCAGGTTAGTTGGTGAACCTTCTTGAATACGGTTTCCATGAAGCCAATGTAGATGTGGCTCAAGTACCATATCTGAAATATACTTACGAATAGTACCTATTTCTGAATTAGTCTTTTAAAAAATATATTGTGAAATAAACGGACATCTTGTAAAATAGGCGACATTCAGAAACGGTAGAGCAGAATAAGGCGACTCTTAACAAAAAGTTCGGACCGCGATCGTTGAATTCATCATGAATAAAATTTTATTAATTTACCGTGTTCGTTGTTCTATTGAAATTTTGTCTGAAAATGTTCAGTGCAAAATATATATTTTGTTTTGTTTTTACATGCGAACGCACGTCGCCCGTCGGCTGATTACGCTCCGCGCGCTGTTGCCGTCATTCATTTGCGTCTACTGTACACCGCCCCACTCAATCTCGTTTATAATGAACGTGCAGCGGACGAGCAACCCTGCCTCTCGCTTTTTACATTTGAATATTTTCCGTGCATTACTTTTACATTGTTAGTCAAGTCTTCTACAAGCGCATGATAGTGCACGATATGAGACCCGCCCCTACTCCAACTAACTGTTTTAATTGAGTTTTTCTCGTTTTAGCTTTTGTGTTCTACATTTTCAAGGAACGAAGGAGGATTTAATTTAGCTTTTATGATGAGGTCTACTAAACAGGATTAACAGTATCAAATTCTGAATCCACATTAACATAAAGTATTGTACTAAACAACAAGTCTTTGGGTGTCAAATTGTGCTTATTCAACTAAAACGTCATGGGGTCATTTTTGAATAAAAACTTGAGAAAGGGTTTCTCATGAGATGTCATTCTGAGCGGCAGCAGGGAGTAGCATAAATAAATGTCTCAAATTAGAATCCTTCACGATACTTGTGTACTCTCATACTAAATGCCTGCGGCGACTCTTCTGCATAATATCTTACGCTCTTTTATGTTTCATGCCTAATTAAAACGGTTGATGTACTGAATTATAAATCTTTTTTTATCACGATTGCACACTTTTCCGATAAATAAATAAATTAATATAATAAAATAAAGTAATATTGATGATACAAGATGTCAAAAGACTCCTTAGAGATATGGTTTAGCTTAATAAACGATTGCACGGACATTATTTAAACAATGCATAAATAAAATTGTAGAATGATAACATCTTTTACAAATTTTTATTTATTATGCCGTGCTCTTTTGGAAAGTTAATTTGAACTTATTTAAAAAGCAGATAAGCAAAGCCAAGATACGGTAAGCAGATATTGACCCAGTTTCCGTAATGCTGTTAAGTTTTGAATTCTACATACTTTATTAAGTTTCAATAAAAATATGTTATTTTAAAACTAACAGAAAACTGATCATTATTATGATTATTGAAGGAAGGTAGTGAACAAAACTTCTCTAGTTGGGTAATTGTTCACTAAAATGTAATTAATGATTAGAACTGATCCCATCTGTAGTGTTTGCTTTGTGGCACACACACCTCTATTAGCGTGGATTTATACAGTGTGTCCCTGGATAAAGTGCAACCCCGAAAGGGGGTGAAACTAGATCAAAAATTATCGACAAAAAAATAGAAAAAAATATTAAAAAAAAATTCGTATATACTTTATTGATGTATTAAAATTTTTATTACTCACTAATTACTCTATTTAATAAAAAAATTATTTCTTCCAAAGTAGTAGGTCTATTTTGTTAAAATAAAAACCATAATCATGTCAGATATGTGACGATGACGATAAAATAACAAATAACTCACAAACGAGTGGCTATCGTGACTTAAAGTTTAATTTTTGTATTAAAATTACATTTTTTAGGCTGTTTTTTTCCAATAAACTCCAAAAATCTTAAAATTAAGCCTATAATACTAGAAATTTTTATGACTTTTTATTATTGTCTATCATAATAGCTTTTAAATAAAAAAAACCTACGTTCTAACATAAAAAATGTGCTGGCTAGGAGCTTTTAAAGTTGACCACTGATTACGTCACCACTCAGGTAGAGACACGTTTTTTTTGCTGCTCAGGTAGTATTAAAAATCAAATTTTAGTTACAACATTTTTATTTAACTTATTACATGTAAGTATGAAATAAGGGTTTTGTTTAATGCATTAAATGCTCAAAATGGCTTCCTTGTTGTTGTAGGCACATTGCCGCACGAAGAGCGATTTGTTGTGTGGCTCTAAGCACCATCTCTGGGTCACTTCTTATCTCATCGGCACATCGCATGATTTGATCTTGTAACTCTGCCTCGGTGTCTACGGTCGTTCTGTAGACTCTTTGTTTCATAACACCCCACAGAAAATAGTCTAGGGGTGTCAGGTCAGGTGAACGTGCCGGCCACCCGACTGGTCCATCCCGGCCGATCCACCTATTAGCGTAGTTTTCGTTTAAAAAACTTCGCACATTGCGCCCGTAGTGCGCAGGGCATCCGTCCATCTGCAAATACATCTGTTGCCTTGTAGCCAGCGGAACATCTTCCAGCAGTAGTGGCAGATCGTCTCTTAATAAGTTTAAAAAACTTTCGGCATTTAATGTTGCGGGTAAAATAACTGGCCCAATCAGCGTGTCGTCTATTAGAGCTGCCCATACATTAACTGAAAATTGCACTTGAAAAGTAGACGCCCTCTTTAGGTGTGGATTTTCCTCGGACCATACATGTAAGTTTCTGCAATTTGTGATTCCATTCCGGGTGAATTTCGCTTCATCCATCCATAAAATTTTTTTTAGGAATTGTGGATTATTTCTAATTTTTTGTTGAATCCACGTAGACATTACGCATCTTGCACGATTGTCTACATTTTCATGCAAATGCTGTACTCGCTGATAATGGTATGGATGCAATCCCTTCTTTTTCAAAATTCGCCATACGGATGTTTTTGATATACCGTGACGCAAAGCTAAGCGTCTAATGCTGGTTGTGGGATCAGCAAACAAATCGTTTAAAACGGCCTCTTCTATGGAATGGTCAATAATGGTAGCTTGTTGCTCACGGCGATCTCTTGCTAATCCAAGTCCGATGTTGGATAACTTTCGGTGAACTTCTTGGAAATTTCGTGCTGACGGTATAAGTCTGCTCGGAAACGCATTTATGTATGCAGAACGAGCGACTGTTGTGTGTCCACGTGACATACCATAATAATAATGGATGTCAGCGATTTCTCGCGGAGAGAACTCAGTCAATCGCGGCATCTCCACAACACAACAAAGTACAGTCAAAAACGTAACAAAAAGTCAAAAACAAAACAAAAGCAAAACAACGTAACAAAAACTTGAAGGCGCAGTAAGGTACGGTAGGCGGTAGCAGCGGCGAGAATATCGGAGCGACTGGCGTGCCTTGTGTGAGTCCTGTTTCGATCCCCACCCTTCATCTTTCATAGAACAGGCCCAGCGACCATAATCTACCTACAACAATATAAGTTAAAAAAGGGTCTCTACCTGAGTGGTGACGTAATCAGTGGTCAACTTTAAATGCTCCTAGCCAGCACATTTTTTATGTTAGAACGTAGGTTTTTATTTTATTTAAAAGCTATTATGATAGACAATATTAAAAAGTCATAAAAATTTCTAGTATTATAGGCTTAATTTTAAGATTTTTGGAGTTTATTGGAAAAAAACAGCCTAAAAAATGTAATTTTAATACAAAAATTAAACTTTAAGTCACGATAGCCACTTGTTTGTGAGTTATTTGTTATTTTATCGTCATCGTCACATATCTGACATGATTATGGTTTTTATTTTAACAAAATAGACCTACTACTTTGGAAGAAATCATTTTTTTATTAAATAGAGTCATTAGTGAGCAATAAAAATTTTAATTCATCAATAAAGTATATACAAAATTTTTTTAATTTTTTTTTTCTATTTTTTTGTCGATAATTTTTGATCTAGTTTCACCCCCTTTCGGGGTTGCACTTTATCCAGGGACACACTGTATATTTCGTATTTTTCTAATCAAAACCAAACGTGTACTTTTCCTAACGATTTAGCCTCTAAAGGTACCTACGGCACAACAAAGTGTAACAGCTGATAGGTTATACAAAAAGTTAAATGAATTAAAAATCACAATTTCAAACTGCTTTGTAAAGCTTTAACAATAAAATCAGGGTGGTATTCAGGGCCGGACTCGTTGCGTTGCGCTACAATTGACGTAAACATTGGGTGGCAGACTCCCCTCGAATTCAGCCTAGTCGGTACATTCATTACAAAAAGCGTCACATCGCGGTACGGGCCCTGGTTTAATAAATTCCACTCATTTGGCTTCCCCCGGGCGGGCCACCACCGGCGAGACAATGCGAAGAGCCTGCCTAACGGTATCAATCAACATCAAACAGCCCCGACTGTCTATACGCAGGGTTGTTCATATACGTCGAGTTTCATTACGGAAAATACAACTCCGATAAATGATAACCCCCAATGTGTCGCTGTCATTAAGTTTTGTATTGGTAAAAGGCGCTTCTAGTTCTATTTTAATATAACTTTGCAATTTCGGTAAAGAAGTTCTGAGTCACAAAGACTTGATACGTAGTCCGCAACTTTTCCAGTTAAGTTACTATTGAGCGACTTGCAAAATATGAACATTGTTGTACGCTCCGTTGTGGATAAATATGAATAAATTGAATCATACATCGCTTTAATTTCCTGTCTTTTATTTTATTGCAAAGGAAGTTGCTTTCATTTTCCGCGTGGAGCGAATGGTACCTACAAACATTTAAATTTAGCAAGTACTGCAGGTTTTCATGCGTCGCGCTGATCGTGGCGCAATTTAGCAAACAAGCTTATTGTCAAGAGGCACCGCGGTCGAACTGCTGGCGCAGAATATGAAGTGCGAGTCCACAAATAGCGAGGCCCGTTCACGCAGCCACATGTGTCCGGTATCGAAGATGCCACGTTTATGATAATGCTTGTCCATAATTTTCATACCCGTTACGTTTTGGTAATAGAAAATTAATTCTGCACGTGTGACCAGTATGTGGTACGAGCGATTATTATGGCGATCATTGTGCGTCAAATGACACAATTGAATTGCCGGGAACTCCTCATCAACTCAACAATCATAATATATCAATAAGGAAATAATAAATCTTTACGAAGTCATTTTCTTTACAAGCATTGCTGTTTTATTGTCAAGTCATTAGGAAGACTTATAATTAGGTAAGTAATTCCGGGCGATGTGAGGATAATAAAGTTTGAGTTCAAGCTAGGAGTAACAGGAGTAATTCGTATGAAAATATGACATTATTTTAACATCAAGTTATGGAAGTAAAGAAAAATGCCCGTCAAGATATAAAGAGAACACGGCTTCATTACGTGCGGAAACGAGCTCTGTACGAGTTCTTACGTGACTAGCTGCGTACATTATTCAGCCATTAGTGAACAACACTTTGGTAATGTCGAGTCGGGCAGTCATTTTTGCTCTCAGTCGGCGGTGGTACGGCAATCGATTTACGACCATATTAACTTGAATTACATACACGGCTATTGTAACTTATATTATGATAACAATATTGACGTCAAATTATAGTAGTGACGTAAGCTCTCAAAAGGAATTGCGAACCGGTTTCGGAGCTATCATTAAAAACACTATTACACACAATATACTATGTGTGAATACGATTCGCCACAGTTTGTTGGGTGAGTTGCATGGTAATTATCGCATCTAACTAATCGCTGTCATTCATAAAGTTAATACACGTACCACTTAATTGATTCATATAGTTTTTGTTGAAGTGAAAAAATATACTTTGAAAAGTTATTACATAATTATATTTTGAAACCAATCTCAGTTTTGTTACGGTAAAATTTAGGGATATTAGTATGGAGGATGCAGTGTGAATCACCGACAAAATTTAAATGTTTTAGAAACAGTATGTGTATGAGTATGAAACCTCCTAATACAGGTATTATTTACTTAAAGGGGGGTTTTAACTACTAGTTTAGTAGTAAACACAAGATAATGAAATAAAAACATTTGTATTTGTGTAGACCCAATTTCCTTTTCGATACATAGAATTTAGACAAGTTTTTCCTCATGGTTTGGTTTGGGCCCGCTTGGTAGTTGATAATGGTCGGGGATGTACGCGACAGACATGTTTAAACCCTAATGCAAAAAAAGGTTGCGTTAAAACCTTCGAGTACCTGTCTGTCCATGGCATTGTAGCTTCCAAATTGGTGAACCGATTTAAATGCTGTTTTAATTCGAAAAGCTGGCGTTTTCGTGATGGTTCTTTTCGTTTTGTAATAAGTCTGTCAGATGTTTCAAAATTTAACTAAAATAAACTAGTTTGGTTATCATGAGTGGATGACTAGTCAGAAAGCCGTTGATCGCTTTTTAATACTCCTCGGCTTCTTGCTTGACTCATCGAGGCACCCATCATCTCTGATTGATTGTGCGAGTAGGGTTAGCGATGCCAACCACTAACGATTAATGTTTAAACAGCTTAATAATATTTTTTATAGTAGGTACGTAGTAGTAGGTTGAAACAAGATATACCGAGCGTTTAAGGATAATATAAACAAAGTGATATTTTTAATACCCATTGTTTTTTCGACAAATGTTAAGTTGCAATGTTACCAAAAAAACGGCCAAGTGCGAGTAGGACTCGCGCATGAAGGGTTCCGTACCATTATCTATAAAAACGGCAAAAAATTCATGTCTGTTGGATGGGAGCCCAACTTAAATATTTATTTTATTATGTTTTAGTATTTGTTGTTATAGCGGCAACAGAGATACATCATCTGTGAAAATTTCAACTGGTGACAGATGGACAGACAGACAGTAGAGTCTTAGTAATAGGGTCCCGTTTTACCCTTTGGGTACGGAACCCTAAAAATTGTAAATAATAAAACGAGGACCAAGTTAATTAACTTACAGAGTCAGGATCGTGGGCGTTCGGTGTGGACGGCTGAGAAGGCCTCGGTGGTGGTGGATAACCCTGCCAAACAAATATTATATTGAAACTCAAGTTTTGATAAATATAAATTGTCCGATGGATCTTGTGGCCTTCATATAGCGTCACGTTATTAGTATAGTAAATTTCTATTGCGGTACCAAACGCTGCCAAGACTCATCGGCCAAACTGTGAGTAAACAAAGATGTTTACACCAAAAAGTAATTATGATATCTAAAATTCATCACAAGATAATCTCAGTCTCAGACTAACAAATTGGCTAACTTCATGTCGGGGCAGTGATTCGAATTAAATCCCAATTTCAAACTAGCAATGGTGACAAAAAGTTCACGAGCTTAACTCAAAGTTAGTTCTGTACGCTACAGCGAGCTAAAGGCCACATTTTCCTACCAAAAACTCCAACGTCGCACAAAAAGAGTAACGCAAAGAAGAATTTACAGAACAGTAGAAAGGGATATGAAGGGGCGAAATCACGCGAGTTAAATATTACTACGTTTTACGGAAGGAAATGTATTGGATGGTAGTGATGTGCGTAATATTTGTAGTTGATTGAGCGAAGCGAGAACTCCAAATCAACTTGGGCAAATCGGCGTTGTATGTACATACATGTATGTATGTATGTTTGTTTGTTTGTCCGAAGATAACTGTCTATGCGTTGATCCGATCATCGTGAAATTTGACACATAGGTAGTGATGGCACAATTTTGGTGTGACTAAATGAGCTAAAAATGTTGGGGGACTGTTGAGATATTGGAGTCCCAGAGGGTAAAAAAAAATTAAAATGAGACTATCACGTCAAATGGCACGTCAAATGAAAGGTCTTCATTAGTACATTTCAACTCTGTTTTTATTTTTAGTTTAATCTTTGTAATTTTCAAGTTATTAGCCATAATAAAAACAAAACTGACAAAATTCACAGAGTACACCAGTGACACCCAATGCTGAAATTTGGTATTCGTGTAGCTTTAGTAACACAAATATAGGCAAAAGTCTGAAATCCAGAATAACAGCAGTTTGTACCCCAATAATGATCAACCAATTATAATGAACTCCCGTTACCTGTAATTTGAATGAAACTGTAGGTCAAGTTAGTTGGTATCTTATTTCGTGGCTTTATTTTGATAGTCAAAGATTACAAATAACATTTTTTTTGTTATTATGGGAGACTCGCGAGATCTCAGTTAGGGGCGAACCACTAGTTAATTTATAATTTTTAACCAAATTGTGTATTTTTTCAACGAACAAAATATTTATTTACGGGACACATAACTCAAATTAGAAGGTATTCTGTCCACAAACGGCGCGGCATAAACCGACCGTCTCTCCAAACATTTGGTAAGGCAATGCTATAACAGTTGCTATAACTTTGGCCTCATAATATATTTGTCTGCGCCGTGCCAGTCACTGCGCTAAAGCTAAAAGGAACTCGACTGTTACAAAATGTTTTCTCCGTAAATTCTGGACTTTATTTATAAACGGACCTTTCGACGTCTGTTTTCCTTACTGTTTATGTAAGGAAAACAACAGACCAAATGTCACACATTCATGATGTTATCGCTAATAAAGAATGAGCTTATGATAAAAATATCACAGCTACTATACAAAGATATTGTTGAACATTCTCTACAAGTGACGAAAAAAAAAAGGCTTCTTCGTGAAATTTAAAATCTCAAAAAAAAAATGTGTAACACAGTAAAAACAACTCAAACACAATGTGTAATCCAAAAGAGGTATTGTTTTATATAAAAATAGCTGACACCACCCACATATAAAAGTTATTTTTACAGATTATTATAAACCAATCCTAAAACGATATATGTTCCTTTGAAAGCAGAGTTAGAAAGGTCTGAAGGGGGATTAATAGCGTAATACCATCGAGCGTTGCTAACACCGCGCCGTGCAAGTGTCTGCTGAAACTGCACACGGACAGAGGTAAGTCGTTTTCAAACTTATAATGAAATCCAAACCACTTTATGAGTAGAGGCTACGATGATATAATCTTTTATCGAAATAAGTTCCGTTAATGAATGTATTAAACGAGCTGAAAATGCACAACTACTCTGAACTGAAATCATTTAAATGAAGAACATTACTGTACTGGCCGTTCGAATAAGGCAATGATCCCTTAATGCGAAATATATGTAACTGTACGATGTCGTTTATTTTGTCATCCTTTTTCGCATTAAGAACTTCCAAACCAATGTGAAAGCTACGGTTATTTTATGTAGATTACGTGTAGAAAGAAGGATAAATAAGAATAACCCTAAGTATATTGAAGTTCAAAAATAAAACCCTAAAGTATTGTGTATCACCCCTTTCAAAGAGACCTTTGACAGCAGATTTTCCGTAACACTTCATACATTTCTCATCATCATCATAATAACCAACAGGCAGAGAGGCGAGCACAAAAGACAAGACAAATGTCAGTTTCTCTTCTCTTAACAATTGGATTGCATTATTTTGCGGAGATTGCAAAAGGGGGCGAGCGGCATAATTTATCCAACTCGGCAATTCCCGACAGCCCTGCCCGTGACTCCGCCGCAGGAGCGAATGTACGCCCCACAGTCAGCGCTTTAGAGGTTTCCAGTAGAGAGCGGGGCTGCCACACTAAAGTTCCGAGAATCCGGAGTATTTTGCAGTTTGTTATTATGAGAAGCGAGCGCTGCCGGATAACTTGCTCTTTATGCACCGGGAAAAATAAGAACACTCGTACGGGAGGAAACACTTTTCTTAGCTTTTATAACTGTGCATTTTTATGACATATAACATTTTTAAAATTTGCTACTTTCGCTATTTAGCTATTTGGCGCAGTAGTATATGAGTGCTATGTCTTTATTATAATAATATATTCTGTATAAAAAAATCGTAATCAAAAGTTAAATTCAACGATGACTACTTCTCATTATTCGAACGAGTTATTCTGTACTACTCTTCATAACCTCAAAGTTTAATTTATTAAATGACAGATCAAATTGAGATCGCAAACTAATTTGCCTAATGGATACAGAGCATCACAATATGCATCGACTTAATGTCATCGAGGATACCAAAGGAGAACCTCCTCGGGGCACACTTCAGAAAAGCTGAGCAATTAATCGCACGGCCTTTGACAAATATATTTCCTTGACAATAAAATATACACAAGAGTTTTTACTGGCGGCGAACGTCGTCGGCTAGCGAACGGGTAGAGCTGTCTCGTGCAACCGGCGCGCCTACCGTGGGGGAATATTAAACGGCCGGTACCGGTACCCGACTACCGTACCATTATATCATCTTGCCATTCTGTCCCTAAACAGACTCTTGGATCCAATATCAATAGAGCACATGATCATCATCGGTGCCTATATTGCACGTGCTAGATCGATAAGTACTAATTAATTGACGTTCCATATTAGCGCAGCTTTTAATAATGTAATATGAAGGTAAAACGTTCATTAAAAACGTGTCTATATCGTATATCTCTAGTGTATTTTATGTTGGTTTTATACGAAAGTCCAGTAAAATATAATTAGTGATTCCTCATTACGGCGGCGCGGCTGGCTGGCTGGCGAGGCCCCTCTGGACGTTCGTGCGTCTACTGGCTTATGGTTATTAATAACGGCGGGCGCCCGCTCCGCCCCGGCCCCTGCGAGCCCCCACGCTCGCTGCCGCTGCCGGCCGCACGTCTGACATTTTAATTCCGGAGCCGGCTATAAGTCCACTGCATGCCTTGCCTATCGACAATTTTTATCGACATTTCCCAGCACTAGCACTTCACTATTTGAAATGAATGTTACTGAAATATCATTCCAATCCATTTCCAACTTATGCTGTTTTCGTTATTGGAATTTATGACGGCATATTACTTTTTGTTATGTTGTGCTAGCCAGTGATTTTAAATACTTTTGAAGACCCTCTTTTCAGAGAGTTGGTTGTATAGAGTTGAAAACTAAATGTATTAAACAAAGTTTGCTAAACATTATGAAACCACACTTTCAGTTCAGTCTAAAATAGAACTTAAAAAACTGGAACAACAAAGTAACAACAACATCGAATGATATGCTAGGGTGAATTTAAACGGAAAGTTCATTGAAAATTGACAAAGAGCAGGCATGCACTCAATGAGACAAAAATATCGAAAGAATCGGCGTACATCACTAGCAGCGACAACGAATGCTACAATGGCGGTCGGGCAAGCGCAGGTCGAGCGCAACATGGCTGCCTGGTAGGCGGTTCGAGCGAAAGGGACAGCGCTAGCGATGGCTAGCTGCTTCCCAGTCGCACCCGCACGGAACGCTCGCATCGATCTCCACTCTCTGTGTTCAGCCCCCAGCACCAGAAAGGCGGAACTAACAAAATTACAAAGCGCTTTCGAGCCGCTAATCATAAAATAAGATACGACGTTTCATTTCGACCGTACGACTCTCGAGCGATCACGATGCTGGAATGGCCCTTGACTCAAAATTCTCTACTGACATCGTTGAACATTAACCGAACGTAGGTAGCTCGCCGTTAGTTTCGTAAAGCCTCGAATCACGTTTAAATTTATGTTGACGTTTCTTTGTTTATTTCTTTTGAATCCAGATACGAAGTTTAATTATTACTTCGGAAACCGGAAACAAATACTAAGCTGGATGAAGTTTATTGGAAAAGGATTAGGAATAAAATGTTAATTACAAACGTTCTAAAGTTTGATTAGAAACAAGAATTCCTTTTGGAGCAGGCCAAGCGTGGAGCACCGGCGGCGGCAGCGGAATGAGGCTAAAGGCATAAAGCTTTACATCTGAGCGGAGTCGGCGCCGCGCCGAAGCCGGTCTCGGGTTTACGTTAGCATAAATTGCAGCTCCCTCGGCCGTGTTTAGTTCGAGAGCCGGGTATAAAATCGACGTAGCGCTCGTTCCCCGAGGCTAAGAGCCTCTGAGTGTTCTGCTCCGTCGATCGCTTGATAGCTGACTGAATGACATGACGTTTAATTTTTGCACCATACCCTTCTGCGACGTTAACGTCTATTCTGTACACGTGTACGCATGTTTTGTCTTCCTACGTCTCCATGCCACATTTGTCAAATGTCGAAAATATACTTGATTTAATGCCGGGTAATAAAATTTGTATACTTTATTGATGGGTGGTGGCGATGGTGTGCATATGTTTTCTAAACCATGGACAACTTTTACACTAAGTATAAGTAAAAGCGTACAGACAGACCAACGACTTAAGTTGCTTATTAACGATTGTTTTTATTTTTATTTGGTATATTACTAAAATTATGTATTAGAACCGAAACATTGAACATTTTGGTAAATAAAAGTGCTATTTACGGATTTGTTGTTGTTTGGAAAATATATAATTTTGTATGTGCTGATGCCGTTACAAATATAACTTGTTCGTTAATTATTTCTTTCAATTTATGTCGCTGACTGCACCTGCTTTCAGTTGAGAGCCTAATAAAACATACCGGGATGCTAAAACTTTATTTAAATGATGCATATAGAAAATATGTTATTCGCATAAAATCAGAACTTGTTAAAACTTACAGACTTGTCGGTATCGGCATGCAAATAAGCGAGCATGTGCTACATCTCCATTATATCGCGAAGCAGTCGTTAGGCCGGCCACGTGCGAGCCATACAATTGCAGAACATAGAAATATGTAAATTGCGCTAGGAACGAAGCGTGCCAAAAGCAAGTTGCTCACGTTCCTAGATGGATTCCGATCGCTGCACGACGGCGAACATGTCGAACAGATGATCGGGTAGGTACGACATTCTAACATCCCCGGTATGACGTGACATTTCCAAATAAAACCACAGAAATACTGAACCAGAACTTCTCATTTGAATAAAATGCAGGATAAAACGAATTAAATATGGTTGGTTTGAAAGTAACGTAAAATAACTCTAAAAAGCTATAATCGTTTCCTCATCTACGCCAACAACGGTTTAGAAGATTCTAAGTATACCCAGTATATCTATAAAATTATTTTAACGGTAAAGAAAAACAACTTGGATGATTACAGTAATACTAAAAATGAATAGGGGAAGAAAGAAACAGGAAAACAAACATAACAAAAGTAAAAGTTGTCCATTATGAGGGGTATGGTATGACCATAGACGGTTTATTGAAATAGTTATGGTTAAGGAAGGTAATTTTTAAAAATTGCTAACAACGAGGGGTTCCCGTACATTCGGCAGCAGTTTAATGTGTGGCGATAACAGTAAAGTTCATAGCCAAAGTTCCATCCGCCGAGTATCATGGATTACTATAGGTACTTTCCATATAGAGTGGGTTCAATTTCGTTAAAGCTATACAGATTCGTATCAACGCTCGTGCTGACGCGAGCTATTCGCGTATAAGTGTGCGAGAATATAATTCCACTGGAAAATATTTTATTAACACAGAAAATGCTAGTGTTCAGCACAATACAGCAACATACACATGACACAGCGTATTTTATATTTTCTTTAATGACACATTCTATTAAATAATACAACTTTATACATAGTTGATCGAGCGAAGCGAGATCTCCTAATCAACTTGGGCAAATCGGCGTTGTATGTATGTATGTTTGTTTGTCCGAGGATAACTTTCGAAGCGATGATCCGATCATCGTGAAATTTGATACATAGGTAGGTTGGCACAATTTTGGTGTGACTAAATGAGCTAAAAATATTGGGGGGGTTTTTAATATTGAGGTTCAAGAGAGGTAAAAAAAATGAAAATGAGACTATTAGGTCAAGTGGGACGTCAAATGAAAGGGTCTTTATTACAACATTTTGACTCCGTTTTTATTATTAGTAAAGTTTTTGTAGTTTTTGAGTTATTAGCCATAATAAAAACAGAACTTTGACAAAATTCACAGGGTACACCAGTGACCCCACAGTGCTGTAATTTTGTATGCGTGTAGCTAAGTGACACAGATATAGGCAAAAGTCAGAAATCGAGAATGACTGCAATTTGTTCTCCAAAAAAAAAAAACTATATAACATGAATAACATGAACTCCCGTTACCTGTTTTTGAATGCCTAATTTGAATGAAACTGTAGGTCAAGTTAGTTGGTTATTATTTCGTGGCACTATTTTGATAGTCAAATAACATTTTTTTTCGTTATTATGGGAGACTCGCTAGATCTCAGTTCGGGGCGAACCACTAGTTACATATTCTTGCTAAGTTAAATCAATATCTCCGCAATCCGAGTCGCGAGTAACCGCTTATCTTGCTTTGGCAGAGCTATCTCGCGCCGAGCGTATGTCGGTCGCGCAGAGAAGTCGAACAGGCCAAAATTATCGAAAATTTCCGTCCAGCGACGCTCACTGCGATAAACAAAGTGCAAACATGAGGCACTCGCAGACAATTTTAAGTTCTTATTAACAGTATCACTTTTGGGTTAGTGTTAAGTTGGGTTTTTTTGGGTTGGGTATTTATATTTTATCTGCGCTTTTGGAACGACATTATGTAAATTACGGTTCTTCATAGGACTTGAGAGCACGATTATGATGTTTAAACCTGCGTTTAATTTAATATAATCGTAACTTAGAAAAGTAATAAAAGATTACTGGCCGAAGTCAACATTAACTTTCTACTAAAACAGTTTTATAATCGCCTACTGATTACAACGTTGTTCAGAGTAAACATCTGTGTTAATTTTATGAAGTTGTTGAAACGCCTTTAGATTTTATTATGATCATTTCTTAATCAAATAATTGGTCTTGCCCGAGAAGTTACAAGATAATTATAACTTACCATGAAGAGGAACAGAAATATTAATAAGTACTGCTTTTTAGTTTGGTTGGAGAGGAATATTTAAGAGTGGATGAGAAAACTTTATTGTTTTCTTAGTTGCTGACTTGTTTGAAACTGAGTCGCACATTTGTGAAATTTGACAAGGCCTTTTAATTTTTAGGTTTTCGTAGATATAATTTTTTACACGTATTTAAAAGTTTATCAATGGGTACACAAAGTAGGTAAAAAGGTTAAAACTTGTTTCTCAGTCCGCTCCGGTCGCCGTTTCCTGGGCCGATCAAGTTTTGTAGGGGCCTTGGATGTGAGAAAGAATCGGTGAATGTGTACTGGCATTTCCAATATCGATAATCGACCTGGAGATGGTACAAGCTTATGTCCCTTCTGATGTCCCTGTGATCTTGAGGCACACGGACGGGTATAAAGCCTCATGTGACTGTTATTTCAGCGGCTACTTGATGGCCGCAACCATACCCTTCAAACAGAAATATAGCAAAGCTGCTTGGCGGCAGAAATAGGAATTGTGGTAGTACTTCCCCAGGCGAGCCCTTTCACTAGGAACTCCACTTAAAACTTGCGTACCTACTTGCATTGCTAAACATTTTGTACTCGAATATTATACTCATATATTTTAATATTATTAACTGAATGTAAAACGTAACCGGTAGTAGATGGTGAATTTAGGGTCTAGAGAAGATTAAACATAAAACTTTGCAGCCAGCGGACTTAGCATGAAGGTCCTTAGTCTTCTATTAGAGGATAGACAAAGCTCTCTCTTTTTCCTAGAGACTAAACACCGTGCGACTTCGTGAAAACCCTTCATGAGTTAAATTCATTTTCTAAAGTTTTTCTAAAGTAAAAATGCATGAGAATATTCCTTCAATAGAAACGGGGAACACGATAGTAATGTAATGATTCTTTTTATCACACATGCTATGAAAGTTAGATAATTCCTTTATATTCATTTTTTTACATTAAATCCTAAGTTAGTCATTGTAAACTCGATATAGGCTCCGTAAATACGATTTACCGCCCTAATAGAATGAGGCTCATTGCATTCATAATAAGCTAAAATGAAACACCATGACAAACCCTTCTTTCTATTTTAAAATAAAGGAGTTTGCATTCATAAATGCTAAATTTAAATACAACCTCCCTGACAAACCCTTATTTCTATTCAAAAATGAAAGAGGCCACATTAGTATAAATGTTATAATGAAATACAACCTCCATGAAAAATCCTGATTTCTATATAAAACTTTTTTAATTTCCTCGCGTTCGTGATGACAAGTTGTGTTATACAAGGGCTGTAAGCGATCTATTGTACGCATACGAGCAAGCGAACGAGAACGAGCACGCTAATCGAGGGTGTTATTGATCGCTTACGCCCGAGTAACGTACTATTGATAAAACCGTTGACCTCGGGTGTTTAGCTAAGCTTAGTGGTACATCTCAGAGGCAGTCCTGGATTAGCCTATAAGCTATTTAAGCAATTGCTAAGGGCATCCCGTCTAGGGGGGTACCAAAGACGACCAAGAAAAAAAAAGAGCACACGGAACTCAGATTATACAAACAAACAGATAGAGTGTACGCAACAAACAGTATGACGCTACTTATCATTCATGTGTGCGTGCCGATTAGAAATAGCTCTGTAGGGACACGTGCATCATTGTGAGTGTAATGATACCAGAAAAAGAAAAAAACTCCCTGTATTTTTTTTAATGTCCTTTTACGACAACAGGTTCTAAAATTTTATTTGGATACATGAATTTGTTACTAATTGAATACAAATTTGTGTGAGTATTAGGATTGAACAATTGTTTAATTAACTAGTTTATTAAACACTTAAATATTTCATGTACCATTGTAAACGCATTGTAAAATTACAGAAGAAATAATATGTGAAGATTTTTATAACTAGCGGTCCGTCCGGTGTTTATTGAGGTTTACATGGACTTTAATGTCCTCCTGGCCGAATTACGGCTACGGCGGCCATCTCGCAAGAGACTAGCCAACAACGCAGGATATATTCCTGACTCCGGACTGTTATTAGAATTTGAAAAATTACAATAACACTTTTTGGAAAAATGGACTTTATAATAATACTTTAGTTTTTTCTGTAGTAATTATTATATAGTATATATATATATAGTATAGCATTATATATTATTATATAGTATGTTCATTTCATTAGACTGATAAAAAAAACATACATATGAATCCAAAATATTTATTAAAATCATAATTAATTATAATGCCAAAAAAATTAACCACCTTAATTTTGCACTAATTTCTTGTAATATTGCCGTTTGGCTTCTATATGTCGAGAATTAGTTTCTAATTTTGCTATATAGTGCAATCGCACCATTAAATACTTTTCTATCAACAACTTCACCAGATTCACTCTAAAATTTTGCACATATTGAATATGATCTGGATTAACATATAGGATATTTTTATCCCGGTAAAATGTTCTGGTAGGATATTTTTCCCGAAGCGAAGCGAGGGCGGATCGCTATTACTTCTGTATATATATCATTTATTATATATGTGTATATGTAATGTATATACATTACATATACATATACATACGGAACTAAATTGTTATACATATACAATTATATTTAAAATCCCGCATAAGATATTAATCACCGAATCACAGTAAACGGCAATAACATAATTATAGAAATACATACAAATTCGGAATAACAATTTAGGCGTGAGATTACGCGTGGGAATCGAACCCACGTCCGTACATTTAACAGTCAGGCTAGCTAACGCCTAGATCAACAGGTAGTTTCCCCAATTGAAGGGAAAACATTTTGCCGAAAACTGGCAACACAGTCGAACTAATGTCGAGGTTTTGTGTTTCGAGACAACCGTTTAATTATTGGGTGAATAAATAATAAAATCAATTAAATAATTTATAGTAACTTGTGAAATGATATTCCATCCACTTTTTTTGTTTTTGGGAACAACTTTTAAACTGTTTAATAACACAAGACGGCATTTTTGACAGAAAATAATTAATCACTCGAGACGTTCAAGCAGTACGACGCTATCTTTAGCACTGCCGCGAGATTGTATTCGCTTTTAAATTTGTATTCGCTTGTGTGGCTTCACTCGCACATTCGGCGCGCTCTATCTGTTTGTTTGTATAATCTGAGACACGGAAGTTAAAGCAATTTCAAAATCCGCGCGTTTTAAATCGTAGTTGACGTTCGGTTCAGTCGCAGTCGACTTTATCAAGTCGCGGCCGAATCTTACGACAACATGTGAAATCATGTTGTGCCGACCCCACCTAGCATGGGATAAGGGCAGGAGGAACAACACATACACATTCTACCTACGATACGTATTAACATTTTTTTTTAAACTAGTGGTTCGCCACGAAGTAAGATCTCGCGAGTCGCCTATTAAAAAAAAATTATTTGTAATCTTTGACTATCAAATTTAATGCCACGAAATAAATAACCAACTTACTTGGCCTACAGTTTCATTCAAATTACAGGTAACGGGAGTTCATATAAAGTGGTTATTTTTTTTAGGTACATACAAAATGCAGTTATTCTGGATTTCAGACTTTTGCCTATATTTGTGTCACTGAAGCTACATGAATACCAAATTTCAGCATTGTGGGGTCACTGGTGTACCCTGTGGATTTTGTCAAAGTTTTGTTTTTAATATGGCTAATAACTCAAAAACTACAAGGATTACACTAAAAATAAAAACAGATTTGAAATGTACTAATGAAGACCTTTCATTTGACGTCCTACTTGACCTTATAGTCTCATTTTAATTTTTTTTTACCCCTCTTTAACCCCGATATCTCAACAACCCCCAACATTTTTAAATCATTTAGTCACACCAAAATTGTGCCATCACTACCCTACCAACCTATGTATCAAATTTCACGATGATTGGATCAACGCTTCGAAAGTTATCTTCGGACAAACAAACATACATACATACAACGCCGATTTACCCAAGTTGATTTGGAGATCTCGCTTCGCTCGACCAATTAATTCTTTGTAGTTCACTTAAGGATGGGGGGGCCCACAGGGGAAGATTGTTTAGGGCATCATGTTACCTTAATCCGGCACTGCTCAAAGGATAGAGTTTATGATATTTAAATGATCCGACACGTAGAAGATTCTTTACTTTGGTCCCGCTTCGGGATTGATTTGCCTGTCAGTTTCTAGTTCGATTTAATTCTATTTTAGTTTAGCAAATAATTCGTAAAATGGCTCAATTACTCACGCAGTAGGAAATATGCTTATGAAAATAGATAAACGGAGTATAAACGGTAAAATGTTTACTTGTAATTGTTTTTGTTAGGTGAGAATTTCTATTGTTTGGTAGCTGGGTTTAAATTCTTAGTTACTCCATTAAGGCCGCCAATTGTACTATGTTTAGCATAATATAGTTCTAAGAGATATCTTATAGTGGGCAATATAGTGTTAATCTACGTCTATGGCTTCACCTAATTGTCTTGGTTGAAGACCAAGTAAGTATAGTGCAGTAAGAAAGAAAGAAAGAAAATACATTTTATTGAACCCACATGACATCACACACAATAACAACAAAGGAAAAGACATAAAAACACAGTAAAAACAAGTTTCACACTGACAGAAAATGATGGTGTTGCGTGGGGACAAAATGGTCCCTGTCTCAGCATAAGCTGTTTCGTACCACGGTGGATACGATGCAGCGCTGGATTTCTGACAGGGCCTAGGTGACGACACGATCATTTGAGAAGATAATACTAAGTAGATAAACATACATATGTAGATGTCGAAGCGAGACGCAGTGCGGATCGGATATCGTACTCACCCTGATGAAAGTTCACGAATTGAACCGAAATATTGTCGGTAAATATCCCGTTTTTAGTACAAATAGTGTTCATAACCATGATAGTTTCAAAAGTTATGCCGATTAAACGGTACGTGATAAATCCCGTATTTAATATAATGATCCAAAGCTGTATTACGACTAGAATTACTAGGATATGACAGACATTTTCAGCTTTTGACAGGCATTTTTTAGTTAAAGAACGTTTATTTTCTCAGAAGAAATTTAAATTTCACATAAATGGTACACTAATTTACACTTAAGTTATTTTAGTGCTTCGAAACAGTCCATAAATTTTAATAGTATGTGATTCACAAACAATAACAAACATTAATTACATAAACATTTTACGAATACTTGCAAATAGATATTTGGTCGAGTTTCGCCCGCAGTATGTACAGTGCAAGTTCGCTCGGTGTGACATAGTGTGACACATTTTAAGACATTGATCTGAGACAGGAATTTTTTAATTTCGCGCACTTTCCTAGGTTCGCGCCTATTTCTGCGACTGACGAGCTGCAAAGACATCAATTTTAGAAAAAAATAATGTCTTAAAAATACCGTACTTAATTATTTAATAAATAACGTTAAAACTTAAGTTGTTTTTTCTTTACTGCGTTTTTATACACCTGTAAGCTTTATAGAGATAGGATTTTAAGAGTAGTAGAGTTCCTTGTGAAAGGGCTCGCCCGGGGAAGTACAGCATTTCTGTTTCGGTTTGAAGGGTATGGTTGCCGGAAAACCCGTTACATTTGTATGCCTCAAATTGATGGACGCAGGGCAGTGCATCGTAGGGCAAGTATCTAAAATGCGTGACCTACGAGGCAGTACTATGTTATAGGCGATGGTTACCATTTTACATCAGGTGGGCCATATGCTTATAGAACTTTTGAAGCTATCATGGTTATGAACAATTATCGAGATACTCAAAAACCCACAAATCATGGTAAATATCCCGTTTTTACTACAAATAGGGCCATATGCTTTTTCCATATCCAAGTCGCATAAAAAAAATGGCATTCCTCCATTTCGAAATGGTAACCCTAATCCCGAGTGTAGTGTACCAACCTGGTGGTGAGGTGGTTGCGCCCCATGCGGTATGTGTGGCGGGTGCTGCGAGTCTTGCGTGGGGGACATGCCGCCGGGGGCGCTCGGCGCCGCTCCCGGACTCGGCGCGCCGGCCGGCTGGTTAGGAGGTTGAGGGGAACCGCCTCGCTCGTAGCCCTGGAACATACAAAACATTCAGGTTCAATTTGATTTTGAGTCTAGAACAAACTGAAGGTTTTTAGTTCGTATGAACTGGAGACCAGCGGGCTATTTTAACACGTCGGAAAGCTGTCGGATCGAGCCGACAGTGTTTTATAAACCTTTGAATCCGTGTAGAAATGGGATTCAAGCCTTGGTCAATCCGAAAAAAACTGTTGGCCTGATCCGACAGCTTTATGGCGTTTTAAAATAGCCCCGCAGCTCTGGTGGCCGGATGGGTGGTCGGTCACCTGACGTTAAACGGTTACCACTTCATACATCACACCAATTTCATACATCAAAAACTATAATTTCGAAGAATATAGATAAACGGTTTCTTTCCCTTTAAAATTTATAAATAAAATTTTAATTTTGATTGACATACTAGACCCATGTTTTTATTATTAATATAACTTATGGAATATAATTATCATTGATCGCGCGAAGCGAGATCTCCAAATCAACTTGGGCAAATCGGCGTTGTATGTTTGTTTGTCCAAGGATAACTTTCGAAGCGTTGATCCGATCATCGTGAAATTTGGTATATAGGTAGTGATGGCACAGTCATGGTGTGACTAAATGAGCTAAAAATGTGGGGGTGTTCTTAGATATTGGGGTTCAAGAGGGGTAAAAAAAAACAAAATGGGACTATCTAGTCAAATGGCACGTTTAATGAAAGGTATTCATCACTACATTTCGACCTCGTTTTTATTTTTAGTTTAAACTTTGTAGTTCTTAAGTTATTAGACATAATAAAAACTGAACTTTGATGAAATTCACCGGGTCTACCAGTGACCCCATAGTGCTGAAATTTGGTATGCGTGTAGTTTTAGTTACACAAATATAGAGAAAAATCTGAAATCCAGAATAACTGCAATTTCTACCGCAAAAAAGTGTATCCAATTAACATAAACTCCCCGTTATCTGTATTTGAATGAAATTGTAGGTTAAGTTATTTGGTTGTGCATTTCATGGCACTTGATAGTCAAAGATTACAAATATTTTATACAATATACAAGATTTTTTTTATGTTTTTATGGGAGATTCGCGAGATCTCAGTTCGGGGCGAACCCCTAGTTTATTTGGTACACATAAAATGACACGTGCAACTATTATGAAAAACAGTGGGTACAATTGAATTTATAGTTCAGATAGTTCGATTCGTGTGTCTTATATTAGTGGTTCGCCCCGAACTGAGATCTCGCGAGTCTCCAATAATTTGTAATCTTCGACCATCAAAATATTGCCACGAAATGAACAACCAATTAACTTGATCTACAGTTTCATTCAAATTACAGGTAACGAGAGTTCATGTTAATTGGTTACTCTTTTTTGGGGTAGAAATTGCAGTTATTCTGGATTTCAGACTTTTGCCTGTAAGTTAGGAAACTTCAGCACTATGGACTGGTGTACCCTGTGAATTTTGTCAACGTTTATTTCGATTTATTATGGCTAATAACTTAAAACGTAAAAGGTTTAAACTAAAACTAAAAACGGGGTCGAAATGTACTCACAAAGACCTTTTATTAGACGTGCTACTTAACCAAATAGTCCCATTTTGGTTTTTTTACCCTTCTTGAACCCCAATATCTCAACAACCCCCCCCCCCCCACATTTTCAGCTCATTTAGTCACACCAAAATTATGCCATCACTACCTACCTATAAACCAAATTTCACGATGATCGGATAAACGCTTCGAAAGTTATTCTCGGACAAACAAACAAACAAACAAACATACATATAACGCCGATTTGCCCGAGTTGATTTGGAGATCTTGCTTCGCTCGATCGATTATTGGTATTGGAATTGTATCTTCTTATTAAGTTTTGAAGTCAGTGAGTCATAGTCAGATTATATGTTAGGTAGGATAGGACACCAGTTAGTGGTTAAACCAAAGTAAAAGTAACCACAGATTCTGCATTTCTTCCTGACTAAGGAGGTCGTTACATGCGCATTTACTATTTCAAGTTTGAAAGCAATCAAATATCTTATTTGGGAAAATAATGATGTAATGATTACAGGACGGTCTCTAACCAGGTATTTTTAGTTTCATCATATAACCACAGATCTGATAGCACAATGCAAAAATACTTCACAGCCTTCATAAAATTAGAAATGCAGAATACATACATAGAGAGAACACTAGCAAGCCGCTTCATCTCCACAAAGGTCGTAAACAATAGACCGTTAGCAAAGCGCACAGCTTACTACAAGTACCAATCGTAAGTTGGTATAAAACAATCAGGCACGTGCAAGCATACAGGTCGGTGGCCACGAACGGCCTTGACCGTGCATCCATTATGCACACCCGTTTACTTTGCAAACGAGTGCACCACAACGCATCTACGCCTACAACCGGCCTATGTAAATATATCTAGGTACCTACAACAGCCAGAACGATAGTACTCCACTATATCGGGGGAAGTGACGTGTTTGTTCGTTCTATTTTTAGTATGCTACTTTTTGTTTGTTCGTAATGCATAAGTTATTTATGCAAATAGGTACATAATTAAACGTTTATTTTTAAATCGGACACAAGTCATATGAATGCAAACACAGTATTAACGACCGTGACGCATCAACTTAGAAGTTGAATTAACTCAGTTATCATACCTACCCCAGTGTTAAAGTTTAATAATGTTCTGCTAACAACAAACTTGTCTTAAAACCAATAACAAATCATTTGTATGAATTCCGATACAACGTTAACTACTGCTGCAGTAGGTCAACATTACCGGCGTGATTTCACTAGTTCGATTCCATAGAAACCGAATAAGACTACTCGTTTCCAACTCTATAGCTCATCTATTGCAGACTTAGCACCAGACAATCGTGCAATGCTTTCACTAGTCGGCCAGATTCCGCGTCACGATTCAAGGCTCTAGATAAAGAAGGCCTGATATTCACTAATCCAGGTCAAGAGAAGTCATTCACTTTTAATGTTTTCCCCTTTCCAGCTGACGATAATTGAATAACGTGACGTCAATAGTTCACGGCCTCCCCATTACGTAACATTGTTCTTGATAGTTTAGCTAACATGAGCAGGTGTTTTAAATCCATTATAGATGTGAAATTACAACAAGGAATTGTTTTACACGAGCCCCTGTTATCGTTTGTTTGTTATGTTATTAAATGTGAAATACCGGGATAAATGGGTATTGTCGCAGAATTTGTGACAGGTGAGGGGTATTGAAATTTGATTCCGTAGAAGCTAAGTCCGTCGTTCGACCTAATCAGCTTATAGCGCCCGCGCCGTAATGGTGGCCGGACAAAGGGTCGCCTTCTATTCAGACAGGCTCTCACTGCTGCGTCGGTAATTGGATATGTTGAGCCTCATTTGCCGGCAAGCCGAAACCTGTCCAATACCCGGCATACGCAACGGACTATAATCATCGTCGACGTTACCGTTACGGCCAAAGAGAGGGGTGTGATAATTGTATTTATTTATGTACAATGAGAATAAGTGAAACTGACTGAGAAAGACAAAAGCAACTCTTTCTTATGTTATGATAGCACTCTCAATTAATTTCAATAAACATTATACTTGGAATGTATCAAATATTTGTTTCAACGTCCAGAAAAACTTTGAAGGTGGCAAGGGGGAAGTTAGGGTGGCTGCCTGCCTATGCCCAAACAAAATACAAAGAATTCCGAAAACTTTCACTGAATAAGAATTTTGCGGTAAATTTCGTAGACTCGAGAGTAACAGGAAATCGAGATTAATGCCTAGCAGCTGAGTCGAACTGAGTTTTAGTCGAACATCCGCGCCAGTCGCCAACCAATCCATCAAAGGAGGGTGCCTGAAACGGGTGTGGGGGTACCACCCCCTCGTACCCACATAAATATTGCGGGTAGGTGAGTACAAACCCTTTGACCGAGTTCTGTTTACTTTCGTTTTCGCTCAGCTGACGGGGCCGCCACCCCGCTCGAGCATCAACTCCACTATTATTATGATAATTAGAGAGCTATCAACATGATATTAACTATGCAAAATCTAATAACGACGCCGGCTACACTAACTAGTCGAACCAACTGACATGCTAGCGTAACGCGCGTGGTTGTAAAAGTACATTTTTTAGATTTGCAATTGTGTGACATATTATCAAGTGTCTATGTTTCAAATCGGTGGCCAGTGGGAGTACTATGTATCGGTTGCCAGTATCTTCAGCTTGCGGGTCTGGGGAGGGTTGGCGGGTGGCAATTGCGTCGATGACTTTTGGAAAGGTCTCAACCCTAGGTGCGAATGGGGTGTCCCCGAGAGTACTCAAGGTTGCAACGAGTGCGGACGCGGCAGACAGGGTGTAGACGTGCATTATTAGGTGGGTGCCGGAACACCCGCGGGAGTCATGTCGGGGGTGGCGGGGTGCGCGTACGTCATCACCTGAGGCGCGTCCTTGAAAACGTCGTCGCATTCATTGCACCCGGATACAGGCTGTATCCCCGAGCCCGTAATACACGAGTGTTCAAGATCCCGACTACCTTTCTGCCTCCTTTATCTAACTCACGGCCACGCGCCACTCCCACCTTCCTCGAGAGATACTTCAGCCGCGTAATGGAGCAATAAGCTCAACATAACTTAAATTTGAACTATAAGTTAGGAAACTTGGGTAATAGATAGAGCAGCGTTAGGGTAGAAACAATTTTAGAAGTAAATATCTTATAATATCTTGCTGCCTATACCTAAGGGGAAAACATCAGTCAGAGGACGTGTACTGTTGGACATAAAATACCATCACAAACGGTCTTGAGCCGCCTTAAATCTTCTTCGGGTTACTGAGATCGCCACAACGAATCAAATCAGTCCAAGGGGTGGAGCCGTCCTGCACAATATTTTTCCTACACACATGACTATTACGAAAATGGCTACTTCGAAGCTTCATATTCCGTAAACGGACTCCTGTATCGAAAAAGTGTTGGTGAAATCTGGCAGTATTTTTAGCAGATTTATTCAACGATACCCACTTGATGGGGTCATAATCATCATCATTCTCAGCCCGTGTCGACCCACTGCTGGCATATACCTCTTTGTTTATGCCATTCTTCCCGATCCCGTGCTAATCTGAAGCACGTACGACCGATGGTCTTATTGATGTCGTCGATCCATCTCGCTGGTGGACGTCCTCTATTTCGGTGCCCAGTTCTCGGCCTCAACCCTGTTAGTGCCTCAGTCAGCCTGTCGTCACTACGTCTGGCCAAGTGTACTTCCCAACTCCACTTGAGCAACTCAATATTCGCTTGCTAATAATAATCTAAGAGTGTCTCTGTGCTACACTTATTTTGTGCACATTCTAGTCCCAATCCTGGTCATAATCTATCTGTGTAAACTATCTGTTTATCGAAATCGGTCCAGCCGATTAGTCGTAAAAACTTAACAAACAGACAGAGAGACAGACAGACAGTTACTTTCGATTTTATAATATTGAGGGTTTAAATATGAAATTGCCGTTTTACCATAGTGGCCACTTTGAATTAAAATTAAACGTGCATGGTATGAAATTCCAAAGTGAAACTTTTTTACACAAAAACTAGGTATAACATTATAAATTTGAAAAAAAGTACAACATTTGATTGTTTGACTTTCAATTGTCTTTTCATTCAGCTTTTAAAGTAAAGATGGATACATAGAAAATTAGAGTAATTTTTGAATACGAGTTCCGACGTGGAACTAACACAGCAGAAACAGCTCGCAATATCAATGCTGTGTTTGGAGATGATACGGCAAATGAACGCACTGTGCGTTTTAGGTTTAATCGCTTTCATAGCGGAAACTTCGACTTGAAGAATGAACCCAGAAGAAAACCAGCCACTAAGGTAAACAACACTGAATTGAAAGTGATGGTGGAAGCCGATCTGTATCAAACTACCAAGGAATTAGCTGCGTGGTTTGATGTTAGCATACCCACAATATTGACCCATTCGAGAATGGTGGCCGAGGAGCGGGTATAGAAGGGTAGGACGTTCGGCAGCGAGATGGGTGGACGGCATCGTAAAGGTCGCGGGCCGTCAGTGGGCGAGACTGGCGCAGGATCGTGGTGGATGGCACAAACTTGGGGAGGGCCTATACCCAACAATGGATGAAGTCAGGCTGTGGATGATGATGATGATTTGATTGTAAAGAGGAGGTGGTACAGACACGTGGTCTTTCACTATGGGCCTCATAAGAAGGCTCAAGTTAGCTCAGCGAGCTATGGGGAGGGCTATGCTTGCTGTTTCTCTATGAGTTCGAATCAGAAATGAGGAGATTCGTAGACGAACCAAAGTCACCGACATAGCACAAATTGGGGCGGAAATGTTCTTGAATGGAGACCACGCACTGAAAAGCGCAAAGTAGGACGGTCCCCACTAGATGAAAAGATGACCTGTTAAAGGTTGCTGGGAGCCGTTGGATGCAGGTCGCATAATATCGATCGCTCTGGAAATCTATGGGGGCCTATTGTTCTACAGTGGACGTCATGTGGCTGATATGATGATGATGAACGAATAGACTGTCATTTTGACTAAGTATCTTTATTCTTAACTTTATATTGATACTGGAGTGTTCTATAATGAGGTTTACAATGCAAACTTTACATTATTGCTTTTACATTGCTCAATAAATAAGTTTAAAAGTTCACAAATATCTTGTACGCCTAGCTAAGTGACGCCAGATCATCCACAGTGAATCGTCCCTAACATGCTAGCTAGACAAAAGTCATAATCGAAATTTCAAGAATTCCTTACCCAGGTAGTTAGTAAAAAACCCCATTGTCCCGGATCCAAGAATTGTTTTGCACCAATTCCAATTTCAACACACAAATTCAAACACGTGAACTGTTTCATCGATTGTTTATAAAGTGAAGTGAAAAGTTAATGTGATTTTCATTGCCATACATTGTAATACAACAACAATTTCGGCAATAAAGGTTAATTATTCTTGCATTTTAAAATCTGATTACTACTTAAATTTTAGGTATTTTTATTCTTTTATTATTAAAAAATGTAGCATCTGTCGGCGAGTGCACTAATAATAGGTTATGTTATAATTGACTAAAAAATTATGGTGATTCATATAATTGATGATAGATATTTGATTACAATTTATTTCTATGAAAACTTGTTCAGCTAGCTAAACGCCAGTTTTTAAAATTAATTACAAGTTATTGAATTTAGATTAACAATGTCTTAAGAAGTACATTATCTTTATTACAACTTTAATTTTAAAATTTTGAAAATTCAATTATTTTATTTAAATTAAATTGTAGATTTCATTTCACTCCTTCTTTGTATCCATAAAAAATAGTCATAATTCAATAAAAATGATTCAATTTTGTTCATAAAAGTATGCAATCATTTCATCAATGTTTAGTTGTGATGTTGTCACGTTAAACTATCGTCCGTAAATCAACTTTACAGACAACCAATTTTTTAATTTTTTTTTAGTGTTCAAGGTTTCCATTTCAAAACAAGAGTTTTTTCGAAGAATGGCGGAAACACTCAAAAGGAATCCGGAACAGTGCTTTATGTGAATTTATATTGAACAAATGTGGATTCTTAGGTGTCACCGAAGATTCCTCGAAAGAAATAAGAAAGAATATCAGCAGACTTTCTTCAAAATTAGCTGAAAAATAGTCTAGTTCGGGAAAATATCGAGAGCGCTTCTTGGTCAACAATACAGAGTTCTTGGAAGGTGATTATTACTTTAAAGTGATTGATTACTACATACCCACAACCGTCAACATCAGCTACCACTCCTGGTCATCCCATTAAAAGTTCCGAAGACCTGAGTGACAACTCGAAAAGAAGGCGACTTAACGATCTTCTTCAAACGCAGGATACTAATCAATTAACGACTGCTGCTGAAATTTCAGCGCGGTTAGCTGGACACCAAAATCTTGCTAGTGTCACTAGAGAAGCCATCAACAGCCCTGAGAAGTGTCAAGTTATGAAAAAAACTGTTAGTGCAAGTCAAAGTACTCAAATGTGTTTGTCAAAAGAGGAAGCTTTGGCTTACTATGTAGATGCCAAAGTTACAAGTAAGTCATACAAAGAAACCAGAAAGTGAAGCATGAAGGCAGGACATCAAGTATTTCCAGCATATCATTGTCTCAAGCATGCTAAATTAGATTGTTACCCTCTTGAAGAACAGATAAAGTGTGAATGAAACGCGCGCAGAAATGAAAATACAAGCCATTTTAAATAAAACAGTTGAACGTATGATTTCTTCACAGGTTTTAGAATTAATAATACCCCCAGGTGTAAATATAAGTTCTAGTGTAAATATTAGTAGTTTTAGTCTAAATGTTAGCTATGAATATATAGTAGAAAATTCTTCAGAAGAAGAATTAACCGATATAGAATAAATTAGCAGAGTAAAATAGAAGTGTAGAATTGTAAAAAAATATAACTTTGGTAATTTAGATTGGTAATGATGTCCCACTGTATAATTAGTTGTTCAGTATATTATGACTTGTTAATCCTTTTCCAATTGTTATTTTTGTACCTGTCTCATTTATACAAAATTATGTTGGTAATATTTGTTTTCTTACAACTCGTGGCCCTATCTACCTACCTTCTTTTATTTGGGTGTTTTGTACTAAATCCGCAATAAGACATCATAAGAAAGCAGTAAGAAGCCAAAAACTCCAATAAATAATTTTGTCTAGCTAGCATGTTAGGGACGATTCACTGTGCATCGGTGTGAATTTCTAAAGACTTATTCGAATCTTTAAGACATTCAAGAGGAGATCCGTGGGTTCTTCCTACTCCTCTCGACACATGCGTGTTGGTATGTATTCTTTTAGATTTTAGGCTTGTGCAGACCACAGTACTAATAACATGTTTTTGCTATTTACAATAAATCATGTAATTTTCAGCAATCTTGAATCGTATTACCTATGGTCTCGAATGCCTCGTACGACGTGGAATCATTTCTTAACAGCGATTTCTACACGAGTTCGCTCCAAGAGCCCTGCTTCAAACGTACCTCGAGCTTCGTTGCACAACGAGCTTACGTCAGCAAGCGTGCGGAGCGGCTTACGTCATTCAAGCGTATCTGCGTGGACTTCGCGCTAACTTGGAACTTATACAGAGGGCTTTAGGGTCGCTTTCCTTCTACGAAAGCTTTAGCATGATATAACGTTTACATCCACGTGAGTGGATGAGGCTCCGACGCGCCGCCACCGCCCGGCTCAACGATTCTGAGAAACATTCGAGTCTCTCTCTAGTTTCGGACTTGAAATGAATCTTATAACTCGACACGACAACGATGAAGCTCAAGATATTTCCGAGAAAGCCTCGCATCGCGAGGATCCGTTTCATAAATAACCATACTTTTCTGCATATCACTTAAATTTTAATTTATTTAGGTATGTTAATTTTGTTTATCTTTTATTAGATTCATGTTCGCATGGCGATACCGAATATATTATATTTCACATGCCGATGTCTCAAATTATTGAGCTATATTGATTAAAATCTATATCGCTTACTATCAGCAATTAACTATCGCACATAACGAGTTCAATACAGGCATCATATGCAAGGTCATTGACCCAAAATCTGCATAACCAACACTATCTTGGTCATCAATCAGAATTAATCTGCGGTTGCAAATACCATGTCAAACATACCTACCGCTGTAGGTATCAATGACTAATGCATGAATTTGTGCAAATTACACAATTTCACATGTGTAATCTCGCCAAACAAATATTATTTAGTACAACGCAAAATTGTTCAGTTGGTAATCAACTACACTTGAGAGCAATAAAATCGCACATCCGCACATTTTTACAGAGCAGTGGAGTGCAGTCCTGTTCTCTGATGAGTGCAGGATGTGCTTGCATGGCAACGACGGACGGGGGAAGGTGTATAGAAGATCGGGAGAGCGATTTGCCCAATGCTGCATAACAGAACGTGTCGCCTATGGCGGTGGATCAATCATGTTTTGGGGAGGCATGTCTATGGAAGCAAAAACCGAGCTTGCCTTCATCACCGGACCGAATACTGGTCGCCAATCAAGAGGATTGACTTCCATACGATACATTGAGGAAGTACTCGAGAGCCACGTCGTACCTTTTGCTGGGTTTATCGGCGAAAACTTTCTGTTTATGCAAGATAATGCAAGACCGCATACTGCTGGCATAGTGATCGAGTACCTTCAAGAGGTGGATGTGACCGTTATGGAGTGGCCAGCTCGAAGCCCAGACCTCAATCCCATCGAACATCTATGGGACGAGCTGAAAAGAAGAGTTCGAGGCCGAGATGCTCCTCCATCGACTCTACAGGAGCTGCAACAGGCGATCGCAGAGGAATGGGAGGCTATTCCTCAAGACTTTATCAAAAGTCTAGTAACATCAATGAAAACACGGATGGAGTCAGTGATTCAGGCTAGGGGAGGGAACACTCGGTATTAATAACAAACTTTAAATTAATTTTATCTTTTAATTTCATAACTTTGACACCAATACTTGAATAAAGAATTTTTTACTAAACATGCATTTTTGTTAGTGACCCACAAAAGCATTTTTATGTAATGATTGAAAGACAAATCAGATACCATTGGATAGGTATTAAAATAGACTATGAATCTGCATTACAGAAACATAATATTTTTTGTTTTTTTTTAGTTATGTCAAAAAATCATGATGTGCGATTTTTTTGCTCTCAAGTTTAGGTAAAGGGGTATTATCATAGTTTTGATAGTTTAGTATTTTGTGATCAGAGAGATAAGTAAATTTTGTTTTTGAAGTAAAAAAAAATACTTCATAGCAATTTCTGGTATTTGCCTATACAAACATTTATGTTTATAGACCTATTGATCTCCTGAGAGATGTCGAGAAACAATTTGTTCTGAGAGAGCCGAGAGACAGCCACTAGGCCACTGCGAGTCTTATCTTAGTACTTGAAATTTGGAACAGGTAGAAATATACTTGGCCCACCTATATTGCAAGTAAATAGATTCAAATATATATTAATGTTGATTGCCAAAGGAGCCAAAATGGTGGGGGACAACATTTCAATGTTGAGTGTTACTGGGTTATGTTGAGTATCATATAAAGGAGCTAAATTTTTAACATTCCAATTTTTTTTACGTCGTATTGTGTTGGAAGATATTCCAATTACCAATAACATCCCCCTTACTCCGAAGTTTTTTTTCCGGAGTAAAACATCACACTCGCACTTGACGAGCCTTGTTTTGGGCGCTGTCCACATTATTATATGTAAACGAAGTGTCATTATAAGGTCATGCTTTTTGGAGATACCATGTTAGTGTATAATGTTAATGGCGACTTTCATTAAAAATGTCACGGATATCCTATATTTAAGTGTTCGTACGTACCTGATGAGGCGAGAAGGGCGGTCGACTATTGGGCCCGCCAGGTCCAGGTGGCGGCGGATACCTTTGAGGGTACGAGCCTGGTGGACCGTATCCTCCTGGTGGCTGCTGCGGTCCACCCGGAGCTCCGCCGTAGGGCGGCCCACCGTAGCCTCTCGGAGGCTGTAAAGAAAAAATAATAGTTTATAGGCGAGTTGACAATCTAACTAAGTGTACTATTTCGAGCGACGCTGCCGACTGCATCTTTTTTTTTTATTTTATTTTGGGTTTGCGTTTGACCACGATCTCGAAGCGATGATGCAGGATCTACGATGGATAACGCTTGCCTAGAAGAAACCTACACACTCGCGACTTGGAGACACCCAGGTTGTAGTTATCAGGAAACACATGGTAAGGCAAGGCGTTCCACTCTTTGACGGTGCGCATATTAAAGGTCGAAGAGAACAGCCTTGTGCGAATAGGAGGTATTTCAACCAAATAGCGGTGGCACACCGCAGAGCGTCTGGTTGTCAGATGATAGAATGGAGATGGTGGGATTTGGTTGAAAAGTTCCGCCGCACACTCCACGAAATGTACTCGATAAAAAACCCATAGGCTTGCAACCTTTCGTAGATGCTTCAGGCTGTGGTGCCTTGCATCAACTAGTGCATCGAGCTTCTCTCAATTGATTCCAGAGCTTCAAGCTGGTACTTCACTGATCCGTCCGAGAGGTGAGAACAGTATTCCAAACACGATCGGACTTGTGCTTGGTACAAGTTGAGCAACTGTCCCGGTGTGAAGAAGTGCCTCACCTTTGCCAGTATACCCAGCTTTTTTTAGGAGCCAACTGGGCTTTCAACTTAATGTAGGAACCGAAACTGAGAGTCGGGGTTAATGAGATACGAAAAAGCTCGAGGTGGTCAGATATCGGCACAGATACATTTCGGAAAGTCGGAGTCAGATTAAGTTGACTTCGTTTTGCGGAGAACAGACACGCCTGGGTTGTTCGCATTAAATTTAATCAGATTGGCATCACCCCAGTCGAAGTGCCAGCTGTAAGTGCTGCGGCTGCACGCAGTCATCCGCAGCGGCACTACTGGTTTGTATATATTTATTGGAAGTAAAATATGCTGCTAAATATAAATAAGTATGGAACCCTCGGTGCGCTCCTACTCCTACTTGACTGTTCTCGTTTTATTAGATAATAGTTCAGAACATTGCATTGTAGCCCGTCTTTAAATCAGCCTGTTTTTGGACTATGTGCCTATCCTAACTTGAACGAACAGACGTTCGACTTTGAGTTTTGATCCTAAAAGAAGTGATACACCAAATAGAGTTCGGCATCGTTGCTCCTAAACGGATAAACTAACATCAATGTGACATTTCTGTGCCATTAGCAGACTGTGATGCATGATGTTGTGAGTTCGATTCCCGCAGTGAGACAAATATTAGAGCGAGATTAAAGTATTCCTTCAGTGCTAGAAGCTGGGTGTCCGTCCATCATGTTGGAAGCCTCACCATAAGGAGACCGCACATTTTGCACGTTCCGTCGCACGCAGATATTGATCTATTCAATACTTCGACAAGCAAGTTAAACCGCTTGCTTGCGGATAAATTCTTCTATGATAATTAATCCACCTAAACTCTCATGAATTATTGTAATTTCAAACGGTTTTCGTCCACAGTAACTGTGTTTTTACCTTCTTTTTTAAAATTATCCGTGGAAATTTGTAATTAGCCCTAAGCATACATGTCTGTTTTGCACGTATTTTAATATAATTAGTGTTTCTGTGTACCTAGCTGTAAGTTTCCTGAAAATAATAAAATAAAAATAGAGTATGGTAGTTTCAACAATGCCAAAAACTGAGACCAAATAGTGATAAATAGTGACGCAAAGCAGATAAATAGTGACGCTGATGAGATATTTAGGTCATTCACTGAGGTTCCTAACTTCAGGTCAAGTCAAGTCTCACCATTTGATTGGTAAGAACAAAAATTCCATAGTGATTGGTAGGTAAGGCTTTCAACTTGATGGATACAAAACTGGTTAAACTCCATATTTCAGAACTAAATTGTAATTGTAATTTAATCATGACTTGACATATCCTATTTACGGTTTCCTACGAAAGACTGTCAAAAGAGCTATGCTTTTTAATAAATAAATAATTCTAAAAGAGATTCGTTCTGGTACACTTACATGAACCGAGAAGTCTAACGTACTACCCGAATTAGCTTAGCACATCCATTACCTATCCGGGCAATAAACACAACATTGACAATTTGATACCAAGAGGTTATAATTATTTGTAGCAGTCAATTCAGCAAGAGGCTTCTTCAAAATCTTTTTTCAGTATGTTCAGGCAAAACATCAGTCAGACTGTCAGTTTCCTTTGCGAAGAAGTATCTAATTTTTACCTCCATAAAGACAGCAGCCACATCAGATGCAAACTTTATGGCTAAGTGTTGTCATAAATTCATCCGGCGTTTGTAACTCATTCTTATCATAACAACTTACTGCAACAATTTTACCTCAACTTTGAACGTACAGTCAGCGACATATATTATGTTGATTAATATTTGCTGATTTTAAAATTTTTGAAAATTTGGCACGACAGAGGTAGGAAGGAACGAATATGTAAGATCGTGTTGAAATCTTGGCCTATTTTAGAATTATGAATTATTTTGTTTTAATTTGAGGTTAATCTACATTTTTTATGATGGAATAAAAAAATCTTTAATGCACAGGATAAAAAAATAATCAGTACATAGGCATTCTTTATGCTAGATAGCATTATCTTCCAGTAAACCTTTGTGTAATGCGGACACACAGTTATTATAGGTAGTGCACATTTGGTATAGTTAAATTTAAATTCCAAGACACAGATATAAATAAATAAATATATAAACCTAGACAAACACAAGATATTTTCACAAACCTAATTTTTAATACTTAAACATCAATAAACCCTAGTAATACAAGTCATACGTAATAAAGATCGTTATAATATTATATACTACATAGACTTAAACATTAATAACATATAGATATAACGTATAGAAGATATTACAGAGTATTATAGGATACCGCTTATTTTGTAGGCTTCGTTCATGAGAGTGAGGTGGTGATTGTACACTTTGGATCTGAAGACCTCAACGGCGAACTCTTGCGGAATACTATCATCTTATGTAGCTGACTATACTTTAAGATTTAGGCAAATAAGTTCATAACACCATCTACAAACCCACTTCACTCACTGCTGGTTAGAGTTACCGGATTACATAAGTTTAATCACAATTCCAAGTCATAGGCAAGTTTACAATCTTTGCAATTTTATGTCATTATTAAACCAGTTGGAGATGGATGATATAGAGGTCACTGAACGCTAACAGCTGTTGTAAGTTTTGTCAATAAACATGATTGTTTTGAAGGTAAGTATCAACATTATTCAGTCTGTCGTTGTGTTAACGTATTTTTTTAGAGATTAGAAATTTTCAAAATTTTCTTCAAAATGTATTATTGTATTACATTAGTCTACATGTATGTCTGTCTAACAACTCATTCAACAACAAAACGATATTTTTTGTATAATCAACAGTGTCATCCTCAACAATGTTCAGATTATTTGAACTGTAACTTTCCCATCTGATCAAATAATAATAACATTTATTTAATCAATAACAACTTTATCAAACTCAAAATATAAATTTTGAAGCAGCCAGTTACTGTGGCTAAATACTTTACGTCCGAAATAATTCCCTGTGCCAACAAAGTCGCCCGCCCGCTTCAGTTTTCAGCTTTCATTTTGTTCTATGATGGAAATTCAATTATTCGTACGAGCCCCGCTCTGACGCGGCAAACGAGCGACGCCGACGGGGAAACGCTATTACACTTTGATCAATGTTTTACGTCTCTGAACTACAGCTTCATCCTGAAGGATTCCCGTAGTTTGACTTAGAGGTATGAGACTCGTGTTCGCCAATTAGAGTTACATTTTTACGAACATCGGGGTGTTTTATGGCGGATTCAATGATTTATGGGGGCGGTGTTGCGGGGTGCGGTTAGCGAGGCGGGGAGCGGAGAGGGTTGCGCAGGGTGCAGGCGGCGGGGGCGGCAGCACGCCATTGGCCAACTCGGCATCGATCGCGCGACGAGCTCGGAGCGGCCCGCCCGCGTTCAGCCAGCCTCCACCTACGTTAATAAGTAATCATCCGACCCTGCGATACCTCAGCGAGTTTTCCGGACAGAACTGGAGCTGCGGAGACGGTCCTCGTATCTTCAGTCGAATGGAACAAAGAGCAGCTGAATTCAACGACCTCCGTATTTGATTTAAGCATGAAATCACTTAATGTTCAAAGTTCTAGATAAAGTAAATGTCGTAAATAATAATATTAATACTTAACTAACTCTAAACAAAAACTACCCCCAGGCTATGTAGCAAAAAGGTTGTCAGTTGTAATATTAGGTTAATAATTAAGATAACTTAATAAATTAGTAAACATAAATACAAAGAATTGAATAGCCCAATAACATCCCGTTCATGTGTTGTTGATCTTGGGTCGTACTCTTAAGTAGTACTTTAAATTCAATATACCAAGTAAAGAGTTTTATGAAAAAGTAAGAGATCTTGGTTACAGCTCTTTTATTACACACTTCGCCAAAAATAACACAAATTGGGAGAAGGTTAAGATTATTGTAGGTTTCAGTTTAAGAGATTTTGTCTGCTTCTCTATGTAGGTAGGTGTTCGTTTTTTTGTAATTAAATTTTTACTCGGTAAATTAAATATATACATGTGATAGATAGTGCAGATAGAAATTATCCATTCGTGATATATCTATTTAATAGGAATATGACACTATGGAATAGGACACTATCGAAGTCTTTAGCATTGCTTACTAAACCACGAGGAGATGACAGATAACAAGTAAAACAAGACCGGTCAAGTACGAAAAGAAATCGCATTCCGAGGGTTCCAAACGTAGATAGGTTTGTTTATGTTAATTAAGCAACGCCATCTAGTTATTTGGTTACCGGTTAACCAAACATCTTCAAAGGGAGTCTCTTATTTTCGTTATAATTTTCCTTTTATCTTTGCATATAAATATTACTATACATTATATTTATCAATCATATTAATTTCAGATTTTTCACTTCACACTCTTTGGAGATAAGATCTCTTTGATATATCCCACTTGACCTAGTAACCCTATTTTGAAATTTTAAACCCCACCATATCAAAATAATAACACTTTTGACCTTTTTACTTGTAATAGAGAAAGGTCAATATTATTGTTACGAGCTGAGGGTTCGGGATAAAATAATGTGAATCGATCTAGCCAAAATAACACTTTTATTCAACACTAAACGATGAATACACGAACTTGGTCACACGTATCACAACACAATAATTCACACCACTGTTGCAGCACTTAAAGTCACCGAAATGTTCACACGTATAGCCAAATCCAGACTGACTCGGGAGCAACCACTGTTCACGCGAGACCCTTCCCACGTCAGTCCTCCAGGGCCTCGCTGAGACTAACTCACTGAGACTGACTCAGACTAACTCACTGAGACTGACTGTCCGGCCATCTCTCCGGCCTATTTATATCGCACACATTTCGATTGTTCGAGTACGATGTCGATCCTTCCAGGAAAGGGTCGGTCCCTCGACACAATGGCCACTCCCCGTTCTGCGAAACCACAAACAATAGCAACAATAACACAGCAAGACAAAAGCGTTCGAGAAGGTTCGATTATTACTCATTGTTTAACAGCCTCGGCGTAACACTATTTATTACTATTCCAAATTTCAAGCCGATAGGTACAGTTTCACAAATAATCAGCTGTGAAAAACAGACGGACGGACGGACGGACAAAGTAGCACCATACGGGTTCCGTTTTTACCATTTTGGTCGGGAACCCTAAAATGCATCAAACTTAAAAAACCCGTCAACTTTGCCCAAACATAATTTTATTTTTTACTGACACAATTACAATTCTTGTGGTTTTTACCAAGGGGAAAAGAAAGCAAGATAATATTATCTGTCCGTTAATGTTCCAGGAAAGGCGCTATCATCATCATCTTAGCCTGGATCACTGTTGGGCTTAGCCCACCTTTCTATTTTGCCAGCATTTATCCTACGTCTCTTGTTCGATACAAGAGCGGCCGTTACAATCTCGTCTACCCATCTCGTTTTCGGGAAACTCGGAAAGGCTTCACAGTCAACAATTGACACCACTATTTTGATGGTCAAAGATTACAAATAACATTTTTTTGTTTTTATGTGAGACACGCGAGATCCCAGTTCGAGGCGAACCACTAATTTTACTAAAATACTCCACCCAATCATCATCATCATCATATCAGTCTTAGGACGTCCACTGCTGAGCATAGGCCTCCCCAAAAAAATTCCATAGTCACTCAACAATTCTTGATGGTAACTTTGGACTGATAGATTTTCGAACGTTGGTCAGCGGGTGATATTTAAGATACAGCAAACTAGAATTTTGAAAACAAACAACAAAATAATCATTTTTTTTTTACTTTTGTTAGTATTGAGCAAGATAATTGCTTGGCCAGTCTGGAAGAATTAACAGACTCCGGACTCAGGTTGGGCGGTGTAGGAAAAACTTCTGTGGAATGCGAGAGCCTTCGCTAACTAGCTGTGATTGTGGGCAATCCAGACTATGCCCCACCTGCTTAACTGTCCTTTGTGCCCTACGACCTGCACAAGGGACGATCTCAATAACTAGGCTACCAGGTTCTACTCAACCCTGATACATAAAATTGCGAATTAAAATATGTTGTAAGCTTTTGACGAAAGAAGAAGCAGGATAATAAAATGCATTGCTTCAAATGTGACAGTGCAAGCAGTGCAAGTGTATAGTGTAGTGCCGTTAGGAATGCGACTGGATTCCGATCCGGCTCGTCGGTCGGCACGACACGACTGCATTCACCCACTTGCATTGCTATTATGTCATTCATTACCAATGGCCTAAACATTAACCCCGTTTCATTCTTTATTTATACATTCTGTTTCTTCAAGGACTGCGACTACTGCGACTAAGTTAATAGAATATTTTATAGTTGTGTACTGGTTTTACCAACTTTTTGCATTTTTTTTTTATAAATTATAGGCCAGCGTTTGACCACTATCTCGCCTGATGGTAAGCGATGATGCATAATGGTAACTGCCCATTGACATTGACATAACATGAGATTCTAGACTTCTGACTTCTATGAACTAGTGGTTCTATGAAAAGAGTAGACCTCGCGATCCCTTATAACCATGCAATAAACGACACAGCCCGGATATTCACACTAATATTATGAATGCGAAAGATTGGATGTTTGTTTGTTACTCAATCACGTCGGACTGAACCGATTTCGATGAAATTTGGTATATACGTAGATTATAACCTGGATCACCACATAGGCTGTCATTTATCCCATAAATCAGTTCCCATGGGATAAAAATGGGGTGCCAAGTTGCGAATTTAGCTAGGTTACCTTAACATTTAGTAGTGTAACGCGTACGAAGTCGTGGGCAACAGCTAGTGCTTTATATAATGCAAATACAAGTCCAAGAAGTCACTTGCGCAACAAAATTAACGAAGATGGACTTTCCTGGATTTTAAATTGAATTTCAGGTGCTTGAATTTACCAATAGTGTTACACATGTAGACTATTGAGCAAAATATTGGTATTTATTCCCCCCCTTCACTTCCCCTTATTCCCCCTTTGGTTTTTTCCCCCAACATCTCATGTAGAATGAAGTCCTTAGTGTGCCTCTCAAATTTGAATGAAATCCGACGATAAATAACGCTAAAGCAAATTTCCCCTATTTTCCAGCCAATCAAAATACGCGTCGATCAATAAAATTTTAATAAATCAAGAAACTTGTGCGCCAATTTTCGTCAAAATCGGTTATAAAATGCGACCTGTAGGCGAGAACAAACAGACAGACTGCCGGACAAAAGCATTTTTTGGCCAATCTCGAAACTGAGACGCTTCGCTCGCTCGGTCAATTATAAATGTCACAGCCAGTGACGAATCTAGCGATTATACATAATTGCTGCAACATGCGTTAACAGTACAGACTCAAAATAAGGTATGTATTTTTAGAATAAAACTCTTCCTCACAGAAAATTTGAGTGCTAAATATACCGTTATTAGCTATAAGCTACAGCTTCGTCAAGCAACGCTGTTTAGATAGTAGATATAGTTTAAGCATTCGAAAGCTATTTTAGTATTAGTATATAATAAAATAAAAATAATTAATGTGCAAAGTACTATATGATGAATGAATACTATGATACATTTGTAAAAATAAAAACATTCTTAATAACTAAAAATTTTACGAAAAACACTGTCTGCTTTCCTGTTGCTATACCTGCCAGGGTTCATATGTGCAACAATCTAACTGTAACAACTTTGTGTGAAAGCAAGAAACCTATTGAGTATTTGATTCGAATGAAACAGATAAGTTCATTAGGCAGAAGTTGTTCAAGTAACTCAAAAGTTGCCAAACAAACTCACATAGCTTTCAAACAAGTCATCATCTTGATTCTGAACTAAATAATGAAAACAATAAACGTTTGTAGGTATGTAACCACTGTGATTATTATGCAAACTGAAACGATAAAAATATAAAACAAAAAATATCATCCAAAAAAGAATCACGAAAAGTATTGTAAATTGTGATGCTAATAATGATAACTAGAAACAAGGCCTGTAATGTAAACATTGGCATTCATACAACAACAGTGGCAGTCCGTGTGCGCCGACGGATACGAGCAAACATTACATAACTTTGATTGTGTTTGTAAAAAGTTGGGGATTCCCTCCACTACAAACAAACGCATCTTACACCGACACGCCACAAATGTGTGAGTGTAACCTTGCCTTCCTTTACATATTAAACGCCGCCGACGGGCTATCCCTTTGCGTATCTTTACAAAAAAGTTGAACCATAACTACCTACCTACCTATATTGTGTAACCAGGAGAGAATGAATGAGATTGACTGTTATTGCTATTATTATCCCGTTCGTCTCATCGAGCTCCTGTGAAAAACGATAAAAGGTCCGCTGACCGGTTTTACTTTTTATGTACTGAGTATCAACAATGGCACGTAAAACGTATTCATTGAATCGTCTGTTTCGATTCGACTTCCGAGACGCCACGTGCCACGAATAACTGTACTTTACAGAAAGTCTTCGAACATCAATGGGCTTTGTGTTCTGATTATTATACCGTTGAGTAAATACTGCAATTATGTTGTGCAAATTGTGTAATAGCTTGCGCGATGTGAAAGCAAGGACTGGGTAAATGTCAATATTTTATTACATTTAATTCACCTGCGTTCGCTACCTGTTCGTATTACAGAAATCAGGGCAATGTCAGAACGATATTTTAGAAGTAGTTGAAACATTTTTATGCTAGCTACCTATCAGCTAAATCAACTCTACATTCGCACAAATAGAAATTGCGCTGCAAACGCGTCCACATTGCAATCTCTAGCGTCATTGAGTAGCGGAAGATAGTATACATATACAAATGTCTGTGTATTTTAATTATAAGACTCTATAAATAGAAAGAGCATTACATCTGTTATGCGGTCGGTTACGGCAAGTTATTTCGGTCTGTGCCGTCACGAGCCCCTGTGAATGTCAAGCTCGCGGTGTCGCTAACTAGGTGCTGCGGTTAGGCAACAGGTGGCTTGCACAACAATATCTTAGCTGACAAATAACTGCATCGAATACCTAACGCAACCTAATTTTCTCTTCTCCTACAGCGCCATTCTAATTGAAACATGTATATCACACTCCACCTATCGCACGCAACTCAAATGATCTAGTATACCCTATCAATACAACTATTTAGAATGACCATCGTCAAAATATAGTGTCGGATTCGGGAAGCACGTTGTTTGAAGAGTCTAATTAGTAACTAGTGCCTTTGTCTATTCTTAATAAATAGACCAAGAGTGTCTTATGTACCTACCTATATGTATCAGTACACATGGCAAAATAAACAAAGGTCACAAACACAAGAGTAACATTGACCTAATAAAGCGACCCCTTACCCACCCACTGGTTTCATTTAGAAATCCTTCTAGTTATACTACAAGGATCTGATTGTGTTGTCTGTGAAATAAGTTGGAATGCAAGGAACTCGTACTTTAGAACGGGGTGCGAGGGTCGTTCACCACGACAAACGAGATTTCTACTGTACTGTAGGAAACCATTTCCATTTTCCATTCATGCTTTTGATGGATGACGTTTACATAATCGTCGGAACTCTTATCGGTTTATAAATTAAGGTACATGATACGACTGTACTATGTATGACTAGACTACGTACTCTGTATGACTGTAATTAATCTAACGTGTTCGTGTATGTCATAATTAACTTAACTTTGAGATAGTCGGGGATATTTTCGGCAATATTTCAGGATTCTATAAATGCTAAAATTCAAAATTCAAATATTTCCATGTTGCTTAGTGAATATATTTAAGGATATATTTTTTTGCAAATGTTTGCTGTGTTGTAGGCTGTAAGCGAAATAACTGCAAATGCCTTTCCCGACTCTAGATTCCAGATTCACTACATAGATTTACTACTTTTTTAGATCCCAAATTCTTCATCAGTAACATATACGAGGGTCATTCAATAAATACTTAGCCTACAAAAAGTAAACGAAAATTTTGGAAAAGTGGCAATTTATTTTTCAATAGTCTCCTTTTAGTTCGATACACTTAGCCCAGCGATGCTCCAACTTTTTTAACCCGTCCGAAAAATAGTTTTTGTCAAACTCTGCAAAATAGGCCTCCGTGGCGGCGATGACCTCCTCATTTGATCCATATCTATTCCTGGCGAGAGATTTTTTCAGATTAGGAAACAGAAAGAAGTCACAAGGAGCCAAATCTGGAGAATACGGTGGATGGGGCAGCAATTCGTAGCGTAATTCGACCAATTTGGCCATGGCAACGGCAGACGTGTGAACCGGTGCGTTGTCGTGGTGAAACAGCACTTTTTTCTTCGCCAGATGGGGTCGTTTTTTCTTTAATTCGGCGTCGAATCGGCCCAATAAATCGGCATAGTAAAGCCCTGTAATTGTTTTACCCTTCTCTAAGTAATCGATGTAGATCACACCTTGTGAATCCCAGAAAACGGTGGCCATAACTTTTCCGGCCGATTTTACAGTTTTCGCCTTCTTTGGAGCACGTTCCCCGGTCTGGATCCATTGTTTTGATTGCTCCTTGGTCTCTGGTGTGTACCAGTGGATCCAGGTTTCATCGACGGTCACAAAACGACGCAAAAACTCCGCTGGATTCCGCTTAAACAGCGCCAAACACGTCTCCGATGTGGTCTCACGGTTGCACTTGTTTTCCGGTGTGAGTAAACGCGGCACCCATCGCGCCGACAGCTTTCTCATGCCGAGTTCTTAGTGAAGAATATGATGCACTGTTTCTTCTGAAATGCCTACAGTCTCAGCTAGCTCCCGAACCTTCAATCGGCGATCTGCCAATACGAGATGATGGATTTTTTAATGTTTTCCTCCGTAGCAGCTGTTTTCGGTGCACCTGGACGTGGTTCATCAAAAACCGACGTACGGCCACGTGCAAACTCGTTGAACCAATTCTTGACGGTGGCCATCGATGGAGAAGAGTCACCGTACACAGCATCCAAGCGCTCTTTGATTTCGATGCGCGTTTTCCCTTCCAAAAATAAGAATCGAATCACCGAACGATATTGCCCTTTTTCCATTTTTGTAAAACCGATCGATACGTTCGCTTCCATAAGTTGTCAAATTAAAACAAATGAAGGGATTGGAATGAAAATTTGAAAAAAGAATTAAAAAAGAATGTGCTACACTGTGGTAAAACTCTTTTGAAACTACAGCGCCCTCTGGCGATGAGGCTAGGTACTTATTGACTGCACCTCGTAATTTTACTAAGTTTATAATTCTTTCTCATTGTAAGTGACAGTGTTTTCAAATGAGAAATAAACTTAAAACTAAAAAATTACTTAACCTGAAAGACTCGGTTCGGCAGTAAACACTACAAGATGACAGACATCTGGAAAAGACGTGGAGAGCGTCTCAAGTAGCACTAAGGAACCGAGCAATGAACCAGAAACTTTTACTCTGCACTTCTGCAGCGAGAATTGCAATATATTTTAGCAGGTAGGTTAGGTACCTTGTATACGCACACGATTTTCGAAGTGTATAGGTAAGTTGGTTCAAGTATAGTTACAACAACGTACGAACAAACTGTCTTCGAAAAGTGACGCTAGATCATGAAATGTAAAACGTAAACTCGTAGGTATAATACCTATAAAATACATTATTTAGGTCGTTTAGTATGTGTAAGTGGAAGTCAATTACCTTTCCGACTGAGCTCAGAGTAAAGTCCTTGGCAATGGCCCCTTTATACAGATACTTATGCTTACACATTTATCGACGTTAGTAGCTACTATAATTTATTCTGTAGCATTACGTCACATTGTTTGCATCATTTGTTGGCGAAAAGTTTACAAGTGGTTCTGTAGTTGAATTCTAGATATTTCAATGAGGCAGCATTAAGCTATGCATCAGTTTTATAGGTTAAAACAGCTCTTTTGATCTTTTATAGGATACATTTTGGACAATGTGCCCAGGAACTACATGATTTAAGCCCGCCATCTCCTTTCCATAACAGGACAAGCAAACGAACGGCTCAGTACTATCCATACCTCGTAGATATATCACTCGTTCGCACTCACCGTTTTAGTTCGATGTTCTTAATGCGTATGCTAAGGTACGGAACACTTTACCATCGTCCATTATTCCTAAAGACTACAATCCGGGTCTCTTTAAGATAAGTGCGAATAGGTGTTTTCTAGATCTTTGTGCTTCATCTTAGACCACATCATCATAAGTGACGATGTCACAATCTGTCCGAGTCTGAGATTGTGTCCAAACGAAGATTTATTGGTAAAAGATACTAACTTTTCAGATGATCTGTTGTTTATGGGCAAAGGTATAGTCGATGGCTATGTAATACTAGCGTTAAGTTTAGTAGGTATGTTACATCTTGTGGTCTAATGGCGAGTTCCTATATCCGTCGGTAACCAGCTAGGACTCGTTTCTCCTTGAAAACGTGTCAAAAGCTTGATCCTAGTTTGACACTTTTTCAAGGTGATACCGACAGCTATAGGGACCGGCCTTAAGACTACTTGGTTCGGTACGGCTTGTAAGATCTACAAGTTACTTTTTTACAAAAATATAACAAACTTCAGATAATTATCGAAACTAGTTGACGAGGTAAAGAATTATTTGACCGTCGGTCGTGCAGATGCCTTTGCAAATTGAATAGTTTGATGATTTTATTATCACCCAGAAGCAGATCTTGACCAAATTTATATGGAACCCCCCACCCCTGAGGTATATGTATCCCCTTTTTAACAAAAAATAACCATTGAAATCGGGCAACGTGGTAAAGAATTATCGCGTAAAAAATAACGACAAATGGAGAACCTGCTCCTTTTCATTGAAGTGATTGAATAATATTTATTAATTTAGCACTCAATTCACGTTACGTTATCAAGCCGGTCGGTAGCAGTGATAAAGCTTGACCTACAAAACTCCCTTGTTATTAATCCGACGTTTTGATTTGAACCGAGGACCGGCCTCGGCGAAGGGAGCCGGCAATTACGTGACGTCACTACAGTTTAACGACCCCATTATAACATTCAACATATTATTGTGAATGAATGAATGCAGGCCGCGTGACGAGTGACGTTTTTGTTCACCAAATACTTGCAGTAAGGTGCACGATGTTTACTTGCATATCAAGATGCAACTCGTGACGTATTATGTGGTCCCAACAAAACTATTGTTCAGTTGTTCGAGGGCTCGAGTTAGCGTTTTGTTACGAACTCGGCAACATGGACTGTGGTAGATCCCTCTCTAGTTTCAAAGTTTACATAAACTTGACAAACGAGCTCCACAGCGCATTAGTTAACGGTAATCTCGGATCTGTTTTTTTTTGTCATCTGTTACCGAAAACTGACGAGACCTCCACATAAACACCATGGTTTGCAATATGAGTATTGTAACATAACACGTTTCATAGCAAGCATGGCTAATTCATTTCTTGAGAAATTATCTATGTGAGACAACTTCAATCGCTATAATTTATTATTCATCAGTCGGAATACTATGACAGACTTGTCTACAACTGTTTAATGACGAAGGTAGGTATTGTGTGAATAATTATAGTATTCATACCTATCAAACTATTTATAGAACTCGTACAAACATCGCCATATTTATTTGTACTAAAAAGTTGATATTTACCATGATTTGTGAGTTTCAGAGTATCCCGATATTTCGATACAGTTGCATGCGCCATGATCACAGGTAAACTGGCGCATGCAACTGCGTCTCTCAAAAACTGACAAACCATGGTAAATATCTCGTTTTTAGTACAAACAGTGTTCATAACCATGATAGTTTCAAAAGTTATATCTCCATATTTATACGAAATTGGCATAATAATGCCAAGTGAGTTTTAATAGATAGAGCAGTTAAGCAGTGGGTGATTGACCCGATGCGGTAGCCAATCGAGGTCGGACCTATTATCCAAGCATAGTACAATGACACGATTATCGGGCGGGAGTCCGAGGCGGTTCGCATTGATTTTACGAAATCCACATCACGGACTGAGAATGAACGGCCTCCGTCGACCCATTCATCTCGTTTTCATGTACACAACGGCACTAGTGCGATTTGCGATGCGAAAGTGAGAGCGAAATTGACTCGGAGACTGCACTACGCACTACTCAACCACGTAATGTCCTAAATACGGAGATGGAATAGATATGCGAATTGGATTGGAAAACCAGTAATTGGCAAATCGATTCACTTTTGACCTTTTGGGTGAGTCCCAGTGATACGAGTGGAAAGCTATGTGGCAGGGGTGCATGTGTTATATTATATGTTTGTTTTAATCTAATATTAGTTTCTTCTTTGCTATTGAAATCTATTGCAGGTGGACGATGGTCAGTCCATTGCCACCACACTTTTGACACGTCAAGCTTCAAGCACAAGACATACACAGATTTTTTTAGGATATATCAAATTGCTCAAGATACAACTGAATAGAGTTATTCCTGCATTGTTTGGACTGGTAAACAAAATCTGTTTGATTCTAAGCCTGAGCACCATCGTCGATTGATGAGAATCCACGGGCATACAGAGTGATGAAAAATTATAATTGCTTCTTTTAAACATCGGCCGGTGTGTAGCATTACGGTTGGTGTAACATATTGCATACATGGAACGTAATCATAACGTGCAATGTCATATATCGCGAACTTTATCTCATCACAAAGCAACGTGAGGAAAAGTACACACGAACGACATTGAAGAAAGTTTATAGTATAAAATGGATACCGGCAATACCACCCAGATGCAAGACAATTGAGTAGGTAGAAAACACACACACACATCCACATCACACACAGCTAAATCTAAATATAGCGGGCGCCGATATCAGCGGCTCGCCCTTGAACCAGTCGCACGGAAACATTTTATTATTATTACCGAGCTGTCGGCGAGCTCGAGTATGTCGGGTCGACGACCCCGTAACCACGTGTCTCCTTATCGACAACTATCTAACACGATTGTGGGTAAACAAAATGCCGAGATAAATGACTAATTCCACAATACTAGTCCATTTAAGCCATTTATAAATAATAATCAGCATAACGTCACAGCGATTTCGATTACAATGCCCGCCCGCAACATGACTATATTATGAATTTCCAAATAGGGAAAGGATATCGTCTTCAATTTAATCAAATACAGTAGGCCCCGCATACGGTAAGCACCTAAGCGCCATACAGTTATGACTCGGGATTTTTCAATGCTACGACGAACTTCGAAATTGTGGTTCGTGTGTGTGTGTTAACATTCAATCACACACTGCTATAGCATTCACAGAGCAATAGAATGAACAAACTAAACAACGCCCCAGAAGACGTGACCAGATCTCCTTGATCAGAGAAAGAAAGCTGATATCGTGGAACAAAACCAACTCAACCTTCTCAGCAAGAGAAAAATATCAATAAGAAAAGTCAACCTCCAATAAATATACGTTGCGTTCTTGTGACGCAACGTGGTAATCATTCGACGCAAAGTGTGGTGTTTATGAGTTATGGTGTTATAAATGTGGCATAGTACCTAGTGTGATAGCTTCCCAACCGATACACCTATTAGAATGTAGTTTTTGAAGTAAAACTTCTTTACGCACGCTTGACTCGAGTAAACTGATGAATGCGTGACGAGAGCGTTACGAACAGTGTGATCGGGCGAGGCGAACGGAAGTTTAGAAGGAGATAAGTTAGTGAAGATAGAAAGATAGAGAGTTACGTTTCGTATATTACTGTAGGGGCAAGAGAGAGAGGTGCGAGCACACATTTTCTTTCTCTCTTTAATTAAACATATTATATTATATAAAACTGCATATATATATAGAAGCTAAAGAAGTTTTACTTCAGTTGTGTGGTCTAAAGCATACTCGTTTTTTGTTTGAGCTGGTGTTTGCAAGATGGTTCTTTTCTTGGCTATATTATGAGGTGCGAATTGCTGAAACCGTTTTGTTGTTATCTATGTATTGACAGACACAGTGAGTGTCATAAATATTAATTAAATGCATGAACAAACGGCTGTTTGAAATAATATATCACTATTGTAACTTTAAGAAGCTCAAGTCAAATCAACCTTAGCCACTTCTGAATATACATAGTTCCACACAATCGCCGTATAACATTCGATGAATCATAACACCGTGTCGGATATGCGGACGGAAGTAAATCCATATCGTGGGAAGTGGGACATTGTTATGTAACCGGTATTTGTTCACCGGCCAGCCTACGGATACATCCTTACAAATGCGTACGACCTTGAATGTGAACTCGAAAGTGTAAACAGGCACGTGGTCGATGCATTGTTTTACGACCGCGAGTAGAGTGCCGCAAACAACTCGAGATTGAAAGGATTTACGTACAAAAGCTGCTGTGGTACCGCCAACGACACAAATATTTCAGACTTTGTTCTGCTGTCGGTACTTCTTACGGGCTATGAATCGCAAATTCCGTTTTAAGTTGTAAATGTGTAATGTGAAAAGAAAATATTAACTGTAACCCAATGAATAACATGATTTGATATTATCGTTATACGGCATCCTCTGTTCACAAATCCGACTCGCACTTGGTCCGTTAATTAAACTTGTTCTTAGGCTCCTCTACCAAATCTTTCATCAGAATCAATCATAAATTAATTAATTAGTAAATAAATAATTAATGAATAAATGAACTAATAAATATATTATAATAAAGTGCAAATATTAATTGCGCACTTAGTGATCAATTTTAAAACTGCAAAATTATTATCTTTTTCTGCTTTCAAACGTCATTGAGAGTTTTATGGAAAAAAGCTCAAAAAAAAAGAGAAGAATAAATTTTCTGATACAATAAATAAAATTATTCCTCAACGGAACACGAGAATTGGGCACCAATCGCGCTTCTATATGCCGTCCCACCGCGTTGGAAAACTAAAAAAAAAACTTCTAAAACAAAAAATCATCAACCCGACGACACCTGAAAACGTCAGTAGTGAATTTCCCGAAACTGCAAATCAAACAGAAAGGAAAACAGAGTGTCGTTTTTGTGTCGTCGTTTTAGTCTAGAAACACGTGTCGGATGTCAAGTTCCATTCACGTTGATTCCATCAACACACACGAGCCGACAACTCTACATTATGTATATGTGGGGAGTGTTGGCGAAGCCTAGCGCCTGGCTACCCTTTACCCCGTTTTGGAAACGGGAGGCAAACGCACAAATCTCGCCTGGAAGCGAGTAATATTTGCCTACACATCAAACTTTCACTATCGTCGTGGGCTTTCGTTTTTATATCAGCTAACTGAGCGGCGAGCCAGCTTTGTTATTCCTCCACGTTGTTATTTTTTTCTTTTTTCGACGGATGGCTCACGGCTGACACGGCGCTCTGATGGGAACAGTAGTCGTTCACTTGCTTTGGGACCTGTTCGTTTTATTGCTTTTTAGATAGAATGCCTCTACCTATCACTTTATTTATTTTGCATAGACTAAAACTGCTTGTATATTATGACGGTACTTAGCACTGGGTTGATGACATGATTAGTATACAGGGAGCATTCATTTACTAGGGCATCGGACTGAATATACCCTGGGTGTTGTGGGCTGCAAAAAACAGGTTCAAAATATAAAAACCCGGTTTTTCGGATCTTATAAAAAAATATGTGAATATCGTAAATCAATCACAATGAGTAATTTTTACACGAAGCGAAAACATTACTATTAAAAATAATGTCTAGATATTAAAATTATAGCTGTGAATCCAAATGCACTCTTTGATTTTTGAATCTCTTATTCGTTAGATACGATTGTTATCTTATGTAGCCAGTTAGCCAGATAACGTATACAAAATAATTATTAGGTCAAGCGCGTGTCCTCGCACGGTGAAGGGTTCCGCAGTCAGTACGGCTGTATCTTAGTTATTATTAAATACAAAGTTAAAGCAGTTGATTTGTCATTTGAAATGACTGACTGAATGACGTCATACGAAATGCCATTTCATATGAACATTATAATTGACTGAGCGAGCGAGTTGTCTCAGTTTCGAGATTGGCCAAAAAATGCTCTTGCATGTCTGTTCTCGCCTACAGGTCGCATTTTTCAACAGGTTTTGACGAAAATTAGACCACAAGTTCTTTAATTTTTTTAGTAGAAAAGGAGGGAAGTTTGCTGTAACGTTATTTATCGAGGATTTAAATTTAATTTGAGAGGCGCACTAAGGACTTCTTTCTACGCAAGATGTTGCGAAAAAAAATCCATAAGGAGGGAGTGGAGAAGAGGGGGGGGGGGGGGGGGGGAGTTCGCTGTACCGTTGTATATGGATTTAAATTTTTATCATTTTTTCGGAATATTTGTGCCTACCTATACCAATCAAGACTACGCAGCCCTCTCCGCCTTCACGAGACGAACCCGTAGATACAAGATTCGACCTCCTAGGACCAAGGGAACGCAAGTAATCGCTAAGTCAGGGGAAAGGGGAAAGTGTCGGTTGCTGCATGGTTATACGAACCACTAGTCACGAACAGTCTACTCAGCTTTGATGGTACTTCTTACAGCTACAGGCCACTTCGAAGCTTAATATTTCGTAAACTTGCTCTTGTATTAAAAAAGTGTTTCTGGATGCCCTATTCAACGAGAGGCATTCCACGAAGAGCAACGATTTATATTTTGGCTTGGTGATCTTCGTGGAATACTAAAAATTATTTCAAATGTTTCCACGAAAGGCACGTATAATGTAGTAGCTTCTAGTGACGGAGTATTTTATATTTTTTTACAAATAATTATGATGGATTGTATCAATTAAAAGATAATTTTGATAAAAAAAATGTTATTATTTAATTGATCCAATCCATCATAATTATTGATAATAAAATATAAAATACCCCATCACTAGAAGCTACTACATTGTAGGTGCCCTTCATGGAAACATTTGAAATAATTTTTAGTATTCCACGAAGAGCACCAAGCCAAAATATAAATCGTTGCTCTTCGTGGACTACCTCTTCAACGATACGATTCTCGATTCAACGAAGGGTGGCGTGAGTAAAAAAACATCCTAAACTTCCATAGTAGAGGTAACCAAAAACATTTTAAGTTTCATTATTTACTAGGCGTCACTAAAACGTATCATCATGTCAAATTTCAGCTTTAAAACACTTATAGTCTGCGAATAAAATGGGTGAAACTGGTCGGACGATGGACATGACGACTAGGACTATAGTTCCTAGTTTAGACTACGAAATTGGTCGTTAAAGGGTTACTATATGGTAAGTAATCGGCAGATAGACAGATGTAGAATTTAATTATGAGTACAGTATTGCACTACAACATTTTCGATACTAAAGCTGGCTTTTCAGTGAAATTTGAAATTTTTAAATCTCAAGATTAGATTTTTTCGCTCACCGTACTTTTGAATAGAACTGTGTACTCTGAGATCTAATATATGTATTACTAAAACTTACAATCAAACCTAACAATTTCGGAATAAAATACCTACATTTAAGTATTTTGTTCACACACCAACATTTTTGAACATGTTTAACACATTACGAAACAACGAACAAGACGCTCGTAAGAAAATAAAGTTATAAGTTAATCTTAGATGTTTTGGTAAAATAATTGCACAATTAATTTGACTTAGGCAGTAAAAAGCTATAGGTATACATAATATACATATATATACTTTTTATGGTCATATCTCAAAACTGAACCATGATAATAACTAGTGGTTCGCCCCGAACTGAGATCTCGAGAGTCTCCCATAAAAACAAAAAAATATTATTTGTAATATTTGATTAACAAAATAGTGCTACGAAATGAATAACCAACTTACTTTACCTACAGTTTCATCCAAATTATAGGTAACGGGAGTTCATGTTAGTTGGTTAAACTTTTTTGGTGTAGAAATTGCAGTTATTCTTGATTTCAGACTTTTGCCTATATTTAGACGACCTCCGTGGCGCACTGGGTGAATAGCCGGCTGAGACGCAGGAGGTAGTGGGTTTGATTCCCGCCGCGGAACAAATGTTTGCATGATCTACAGATATTTGTTTCGGGTCTGGTTGTTTTTCTATATATTATAAGTATGTATTTACAAAAAAAGTATATAAGTATTCTATCAGTTATCTGGTTCCCATAGTACAAGCTCTGCTTAGTTTGGGGCTAGATAGCACTGTGTGAAATGTCCAGCAATATTTATATTTATTTTATATTTGTGTCACTAAAGCTAAACGCATACCAAATTTCAACACTGGGGTCGCTGGTGTACCCTGTGAATTTTATCAAAGTTTTGTTTTTATTAAGGCTAAACTCAAAAATTACAAGGATTAAACTAAACATAAAAACGGGGTTAAAATGTATTAATTTCATTATTAATTTGAACGTTCATTTGACGTCTTATTTGACCTAATAGCCTTTTTTTTTTTTTTTTACGCCTTTTGAACCCCAATATCTCAAAACCCCCCCCACATTTTTAGCTCATTTAGTCACACCAAAATTGTGCTATCACTGCCTACCTATATACCAAATTTCACTATTATCTGATAAACGCTTCGAAAGTTATCCTCGCACAAACAAACATACATACATACATACAACGCCGATTTGCCCAAGTTCATTTGGAGATCTCGCTTTGCTCGATCAATAAAGTTCGGTTTTTGGAAAATCATAGTAGATGCCTTACATAATAGGTACATTACCTTGAAATTAAAGTTACTTTCAGAAGTGGCTGCCTCATTTTTATTTTGTAACAAACTCTATACATTTTGCCCATCCTCCTATATTTGAAACTTAATTGAAGCTGACTGGTTTTACTTCATATTACCAAATTAATGTAGTTACCATACATACTTAGCTTTTATTTAAAAAGCCACGTGTCTAACTACAGCGCGTTCTTTATTATTTTATGGTGTTTTAAGTTACCAAATGAAAGATTACACAATTATTACTTAAACAAAATGAATCCAATCCTTTTTTTGACGTGTAACATCTTTCCTCTCGGTTTGTGGGAGTGATTTTGGCAAAAGGGATGGAAATGTGTAACAGAAAACCGGGGAAGCGCGCGGTATTTGATTTGACCAATGAGCGCGCACGGTGGTCAGATGTTACACATCATATGCGACTATTGTAAGGCTCGGTAGGTTTTTTTTTAATACTAATATTATGAATTCGAAAGTAACTCTGTCTGTTTGTTATGTTTTCACAACTAACCAGCTGGAATGATCAATAAAATTTAGTATACGGATTGATTATGACTGGGATTAGGTACATAGGCTACTTCTTACCTGAGAAGGAGGGTGAAGTCTTTATTTACAAACCACGCCGCGGGCGGATAGTAATTCATACATAGAGAGTATCACGAATAGGACTGCAGACTAATACTAATTCTAGGGTGGAGGGAATAAGATCTGCACTGACGTCCCGCATAGGGGTATATTGTGCATTACCCCCCTTCTAACTGTAGATAGAAAGCAAGACTAATAAATTAGTTAATTTAAACCTTTAAACATACAGGGGGGGGATGTATGTTCGAAGATTAAAATAAAAATGTGCAGAGGGATAATTTATAAAAAGTTGTATTTGAATGAATATTGTTTAAATTTCAATATTTGAACTTACAAGCAGGTCATTACTTTCTGTATACCTATATTTGTTATACATAATTATTATTTCTACAATTAATTGAGCAAGTGAACAATCTGAAGCCTAATTATCATAATTAAATCTAGTTACAGGCTATGGCTGTTGTATTAAACTTGTGTGAGGTTTAACTAATTCTTCTTGTTGTGTCACTGGTACTTTCTTGGTCACTCTGAATTAGGTCAGTGCCCAGGTTGAGGAATTATTCATTATTGATAAGGTTTAAATAGACACTAGATCCTCAATATTTAATGTTAGGTAAATCACTTTAGTTATTAGGCATAATACTATACAGAAAAAGTTTTACCAACTGATAAGATTGGTAAAACTTCTTCGGTTAAGCTTGCTTGCAAGCGAGAGAAAAAACATCTAATTTATATGGCATTAGTGCTACATTTGTAGGTGTTCTCTTGTAATGAAATTGCAAGATGAAGTTGAAATTATGATAATCGCAGGGTACTGGTTTACACCACCTGATCCCTTGTTTAGAGGAATTTCGATGAAGAGGACCATGATTGTTTTATGTAATAGAACTTAGATAGATTTTGCTGTTAAAGTGTCATAAGTGCTATTGGCCAACTTGAAAGCCAAGAAACTCCAGCATGGCATGACAGTTTACTGATTTATTTAAGAAATTTAAGAGTTATGCGAATTGTAAATGTTATTTTAGTAAGAAAAGTAAGAAGTTATGTAATTTCCAACATGATATAAATTAATTGTCTTAATTTGTGGGTTTAGTATTTTGCTTTTTATGCTTATAACTCCAATAAAAATTAAAAAACATAGATTTAAGTAAAATCTTTGATTGTGACTTAATTAAGTTTTGATTTAGTACAGGAATAAAAATTATTGCTGTAGTAATTAACGGTGATGAACACAAAGAATTATTTTTAAGTATTGAACAATACATATTGTATTCATCCAAAAAGCTAGTCAATACTTCATTGAAGAAGTTATTAAATCAAATGAACAATGCAACTGTGTATTTTTTTATTTAATCATATTTTTACAGCTCGCTCTTGGTTTTGATCTCAAATTATATAAAAATTTGGATATCAAGACAGAATGAGCAAAATCTATTATAAGTAAATTGCAAAGACTTACATTTGAATTTCTATATGGGCTTCCTTGAGGATTATAAGGTTGCATAGGCCTTGGAGGTGGCCAGCCTGGTCCTGGTCCATAGCCAGCTGGCGGCTGCTCATAACTATTAGGGTATCGGTGTGGCGGGGCGCCACTCGACTGCAGCAACGAGTTGAGTGTGGGCGTAGGGCCCGGCGCCTGCGACACCGTTTGTCCAGGAAAGAACCGCGGCTGCTGCGGTCCTGGCGGCCGCGGTTTACCGGGGAAACCTGGCCTCTGCGCGTAATACGGATCCGCTCCCTCTGGGTATCGGTACTGGCCGTACTGCTCCGGGCCCGGCCGCTCGCCGCCCCGGTCGTGGCCGGGCGGCTCACCGTCACGCGGTTGCCCCGGATCGGCCGACATCGGCGACTTGCTCTTTGTGTTCAAGACGCCATCCGGCGGAACGCGCCCGACAGACTTGTCGGTGCCGTTTTGCAACAAAGCGTTCCGAGATTCACTATGCTGTTCGGATGAATTTTGCTCTACGTTAGCTTCGCTCCGCTGAGACTCTGCCTGCGTCGCAGCCATGTTCGGCTGGCAACAGCGGTCTCTGCTTACTCGCTACAGCGATCGACCGGCTCGTTTACGTTACATCGAAATCGGGCGTCGGATAGCAAAATTGCGCCGCGGACTCATCCATCACTATTCAATGATAAACTAGACACAAATAGTAAACGCAAAACGGACGATATATCGTTCACCGAAGCACACACATCGATCACATATCTACTCCATTGGCGTAAACGAGGTTAGGGAAAAGGTTACATAGCTAGCGAGCGCTTTTGTCATGTTTATATGATATTTCATATCACTATCACTTTCCAACACTAATTATAAGTTCACTAATAAAAAAACACATTGTCTGTCCACAAATCCAGCAAGAAACTTAGCAATAGAACACTGATATCACGAATCTTCCAAAACGATTGGCGTCCGCCATTACGGACTTGAAATTCTGCAGCGCTTGAAAACGACGCTTCCACCTAAGTTCACTTCGGTAACAAAAAATATGTAACATTCATTTTATATGTGCTACCATGTAGGTTTATGTACTTAGTTACAATATTTTCGCAGAAAATTAAGTTTTCTACTCAGTTTTAGACAAATTTTGTTAGAGTTAGTTATAATTATTCCGACTGCTTGTTTACATTTTCGTAAACCATTGCGACCACGTAGTTGGTGCAATGAAGCCAACATCACAAAATTAAAATTTCCGCTGGCGCCAAGATGACTGTGGCTATGTTCATTGTAATCGTTAAACATTTCATTAAATATTTTGAGATTTCTTTGAATATTACATAACAATTTTATCATACAACATCTACGTTTGTTTTATTAGACATAATAATTATAGTTTCACTAAACTAAAATTAGTGAACGTAGTATTACTTCATAACTTCATAGATAAGAAAGAAGAATCTTGATTCACAAGTTTCCTGTCCTATACCAACATAATGGAATTTGACAGCAGTGGTATAACTGTCAAATTAAAGGCAAAGGAGTAAAAATTATAATATCTCACTTATTTTCTTGGCATGGACATGAATACCTTTCAGTCGATCGTTATAGTTATAACATTTAAATCGTGTACCTAGTGCTGATTTTGATGTCGGCCATGTATTATTTTATTAACCTAGCTTATTCACTGGAATCCCGAACTGAAAGTTACAAATAGCCGCTGTGTCGCACGTGCTTTGAGCAAATTACGGAAAACCATAGGTTATTATTTTTCCTTTCATTTTCGTTATATTCTCTTCCTTTTCCAATGGGTTTCATCCTACTATTTTTTTTTCACTTTTTACAATTTTTAAAGGCTTCAGCCCTGGTCAACAAACCAAGAGGCTTCTTTCGTTGTAGAACCACAGGAAGAACTAGATAGAACGAAACGAACTGTATAGACAAGCAAATGGTATAATCCTTACTCCATCTATCGGCGAGTTATAATAGTCGGGCGGGTCATAATTTTTTTCTACGAACTCCTTTATAAAAGCGAGTAGAGGGGCGTTTAGCGGTCTCTAGTTCTTCTCTACGTTACTCTACCTGAGTAGGTAGTTTAGTTTCGGACCGGACATACCATTTTGGTACCAATACATACAAATCGCTTTTTAAAAAAGAAAAAAAAAAAATCGAATGTAGTTTAAAAAAATTACGTTTCAGAGGGGGAGGAAGAATAGTAGAGTTCTGGAGTTTTTCTACCAGAATGCGCTCTGTTATTTTTGTTTTACTTCTTAAAGAGTGGGCCTTCATAACATATTTGTGTCTCACTCAGTGCAAAAAGTGGGTATGTATTCAAATGTTATGTTAGGACTTGCCTCTGACTACCCTCTGATATCTTCACATGTCTGCGTACTCAGTAAGAGATCTAAGGATGGGGAATAGTCGCGAGCTACCTGTATCATATTCTTTTTTTTACATAATAAAATAACACGACGTTACAATGTTTAAAAATTGATTTATTTCATGTCTTTGTAACAATATATTATACTTATATTTTGTTAATTTGGATGCAAAAATATGTTTGTATTCCTTTTAAAATCGTTTGTAATTTCTGTAACGAAATTATCAATATAACTATTAAATCCTAATTTATTTGAAATGTATTGCTATTGATCATTATTTTGATTTAAAATACGAATTAGTTTAATTAAGGTATTTGAGGTGGTGTCGCATATTAGAAGCTGTTATTAATTATTTTTATAGTTTGTATTACTTAACAGCGTTATCACATGAAAATCATGCTAATTAAATTTTAATTGAGCATACCACTAAAAATAAATGCCAAATGTTTCACCTCAAGCAACATAGATAGGTAGTACTATTTATAAAAAAAAACTATAAAATTACAATCTAAATTAGTTATGGCATAAAATTACATAAATTTACCTACAAATCTCGATATTAACTTAATTTAAGTACAATAACCATGTAAAACATTACATTTATAATCAATTTGAAGACAGATCTGGATGACTGAAGGCACGGCAGTTGAAAAACAAGCATATCTTTTTCTTTTAATTATTAAGGGCTTATTAGTCTGCACTCGGAATCCACTACCGTGCCTGTTATATACAGAATTTCAAACTATTGTGCTATAAACATCGCCAGCAAACGCCTTATATACCCGAATAGGAATGATCATCCAGGACACTGCCACTACATACCATACCACAAAATACTATTTGTAATACTGTCCAAACTAACTTTATAAGGCAATTTTGATTATTGTGTTATACACGATAAGGCATCACTGCGTGAGCGCTGTGGGGTTACAATCAGGAGGAGCCGAACTCCGACATCCAAGAGAGGTATTTTTGGATGTCGCCTTTGGAGACGGATTTGTTGCATTTGGAGATGGCCTCCACGAAGTCCTGTTTGGTAACAGGAAGGTCGAGCTCCTCCTTCGCGAGCTGTTTAATCTGTTCGGGCTTGAGGCCGGCTATCTTGCGTCGCATTGACATCATTGAGGCATCTCTGAAATATACAAATGTGTATTTAAAAACCTATTATATGTATATCATATTATATGTATACATCAAAAATTGTTAACAACTGCTTAATCAAAGAGATTGTATAAAAGTATATAAGTATCAGTTATCTGGTTCCCATAGTTCAAGCTTTGCTTTGTTTGGCGCTAGATAGCGTTGTGTGAAATGTCCAACATTATTTATTTATTTTATTCTTAATGCGAGCCATGTAGCGCAGTATCCTAGGAGTCAAATAAACAAACCGCATTAGAAACAGTGAACTGCGCTCCCCAACACAAATCGCGGACGTTGGGCACCAAGTAGGCAAGTTGAAGTGAGATTGGGCGGGCCATCTCTGCCGTATGTCGGAGAAGTTGTGGCCAAAATCCACCACCGAGTGGATCCCAAGACAGAAAACGACCACGTGGCAGACCGCGACGCCGATGGACAAACAAACTCGACTCGTATCCTATATAGTCTATACGATAGTCTAGACTGGACCACACACGCGCATGATAGAGTGGAGTGGAAAGAAGGAAGGGATGCCTTTACCCTGCAGTGGCACAGTACAGGCTGCAAATAAAAATAATGTATTCTTAAACAGTTAAACCGTGTTGTAAAACCAAGCGACATAACACGGTTAACTATTTCAAGGATGATGCTAGTTTATTAGTCCCCGTTTGTCCATTCAAAGGTTGCATGGAAGAGATCGATTTTAGCAATAAGGCCGCCCATTGTAACTATAATTCATAACTATATTTTCTTTTGTTTGGTTATTTTTAATGGGACGACAAACAAAAGTCTCATTTATTCTCATTTACTTTTTAACTGACTTCAAAAAAAGGTGGAGGTTCTCAATTCATTGGAAACTTTTTTTTTTCATGTTTCTTCCACGATAACTCGAAGATGCCTGGACTGATTCGAGAAATTCTTTTTTTGTTTAAAAGGATATACTTCCCAGGTCGTTCCATTGGCACTAACTCAGGATCTGATGATGGGATCCGACAAAAATCGAGGGCAACCATCAAATTGTATAGGGACGCAATTCGGTTATATGTAATTGTTTTTTTATAATTTGTTTAAATTGACTTGAAAATAATTTTAGCAATATATATAATATTGTGTTTACCTGCAAACATTAGTGATATCGGCTCCGGAGTAGCCGTCCAGCTTGTTGGCGATGGCGTGAAGGTCGACCTGCGCGTCCACAGTCACCTCCTTCAGGTTGATCAGCAGCAGAGCCTCGCGCCCCTCCTGCGTGGGGAGCGGGATGTAGATCCGCTTCTCCAGCCGCCTACGCAGGGCCTCGTCTATGTCCCAGGGGAAGTTGGTGGCAGCTAACACCATTACCATCTCGAAAATAAAAACAATATTTTAAATAAACTAACAATACTTGAAGCTCCCATCTCGCTACGTAATTCCTCCCGCGAACACTTCGCTTGTGGAATGGTCTACCTGCCGAGGTTTTCTCCAGGGACAACAGAATGGGGTTCTTCAAAAAAGGCGTTTTGAAAATTTAAAGGGTCGGCAACGCGCGAGTAATAAACCTTTGGTGTTACAAACGTCCATAGGCTACGGTAGCCGCTTACCATCAGGTGGGCCGTAATCTTGTTTACTACCTAAGTAGTATAAAAAAAAACTCATCCAGATATCATCGACAATTGGGTATCGCGCACCACACGCTTCACGCGATTATTTCTACTCCATGCTTGCAAGATGTGGAATGAGTTACCATCTGAGGTTTTCCCTACGACAATACCTCGGGTGTTGCCGGTGTCAATAGGCGACGGTGACCGTTTACCATCAGGTGGGCCGTAAGCCTGTTTCCCACAAAAAACATTAAACTTTCGTGATTCTTCTTAGCGTGTCAATATTGACTCGCTAAAACTCGCTAAACGGTTGAACCAATTGTAATGAAATATCGGGTTTGAAACAGGAATTTTTAAACTATAATTTCCGGACGATTTATCCCTTTCTGCGTCAAAGTATGTAAATGTAAGAATTGTGTATTTTAGTGTAGAACAAGACTTCATACTCAGTAAAAACACGCTAAAATATAAATAACCCTTTTGAAAATTCACTCCTCGTGTGATCTTGATTCGCCTACGGATCTCGTTATTTCTGATTCAATTAGTAGAATAGATGTAAAGAGATGTGGTCGATTACCTTCTGCGGTTCATCGGACATGGACCCGAGTCCGTCCATCTGCACGAGCAGCTCCGACTTGACGCGGCGCGACGCTTCGTGCTCGCTGTCGGAGCCGCGCCGCGAGCACAGCGAGTCTATCTCGTCTATGAATATCGTACTCGGTGCGTAGTAGCGAGCCTGCAAGTACAAACATAACTTAATATACTACGTGTTTTGTTATGTACGACATTTAAAGATAACACGGGTAGGGCTAATGTCTAGTATTGTTGTAATATAAGTTTTTTTCAAATTCTTTATATTTTCAAACAATCTTAATAACAAGTCCCAAAATGTTAATAAAACATGGTATAAAATAGATAAACAAATCATATTAATTCATCATGCAAGTTGGTATCTGTTAAACTGACTAAGCGGCATCGTCGCAAAGGCGCCGCCGATTTATGTTAAAAATTGTTTATTGGAAATGTATCAATTACTGGATATATGTATATTATATAGGAATACTCAAAAACTCACAAATCATGGTAAATATCTCCTTTTTAGTACAAGTAATATAAAAACATTATGCTTGTTGAACTTACCATCTCAAACAGCAGCCGCACCAGCTTCTCCGACTCCCCGCGGTATTTGGAGGTGAGCGTGGATGAGGATACATTGAAGAACGTGGTCCCGCACTCGGTGGCCACCGCCTTCGCCAGCATCGTCTTGCCGGTGCCGGGCGGACCCACCATCAGCACGCCCCGCCATGGTCTTCGGATACCCTGGAGGTAATCACCACATTCTCTTTATAATGCACCTACTACACAAGCCATTCAAGGTGGATCGATTCCTATACAAACGTTCCGTGGCGATTTACTAGATAACTGAACAGCAGAAATGTCTAACTATATGCGTATCGAATTAGTAACGTTTTATTATTGTAGCAAAATCAATAAAATTGCACACTTTTATTTATAAAAGACATAACAATAACAAAAAAAACTTTGAAATGACATTTCAAATAACTGAAAATGATGAATATTGAGATATTTATCAATAACATGTGCAATTTTACTGATTTAGCGACAATAATAGTAGTAGCTTGTACCTATAGGAATCAAACCACGTTAAATAAATAAGTTCTTACCACAAAGAAGTTGAACACCCGTATCTCCATACATTCCCATACAAATACAAATGTTTTTATTTCATTAGTTGTGTTTACAATAAAAATCATCAAATTCAAAATCTTTTTATTCATCAAAATCACAAGGATCACTTTGAAACGTCAATTTTACTGCCTGTTCCTTCGCTACCAAGCCAGGAAGGAAAGCTAAAACTATTAGTTGATATCTTCATACAAAAATCCCATATCTTCATACAAGAAGTTTGATTTCGGGCTATGAACCAAAAACAGCTGATTTTCTAAATAATGTTTGTTATTAAACCGTCAAGGATCACTATAATACATTTTTGTATGGTTGTGGTGCCTGACCGAATAAACGGATATTCATCGCATATTATATGATAAAGCGCAGGACGCAGCTATCGTTCCATACGAGTTATAAACAAAATTATAAAATAATAAATAAAATAAAAACATTTAATTCAGATCACAGAAATCCATTAACACAGTTAGTTAATTACATAAATACTAGATTAGTAGGTACAAATTATGTACAGTGATTGCGAAAGTTAAAAAATACTGATTTCCTAAACGTTTACTCTAAACAGCTATTTCTTCAAAACATCGAAAAATCTACATTCAAAAGTCGTCGATAAAAGCATTGTTCTCGGGAGTTCAATGACCCCATTTCGCGTTATCATTCATATTCCGAACCACCCTGTACAATAGAGTATAATATTTTATTTCTATTGAAAAAATCCTATTTGATCCATATTTTGTCACCTGGCAACGCGCAGAAGTTGCATGTTTGCATATATATTGCAAATCAATCAAATTTATCGAGAAAGTTGTTGGGTGCGGCCACTAAATGGAAACCACTTCTCAGTTCAGTTCTTGTTTGTTTTTACTATGAAAATGCATATCAGCATAACAGTTTATTTAGGTCGCAGTAACAAGTCAAAGCTCAAGTCCGGTCTGGTATGAAGTACTGCTGCCACCTTTGGGATGGTTCGACCAAATACCAGCTCGCTACTTTAGACTCGATAGAACGTAGGGCTTTTAGGCTTATAGGTGAACAATATATGGCGGAGACTAAGACCCAAAGTCTCAAACACCGCCGTAAAGTTGCAAGCCTATCGATCTTTTACAGAATACATTGGGGAATGTGTCCAGGAACTTTACGATCTGGTCCTGCCATCTCCCTTCCATCAAAAAACAAGCAGGCGCACGGCTCAGTACCATCCGTACTTAGTTGATATACCACACATTCGCACACACCGTTTTGGTTATACGTTCTTGATGCTCACAGTTAACCGATTCGTTGCGATGTCTAATTTTGCAAACTTCTAACTGTAGCGTTGAACAAAATTACCGTGACACGGCTGCCGTGCCAAGCGCCATACGATTAAATGACATGGCTCCTGTGTCTTCAGCCATGCGGAAAAGAAAACAGTGTTTTTTACCATTTTTACGTGGTTCTAAGCGTTAAACTTTTAGTTTACATTCGAAATCTAACGTGAACGGTCAGGAACGTAGTTTCAAGTGATAAAAAGTGTAAAAATAAGTGTATTTTTGGAAATGGATGGTAAGTGGCTTTTTTAATACAGGTGTGATAAACCTTTTCTACTTACATTAGTTCTAAAATTATTGTTTTGGTTTTCCTGATAAGAAATTTCAAGTATTTTAAAGTAAATTATTGCCTATTTATTGTTTAAGAATTACGGCGTAAAAGAAAATATATTCCCGAGACAGAAATTGAAACTCAACGCGACGACGATGACCAAATATTAGAGCAAAATTCGCAAACATATTCACAACACTGGGAAAACTCAGAACACTTGAAATCTATACATGAGGATACTTCAACGTGCATAAAAAAACAGATGGTGGACAGATCAACGTGTTTAGAAAATAATATGGTGGACAGTTCAAAGTGCATAGAAAAAACTAAGGATGATGAGCGTCATGTTTGGAACATGACGCTGTATTGGATATACATGGATGTAAATATTTTGGCCAGTTAGTTTTGGCCAACGTATGTGTGTTTACATAATAGCTCCTCAGTTAAACCCACGCTGGTATAAAAATTATCTACATACAAGGAATGGCCTTTTTCAATATACTTTTGCATAAGCAAATGAACCACTTTTTTAATATGATTTCTACCGCCGACTTGCACATCCTGGGAGCCTGCGTACACGTGAATATTTAAAATAATTCCGTTGGCATCGGCTAAAATGTATAATTTAATTCCGTATTTATGTGTTTTTCCTTTATTGTATTGACGGAAGAAAAGTCTTCCTTTCCACAGAATAAGAGACTCATCGATTGTTAGCTCTCTTAATGGATAATATACGGAATTAACCGTGTCGTTGAATAAATCAATTAAAGATTTAATTTTAAATATACTCTCTGGTCTTTCATTATTCTGAACATTTAAGGCTCTTAAAATTAAAAAAAACCTGTCCCTCGACATAAATATATGTGGACTTAAGCGGAACAGATAATGAGTGGACCAATAATCTACCATTCTATTGAGTTTTATTGTTCCCATCAGCAACAGTATGCCTAGAAATGTTTTAAATTCGGTGATACTTACATCGGTCCATTGTCTAAATCGAGCTCGAGAAGTAGTCGCTGCTGCTTTCAGTCTGTTGCCGTACTTATTTGTACAATCCAATATTAAATTCATGAATTGGGCATTCAAAAATAAAAAGAAATAGTCCAAAGGACTTTGGACGTGTACATCATGTGGCGACAATATACCACCGGTTCCGATATTCCAATATTCTGATTAGTTTCTGACATCCTATTTCGGTAGCGGTAATTGTCTTTTGTGCTAAGATTCTCCTAAAATGTTAAAAAAATGTTCTCTCAAATCGTTCACATTTCTGATACAAAAATAAGGGATTTTTTAATATTATTTATTTCAATTATATTATTATACAAAAATCCTCATCATTAAAATTTTCAAAAAGGTTGGTGATCCCTATTTTTTAAAAAACAATACAATATCCAGAAACGAATGCTACAAGCTTGATTAACGTTAAAAATAAAAAAAGTTTTGTTCTGGGGTAGATCTCCCAAAAACTTAATTTGAAGGAATTACCATCGATTTCAAAATGGCACGGCTCACGTGCCTAACGCCACACGCAAAAGAAAATGATGACACGGCTGCCGTGCCATCCGCAATGAATCGGTTAAGGTATGGAACACTTTACCGTCGTCTGTTTTTGCTAAAGAATAAAGTTCGGGCCTCTTTAAGGTAAGAGTGAATAGGTTTCTTCTAGATCTTCGTGCTTTATCTTAGACCACATCATCGCTCAGCATATGCTACTGCATGTTGCCATGACTACATCAGTTTAGAAGCTGAGTTATTAAGACAAAGGTTTATTTTATTTTTGCTTTTCTGTTTCTTTTTAGGTTGGTTTAATTTTTTGTGAAAAACTTTTATACAGGATACATTTTCGGAAACTAGCCAATGAACAACACGATCTGATCCCGGTTCCTTTCCATCAAAGGACAAGCAGTCGCATGGCTCAGTACCATCCATACCGCGTTAATGTACCACCCATTTGAACTCACTGCTTTGGCTCAACGTTTTTAATGCGTAGGTATGGAATACTTCACCACCGTCTGTTTTTCCTGAAGACTATACAATCCGGTATCCTTATTACGTAAGCCAGTCGCTGTCGCCCGCCTGTTGTCCGGTCTTACACACCTGAGATATACACTGTAGGTGTGAAAGGGACAGTCTGATACGACGACAGACGGGCGACAGCGAGTGGCTTACAAAATAAAGCTAGCGGTCTTTTTAAAAAAAATCTGGTATTTATGCAAAAATATCAAACACACAATATCTAAATTTGTCTAAAACAATCTCACTTCATCAGATAAACAAACACTAAGTTTGTGATCCCACGAAGTGGGATTGTTTGTTTTTTCATTTCATGTTCCTCGGAAAATATTGTTGACATGGCAATTGACATTGAAAATTCACTTTCCTTTGTTAATCAGAGCATGACAGAGCAACGCCATCTGTTAGCAGTTATAAAAACATGGCCGTGAAACCCCCTCATTATCTTAAATAGAGAATATAGTGTAAATAAGTATCTTCTAAATCTTCATGCTCCATCTTAACATATCGCTTACCAGCAGGTGAAAATGTGGTCAATCGAAGATCTTTCCGTGTTTAAAAAAAGTCTAGTACCAGAAATTTCAAAAGGCAAAAAAATCATTATAAAAAAATACTAACCTTAAAGAAGTCCGGCATCCACATCGGCAGAACAACAGCTTCTTCCAGTAATCGTTTCGCCTCCGCTAGGTCAGCTATGTCGTCCCATCGTATATTTGGGTTCTTTTGTACTATATCTCTTTCTGTAACCAAAATATGTACAACCCTGACTAAAAAAACGAATCTAAAATGGCGCCAAAAATCATTACCTCTCACTCATACACTACTGCATGCAATGATGTGCGAGTGAGAGGTAACTATTTTCGGCGCCATTTTGGATTCGTTTCTATAATTAAGTAGGTTATAATCACTGCTTGAAATACTTTCCGTTAGTTTGAAAACTGACTAGTTGGAACTGGTTGACGTTTTCACGGTACAAGTATCTGCCGCACGACTTTATTAATCCCCATATTGGACATCCTCAGCTCTCTTACCCAGTACGCAGTTCCCAGTACATTTCGCAATAGGGGTAAACAGTGGAAAGACATTGCGTTTGATACTTTGTGAATTTAATACAGCCTATCACTACATATTAAATAACTAACTGGATATTTCACACAGCGCTATCTATCCCCAAACTAAGCAAAGCTAGTACCATGGGTATCATACTGATAGGACATACTTAAATAAACACTCAGACCCGCAAGAAAAAAAACATATGTTTCAGGGACGGAAATCTACCTCCTGGCACCTATTTTAGAATTTTTGGTTTTGGGGCATGCCGGTGCCAGTAACAGAACCATTAAAAACCAGAGTTTAGGAAGGAAACATAATAGATCCAGGTAACTTTTTTTTTCACACAGTGCTATCTAGCCCCAAACTAAGCAGAGCTTGTACTATGGGAACCAGATAACTGATATAATACTTATACATATGTATACTTTTTCTTTTGTAAATACATACTTATATAGACAAACATCCAGACCCGGAACAAATATCTGTAGATCATGCAAACATTTGTTCCGCGGTGGGAATCGAACCCGCAACCTCCCGCGTCTCAGCCGGTTGTTCGCCCACTGCGCCACAGAGGCCGTCAAACTTGTAGTGGTCATATAGCTCACAGAACTGAGAACAGCTGGGGTATAAAGGTTCTTGAGTGGCGACCACCACTACCTGAATGGATGCCACTGTCACGGTTACAGGAAGTCAGTAGACAGTCAAAGAACTATTATTCTTGTTATTTTCTTTTGGAAGCAGTGAACTTCTTCCGACTAATGATAGCGATGATTAAACCTTATCACAAACACGTGCCGATAATATACAAATACTGATAACATTATCAGAGGTATTAGAATACTACTGATAGTAAATGGAATACCTTTTTCATTTATCCATCTCTTAAAAAATTGCTAGCGCCTAGCTGGAGCATAATGCGTTTTTGCTCTTTTGGGAGGAAATGAACGGTGGTCACTATAATAGTATATGCCCTACGAATAATTATTATTCGTAGTATTTGTCCCTTATTATAACGAATTTGAGCTTCTGGACCAGGTTATAATGAAGAACTCTTTATTTCTTGACTTTACTGAGTGAGTGGAAAGTGAGGCTGATGTGGCTACACCAACACATAAACTTCTATACTTTTGCGGATACTATCGAACTTTCAATACTATGCGCACGGCTACACGACAAGCTATACATTTCCAGTATAGTATAAGCTGTTCTCGCATTGTGTTAGCTTTCCGTACTTGTATTTTTGTATTTATTTATTCGACAAAAAGTTACATAAAGCACTGTAAACCCCTAGAGGTTAACTTAGCTTGATGTTTAGCCGTGCGTACCATGTTTCTGTTCCAAGTTATTTTGACTATTTATGACTTTATTGATTATCCATGAGATTATTTATATATGTAGTGAGTGACGTCATTTAACCTTAAAGATTATGTTGAAATATGAAATCCTCACTTGGATTAAATAAACATGTTGAAATAATGACGACCTCCGTGGTGCAGTGGGCGAATAGCCGGCTGAAACGCAGGAGGTAGCAGGTTCGATTCCCGCCGCGGAACAAATGTTTGCATGATCTACAGATATTTGTTCCGGGTCTGGTTGTTTCTGTATATATTATAAGTATGTATTTACAAAAAAAAAAGCATTTAAGTATTCTATCAGTTATCTGGTTTCCATAGTACAAGCTATGCTTAGTTTGGGGCTAGATAGCGCTGTGTGAAATGTACAGCAATATTTATATTATATTATATAATACAGGGCTTTCAGATAGGGCGTATAAAAAAGGACAGTCTACCTTGCTCTCTAGATAAACCATTATAATTACGGTGTATTAAATCTACCTACAATGAACAGGTTATTTCTGGTAAAACGTATCAATCTATCTTAGATTTTTTTAATTTTTCCTGCTACTTGTCGTGCACTACCTACAGAATAATTTTCCACATTACGCACGTTAACTGGAAGAGAATGCTTACCAGCATTAATTTTTCCTATGTACAGATTATGTTAATTTTGTACAATAAATAATTTTCAATCAATCAATCAAAACGTGCTTCATCTTCAACCAAACCGTCACTATCAGTCCGTAACCGTCACACGTAACCAATCAGGTTAGATATAGCTAAAATTTCTAGCTAGAGAACAAGTAAAAAAAATGTAGTGAACATACCAAGCATATCGACTAGATCGCTGTCACTGGGGTTGGGAGGCTCAAAGCGTTTTTCATCGTCTTTGTGTTTCTCATCATCTGTGTCTCCATTGTTATTATCCTTGTCCTGCTTTTCCGTGCCTTTACTGAGCTCCTTGCTACTTGTGTCTTTTGATTTTGCTGGAAATACAAAATATAACTTCAGAAATCGGAGACTAATTGGATAGTCTGATTTTAATTGATGTTCCTTTAACAGTCACAAAAATCGACGGTTATCGGCTACATAATCATCAACATATTAGCTATTAGACGTCAACTGTTGATCATAGGCTTCCCCCATAAATTTTCAAAGCGTCCGACCGTTCCGCCACCGTCTGTCACTTGAACTTGCTTATTATCAACTATATAATAACTTGAATAATCATTTTATCGATATAGTTTAAAACAAATCTTATCAATATACAGGGATACATTTTGGGAAACAGCTCTGTTCGTAATCCATCATCATCCTATGAGCCAAAGAACGTCAGTTCTTCTTCATTATGAAATTGAAATTAACCTAGATTACTGTTCTGAATTACTGGCAGAGCCGTTAATCAAAATTTGTACTGTTTACCAATTCACTCAGTTAATATTCAAGCATATTCCGAAAATGGTAATTATAAGTCAAAAATTAAGTTCAATGAGATAAACTACGGTGTTAGTTGTTGATTCGTTATCGTCGTGAAGTGTAGAGAAGGTTTTCTTTAGTGTCATCATCGCAATCGCTGGAAACAATTTTCTTCTTTCTTTTGAAAAATTATATTCAAATGAAACCAAGAGAAAACCCTTATCTATAGTTGCTGTGCTAGGTTAAGTGGATGTTAGCATACAGACATACCACTATGCGCCTTATTCGCAGCTATTTTAGGGTTCTTTGCGTCCGATGCCTTCCTGTTGGAGGTTGTTGCGTTCCGTTGTCCTGGTGCCGATTTCTTATTATCACGAGCGTTACGAGGGTTGTTTCTGGCTGATTTCATTACTGGCGGTGCCCTGAGAATATATTTCAAGTATAAAAATTTAAGCGCAGACCAGCTGGCCGGCCTTCAGCTAGATGGTCGGATGATATCGCCACAGGATCGAAGAGAGTGGCGTGATAACGAGGACCCATACCCAGTAGTGGGTGGATGTGAGCTGAGTAGATAGATAGAAGTTTAATAACGGTAGGTAGGTGCTGGTATAGCCAACTCCTTCTAAAATCCTTTCCCAGGCACTACGGTTGGACTCCGTAAAGAAATGGTGGGACATTGCGGAAGATAGAGACAGGTGGAAAAGGAGAAGACCTTTACTTATCAGAGGGACTATGTAGGCTGAGCAATGCAAATTCGTATGAGCTAGTGCTCAACCCTGATGTCAAAGTAGAGTTCCAAAGGTCAGGTTTACCACTTTTATAGCCATACGTATTACCAGACCATCTATTTGATGATTAAGGCCATTTAAGGCTGACATTTAAGATGACAGGATGGTTTACGTACTGGACTGGGCAAGTACTATGAATGCTGCAACATGCCACCAATCACTGTATAAATCAACTTCAATTAATATTAAAAAGCTTTAGTTTATTAAAGCCATACAGACCGCACTATATGAACTACAAAGTGGTCACTCATCCTGTTTCTATACCGAGATCTGCTACGGACGACCAGAATCTAATTCATGAACAGATACGAAACACACACTTTAACATTTATTACACCAATATAAAAAAAGAAAATCAATTTTAAACTTAACAATAGTACCATCAATGCTTATGGCTAGACTTTATACTATGCTACTGTGCATGCGGTTATGTCAATAACTGAAATGGTAAGGAAAACTGGAACATTCCAACTAAATATAGAACATATAAGTCTTTACATAATTTAAGTGCCACCTAATTAAGTTGAAACTTTTGAGGATATTGCTCAATGGTGACTATTTTAGTACTAAGCTCAAACAGAACCATATTTTGAGCATTATTTTTTTGACAGATTTTTTAGGGTCTGAAAATCTATGCTTCTTGCGCCACATTGTTTGTTTGCGGTATAAACGTCGATATAATGTGACTGTCGTAATATCAGTTTATATTTGCGGATAAATACCTGCATTATTGATCGAGCGAAGCGAGATCTCCAAATCAACTAGGGCAAATCGGCGTTGTATGTATGTTTGTTTGTCCGAGGATAAATTTCGAAGTGTTTATCCGATAATCGTGAAATTTGATATATACATACATATATACCTATTACCCAGATAGTGTTGGCACAACCCTGGTGTGACTAAATTGAGCTAAAAATGTTGAAGGGTTGTGGAGATATTGGGGTTCAAAAGGGGTAAAAAAAAATGAGACGATTAGTAAATTTAGACCGCGTTTTTATTTTTAGTTTAATCCTTGTAGTTTCTGAGGTATTAGTCATAGTAAAAACTGAACTTTGGCGAAATTAATTTGGTACACCAGTGACGTGACTCCACAGTGCTGAAATATGCTATTCCTGTAGCTTTACGAGGCATGCCTTTTAAGTTTTGTCGTTTGAAGAAAAAAACACATCTAGAACCTTATAGTACTTTTTATTGTTTTTCAAAGTATTCACAACGTAGCTTAAAACACTTTTCCATTCGCTCAAATCAGTTATTATAACATTTATTCCACTCTAAAGTGGGGTGTTCAAAATGGCTGTCTTGAAAGCGTCGACTGCTTCTTCACCGGACTGGAACCTTTGACCACGAAGACTTTTCTTAATTTTAGGAAATGTAAAGAAATCGTTAGGGCTTAGGTCAGGACTGTATGGAGGATGGTCAAGAATTTCTACTTTTTCCTGCTTCAAATACTCAATCGTTTGACGAGCGCTGTGTGAGCTTGCGTTGTCGTGGTGCGGGATGATGCGTCGCTTTGAGTTAGATTTTCGAAGTTCGGCGATGACTTGTGGTAAACAAACTGTAGTATACCACTCTGCGTTAACCGTTCTACGATCTTCAAGTGCAATAGTCGCAACATGGCCAGTTTTTCCAACGAACGTGGCCACCATCTTCTTTGAAGTGCTTCGAGAACGAACAACTTTAGTCGGCTTTGGCTCGTCTTGAAAGACCCAGATTGTAGATTGTTGTTTGGTATCAGGATCGTAGGCATAGATCCAAGATTCGTCACCACTTATGATGTCGTAGACGTGATTTGACTCCCCTCGGTTGAACCTTTGCAGAGTTTTCTTACACCATCTGACGCGGGCCGCCTTGTGATCGTCGGAAAGCAGATGCGGTATCCAACGGCAAACTAGCTTTCTCACACCAAGCGCTTCATGCAAGATCTTCTGAATGGTTGTCCCTGAGATGCCTAATAGAGCCTCTATCTCTCGATACGTCACATGACGATCTTCGAGAATTAGTTGTCTCACAGCAATGATGTTATCTTCAGTGAAGGCGGATTTTGGGCGTCCTTCGCGAAATCTGTCACTAACACTAGTATGTCCACGCTGGAATTCTAAATACCAGCGTTCGACAGTCCGCAGACATGGGGCTACATCACTGAACACAGATGTTAGCTCTTCTAAACACTGAAGCCGTGTCAGGCCTCTTCTAAAGTTGTAGAAAATTATTGCACGAACATTTTCCTTAGAAAGATTCATTTTCGTACGTGACCTGACAGATTCAAATCGAAACTGTGACTAAACAATAGCATTAATCCTAATACTTTCAACTGTTTTGAGATTCAAAATGTAAACACATTCGAATATAGAACAGTTCCAAATTCAAAATTGCCGGAAAATATGGAAACGACAGAACTTAAAAGGCATGCCTTGTAATAAGGAAATATAAGGAAAAGTCTGAAACTCAAAATAACTGCAATTTCAACCCCCTAAAAGAGATACCAATTAACATAAATTGTAATTTGAATGAAATTGTAGGTCAAATGAGTCAGGGATATGTATACAACTTTATAAAAAACGTTTCTTTCCAAATTTGATGACAATCCTAATCGAGAATCATCCCCTGGTTTCTATTCTACCACCACCAGTGCCAAAAGAAACAAAGTGACCATTGAACCTGACTGACTTGTGGTCCACGCTCGTGGGGGGTGGCCAGGCGTTGGGGTCCCGGTCGGGGGGCGGAGGCCATATGTCCGGGTCCAGCTCGTGGGGTGCCTGACCCCACATCTGGTCTCGTGTTGGTAAGTCTTCATAATCTGAAATAGGGAATTATGTGAGGAACAGTACTGATAGCTTTGTTGTACAGATTTACAGTACTTATGTTTTTTACCATTATCGTTGATTAAAATTTTATAAGCTGGTTCTTTTTGGGTCAACGCAATTTAACCAGTTTCTTGAGAACACTTCCGTCTGGTAGTAATCTGAAGCATTTGAGCTCATTATGGATTGTTTGCTACGGTCTTAAAATGGCTCAACTGTTTCTTCTGTATTTTATAACATAACTAGCTGCCGCCCGCAGCTTCGCACACGTGGTGTGTCAATAAAAAATAATTCCTCCGTCTGCGCAGTCGGGTACGAAGTAGTCTATGCTCCAATCCCGATTATAATCTATCTGTATACCAAATTCATCGAAATCGGTCCAGCTATTTAGTCGTGAAAACGTAACAAATAGACAGACAGACACAGTTTATGATATTGGTATGGATTTAAAAAGTTGTATAACCTTTCTGTTAATAAATGTAGGTATTGCTTTTTTATATAATTAGGTGACCTCTTACTGGTTAAAAACAAACAAAAAAGATTTATGCATCGTATGCGACAGAAAGCAACCCGGCAACTTTCAGTTCATTATGAGCTTGCGGAGCTTTCCAATGAGTGATTAATTGGCAACGTACAGTGTGTCGTACAAGCCACTACTTACAAGTTAATTGAATTGCATACCGTTTACTTGTTACTGAGATTCTTGGCTTTCCAAGGTATAACAAGTAACAAGGTATTCTCAGCCCGTGTCGACCCATTGCTTGCAAAGACTTAGTGACGACAGGCGGACTAAGGCACTAATAGAGTGGAGGCCGAGAACTGGGCACCGAAATAGGGGACGTCCAGTCGTCCAGCGATGTATATTTATCAAAGAAATAAATATTTTTCGATAAATTTAAATCTAACGAAAGGTAGAACATCTACGGTGGAATTAATTATTGAAATAGACATTTTCAATTTCAATTCATTGAAATTGTTTCTGCAATTTTTAACATTTCCTCTTTTTGTATTTAATTTCAATTATACCTGTATGTTAATTGATCGAGCGAAGCAAAATCTCCAAATCAACTTGGGCAAATCGGCGTTGTATGAATGTATGTATGTAAGTATGTATGTATGTATTGTATGGATGTATGCATGTTTGTTTGTCCGAGGATAACTTTCGAAGCGTTGATCCGATTATCGTGACATTTGATACATAGGTAGGTAGTGATGGAACAATTATGGTGTGACTAAATGAGCTAAAAATGTGAGGGGTTTGTTGAGATATTGGAGTTCAAGGGGGTAAAAAAACATGAAAATGAGACTATTAGGTCAAATGAAGGGTATTTATTGGTACATTTCGATCCCGTTTTTAATTTTAGTTTCGTTCTTGCAGTTTTTGAGTTAATAGCCATAATAAAAACTGAACTACGACGAAATTCTCAGGGTACACCAGTGACCCCACATTGCTGAAATTTGGCATGCGTGTAGCTTTAGTGACACAAATATAGGCAAAAGTCTGAAATCCAGAATAACTGCAATTTGTATCCCAAAAAAGAATAACCAAATATCATGAACTCCCATTACCTGTAATTTAAATGAAACTGTAGGTAAAGTTAGTTGGTTATTTATTTCGAGGCACTATTTTGGTAGCAAAAGATAACGAATAATATTTTATTTGTTTTTATGGTAGACTCGCGAGGTCTCAGTTCGGGGCGAACCACTAGTTTATTCTACTATTGTATTGTAATTGAATCTGTATAATTTTGTTATTATATTGTAATTATTATTGGTTTATGTACACGTTATAATTTAATAAAAAATTACACAGGATAGGGACAGCTGGAAGGACTCAGGAAGGCCTTTTCCCGTATAGGACTCTTAGCGCGCAGACAGTTTGCAGTTGCCTTGCAGTTGGAAGCGCTTGGCACAGGACGAAATAGGGCGATCTGATAACGAAAAGGCCTGCTTTGCAGTGGGTAAACGTAGGCTGAGTAGATATAACCATATACATATGTATATACAACGCGTTGCGTTGCAATGTTTGGAGTAAAAGTTGTAAAGTAAAAAAGGATCACGAAACTACGATATCTTGCATAATATCAAAGTTAAAGGTCGCAGCAATATTGATCCAAATCCAATTGTAATGTCTATGGTCGACTGCTTTCCATTTACAAATACGCGATCATGCATGAAAACGCATGCTTAATTTACCAAACTTGTGAAGAAGTTAAAAATTGTTTCAATAGATCCGACTGCAGTTTCATTGGATCATCTTATTTTCTGTTTCTGTCTTACGGTTGGTAGGTTCTTCAAATTTTATTGTGCTGAGATTCTGTCCTGAGTAGATACTTCATCTAATTTGGGTTTCTCTACAAATGTTAATAATCGAAAATAGGCCTTTGTTTACGAACTCTCCATTGTAATATTTGTATTATGAACTAGACTTACCGATACCTTTCCATTGCTTTAATTGAGAGTAAAGGATTAAAAACGAGACATTACAATGGCTGGCGCCCCCATGTTTTTTGTTACCAGTATATCAAAATAAACTATCACTAAGCAATATACAAAAAAAAAATCATAAAAGTTAGAGTAAGCAAGCATCTAAGTATAAAACCATTAATAACCTTTTACTAAAATAACTCAAGTTTTTTGAGATTTAATTAGATAAAAACTTAAACGTTCAGTATCTAAACTTGTTAGATACGCACGATTACATGGCTTTTATTAAACGCTATTGTGTGCGTCATACATACAACCCACCAACTGCGCATCTGTTGAATAAATTAAGTCTTACTGTGCACATTATAAAGGCGAAAGTTCGAAACTTTAGTTGTAAACTGAACAATTATGATGCGTAAATGTCTCGCTTGGAAACCGGTAGTTGTCGACTTGTAAAAAACACAATATCATTTTAATGTAGCGATATCCTGCCTATTCTCTATGTATAAAAAATATGTGATGACTCCGACACGGCTTGACGAGTAATAAAGCTGGGAATTGGGATAGATAGCTTGACTTAAAAGGCGTATTCCACTACACAAAGAGATCCTAACCCTAAATCGGGATGGTGTAATTAGAGAAAAAGAGTTATAGGGTCCGTAATTATAGGCGTAATAAACTACGCGATATTTAGGACCATAAATATGTGTAATACCCATTTTAGTTGCCAAGAAAAGCACTCGGTTTCAAAAGCCACATCAGTTAGGTACCTGCAAACATAGCAATTGAAGGTATAGTCTCAATTAATCTGTTAAGAACGACCAGACAAGAAATAGTACGTACTCGTATGAATGCTGTAGAAATAGAGTAAGATCCACTTGGCTGATTTTGTTCGTGCGCCTGTGTAGCTAGACAAACTGTTGCAATAGGTGAAAGTAACCCTAGGGGACCTCGAGTAGACTAGTCTAGCCCAAAGCGCCCACAACACTGCGCAATTACTTTCAATTTCGTTGAACCCAAAAGTTGTGTGTTGAACTTTCTTGCAATGTCAAAGTAAACTTTTATGTATTATTTTGTTTGTAGAGAAATTGAGATAGATGTTGGTTGAGTTTAATTTAGACAGAGCGAGCTACGTAAGCTAGCTATTTATCTAATCAGCCCACAGACATCCACCTACTGCTTATAGGCCTACTAATTTGCACATGTTCTTTGCGAATTTGCGCCAATAGAATCCATTTATCGTTTTCAGAATATCATCTGAATCCAAAGTATCTCCATGGGGGTTGATAAAAACTTACAATTTAAGTGTTAAATTAATATTTCTCTATCTAGTTACTATATGCAATGCATGTGACATTATTATAGTTTGTACCTTGGAACTGTCTCCGTCTTACTTTAAGATGTATATGTTTGGAGAACACATTCGCAGCTCATACAAACGTGCGACCGTTTCCATATTATTATTCAGAAATACTTCGAATTGTTAAAAGAAGAAAGTAAAATGCAAGCAATTTCTTTTAAATCGAATTTGAATAGATTCGTGCAAAACTTATCTTAGTTTCACAATAAAGTGATAGGCATAACAGTTTTTCCGTGGGCAACGGAATTACTTCATGCTATTTATTTACTTGATTGCGGCGTTATAACAATTTTGATTTTAGACAGTCATATTGGACTAAAGCGATTGACCGAAATATTGGAACACAGTGAGGTTGTTAAATTGTCCATCAGTTTCAATTGCTTCTCAAATTCAAGATAAATCGTGGATATTTCGTAGGTATGATTATATTCTGTAAAACTTACAATCCTTCCAAGTATACGTAAAATGTATCTTTATGGAATACAAATACCTTGATCGGTTTTGATTTTTGTAGTTAGTATTTAAGTAGTAAGATTAGAACCCCATGACCAAATTGGCTTTGCAACCTATATTTTCTCACTGGTGAGCAAATCTATAGCCAACTCTACCCATTCCCTGCTAAAGAGATCCAGGTCTCATGCTAGCAGTTTCTCAGATGGCCGCGTCTTCTTCTACCCTATACGCAACCCTTTATAAATGTAAATATTAACGCAGAGAGGTCGCCGCAAATCGTCGGTGAACCTTACTTCTTTAACACATTTTCTAGATGAATCTACATTCAACACATTAAGATGGGCATCCTTGGGTGATATTTACTAGCCAGGAAAGAAAGCCAATGCCTAAATGTCATCTTCCGCGTAAAAGTATATAATACGAGACCGATGACTCTATCAACTCATCGGCACAGGAAGACATCGTGAGATAATGATCAGAAAGTATCATCATTATTACAGTCATTATAGATGATTCACGACAGACCAACAAACGGGCTCAGCCGAGACAGCGCGAACAAGCTTGGAACTTACTTTACCTCAACTTTCAATGGCCCTATTAATTTCCAAAGAAAGTTAAAGCTTCAACGTTCTCCCTTTCAAAAACTTGTTTTCAGAATCTTTTACGTACAATAGACTGGTTGGTACATAAAAGGAACCTTTACGAGGTGCAGTGAACCAGTATAACACACTGGTTATTTACCATTGGTCTTTTTCAGGTAATAAAAGAAAGCAATAAAAAATTCGGTAATTTGGTAAGATGTATTAGACACACACAAGAAAGTGCATCGATCAAAGCATCGAGGTTAAATCTAGTCACCTTAAAGACCGGGAGATGGTGACACAAAATGTCAGGTCATTTGTACCAGTATGGCGACCCTTCAGGGGTCTAATTACGTAATGGCAAAAAGAAAAATGATGGTCATACGGCTGGTAACGGCGGCCCAATCGCGTGGGCGTTATCCGAATGTGTCGAATAAATTACGAGTGTCAAACGATTTGTTCCACAAAACTTCTTGTATTTTTCGATAGTCGATAAAAACAGAAATAGGCGGTAGCGTAATGCCATACTTCTCCGGTGTAACTTACAGCCTGCCATACCGACGAGAACACATTCATTAAAAAAAAACAATTCAACCATTTGTATCAGGCTAATTTTTGCACAGTTAACCATCGTCGAGTGATTCACGAAAATCACCATGCCACACTTTTCCGACGATTCCAAATGGCCGCCATACCACGGCAAAGGTGTAATTTTTGAAGAACTTTCCTTCTGAACGTTAGAGGGTTTAGGATTGAATCATAGACTAAAACCGAACTACTATAATGAATTTAAAGAAAAAATATCGATTATTATTTGCATCAATTGTTGTGGATTGTTAAATATGTGCGTTTTTCTGGGTACTTCGTTAAAGAAGTGTCGGTGCTGTTTGTACAAATCAATATTCAGTCTCACACCTATGCGAGTTTTTGTTTCAGGTCAAGAAAGTACTAATTTACAATGTGCTGACATTGTTCCGTGATTGACATGACAATGAATCATCGTTGGGCTAATTAGGTTTGGTGCAAGTATTCCAACATTATGCACAGATTAGTCAGATTGTATGGACATCTCAATCCGTTCTTTTATTTGGTTTAATCATCGTGCATCGGCAAGAATAAAACGAATGGATATGATCCTGCGTTGAGTTCATTCAACCAACTGAGATGCTAGTGTATTATAGTGTATTATATGCCATCATGTGATATGTTCTAATCCTGTCCATACTAAGGTTGTCTGGAAGAGATCGCTTTTAGCGATAAGACCGCCCATTGTACTAAATTTGTTAGTAAAAATTATGTTCTGTAATTTACTTTGGTGTACAATAAAGAGTTATTTTATAGTTACTGTGTGATACTGTGAAGATTGTCTTACAAGATCCCTTTCAACTATTTATTTAAAAGCCTATAGAGGCCTACCTTCAGAAAACGGTAAAAATTGAAAGTTCCAAAGGTAAACCTGATACATAACCATGACAAATGGAACTCGTTCTTCAAAAAGCGTAAGTTCACGGCGATCAATAATTAGTCGTAACAATTATCTGTAAAAGCCGTGCCCGCGTCATCGTACCCTGAACATGGAACCGACCTTCGTCGACCGATGAATGGCGTCGACGTGGCCGGTGTCCATTATGTCACCATTGTTGGACACAATAGGAAGGTATAGCTCGATCGGTTAACGTCGATGTGATTATGACGCTCATTGGAAATGGTATGTTTTGTAGACAGAACATGACCATGATACGGCTAATTCCGATTAAACATCTTCAGGACGAACTTAAAAAATGCAGTAATAGGTAGCTAAGATCTAACGAATTTGCAAAACTGAGTCGAGGCTGGTTGCTGAAATCTGGTTGACTGATGGATGGAAAATAAGATTGTAACTGTTCAGTGAACGATAAGAACTAGAAATTATACGCTCTCTGACTGACCGTATGCTCTGTACCAGACAAACTAGCAAATCATGATTAGGAGATGGTACCTTTCAGCATACGAGAGACACAAAAATTTATTTAGTAATTAATTCACTGCAGAGATTAAAGTCTTTTAGATCTGAAGTTGGGATCACTACTTTACTAGCCAGCCACCAGTGTTTGCAATGTTTGACTTGACCCTGCTAGACCTATAACTTGTAATTACCAGTTGTAGTTCCGCGTAGCAATAAAGTCATAAAGGTTCCGTATTCCGGCTGCTGTACCATTCATTATCCGATTTAAATAACGTTTACTTTAGAAATAGACACTAATGAGCTATCATATACAAGTGACATATCGTAATCTCGCATTGGAATGAGTTCTTCATGATCATGACATATTTGGTATTGTTATTGAAGGAGGTACGTATTGCGTTGCGATCAGTGGCGTAGCTACCGGAGGGCTAGACGGGGCAGTGCCCCGGGGCCCCCAAACTCAGGGACTCTCGGACTCTGACTTACAAACTATAAATTGAACTAGTGAAAATTTCCCCCACATTCGGAACATAAACAGTGGTGTTATTGGTTTAAAAATCTCTACTTAATTAGGATTCCGTACCCAAAGGGTGCTCAACGGGACCATATTAACTTGCCTCCGCTGTCTGTGTGTCTGTCAAAGGACTGTATTTTTTGAACAGTAACAGATAGATATTTTCATTTATTTTCATAAAACAGTTTTAATATGTTCATTAAAATAAGTTACAATTTGTATTTGGTTTTTAATTTTATTATGGAGTCGACTGTATCACGACGAATCTAGAGTACGATGAATTTGGAACACAACGAATACGGAACAAACGATTTTAAATAGTTTAGTTGGGGCCTTAGTTTATTTTGTGCCCCAGGGCCTTTGGTTACCTGGTTGCGTTATCTGGATATGCGGTTTATTTATTGGTAAACATCGTGAGAAGTTATAAACTACGTCACGAGATGTTTTACAGAATGAATTGCGAACAAATAATATCAGGGTTTGTCAGTAGATGACATCAAGTATTGCAATGGCAATAGTGACAAGGTCCAGCTAATAACAGTTTGGCCTTTTCCGTAATTCCCCCACAATGCTATTTTTTATTTGAATACGACTCCTTTTGAAGTGCTCAAAGTTCCCAAGAGAATTAATGAACCTAACATATCAAAACTCCTAAGCCAATCGGATGCCTTGGGGCGACTTCTATAAACTCTAGCTAGCTAGACGCCATCAAGCCATAGTTTGCCACTAACTCTTACCTCGAACTTAATGTAAGAACATAACACGACAGTTGTGTTATCTCATCATTATCATCATATCAGCCACAGGACATCCACAGCAGAACATAGGCCTCCCTCATAGATTTCTAGAGCACCGGATCTTCGGCTCCCAGATACGTTTATCAGATTGTATTTTCATCTAGGGAGGGCCGTCATACGCTACACTTTCCAGCGCATTATGTCATCTAATGAAGGAAAACAACGTTATTTTAGGGCAGTCAGTTTGTTTAACATGAATCCCTGTAAGTCCTCAGATAACACGGAAAACGCTCTAGCGTAAAATCACGTAAACACTGTTATCGTCATAATAAATTATCGCCTTTTATGACGTAATATCTGACACCAAACTACTCCACAGAATTACATAATGTACCTACTTATCTTTCTCCTAAAACCTACAAATATTTACATGTTAAAAAATAAATTATTATTTCCTTTTTACTTTTAATGGGTTTAATTACTTACACTTGGAGCACGTTTTCTACAAAAATGTCAGACAAATCAAATTGTATGACAATATGTTAGTACAGAAGAACGTATTTGTCGCCGGAAGGTGGATGATAAAATAATAAGACTTTATTCCAAAGGTTGCCTGGAAGAGATCGCTTTTAGCGATAAGGCCGCCCATTGTACCTTTGCTTTAATTGTGTATTCTCTTTCGTCTGTTTTATTTTAAATGGTGCGCAATAAAGATATTATCTAATCTAATCTCATTTAATAGTCTTTCTTCCATTACCTGTGACTCCAAGTCCTATATGGTGGCCATGAAGTGTCTTTAGCGAAGGCATAAGAACCAGTACCACAGATTACCTAATAGTTCTATTAGTATTCTTAACCGATTCGGTGCACCTTCATGCAATTAACTTTATTACCGCCGATGTTAACAAAACATTAACATAATAGAGAGAAATAATATGAAAAATTTCTAGAGATCTTCTTCACCTGAATCTTTGTACATTGTAGTCATAAGGATTATTTTGAATCCCATGTCTTACTATAAGTAAACTTCAAGTTCATGTGGTGGAGCCCCGCAACTTTAGCGTGGAATATCTCTACCACCTTGAACATAAAAGACCTACACCTACATGGTATGATATTTCATAGTTTTATCTAAGAAACAACATTGTCCTTGTTTGGTAAGGTATGTCAAGATAGCCAAGTTCACTGTAACGGATTGCCTGTTCCATTTTTTTACCGCACGACTATGCTGGAACAACTCAGAGACATTCGTGGCTATGTTTTGAACCAGTGAGTGATATCTTGCGATAAAGTTGTAGTTTAAGAGTTTATGGTCTACCCAAACGCCTCAGACATGGTTTAACGACTGCTATAGCCGTGACCGACAACTTAATTTGCACTCTGCTCAGCTTTAACAGTCGCTTTCCCAACGTTACTGTCTGTAACACTGTTAGTTCGTTGAAAATGATCTTGTAAGATAGGCCAAACGCTTAGTATATCTCACGCATACATTTAATACTAGCTGCTTTGTCAACAAGACCTATCACAACAATAAATGACAATATATTCAATATCATTTAACTTAAGAAGTTTATATTTAAGAAAAATTGGGAATTGTTAAACCTTTTAAAACTGATTGCCATTTAGGTATCACCTTTTCCAGCTCCATTAATATGAAGTAATCAGCGCTTCGCACGTATAAGGGTACTACAACTTACTGCCAACCATAGGTGTGATGACCTTCTCTCCTTCATGTTGGAACATCTTCAGCGAAGTCATCGTCGCTTTCAGCTGTTCATATTCACGTGCCATCTGCTGCTGTACCTGTTGAAGAAGAAGAAGCTACAGAGAAGTCTTTAGCAGTTTATTTGCTTATTCTACTTCTAAGTTCTCAAAAGAGCGATCTTAGAAACGGGATGACGGACATAGGATCAGAGGCGATCAATTTATGATGCAAGCAATATTTTGTATGGGCCTATTTGTGCTAGTTTTTAGGGTTCATGTATTGATTATCTTTAAACGACATTAATACAAAAATACGGACCGGTGAAAAATCGTCCGTGTCCTGTCTTTGTCGCGTTAATTTTGTATTACTACACACACTAGGTACACTATACACACATAAACACACACACACACACTTCAAATGCGATCAAGCAAACATTGTAGCTCAAGAGGCACTTTTTTCATTAATTTATATTCTAAAAAATGTTAATATTCACTTTTTCTTGCAAACTATTTCTTGTTAGTATTTTTTCATGTAAATATTTAATTTAAATATATATATAGGTAAGTAAGTATGTTAAAGTTAACAGGCGAGCTACTTTGCCGCGTCTTTATAAGTTTAGTGTTACATAATGTAGATTCAATTTGGTTTAAGTCCAGCACTATGTTAATTAGTTTATATATACGGTAATTTAACTGTGAATCTAAGTATTAATAAATAAATAAATAAATTACTCCTTACGACTAAGGCACCTTTATTTTACCATTCAATAATGCACCATAGCTAGTTTGTTGTCGTCATGACCTTTCGTGAAGACGTTTCTGTTTATTGCAATATTTTCTTTATTTGAGTTCAAGGAATATATGGGCCGGGCTAAGTAATGGACGTTCACTAATACACGCTACTCAATCATTCGAAAAGACTGTTCCCTTTTAGATTAAACAGCTTTTATAAAATTCCTAGTAATGATGATCTGATTCGAACTGAGTCCAATCAAATGATGGAGCACTCAAGCAAAATGAATGATCAAATCATGATTTATATGAGATGCTCGTGTACTATAAGCGGCCTGAGTCGAGAGCTAGGCTTAGTCGAATGGATCTGGTTGCAATTACAATGGTTAATGCTAAAGATAATACTGATGTAAGATATGAAGGCAATTTGAGAGCAATTTCATTGTGCATTTCCAAGAACATTATAGATTAGTGTTTCTGATCGCGATAATGGTACTAATACATACATGAGTGAGTTAACTCCGCGTGGGCACAAAAGTGAAATTTCGATCTCTCACCACGATTATCACACAATGTTCACAAACCACAATGGTGGTGCAAGGTAAAAATGTTAAGCACTTCCCACACAAAAGCACAAAATCGTTGAGTAATGTCCTAAGGTGGTTTCACGCGACATAACGTGTTTGTTTTCACCTATTTCAACGAACGCCTTGACCGAGTTACACGAGAAATAACTAATCTTCAAGTAGGCCATTACGTGGATAATTAGCAATATGTACAACTACCCACAAACGTAAAATAGGGCACGTATTATTTGTCACAGAAAACGAAGCCGTCTGCCGTATTGAATAAAAGCGGTTGAGGCTTGTACACTTTTGACAGATGACAAGAAGTAACTGTGCTGACGACCGTACGAAATTGGACACCCCGCGCGACCATTCAACCGATACACTGCAGGGAAGTTCGTTGACCTCAGTGCCGGCTACTTACTTCAGCCTGTACTGTACGTTCAAAAGGCACACGCATCAAATGACAATATAAAACGAACATGACGAATTAACTCGACAATAGAACGAATGCTTGGCTTCAATCCAGCCACTGAATTAGACTAGGTGACCTAAACAGTCTAAAAGCCTGGCTTCTTCAGGCATATGCCGTGATTCAGACCACGTTCAGCCACTTATTTTCAGAGTTTTAGTGGCACGACTGCTCGAGACAGCCGGAGACATTCGTAATATATTTTATGACAGCAATCGAGTTGTGAATTTATGCTTTTGGTGACACCTCGTCGCTTGAATTGCGAAAGGTTTATGACAGGGGTATATTTGGTAAGTAGATGAAGGGGCATGCGTGGTGGGTGCTACTTCAATGATTTTGCTAACTCGTGATGAAAATTTTAGTCGATATAAATAAAATACACAAACGTAACTGAAATGATAGGTCAAGTTAGTTGAGGGTTTTACCAAGGAAACTTACTGAAATTACTCGTACTACCACCACACTCTTCATACTCACCTCTCTCATACTCATACTCACAAGTGTACGAGGAAAACCTTCCCCGATGCAAAGAAAAAATAACAAATCACTTTATAGATTCGTTTACCTTCTACCTGTAATCCTCAACCAAAATTTGGAATCGTATCTTTCTCTTAGCATAAAATTGAATCGACGAGCGCAATTTATCGTAATTTCGCAGTTACGTGACGATATGCAAAACACAATCCAGCAAGAAAGGTAATGATGGAGACAGCATCGTCTCGCCACACGCCACGCCATGCCAGTAAAAGTGTAACAATTTAATTAGCAATAGCTTAGAATGCTTGCTTATAGTAATCATTCTGGTAATCACAATCGATCGTTCCAATCGGTTGGTTCGAATGTTTCATATTTAACAAAAAATATTCGATGAAGCAATCGGCACATGCTCGGTGGAACCAAAGTTTACTAGACCATGAAAGGGTCTACGTAATGAAAGTACTATATAGGGGATCATGTGGTTACCCCTTTTAACATTAGCGTTCTTTAGGGGGATTGTGTTACTAGATGGTGTTACACTCTTTAACCCCTGCAATGACACGTACGTAAGTACCTACGTATCTTCGAATAGAAACATTAAACAATCGCGTAAGAGAATAAATTGTGAACTGTAATAAATTGTCCATTCCCCTCTATGCTGATAATATGATTGAGTTTTGCTTGTAAGCTAGGGTTGCCAATCGTCCTGTTTCCCAGGCCAACCATCCTGCTTTTTGGGGTGTCCTGGGCTGTTCTGGGTAGTTTTTAAGTAGCATCCTGGGTTATTAAAGGGTCCTGTGTTTTTAAATGCACGTGCTCCAATCGTTTTATCTTTGGGCCCAAGAAGCAATGTGGAAAGCTTTTGTACCTTTTCCAACGAGCTCTTATTAGGATTCCTAACTCAATAGTGCGTCCTGGTTTTAAACCGAAATGTCTTGGCATTACTACCTTCAAATCCTGGATTTCAGAATTTGGTGTGGCAACCCAATTGTAAGCAGCCCATATACAGATGGAAGGAGTTAAGATGGTTGGGGTCAGAGAGGTAATGCACAAACACTCCGATGCCGGACGTCAGTGTAGTTCTCATTCTCTTCGCTCTAGAATTCAGATTACACAGATGTAGGTAACACTATTTTATACTATGACCTAACTTCTAGTAGGTTATTACCTACTAGAAGTTAGGTTAGGTTAGGTATATTGTTATACAAGGGCTGTAAGCGATGTACACCCGAGATATTTTGTCAAGCGAACGAACGCGAGCGAGGACGCTAATTGAGGGTGTTATTGATCGCTCACACCCGAATATAACACATAACTTTTCATCACGAATGTGAGGAAAATAAAAATCAATACAGTTTGTTTCTAAAAAGAAAATTTGCCTTTGTTCTTATTTCACTACTAAAAACTATAGCCTCTTTCATTTTTAAATAGAAGTAAGGATTTGTCATGGAGGTTGTATTTCATTATAGCATAATTAAGAATATCACCACTTTTATTTTTAAATAGAAGTAAGGATTTGTCATGGAGATTGTATTTAATTTTAGCTTATTATCAATGCAATGAGTCACGTTCTATTTTCATATTTGCTTACGACCCTAGAGCCGTAATTCACATTTACGCAGCTTTTATTAAGTTTACAATGACCAACGTTCAAAGCACGAGTGTTGAAAAATGTATTTATTGGTCATGGATGCCATTTAGCCAACCTTGGCAATTCAAGGCGCAAATTAACGTTTTTCACCATTCTATCTGAATGAAGTCAGACAGACAAACATAACAAACAGAACTATACAAACATTGATTCACTTGATATTGAACAAAAACACTTGTATTAACGTCCGCGCGTCCTTGCTATAAATGAGACTTGTTTTTTTTAAGGTGAAGCCTGACAAAGGTCTTTTTGTATGTTGACCGCAATTCTGACGTAACTTTTAATCTGGAATAACCTTTAGTTAGTTAATTTGACGATATTTAAGTTGTTCCGCGTTTAATAAGGTTTCATAATATTGATTACCGTGGCCTGGCTTAGGAGTCAGGACTGTAGGATTGGCATCATCATTATTTTAGCTTAAGGGCATTTGTGCATTCACTCGTATTTATTCGTTAACTAACTTTGACAAACTTCCACTATCGGTATATATTTCCGACCGATCTTTTACGGTCTGCACTCTATGGTTCCTTGCTACAATTATTGGTTCGCATTTTTCGTAGATGCACTTTTTTGCTATTAGCGGGTTCATCCTCAACTAACAAGATAGTCTAGTCATCCAGTGCCTTAATTTGACTTCAGATTTAGTATTTTTATAAAAGTTTCTAGGTATCTTAATGCAATCTGGGTTATCAAGTTCAATGACTGGGCAATGCCATGATAAACATTTGGTCAACAGTTACATATAATAGTGTATACAAGTAGTTATAATTTGTATGGTAGTAGATAACATAATGCGATAAATTACCTGAGAATAGAAAAACAGGTTTGATAATTAATAATAGATTTTAGCGATATAGGTATAATATATGGAGTAACCTTAAGGTACTGTTTCGGGCGACGCTACCGACTGCAACTGCCAACTGCAAGTGCAGAGTCCCAATTCTTCTAAACCAATCGCTTCACTTTGAGAATACTATCGTCCAAAAATAGCCACTATAGATACCTTTCGGTATTCTACTAACAATCTTTTTTCAATGACCGCCGTTGCTATGACAATACCATTGAAATTTTGGCAGCTTATGACAGGAAAAATAATCATAGTCGTTAAATAATGGTGTGCCTCCATAATCGTTTTTCTTATAAACTAGCAGAATTGGGCCCCTGGTTCTATGACAAACGTCCGAGCTCCGCCGCAGCTGCACGTGCAGTCAGCAGTTGCAGTCGGCAACGACGACGCTCTGAATAGTAACTTTAACTACCTGCAACTGCCTGTCAGTTTAAAAAACAGCTGACTGTAAAAATTCGACATGTTTTTTAAAACCAGGAAATGTCTTTTAATTATGTTGGTATCTTGGTGCTATCAATTAATCTGAGAGAATTTTACCACATTGAATATTTAGTCAATAATTATTATGATACTAGCTAACACATGTTAGGTTAGGTTAGCCACCTGTAAGCCTGGACAGCCAGGCTTACACGGATTTCAAAATAAAACAAAATAGCCTTGCCAGGTAATGGTCTTGGATCTAAAACCATATTCGGACTATGTATTAGGAAAATTAAAAAAAAAACATTCAAATCTATCCAGCCATTTTTAAGTGATGCATTTACCAACAGCATTTAGTATAGGTATACCTATATTAGCAAGAATAATTATTATATATTTTGAACTCCAATATTTAAATGCTAATCTAATGCTGTTTTAATTTTGTTACATAAAATATGTCTATCTACTCACCACATTGCATATTTAGTCAATAATAAGAATGATATCAACAACAATCTCTTTATTTCTAATTCTAAGAGAAAGCCAACCATTAACTTAAAACCAAAGAGTTCAGAAAAAAGTATTCCTTTTTATGCATAAAATCTACTAGGTACTTCGATGTATTACTCATCAAAGATTACCATGTGTGTATTGTGTCATCAAAATCCCCTTGAGATAGAAAGTCTCATATAGACCAAGCATGTTTTTGTGTGAATGTAATAAGCCATTAGGAAAGTCATTTATTCATGAAAACTTAACAAACAGACAGAGACAAAGTTACTTTCAAATTTATTCCCATTCCAGAAACTCTCACTGACAGGGTGAACTGAACAGAGGTTTTCTTTTATTTTTGTACCACCTGGAGTTGGAACAAGCCTATGGCCTAACTGATCTTAAGTGGTAACGATCGCCTGTAACAAAGTATTGCCTCTTAGGTCACGCACCTAAGAAGCGTGCTCTACGAGGCATATATCTGTAAAGCTTCATGTGCCTGTAATTTATGATTAACTCGTCAAGGATCATTCCAATACATCTTGTATGGTAGTGGTACCTGACCAATTACAGGTTAATAATATTTAAAACAGCTGCAGAATCGAAACAAAGTTATTGATCAATGTTGGGAATGTTTAATTATAATAGAATCAGCTATGATTCAATAAAGGTTGCACATTGATAATGTTGGGTGGTGCAGTGCAAAAGGATGCAAATTGTGAATAGTTTTAACTGGAACTCATAAGATTTTTGACAATTTCTTTACCAGATTTTACTTTCGTTATATTTTATATGTATATAAAATATAACGAAAGTAAAATCTGGTAAAGAAATTGTCAAAAATCTTATATATTTATAGATCTTATATCTTATATAGGCTATATTTTATTTTGATAAAAATCTGTACGAGGCTGGAGGAGGTGAACCAGTATATATGAATGAATGAAATACTCTTTATTGCACATCAAACAAAAATACAGTAACAAAGAAAATAAACAATAAATAACGGTACAATGGGCGGTCTTATCGCTAAAAGCGATCTCTTCCAGGCAACCTTTGGATGGACAGGATAAACGAAAATCAAAAGACATGAATAACACACACAAACCTAATAGTTATATTGGGCCAGAGCTATGAATATCAGTAGGATTCCCATAATTGAGGATATCACGAAATAAATAATGCTGGAATGTTTACACAAAATAACCACTTGTACAATACAAGTACCAGACCCAGAAACTTGTTATATTTGTGCTAGTGATAATCGAGACTTGACTCCTGCATTTTAGGTAGTTTCTTGGTCACCCACTCACATGTAGTATTCTAAAATTTTTGGAGTCAAATTCAACCAATTTCAATTAATGAAGCTTCATAGAAAGTGTTGGCCCTGGTATTTGTGTTGGCACAGCTTATCATGCAAACTAACAATTAGAAAGGCTTTCACAGTCAAATTACATGCTTAAATTTTTCTCAGGTGGTATCTTCTAATAGTTCTAAGACACTATACATTCTAATTATAAGAAACTTATCAAAATAGTCACTTACAAAAAAGGATATAAACAAACCCGCATGGAAGATACAGCAACACTTGGTGGCCTTCCGCCTTCCTTCCAACGGCGATGCTAATTAATACGTCTCATAAAAGGAAATGTTCTATTCAAGGTGAACAACTTCCAGCAGTTTTGAACTTATTCAAATTTAATTTTATAAGATACTCACCAGTTGCCACTTGGATTTGCGCGTCGGATCCGCGATCGTGGTCAGGAGTCTGTGGATCATCTGGACGGTGCCCTCGTAGTAAACTATCGCCGAATCGTAGTTTCCAATCAAAGCCATCTCCCTCGCCAGTTTAGTGTTCTCGCAAATTTCCCCAACAGAAACTGCCATTATTGTCATTACCGCTGCGTACATGTAAACTTATCCTCAGTGAAAACGATTTGGTTCTTCTCGGAGACCCCTTCGAAGATTATTATCGCGAGAATTCGCGTGTGACATCCAATGATCCGAAAGTAACACTATGCATTTTCAATACCGAGCCACAACGACATCCATACCATGGAGCCGTTAACACTTTAACTTTTGTTTATACGGTTTTCTGTTACAATTCGTAACGCATGGCTATGTAATATGATAAATCATAACTAGACATTTTCGAGACCAAACAAACGGCACCACAATTGACCACAATTTAGTTCCAGAACTGACAGACAGACAGATCGACAGTAGACAACTGCCAACATAAAACAAATCGACCAATCACAAGTTAGAAAATCAATACTCCTAAGTTGGTGTACATGTAAAGTTGTCAATTCATTGTGACAATGACAGTTCTAAGATTTAAAACCCTCTCAAAAACTTTTATGTAAGCCAGAAGACGGGACTACTTTCCGTTTGCCTAACACGATAAAATTATAAAACTATGAGAGTTCTGTTGTTTCGTTCTTTATTAAACCAATAACAAACTATATTAATATAAATGCGAAAGTTTGAATGTTTGTTATTTTATTTGTTTGTTTGTTACTCAATCACGTCGTAACGGCTGAACCGATTTCGATGAAATTTAGTATGCTGGGAGGATGAGGGCTGCGGCGCGCGAGGCAGAGGAGTGATGGATATTTTAGGCGTGGTCGATGTGTTGTTAGTTCTAATAAACGTTATCGATTTAACTGTTCTAATAGTGAAGGATTTTCATTACGCTTTAAAAAACAACTAGTTCCAACTAGCGTAATAGATGGCGCTATCTGGAGCAATACGGGAAAAAAAATGATTGTTATGCCTACATTTTTGGCCTTCCAACGAATTCAAAATTTTCCCATCTCTAACGACCGACCTTCCAACTCCAGACAAACCCTATTCCCTACTTATTTATTTCTTACTCCTCCGCTTGCCAATATTAACATTTCATTTTACATACGAGCAACGCCATCTATTAGAAACATTGAAGGCTACTGCGAGAGACAGGCGGAGCTTAGCTTTTTTTTTTGCTTTGCTTCCTGCCTGCGGTGTGCGCTGGCCAAAGAGAATATAAATACTACGTGCGCTGGCTGTACCATCTTAAATCCTCCGTCGTCTGAAACACGTTCTCGGAGATCCGGATGACGAAATCACCTCCGCTAACGCGGAAGCGATCTCCGAGTCATCTACATCAGACAGAGCAAACACAGAAACACCGACCTCGCCGGCGAGGTCGACGAGTCCCTTCAGTCGCCGCTTATACGAGGTACAGACATGTACCCGGGCGTTTCTCTCCTACGAGGCATGCCTTTTAAGTTTTGTCGTTTGAAGAAAAAAACACATCTAGAACCTTATAGTACTTTTTATTGTTTTTCAAAGTATTCACAACGTAGCTTAAAACACTTTTCCATTCGCTCAAACCAGTTATTATAACATTTATTCCACTCTAAAGTGGGGTGTTCAAAATGGCTGTCTTGAAAGCGTCGACTGCTTCTTCACCGGACTGGAACCTTTGACCACGAAGACTTTTCTTAATTTTAGGAAATGTAAAGAAATCGTTAGGGCTTAGGTCAGGACTGTATGGAGGATGGTCAAGAATTTCTACTTTTTCCTGCTTCAAATACTCAATCGTTTGACGAGCGCTGTGTGAGCTTGCGTTGTCGTGGTGCAGGATGATGCGTCGCTTTGAGTTAGATTTTCGAAGTTCGGCGATGACTTGTGGTAAACAAACTGTAGTATACCACTCTGCGTTAACCGTTCTACGATCTTCAAGTGCAATAGTCGCAACATGGCCGGTTTTTCCAACGAACGTGGCCACCATCTTCTTTGAAGTGCTTCGAGAACGAACAACTTTAGTCGGCTTTGGCTCGTCTTGAAAGACCCAGATTGTAGATTGTTGTTTGGTATCAGGATCGTAGGCATAGATCCAAGATTCGTCACCACTTATGATGTCGTAGACGTGATTTGACTCCCCTCGGTTGAACCTTTGCAGAGTTTTCTTACACCATCTGACGCGGGCCGCCTTGTGATCGTCGGAAAGCAGATGCGGTATCCAACGGCAAACTAGCTTTCTCACACCAAGCGCTTCATGCAAGATCTTCTGAATGGTTGTCCCTGAGATGCCTAATAGAGCCTCTATCTCTCGATACGTCACATGACGATCTTCGAGAATTAGTTGTCTCACAGCAATGATGTTATCTTCAGTGAAGGCGGATTTTGGGCGTCCTTCGCGAAATCTGTCACTAACACTAGTATGTCCACGCTGGAATTCTAAATACCAGCGTTCGACAGTCCGCAGACATGGGGCTACATCACTGAACACAGATGTTAGCTCTTCTAAACACTGAAGCCGTGTCAGGCCTCTTCTAAAGTTGTAGAAAATTATTGCACGAACATTTTCCTTAGAAAGATTCATTTTCGTACGTGACCTGACAGATTCAAATCGAAACTGTGACTAAACAATAGCATTAATCCTAATACTTTCAACTGTTTTGAGATTCAAAATGTAAACACATTCGAATATAGAACAGTTCCAAATTCAAAATTGCCGGAAAATATGGAAACGACAGAACTTAAAAGGCATGCCTCGTATCCCCATCCCGGCAACAGCCCAAGCCGAGGTTCGTACTTAAGTGGTGCCCTTGCGCTAGTTGCCTAAAAAACTTACTGGGCTGAGCGCCATCTGCGCTCGCCAAAAGTTCGGTTAAGCTGTCACGGCCTCAGAGGCCAACAGCGAGATTAGTCCATTCGAAAAAAAAAAAAAAAAAAGCTGTACCATATTTTTGGATAAGCTATAGCCAGCCGGCTATACTGCAGCTGTTTTTGAATAAATAACGCTCATATTTCTAACAATAAACATTTTATTATAGCTCTAAATACATAAATACTTATAAATAGTATGAAACATACATACAAATATTAGAAACCTGTACTTAAATACTTATTTACATCAATAATGATTAAACTATATGACGCAGCTGAGGACAAAATTAAATATGAGACGCTTAAAGTCGTGCGTGCCTTCACTAGAAGACAAATGTCGAGAGAGATGCGATTGAGATGATGGAAACGCTATTATACCTATTATGTGGTCGCAAAATGTCACGAGATGGTGGTGCTTTTCCACCGGCAGCGAAGCGAGGAGGGGAGTGGAGTGAATTGAAATTCATATGTCAAAATTATTATTATCTCGAAGCGCATCTTCGGTGGAAATGATCTGAATTGGCGAAGGTGTGCGAGACGAGTATGGAAATAGCTACTAACTAATGGTTCGCTCCGAACTGAAATCTCAGCAATACCAAATTTCAGCATTGTGGGGTCACTGGTGTACCCTGTGAATTTTGTCAGTTTTGTTTTTATCGTAGCTAATAACTCAAAAACTACAAGGATTAAACTAAAAATAAACACAGAGTTGAAATGTACTAACGAAGACCTTTCATTTGACGTCCCACTTGACTTTATAGTCTCATTTATTTTTTTTACCCCCCTTGAACCCCAATATCTCAACAACCCCCCAATATTTTTAGCTGAGTCACTATACCTATGTATCAAATTTCACGATAATCGGATAAACGCTTCGAAAGTTATCCTCGGACAAACAAACATATCTACATACAACGCCGATTTGCCCAAGTTGATTTGGAGATCTCGCTTCGCTCGATCAATAAATAATCCTTACTAAGGACATTATAAATATGCACATTTTATGAAACATCAAAACATTTACAAGAATTCGTACATGTATACAAATAGTTATCTCTACTTAAGAGGAATGCTTGAGTAGCGCTTAGGACAAACCTACTAAGGTTTTTTAAGTGTATTATTTTTATAAGTATTATGTGTATTATTCGCTATCAATCGCGAGATTGTGGGGTACTTACCACATAGACTGATTTAAGATAATTAAAGATCAAAATGAGTTAAACTGATTTCTTTGTTTGCAGCCCACAATCTAAGTGTGTATTGCGCGATCTCGCGATGAATAATAATATTAATCGCGAGCTTGTCGAAAGCTATTATGGCGTTTTTTGGTAAAAACGGGTCGCAGCGACATTTCAATTCTCGTCTCTTCTTGTCTCGCCTAGCAGGTGGAAAAGCACCTATAGCTAAACATTGCACGAAATAGCATAGCAATGCTCGGGACAATTATAGTCCCACAGTGAAAACACGGCACATACCCATTGAATGAACACTTTCATAAACCCAATTCTACGCTGGCCACTAACCCAATACAACATAAAGTATCAATTTCAGAATAAAAAAAAATATAACTCTCACACAAACAACAATGTTTCCACATATTTGAAGTTTAAGCTAAGTTGATAAATAAAAATATTAAAAGACTATGATTTCAAATATAATATGTGCCTTAAGCTTTGCTGTATATCAAATACATACTGGACACAACTTAACCATACAATAAAAAAAAATTGTCATCTCTTGCATAGTGAGTAAATTAAAATTATTGTGTTTCTAACAACTGAATAATTAAAATATGCATACAAAAAGCAACCATTAAACACCATTTTAGTTTGAGAATAATCCTAGCACCTTTATTTACACACAATAATTATATTTACAAAATGAAAAATATAGACTAGGAATAAGATTATCGTTGTAGCGAAAAATATATGGCATTTTAAACTGAAAGTATATGGAAATTATATTTATACATTCAACTTGCATTGCAGATAATATTTAAGTTATAATTTACTATGTAAATAAATATACATGAAACAAATTAGTAAAACTAGAACTTTTATACAACGACAATATATGTCCAATTCTTTCTGCATAAAAAAGAAAAGAAAACGCGTGGAACTAAAAACAGTAATATTTACCATAATCTGAAGAATACCTAATCTGCTTATGCGAGACACGAGACTATATTCAATATCGCTTTTGAATTCGGGATAATGTAGTCGATTACTCTTTGGATTGAGCACCAGAATTTCATCTTTATATACATAGAAAAAGAGCTCAAATACATAATGTACATACAACCTTCCAAAGCATTTTTATCACATGTATGATGGTCCAAATTTCTATATTTTAGACTTTAGTGTTACATTAAAAGCTGTTGATAATATAAATTGTATCTAATGGCATTATACACGGTTCACTTCTCTTTCACTTCTGCCTTTCAATTTGGATAAAGCCTACAAATTAAAATCATAGATCACTATTTGACACCATTAAGGTCATAGCACACATATCAACTCGGAAAGGGATCGTCACCGTATCAACTCGAGCCGTTCAGTATTTATTTGTATGAAACTCCCTACTGCAACGCACACTAATCGGATTCGTAACGTAATTGCCTCGCCTCACGACAAGCTCACGAGCCGCGGTGCGGTGCGCTTACGTCTCTCCATCCCCGCGCTTACGTCTCTCCGTCCCCGCGCTTACGTCTCTCCGTACACGAGCTTACGTCTCTCCGTACCCGAGCTTACGTCTCTCCGTCCCCGCGCTTACGTCTCTCCGTACCCGCGCTTACGTCTCTCCGTACCCGCGCTTACGACTCTCCGTACCCGAGCGGTGAAACTGGTGCCGCTTATCAGTCAACCAGCGGGCGGCGTGCCGTAAGCGTGGCGTCGCCTAGCCGTAGCCAAGGAGCTGCTGGATCCGCTTTGATTACGTGCTTACGTTAGGTTGACGCCTGGTTGACGACGACGCGAAAGGCGATACGGCGACCCTTTCCCTTTCCGAGTTGATATGTCTGCTATGACATTTAATCACACATTGAATGTCCACTCACTTGATCACTATCTGGTTCCTTCAACCAAAGTGAAATGCGAAAGTGAACGAAAAACCCGTCTTTTTTTTTGCTATTATTTTCACCAACTTATTACTGAGAGAACAATTACGAAGTCATAATAATAGAGTTCTATGAAAATTTCGATTTCACATGTAAATTTTCGTAAAAGGTGTTTCGTAATTCGTTGGATCGTATAGTTCGTAATAGACAAATGAATAGAATACCCAGTAAAAGCATATACACTTATACAACTATCAATTTGAGCTAGACACACTTTTTACAAAGCTGTGTTATGAAATATTTTGGACGAATTCATTTCTTGTTTATTTTTGTAGCATTTAAGATGACTATATCTACCAATATACTTACCTATATTATTCACCGTGTAACTGTTTTTTCTAGCTAAGGGTCTAGACAGGCGGACTGCATCATAACTACCAACCGTATGTAAGAACTGTTCGCCAACTGCAAACGGACTGGGCAGATTGTTGATTGTTGCAATTATGATGCAGTCCGTCTGTCTAGACCCTAAGCTATGCGCCGCCCCGTAGGTCGTTTGCTGTGTGGAGTTCCTTATAAAGACTGAACCGACTTATATCAGAATAAAAAGGGCGTGAAGAGTTAAAAGTTATTTTATTCTCGACCTGCCCACTGCAGACCAAATCCTCCTTTCCATCTTTCCTTTCTCTTCCAGAGATGGAGAGATTTCTTTAGATGAACTGGTTGCCTACCATAAAAATGGCCCCAATTATCCAGTGACACGGTTCTTTACATCATAATATACGTAGCAAATCCAATTATAAATGAAAAGGGATCTCAAACCGCGAATATCGCCAGATATTTAAGAGTGGAAAAATGTTATACAGTTTTGTATGCAGAGCCATTTGGTAGTCCTCTTAATATCACCCATTCTATATTAACGTGCTTATGAATCACTAGCTTCTGCCAGCGGCTTCCCACGCGTGTTTTGTCAATATTAGTAGCCTATGTTTTCATCCAGGCTAGTCTATCTATATACCTTTCATCGAAATCGGTTCAGCCGTTGTACGTGATTGAGTAACGAACAAACATCCAAGCTTTCGCATTTATAATATTAGTGTGATTGCCGTTTTTGAGCTTAAGAAGTCAGTACCGGCTATAACCGTCCTTAAACCTTGAAAAGCCTTCAAGTAGCCTTAAAACTCACACGAATATGTCTTTTTAAGTACCAGTGGGTCGAAGCGGCCACTTAGGGTATTAACATTAGGATAAGAGAGAAAGAGTGAAACGTCTTGCCAGAGTGATACAACCTGCCTGACTGAATTAGAAAAGTTTATCTCTACGGAAGAAGAAAATTACATTTTAGCGTATAATATAAACATTCTCGACATCTTCGCGAGACTATGTCAAATGTCACTGAACTCTATTCTTCCAAGAGAGATACTTTTCTGAGGCCGTCATGCTAGCCAGCTAGGGGGGACTACAAGTAGTGCGAGTTCAGGTTTAAAAAAACAAAAATTCAACGTCGATTTTATCATCGCAATGAGTGATTGTAGTCAAACGCAAGCATATAATTTATAAGAGGATCTTATACTGCAAATTTTTGAAAATAGCGAATTGGAAACCAAAGATCTTCTTACTATATTTCAAAATAGCTTAAAACCGCGGTTCCTCGCTGCGCACGGTCACGTTACGCACGTGTAGGTTCGCTTTGAATGAAAATGTAGGCGAATTAATCCACTGCCCCGCTACGTCCGGATACGTGGCTTGATGACGTCAACAATACACGTGGCCTGCTGGGATACGTCAGACACGCAGCTCAACGCGGCGCTCGCTATATACATGCGGCGCACACGGCGGCGACGTTTCACAAAGCGTATGAATTACAACTATTATATTTTTCGAACTTTCGCGATCACTGTACATAATTACTGATTAAACAGCCGAAACGTCGGGATAACAAATAAAACAGGTACAAACTCGATAAATACCCGTTTTAATCAGTAATTAGAACTGACGTGTTAGGAGCCGGCCCGTAGCGTGGGACAATATCCGTGCGCGTCTGCGTGTGCCTACTTTTCCACTGCAGCACACTGCTGTTGCTGGCAGTCGAAAGGTACATACACGCTGGCAGACAAATAGACCCACGCAGCAAACGTGCGTAGCCTCTGCGTGTACATCCTACGCAGCAATGGAACCGCAGCTTTATATTCACATATTTTAAAACTGAAACGTATTCTGCCGCTAAGTGCCTACTTTAAGTTTAGACCCACTGTTTACAATGATGAAGTAGTTAATTACAGTATCAATCTCGTTCACTGTTCCCATTCACACTTCATAACACACTTTTTGAGTATTTTCACTTCAATTAGTCGGATCTAAGTGTTCCTTCTGAACGGGCGCTAGTATGTGCACTTGCTTCGCCTTGCCCGCGTGGTACACTTGCCCGGGACTGAAGGGTTCTAAGCGGGGATGTGCCGAGATGTCTTTCTTTGGATCTGCGAAAAGTAATCTTATGAAGAGGACTTATAGACAATAGTTTATTTACATAGCTGTCATAAACAAATGAGACATAAGAAAGAAAGAAAGATGATTAAAATTATTGAACATACAAATAAAAATTAAATAGTACATGCAAAAACAGAAACAAACATTTATTTAATAATTAATTTTAAACTTGAGGTAGGTATAGCAGCAAAAGGGCTTCGACTCAGCATTATGTCAACTGGGTTGCAGTAGAACATATGGTATTTTTTTTATTTACAGTTTGTTAATCAAGTTATGCCTCTGACTGTACGAACAATAAAGTCTCATACTATATTTTGGCCAATTATAGTCAATCGTCTGCAATGGTCCTTAGACCTTGTTGGAGGCCTGAAGAGTACAATCCGGGCCTCTTTAAGGTAAGAGTGAATAGGTGTCTGCTAGATCTTCGTGCTTCGTCTTAGACCACATCATCGCTTACCATCACGTGAGATTGTGATCAAACTAAGATCTATTCGTGTTAAGAAGTAAAAATGATTATTCAGCCTTTATTGCCAACACAAGTACATATTTTTTTTTACATTCCACAGTTAATTTAACATGCTATTAAATATATATACATAACATATAACATTAAATATTAGATTAACCTTAAATAAATTCATTATTATTATTACAATTACATTTTCTTTTATTAATTTTTTTTTGTTGTTATTATATTTATTATTAAATATGTCATAGTTATTCGGTGTCGGCGTGTGTTTGCGACACGAAGGCCTCCTCCAGCTCTTTCTACTCTGCTCTTGTTTGAGTTATTCTGTGCCATTTTGGACCCAAATGCTTTCTCAATTCATCAAATCAAAAAATAAAAATAAAAAGGCCTTATAACCTCAGAGTCCTCCAACACAAAGAGTTTAGTTTAGCACTAACTTACCTTTGGTATTAGCAGCAATGTATTTGGAGAGTCGGACTGTAGGTAGGGGCAGGTAGCCCGCTACTAACGGCATCACGTCTAACGTCACAGTCTGAGGCGTTATGTTCGTTGTTTCCATTGTTATAACACCTGAAATACGTTATGAAAATCTTAAAAATTCTGATATTTGTTTACGTAGATTGTAAAGCTAGCAGGCATAACTTGCTTCCAGGCACTCTATGTAAATCGTCTTCAATAAATAAGATATAGTTTTAACACCCGACCCAACAAGAATATTGTTACAAGTATAACGCCTATGTCTGTGTGTCTGTGGCATCGTAGCTCCCAAACGGATGGATCGATTCGGACGCGGTTTATTTATAATAATAATAATTCTTTATTTCAAATATATACCTTAGTGACTAACATACATATTATAATAATTATACAAAATGGATAAGTGCTGAAGGTTATCAGCACTTATCCATTTTGGTGAAGGGATCCCAGCTGTAAAATGGTTTTTTTTAAACTAGGACAGTATGGGGAAATCCGAAGCCTATAGTAGATACAGAGAAATTGTCTGAACCATTTAGTCTTTTTTATTTAAATAATTTTGGTGTTATAATTTTTTTTATCAAGTGTGAGTTTTCCATCAAAAATAATTTAAGTTCATTTTTTTTAATAATACATACCAACTCATTCATCATCAGTTATGTTAATATTATTTCATTGTATGTGAATACTAATAGTCACTGGTACCGGGTGACCAGAAAATAACAAGAACGAGTGACATTAACTTTACTTAATAATTTATTGCACAAAATACACATGAAATGTACTAAATGTACAAATGCTACAAGCATTTTCTACCTGCCAGCCTCAGAGGTAGCAAAAAAAGATGACGTGCTAGCTTAATAGATATTAATTTATTGGTACCTACTTAAAATAAGAAACACAGATACGAATAAACTTATTATTATCAATATTCTTCTATAAGAATAAATACATAAACTTTACCTGCTGTTCTTCCTAAAACTGCCCACATAGTCTGATCAGCGAGCACTTCATACATCAAGGACATGTATTCAGTTTCATTTACCTAAAAAAAAATACCATGGTCGATTTCGAAAGCTTATTCTCAAAATCCCCATCGCTACGTCTCCACTAGTGCGTAGAGGCATTGTGACTGGACAATTACAACAAACATATAGGGTCTTACCACAAAAAGGATAAAGACCCGCTAAACACTATTTATAAAAAATCCTATACAAAAATTGGTAAGGAATTTTTTAAACACGCGTTAAACGTTATAACGCTGATTTAAATTACATGCGATATACTCTGATTATGGACGAACTCAAACAGTGTCACTAACCCATATTCGCAATAAATGAATTGATTGATTGAAAACAGTGCTTAGCTTGTTTTGTGGTAACAAGGATACACTTTAACACGGGTAATTTGTTTTCAAATAACAAGAAATTGCCTGTGTTAAAACATGTATGTTTTTAGTAATTGTTAAGTAACAAGGCTTCTACGCACGTGTGAGGACGTAGCGGTGGGGATTTCGAGAATAAACCGATTTCGAAAAACATTGAAACAAATCACCCTGTGAAATGGAAAGAAAACTTTGGCGGTGTTCTAATACAACACGATTGCGCGATCACCGCGAAACATACTACTGATGTCGAATTTATTGTCCTAACTGACAGTCTAAAATGTCGCACGAATAAGCGATGCGATCATCACACGTTCTTGTCCTTTTACTTATCAACAGACTAAGGCCCGTAAGATCAATAGCAGTAAACTAAAACTTTTCTTTGTCAGTGATGGTTTAAGCTTAGAATTTTAGTTTAAACTGCTATTGATATTGGTAGCGCCATCTTTCGACGATATAAGATAACTCTTCCCAATTAATTGTCTATTCCAATATTTTTCCAAACCCTACCCGCGCGCCGCAAATCTGACATGATGGCGCTGACTTAAGAGACAATGACTAATGAGTCGTCCCCGCACCGCAGCGCGTAAAGGTCGAGTTTTGGACTTATGTACGCGACCCTCTGAATTCCCCCGCAAAATATAATCAAAACTGTATTTTACAAAAGGCATTAACTATAGCCTCAAACTTCGTGTGGTCTTACTGAATTACTGTGACTTCTGGTGAATTAGTGAAAGTGTGTGCAAAGGAGCGTTTTCAGGCTGCTTCAAGGATCCCGAAAGGTCAGTGGGCGCATTCCTGATTCCTATTTTGTTATCCCGATTTTCCAGAAGTTATCTTATGGGCTGTAAAAAGCTAATTCGAAGACATAAGATCCGCAAAAGGCTCCACCAGATATTACAGGCCTAATACCTAATTCGATATCATAATGTTTGATCGCGATTAGTAAAAACAAAGTTCGTGGGAACCAACGATGTTCGCGCAATCGCGTTTTATTAGGACACTGCATTCTATTATTCTAGCGGGCGGTATCCGCCATTAGACATTTCCGTAATAATTTTTCAAACATTTCAAATTGAGCGTAAGGGTCAGTTTTCACCGAAGCGAAGAGAAGAAGAGATATGTAAATTCAGCCAATAGAAGCACGTCAAATGGTTCTATTGGCTGAATTTACAGCCTTCTCCTCTTAGTTTTGGTGGAAACTGGCCCATACGCTCCATTTGAAATTTCCGAAATCGTATTACGTCATCAATTGAAATTACTTTGAATTATGTTAATTTTATTGATTACTAGCTTCCGCCAGCGGCTTCGCACGCGTGGTTTGTCAATAAAAAGTAGCCTATATGTGAATCCAGGTCATAATCTATCGCCATATCAAATTTCATCGAAAGTGGTTCAGCTATTATGACGTGATTGAGTAACAAACAAAGAAACATGCAAACTTTCGCATTTATAATATTAGTGAGATTATTATGTATTATTGTATAATGTGTATGATTATTACTATGTTTTAAATACAATTAGTTTTGAATTGTTTTGAATGAATAAATGAAACAATACTATTGGTTGATTTCCCCTATCTTCTATCCGTTCCGCTTTTGTAGAAACCGGCCTCAAGGGTTTAATTATATTTTGTATACAGGGTGAAATTGTAATGTTTGTCACTTACTCGTTGCACACTCAAATGTAAACAGCAAACTTGATTGGCGCGGCAAAAATCAGAACCCTTACTGGGCTCCAACTTAGTCCGTATCACAAACAGCGTGGTGTAATCCTGGATATCGAACGGGCAGATGAAGGAACGGCCTTCGTCACTCTCGGTCTTGTACTTGACGGAGAAGGTTGCTTTTGTAGGCCCGGCCTTCACCAGTGGATCTTTCAAGAGCTCCCACATGAAGGACGCTGTTGTTCCGTCTGATGATATGATCTGGAAAAGTGAAAGGGGTCCTATAATCCACCTTAGAAATTTTCCTTAAGGAAACTTGATTCACAAGTATAAATAGTAGAATAATTTACTCGCACGGCATAAAATATTAATGCATGCTGTCTGTCATCTTTAGCCAAATATTGTCAGTGTATGCTATGTCGATGACTCGTATAAGTAAAAAAAAACAACTGATCCCCGTTTTTGCATCGGGTGTTAAAAATTGACGCAGCTAATAACCATTCCAGTCAAAATAGCTTTCTATAAACAAACTAAAATTGCGTCCAAATCGGTGCATCCGTTTAGGAATGAATGAATGAAAACACTTTATTGTACACAATAAAATGAAATAAATGGGTGTTTTTCTATATATTATAAGTATGTATTTACAAAAAAAAAGTATATAAGTATTCTATCAGTTATCTGGTTCCCATAGTACAAGCTCTGCTTAATTTGGGGCTAGATAGCGCTGTGCGAAATGTCCAGCGATATTTATTTATTTATTTAATATTACCAAAAAAATGGAACAAAACAGAAAACACATAGCAAATAGTATTATGGGCGGTCTTATAGGTTAGAAGCGATCTCTTCCAGACAACCTTTGGATAGAGAGGAACTAGGATTCCACAGACATAAATGTCAAAATTTTAACACTTTTTGCGCTAAAATTTGATTTTGAACATGATAATTTATACTTCTACTGCGAAGTTCCATCTGTTGAACTTCGCAGCTATTTCAAATTTATAATACTAGTGGTTCGCTCTGAACAGAGATCTCACGGCTCTCCCAAACAACAAAAATAATTTGATTCATAATATTTGACTAATCAAATAGTGCCACAAAGTGCACAATCAACTAACTACCTATAGTTTCATTCAAATTACAAGGAACGGAAGTTCATGTTAATTGGTTTCTCTTTTTAGGGGTAGAAATTGTAGTTATTCTAAATTTCAGACTTTTTCCTATATTTGTGTCACTAACGCTACACGAATACCAAATTTCAGCATTGTGGGGTCACTGGTGCACCCTGTGAATTTCATCAAAGTTCCGTTTTTATTATGGCTAATAACTAAAAAACTAAAAGGATTAAACTAAAAATTAAAACGGGGTCGAAATGTACTAATAAAGACCTTTCATTAGACGTCCCATTTGTGATTTGACCTAATATACTCATTTATATTTTTTTTACGCCTCTTGAACCAACAATATCTCAACAACCGCCCCAACATCTCAACAACCCCCCAAAATTGTTAGCTCATTCAGTCGCACCAGGATTGTGCCAACACGACCTACCTATATATCAAATTTCACGATGATTGGATCAACGCTTCGAAAGTTATCCTCGGACAAACAAACATAAATACATACATACGAGTACAACGCCGATTTGGCCTAGTTGATTTGAAGATTTTGCTTCGCTCGATCAATTAGTAAGGATGATTTCTGTCCGATTTTTGTAGGATGTGCATGCACATTGCAGCATTATAAAGCCTTAATATAAAGTGTTGCCTGACTTTTATTGTATCATTCACTACGCACCAACAGATGGCGATATACTACTTACCATGCTCTGCGCATTTTTCGGATTCAAATCTGACACAGTATTATTCCCATCACATTCTAAGCTCGGCTCTAACAGTTGGAACTCAATGTGATGTGCTACGGAGGATTTTAGGGAGACGTGTACGAATTTACGCGTGTTTGATGTTAGAAGTCGCCACGACGCCGACATCGGAGGGGTGAAGTGAAGGGGCACTTCTGTGAGGGATTCCCACCAGGGACATGTTAGCCATACCTACAAACAAAAACACAGTAAAGGTACAGTACAGATATATAGGCGGAAAAAATGTTGATAGAGCTGTTTGGGATTTCCCGAACTGAATGAAACTTTAAATTATAATGTCTATTACTTATTAATGAAAGAACATATAATTATTTCTATCTATCTAGCCATCCAGCCTCCAGCACCCACTGTTAGGTATAGGCCTCCTCTCTATATCGCCAGTCCAATCGGTCTTGAGCAAGTCTCATGCATTGCTGTCCAACTTCCGTTACGAGATCGTGAGACCAGCGGGCCGGTGGTCTGCCCTGCGGTCGACGTCCATCTCTTGGCACCACTCTGTGACTGCCTTGGTCCACCTGTTGTCATTCCCCGAAGCCAAGCATCCTGCCCATTTCCACTTAAGCCTCGTGATTCGTATACCTACATCTTCGATTTTAATTTATCTTCGATTAATATTATTTTAATTATTTTGACGACCTCCGTGGCGCAGTGGGCGAATAGCCAGCTGAGACACAAGAGGTAGCGGGTTCAATTCCCGCCGTGGAACGAATGTTTGCATGATTTACAGATATTTGTTTCGGGTCTGGATGTTTTTCTACATATTATAAGTATGTATTTACAAAAAAAAAGTATATAAATAGTATATCAGTTAGCTGGTTCCCATAGTACAAGCTCTGCTTAGTTTGGGGCTAGATAGCGCTGTGTTAAATGTCCAGCAATATATATATATATATATATATATATATATATATATATATATATATATGAAAATCATAGACTAGTCTCAATAATTTAGGCACCTCTTCGTTTAGGATTCTACTATTGGATTGGTATCGATTGGTGAAACGAAAGTTTATGATAAAGGATTGGCTTACATCCGGGGTTACTTAGTTAGGCGTCTCTTTGTTCGTGGTTGGTGAAAATGGGTGTTAGAGACTGGATAATGAACCAAAAAAATATTAAATGAATTATTTATGTATCACACGACCTATGCACCGTTGTGCGTACGAGTTGGAAGAATGCGTCATCTAGCGAGAGGGCGCATAACTAACAGTTATCTAATTTAGTCCGACAATACTTAACAAGACCATTTGGAAAATTCTTTTTTCATTTGAAAGGATATACTTTCAGATTTGGCTTATAGAAATATCTAAAAATCGATTTAGTAGTTTGGTTTTTATTATAGATTCCGTTCTCTAAAGTCGGTTAGTCAAAGTTAAACATTTATTGCGTACATGTTGTTTACGCAGGGTATATTTTTTTAAAAGACTCTTGTTGCCATTTGGCTACAGAAATTAAAAAGGTTTTAAACAAACTTACAGTATGTTCAACGTTCTTTTCTTTCCTCGCTTGTAGAGTAGCGAATAACCTCAGCGGTATCCTCCTCGTGTCGAAGGGCGCGCACGCCGGCACGCTGACGGTCAGCTCGCGGCTCAACCCTGACTCTTCAGTGCGCATGAGCAGGCCTGATGACGTTTTTAAATGGATTGATGCGTTCTGGATGTCAAAACAATTTATTGTTAAACGATTACAAGTTACGAAGAAGTTTCGACTTAAGATTTTTAAATTCATCACAAAAATTTCATATCGGTAAGGATTTGAACTTGTAACATTCGCCACGGCCTCATTACACGTCAAGGGTAAAATGAGAAGATTCAAAATTGCGGGTTCAAATCGTGTCCAAGTGTTTTTTTACTCTCTTCTAAAAGGGGGATAATACGCAATACATGCTGAACGTTAGAACATAACATATTCTCCATTTAATTCCTAGTTTTATGTCTATGTCAGTTATAAAGTGCATGTTGTGTTCGTCTAAAAATATTTTTTTATTTAATAATGGCCAAGACATAGTAAATAAACACGAAGTAAATGCTGATGAGCCTAATAAATAAATAAATAAGAATCCGTCCAAAGTAATTATATGAGAATTAATATGATCAAAGCAGTCAGTAATGATATTATTTCTTTTGTCTGTTTAGTGCTTTTTTTGTTTGTGTAGAAATTGTTTGTTAATACATAATTCTTTTTGTAAATAGTATGTATGTGTGTATTCGATGTTGCAAATAAACGCTATATGAATATCAATATTATAAATCAGTGATCGAATTGCACTTATTCAGAAACCGGAACACATTTCCTTTCGAACCTTCCGATATTTTACATTAGGTAAATTAAAAAAATTAGCGTTTTTTTTGCCGATGCTTGATGAGAACTATTACGAAACGGAACGATGATTTCACAATCCAGTCCAGTCTATTCCGAGCACTGATTATAATTAAATGAACTAACCTCTTTAATCCTCGCGCTCCCACTAGTCACCACCAGCTCCATAGCCTGTTCCAAGCCCGCCACCAAATCCTTCTTCAAATCAACCTTATTCAAATAAACAGTAACCCCTTGCGTCACCACTTCGAATCCAACCTTAGTACTCGATAATTCATTTGATAAAAATTCTAACTTCCTTTCAACGAGCAATGAAACTTGCCCCAACTTGAACGTGCCACATTTCGTCGCTACAAATTCTAGATTTATCTCGTTTCCCCCAGGTTTTAGCACTATATCTTGAGAGATAAAAGAGTTGGTGTAGTTGCTTCGTACAGTAGCAGATGGTTTTCTGTATTTGCTGCTGTCGGAGCGTTTTAGTGATACTTTAGGATTGTGGCTTTCGACAGTGACTTTCTGGAGTGTTTTGTCTTCTTTGTAGTGCAGCGCTGAGGTTATTTGGATCGGATTGAGTAGCGGGTTCTTAGGTTTTAAGTCATCCATTGTTATGCTGAAATCAAACAATTTTTTTACCACATGGAGATGGAATAAGCATATGGAAGAGTGGTAGAGTTCCTCGTGAAAGGGCTCGCCTGAGGAAGTTACCACTATACCCATTTCTGCCGCCAAGCAGCATTGCCATGTTTCGGGTTGAAGGTGAAATTACAGGCATATGAGGATTTACATCGGAATGCTTCAATTTTATGGAAGCAGGACAATGCACATTTTTTATACGATCTGGGAATAGAACATGCATATGACTCACTTGATGTTAAGTAGTAACCATCGCCTATAACAAAGTATTGCCTCGTAAGTCACGCACTTTAGAAACGTGCCCTGCACTGCCTTAAGCCATCAACTTCAGGCATATATTAAATAAATATTTATAAACAGAAAGAATGCAGATACAATTCTTTCACATTTATTTAATATAAATTATAGACTCTGTCTTTAAGCAAGATCTCGCCTAATGGTAAGCGATGATTCAGTCTACGATGGATCAAGCTTGCCTAAGGAAACCGGTTTACTCGCGCCTTGACTCTGGCCAGGCATTTCACTCTTTGGCGGTGCGCATAATAAAAGTGGAAATTAACCGGTTTGTTCGTATAAGACGTATTTTTACCATATAGCGATAGCGCACCGCAGTGTCAGATAATAAATAAGTATATAATGCTGGACATTTCACACAGCGCTATCTAGCCCCAAACTAAGAAAAGCTTGTACGCTGATAGAATACTTATATACTTTTTTTGTAAATACATACTTTTAATATAAAGAGACAAACAACCAGACTCGAAACAAATATCTGTAGATCATGCAAACATTTGTTCCGCGACAGGAATCGAACCCGCAACCTCCTGCGTCTCAGACGGTAATTCATCCACTGCACCACTGGAGTTTGTCAATGTGATGATAGAATGTTTTGTATGTTTGTAGGGGCAAAACAATATTTGTGCTGTATAGCCTACCTAGTTAACATAGTCGCTGGTTCGTCCGTGGCGGCCTCCACAGCGCCTTTTCTCGGCGAGCCAGTCTGGGTTCCTATGCTACCGCTAACACTTAGATCAGTCTTATGATTCTTCACCGGCGTACGTTTATCCGCTTTCTCTACACCTGTAAAAATAATACAATTGTGCAATCATAATTAACATTTTACATACTAACGATCCTGACATACTTCTTTTGTCTCATTCACTTTCATCATATTCTTCATACAATTCGGTTTAGGGTACTCTTGACCTGGTCTTTCACCAAGATGTCTTCAACTTGATTAAGATACGTTCGCCGAGGTCTTCCCCTTCCAACTTTCTCACTAAAGCTCGCCTTAGCACGTGTTTTGTTATGTACGACATTAAATGAAAACACGGGTAGGGTGGTAAAAATTTCAATCAACCTTAATATCAAATCCTATAATATCAATGAAACAGCCTGTATAAAATAGGTAAACAAATCATATTCATTCGTCACGCAAGTAGGTACCTGTTAAAATGAGTAAGCGGCATCGTCGCATACGCGCCGCCGATTTAGGTTAAAAATTGTTTATTGGAAAGATTACTGGATATATATTCAAGCTGCCGGTATTAAACCCACCTCTAAAATCATGTCATACGATTCCAGATGTGTGTTTTAAATTAATATCGTACATAACAAAACAGGTTGTATATTTGTTTCGTCAATATTCTTTCATACATCCTCTCAACACGCCGAAACCATCTATGCATGCCCCATGAACATTTTATATAGGGTGTTTGATAATATATGCACAAAAATGAAAGGGGATATTTTGATGAGCATAATAAATTTTGTGAAATGTTTACCATAGAAATGTGAAATTTATTTTGGCATGTAAAAACAAACACTTTATTAAACTTATGTTGTGCTATTGCATAATGCTTGCCATCTAACCACAGATACGAAGGGAATAGGTGAATAGGTTTCTTCTAGGCAAGCGTGTACCATCGTAGACTGCATCATCGCTTACCATCAGGCGAGATAGTGGTCAAACGCTAGCCTATAATTTATAAAAAAAAAAAGATACTGTACTGGTGACGTCTCGAGATATCTCTTGTTGTCCCTTTCTAACCCAAAACCCGCAGCCATTTCCGAAAGAGATATCAAATCGGCTTTTATTTTTGGACGTCGATTGCAAGATTAGGTAGTAAGTTTCATATCGAACTAATCACCTGAACTTAGTCGATTCTCTTTAAAATTTGATAATATAACTTTTTTTGAGAAGTCTTTCTTTATGTTTTGAGAAACCGTCACTTGAATATCGTCAGTATATTTCCAAACACCCTGTATATGTATTTTGCACCTTAGAACACCCTGTATAATCAAAAAAGCTTAATACCTATATCATACTAATATTATAAATTCGAAAGTCTGTCTGTCTGTTTGTTACGGCTCACAACATTTCTTTAAATATACGTAGCAAACATTTGGAAACTCACCTTCTATACTAATAGCCGCTTTCGTACAAACCACATCTTTGGGAAAATAACTTTCTATCACCACACAACACTGCACTTTATTATCTGTGATATAGATCCCACGTTCGGATGGCAGTAAAGAAACCGACACTATTTTAAAACATTCGTTAAGTTCTGAGAGAACGGACTCAGTTTTAGTTACGAGATCATTTTTGATGGAATTCATCATCTCTCCGTAGTAAAAGTTTCTGACTAGTATTTCCAACTCGGCTGTGCTTGATATCGTTGCAGAGAGCTTTGTGTATCTGAAAAAAATATACGAATTTTATTATGAAATAATATGCACATTATCACTAAAGGTGGCCATTAATATAGTGTTTTTTTTACTGGGACGGTAGTTACGGAGAAATCCGGAACCATTTCACATACGGAGAAACACATAAAGCAATACTGAAATATTTCTATGCATTGTAAAATTCTTAATAAATAAATAAATATAATCGTATCCAACATTGTCGATCGAAAGACCGATAAAATGGTACGTGATAAATCCCGTATTTATAATTATGATCTCATTAATTTGAATATATTTCCAATTTACTTCAAATGAATGAACTTGTCTTATGATTTCAGAGAAATACGGTTGTTAACCCCTAGTCTCAATTTTTGGGTGTTTTTTATTATTTGGCGCTGAATGTAGCACTTTTTGCCAGCTGCCATTTAATCCCCCAAATAACAAGTGTTATTTTTAAGTTTATTGTTAGTATTTATGTATTTAGAAATTGTAATCATATTTTGTATGTGCACATTATTACCTCAAAGAAACTTTATATTATTTTGAACTTTTTTAAACAGCCAACAGCGCATTTGTGTTGCATTGACGACCTCCGTGGCGCAGTAGGCGTATAGCCGACTGAGACGCAGGAGGTAGCGGGTTCGATTCCCGCCACGGAACAAATGTTTGCATGATCTACAGATATTTGTTCTGTGTCTGGGTGTTTTTCTGTATATTATAAATATGTATTTACAAAAAAAAAGTATATAAGTATGCTGTCAGTTATCTGGTTCCCATAGTACAAGCTTTGCTTAGTTTGGGGCCAGATAGCGCTGTGTGAAATGTCGAGCAATATTTATTTATTTGTTCTTAGACGAGTTCGTAGCAATAACTAATCTTAAATATTTAAAAAAATTACCTATCAACATCGTTCATTTTCTTAGCCGCGGCGACTAGTTCTAGCCTCGTCTGCGCCGCTAGATCCCGCCACCCTTCCTCTTCATAGGAGCGTAGAGCATCTGTTAGGAACACCACTGCTTTGCCTGTCTCACCCAGCTCCGAGTAGAACGAGGCGAGGTCCCGGCCTATTAGACGGGCGAATCTGTGGAACAATACATTAGTATTTTTCAAACTTTCACGATCACTGTACATAATTACTAATTAAAACGGGTATTTCTCGCGTATGTACCTTTTTTATTTGTTATGCCGACGTTTCGTCTGTGTTGCAATAGCCGTGGTCACGGGTGAACTCAATACCCGTTTAAATCAGCAATAGTACATTGTTATTCAAGGAGCGTAAGCGTCGAGGGTGCTGATCGCATACACGCGAGTACCACATAACTTTTCATCACGAATGCAAGGATATTAAAATCTTTATAACAGTTTGTTGTTAAAATGAAAACTTGCGTTCCCGGTATCCATTGGTTTGTTTTTCACTACTAAACTATGGCCTCTTTTATTTAATAGAAATAAGGATTTGTCACGGAGGTTGTATTTAATTTCAGTATTTATATATGTAATCTCTTTTATTTTAAATAGAAATAAGTATTTGTCATGGAGACTGTATTTCATTTTAGTATATCATGAATGCCATGAGCCTCATTCTACTTTTAAATTTACTTACGACCCTAGAGGCAGAAATCGCATTTACACATCAGGTATCGAGCTTGCAATGACCAACTTCCAGAGCATGAGTGATGAAAAATACGTTTACTAGTAGCGCCATCTAGTTATTGTTACGGTACTAATCATAACAGCCATAGTCCTTCCTTATATTTCCAGAGCGACCGATCTCGTGCGGCCTGCACCCAAAGGCTTCCAGCAGCCTTTATCAGGTCGTTTCCATCTAGTGTTGATAACCTTTCTACCCCAACGGCCATCAGTTCTTCGAGCTATGTACCCCGCCCTCTGCCACTTCAGCTTGTTAATCCTATTAGCTAATCAGACCTTGGTTTGTCTACGAAATTGTTGCAAAACTAGTTTTAAGCGCCATCTATAGGCCAGGTCACAACAACTCTGCTATAGAAAAAATGTATGCGATCATACTTTATATAATATGGCATACGCCAAGACTCGGGGCCGAGGGGGTCAAAACCAATTAACATGTTTGTTTCCTTTTCTACAATTACTGGTAATTAGTGGTATTGATAGAACGGCGCATCACTAACGGCTCCCGGCTACTAAAGGGCTGCAAGAGCGAGCGAGATAGCAACATCATCATCACTTGCCCCACGTTTATAACCCCGCCTGCCAGGAGCGTTGGCGTTTATAGTTTATTACCTTAACCTCCCAATATGTTTATAAGTCCCCATCGCCAGTTCCGCTAACTCTAGGTAATACTGTTGGAAGCTGGTTTTGCTGCAGAGCGCTTCCTTCAGCCGGTCGGTTGGCGTTGGCTGCTGGTTGTTGGCCTCGTCTCCCATGCCTGAGGACAGCATCACTACTAGGTGGAGCTGTTCTGACGTGGGATCCGGTGAGCCGGGGAGAAGACCGCACAGTTTGCCTAGTTCATGCAACTGGGAAAGATAAAGTAATAAATTACTCGTGAATATATCGCAAAACGCCATGGTGACTCTTTAATTATACTCGGAAGGATTGTCTCGAGTATAAATAAAATAAATACATTTACTCAGAAGACTTTCAAGATTTATTTCAAAATACGGGATTTATCGCGTACGATTTGGCACATATGCTAGGCGAGTAGCAGTTCGAAGCACTCACCCTGATGAAGGTTCACGACTTGAAGTGAAACATTATCGGTTGAAACACCGATAAAACGGTAATGATAAATCCCATATTAGATTAGATTATATTAGGTAATTCTTTATTGCACACCACGAAATAAATACATATAAAAAACAACTACGTAAATCTATGGATGCAATTGGCGGTCTTATCGCTAAATAGCGATCTCTACTAGACAACCTTTGGATGGAATGGACTGTGTGTAATATACTACTTGTACATACATACTGTTACGCCGAGGCTGTTAAACAATGAGTAATAATCGTAACTTCTCGAACGCTTTTGTCTTGCTGCGTTATTGTTGTTATTGTCTGCGGTTGCGCACAATGGACTGGCCATTGTGTCGAGGGACCGACCCTTTTCCTGGAACGATCGAGATCCTTCTCGAACAATCGAAATATGTGGATATAAATAGGCCGGAGGGATGGCCGGCTAGTCAGTCTGAGTCTCGAGTCTGAGTGAGTGAGTCTCAGCGAGGCCCTGGAGGACTGACGTGGAGAAGGGTCTCGCGTGAGCAGTAGTTGCTCGCGAGTCAGTCTGGATTCAGCTATACGTGTGAACATTTCGGTGACTTTAAGTGGTGCAACTGTGGTGTGAATTAGTGTGTTGTGATTACGTGTGACCAAGTTCGTGTATTCATCGTTTAGTGCTGAATAAAAGTGTTATTTTGGTTGGATCGATTCCCATTATTTTATCCCGAACCCTCAGCTCGTAACAATTTGGTGTCAGAAGTGGGATAAAATAATGCCGGTTCTACCAAAGGATAACGTGGACGGTGTCAGGACGAGAGGTCAACGACAACAGGAAATGGATGAAAGGCGGTTTGGGGAGTCTCCGGTTCAAGAAGCTCGGCAGAGTCGTCAGCCGATGGAGATGGAATCAGCCGCCACCGAACCATTTGAAGCTTCATCATCATCACCCGTGGGCCAAGCTCCTGTGACAGGCGATATTGCTGCTATTATGGCAATGCTTTGTCGTCAAGAAGAACAGCGTCGTCGGGATAAAGAAGAGCAGCGTCGTCAGCAAGAAGAGCAGGCTCGGTTGCAGGAGGAGGAACGCCGTCAGCATAAAGAAGAGAAGCGTCGTCAACAGGAAGAGCCGGCTCGGTTGCAGGAGGAACAACGCCGTCAGCATTAAGAAGAGAAGCGTCGTCAACAGGAAGAGCAGGCTCGGTTGCAGAAGGAACAGCGACATGAACAGGTAGAGCAGACTCGGTTGCAAGAGGAACAGCGACGTCAGGATAAAGAAGAGCAGCGTCGTCAACAGGAAGATCAGCGACGTTGGCCATAAGAGCGTGCTCGACTGATGAGGGAATCGTTCAGTTCATCTGGAAAGGAATTCCAGGAAGTGAAAGAACAGATAGAAATCAAGAGAGCCGTGTTTTGGAGGCTGGAATTGGGCTCGACTGATGAGGGAATCGTTCGGTTTATCTGGAAAGTAATTCCAGGAAGTGAAAGAACAGATAGAAATCATGAGAGCCGTGTTTTGGAGGCTGGAATTGGGATCGCTGATGAGAAAGGGACTCTGGGTGTCCTGAAGTACTGGAGACGGCAATGTGGCTCCTCTAGTTGCTACATCTTCAGCGCGAGGTGCGCCTAAAATTGTTCGTGTTGATCGGCTGCCGCGATATGGGGCTAAGAATGCTCGGGACGAGCATGTTTTAGGAGGGGGCAGTGTTACGCCGAGGCTGTTAAACAATGAGTAATAATCGTAACTTCTCGAACGCTTTTGTCTTGCTGCGTTATTGTTGTTATTGTCTGCGGTTGCGCACAATGGAGTGGCCATTGTGTCGAGGGACCGACCCTTTTCCTGGAACGATCGAGATCCTTCTCGAACAATCGAAATATGTGGATATAAATAGGCCGGAGGGATGGCCGGACAGTCAGTTGTGAGTTAGTCTCGAGTCTGAGTGAGTGAGTCTCAGCGAGGCCCTGGAGGACTGACGCGGAGCAGGGTCTCGCGTGAACAGTAGTTGCTCGCGAGTCAGTCTGGATTAAGCTATACGTGCGATCATTTCGGTGAGTTTAAGTTGTGCAACAGTGGTGTGAATTAGTGTGTTGTGATTACGTGTGACCAAGTTCATGTATTCATCGTTCAGTGCTGAATAAAAGTGTTATTTTGGTTAGACCGATTCCCATTATTTTATCCCGAACCCTCAGCTCGTAACAATACTAATACTATAAATATAAAAATAAAAAATCTAAACTACATAAATGAAAATTACATGAATGAACCTAAATAATAACTACTCATAACAATTTATACATACATATTTAGACTTATTTAAGAAACATATTAAATAATAATAAATAGATAGATTAGCGATCTCTACTAGACAACCTTTGGATGGAATGGACTGTGTGTAATATACTACTTGTACATACATACTAATACTATGAATATAAAAATAAAAAATCTAAACTACATAAATGAAAATTACATTAAATAATAATAAATAGATAGATATTTAGCAACAAATACTCAGATAGTGTTATCTGAGCGTACGTTTAAAAATGGCAAGTGACTTGGCACATCTGATAGCTACCGGCAGCGCGTTCCATAACCGGACAGCCTGCACTATAAAATACTTATCAAAGTAGGAGGAGGAGTGTACAGGTGTCCCGAGTTGGAGTGTGTCAGATAAACGCAAGGATCGAGGATTGGATTGATAGAGGAAATGGAAGCGTTCTTTAAGATTTTTTATATTTATAATAATGAAAACACATTTATTTAAGATAAGGTCCATATTTTGTAATTAAAGCGCATGACATTTTAACAAGGACTACAATTTTTTTCTAAAATCTAACTCAAATGTCCCGCAGTACTCTTTACTATTTAGCCTTCGAAAAAACTTGGTCAAAAAATCTGTTATGTATTTACAAAATTTAAGTAAAAGTCAAAGTAATCTACATAAGTGACTATGCTGTATTTTATTTATTATTTCTAAAACACGAGTAAAATTGCGTTATACCTGAGTTTTAGAATTAATATAGAAATGCCATCTATCGGTCATGTAGGTGCAACTTTGCTTCTGTCTAATGAGGGGTTTTCACGGTCATGTTTTTATAACTGCTAACAGATGGCGTTGTTTTAACATCTTTTTTTGTAATTCTTGTTTTATTATTTATTTGTATGTTTTTAATTTAAAGGCTTATATTTATTTGTGATTTATTTTTGTTTTGTATGAATACTGTCTGAAATAGATGATTATTTTATTCTAACATGCTCTGATTAACAAAGGAAAGTGAATTGTCAATGTCAATTGTCGTGTCAACATAATTTTCCAAGAAACTTAAAATAAAAAACCACTTGTGTTTGTTTATCTGACGAAGATGTCTTTGTGATTTTGGCATGTAAACCATATTCTTGGCGGCGTATCTCCAGGCAGCGCTATCTATTACGCTAGTTGGAACTTGTTTTTTCTTTTTAAATCGTAAATGAAAAGCTCTCATTTATACTCACTTTTTATTCTTTAACACTAAGCAACAACAGGGCCTGGTCTGCGTACACTGCCGCAGTGCATTATTGCATAAAGTCTCTCACAGATCCGTAGTCTCAGCTCACACAAATTGAGCATAATTATGCAAGCGCCATTTACCGATCATACTAAGCAACTCTCCTCGATCCCTAATTAAGGGCCCCCCGAGACGGTTAAACCTCAGCATAATATGCTAACTGTGCATGTAAGCGCCGATCTACCGATCACAAGAAGCAACTCTCCTCGAGCCCTACTAAAGCTAGAAACATACTAGCCTGGCGTACGCGACTTACATATCTGCACACAGTGCACGGAGTCGGACGTCGTGAAAATAAGGAGACTAAACCAAAAATGTACTAAAATGTACTTCATTAGTACATTTCGACCGCGTTTTTCTTTTTAGTTTAGTCCTTGCGACCACACATTGACCCCCGCACAGATTAAATAATTATTACAATATATTCAGAGATTAGTGTCATGTATAGAGAATTATGTTCTTTGGGCATTCACCATGCTTTTGGGTCAAGAGTTCGGTGTATAGTTCGCGCTAGGCATGTACGGAATAAGCCTAGTGGCATTTCCATCTTCCATTTATTGTGCTATATGAGGTCTTGAGGGGCTGTCCTCTTTAATCTGTTAAAGTTGTGAGATGCATACGTAGAGATACGTAATGTTATCGACCAGATACAGCATAAGTCGCGACCGTCAGTCCTATGGTATGTTTCTAGCTTTGTACTCACTTTATCCTTAGCATTATGCAACAACGGCGCCTGCGCAGGCGTGCACTGCTCCAGTGCATTATTAGAGGCCGCAAGCCTCTCGCAGGCACGTAAGGTCTCAGCGCACGCGAGTTGTGCCCAACACGACGCAGCGCCCTCTACCGCCGGCGCGCCGAGTAGAGACAACTCTACTAGTGTGTTATGGACGGTTGACAGACAACGGGAGGCTATCTGAAAAAAAATATTATATTGTTCTTTTTGTGATTGATTGATATACTCTTTATTGCACACTAAATAAAAATATAGTAACAAAGGAAATCTTATTATATAAAACAAAGTCGGGTTTGTTCGAACACTTATAACTAGAGAACGGCTGGACCGGTTTTGATGATTTTTGATTTGTTGTATTTGTCTCCGTCCCGAATAACAGAATAACTATTAAAATATCGGAAAAATCGCGCAAAGAGATATTATGGAGAAAAATCATTTTCCCATACATTGATGCTGATGATAATCAATAATGTCCTGCAATATTTATTTATTTTATAATGGTCGACGTACATTGACAGCCCGCGTCAAGGCGAACGAACGAGGTACGAAGTTCGCCGGGCCAACTAGTATACAATAATGGAACAATGGGCGGTCTTATCGCTAAAAACGATAAGCGATCTCTTCCCGACAACCTTTGGATGGACAGGATAAACGAAAATCAAGACGGCGGTGTACGATGACCTTTAACATACATAACCGTAACCTATAACATACAATATATGTATTGATTATACATAACAAACATAAACTTAAATACATATCTACAAATAATATATAAATAAACGACACTATATATGGAGGATAAATAACATAAACACTAACATAAAACAAACATTATGGTGTAGCAACCAACTGTGAAATTGGAAGTTATTGGGTTCGATTCCCGCTGGAAAGCAAATGTTTGCATTTTGAGAAAACACTCACACAACGCTATCTAGCCCCAACTAAGCAAAGCTTTAACTGTGTGTGTGACTGTTGGATTTTTCTTTAAAACAACCCTTAAAATACACCATAACTGTGACAAATCTTACGACCTTTGCGAATAGTAAGGTTCTGGATATATTGAAAACTAACAGCCACCCGCGGCTTCGCGCTTGTGGTCTGTCAATAAAAAGTAGCTTATGCCTCAATCCAGGTCATAATCTATCTATATACCAAATTTCATAGAAATCGGTTCAGCCGTTACGACGTGAAAGCGTAACAAACAAACAAGTAAACAAATTCACTTTCGCATTTAATACATAATATTAGTGTGATTACCCTTCTAAAATATTATAATTAGCGAAAGATCAGGGCATTTAAATTTAGTTAAAATTGTTGCCTATAAATCTTCAAATTGCCTATATGAGTTACGATCTATACTAGATATTGTAATCCAATAGTTCCTCATGACCAGCCATCTGTAAAGCAACTTACAGTTTATCATGTGCAGTCTCATTTAATAATTGGATTAATACGCTGTGTTTTATGGTAAGGTCAATTAGATGTTCAGGAACATATTACTGTCCGTTTATGTTACGCTCATTGGTTTTACCTGGGCTAATATAGCCAAGTTTAGATACCATAGTATCTAACTTCTACTACGTGTTTTCTTATGTACGACATTAATTTAAAACACACATGCGGAATCGTATTAGCTTATTTTAGAGGTGAGCTTAATACCGGTAGCTTAAATATTTATCCAGTTATCGATACATTTCCAATAAACAATTTTTAAAGTAAATCGGCAGCGTCTTTGTGACGATTTTTTTAATACTTTTTAGACTTGCGTTTGAGCACGATCTCACCTCATGGTAAGTGATGATGCAGTCTACGATGGATCACGCTTGCCTAGAAGAAACCTATTCACTCGCGTCTTGAAAACACCCAGGTTGTAGTTATCAGGAAACACAGACTTCGGCAAGGCGTTCCACTCTTTGGCGGTGCGCTTATTAAAGGTCGAAGAGAACCGCTTTGTCCGAATGGGAGGTATTTCAATCATATAGCGGTGGCGCACTGCAGAGCGTCTGGTTGTCTCATTATAGAATGGAGATGGTGGGATTAGGTTGAAAAGTTCCGCCGCACACTCCCCGAAATATACTCGATAAAAAACGATGCCACTTAGTTAGTCTAAAATATACCTACTTACATGATGAACGAATATTATTTGGTTACTTATTTTATACGAGCTGATTCAATGATATTTAAGGACTTAATAAACTAGGTTGTCGAATTAAAAAAAAAACCTTTTTTTCAACAATATTCGCCCTACTCGTGTTTTCATTTAATGTCGTACATTACAAAACACGTATTATACTAATATTACAAAGATGTAAGGTTACATAAATTTTGTTTTAGTCAATAAAAAGTAGCCTGTCTCAATCCAGGTCATAATCTTCCTATATGCCAAATTTCATCAAAATCGGTCCAGCCGTTTAATCGTGAAAACGTAACAAGCACATAAATAGAGATACAGATATTTACTTATGGATAGCGCTCAGGGATATTGTAACTTTCTATTAGTAAAATAATTTTCAAACTCAGATCAGTTGTTTCTAAGATTACCTACAAACATAAAAAAATTACCTACATACATAGTATATATGTACATTAGTATAATCGACCCAAAAGGAAAGCTAGTTATTTCAAAGAAAAGTTGTATTTCCGGCATTAGACATAATCACAGTATAAACGGTAACGTAATACGCTTGAAGTGAATTGATACCAATAGAACTGCAATCAGAGATAGATACATTTTCACATTTATGATTATTTCTTCTCTTTACAGCAACTTTCATTACCATTTTCTAAGAGTATTTTATTTTATCATAAATCACAAGAGATTTATTTATCTTCAAGTAGTAATACCTGTTGTTATCTCGATTTCATCATTCGGTCATTTCAGCCTGTCTGCACCCACTGCTGAGATAGTATATAAAGCTGGCTGGTTTTAACACACCAGTGTTGGCACTTTTTAGTTAGATCTAGCCATACTTTGAGATTGATAATGCTACCAAAAAAAATTGGTTGGTAAATAATTTAGCTACTTTTGAATGACACTGTTTTTTGAATCAATTTGATTAAATGAGTGACTAACATTAGAGTCTGTCTCTATGTTCAGCTACTTTCAGCCACTTTTATACGTATTAAATTCCCTAAATCAAGCCGTTTTTCACACTTTTTCAGTACGGTTTAGCTACTAGATCCGTTGCCGAGGTGGCAACACTGTATGGCGCGCCCATTTGGAGTTTTTAGAGTCGCGGCAGTGGAGTCTACGTGTGTGTGCTCGTTTTTTAACTCGCGCTCCGCCGGACTCCACGAGACGCGGAGTGATGGAAACGGCATCCTCGTGTATGGCCAGCTTAATCCTTCTCTTTATTTTATTACGTTGAGCGTAACTTGTGAGGTTGGAAAAGGCAAGGCAAGACATGGGTGAGGGAACAAAAAACAGGAAAATCTGGAATATTTTGGAGGACAATACCCGTCGAGGGATTTCTTAATTACTATAAAATAATAATAATTATAATATGAAAGAAAAAATTGTGGAGAAATTTTGAAACAATAAGGCTTTTTTATTTAAATTTATTTATTTAAAATGTGAGGTATGTAATATAATTGTTATAAGCAATGGCAACCGCTTCACATCAGGTGGGCCATTGTCTTGTGCCGTCACTTTATCTTATAAAAATCAAGCTTCCGCCTTATGCACAGTCGGGTAAAAATTAGCCTATGTCTCAATTCCGGTCATAATCTATGTTTATACCAAATTTTATCGAAATCAGTCCAGCCCTTTAGTTGTGACAACGTAACAAACAGACCGACAAAGAAATTGAATGACTTTTGAATTATTATAAGTAGTATTAATAGTAGTACATACCTCCCAAGGTTTAAACGTAAGTAATAACATGGCACTTTGACGTTGAAACAAGTAACTTCTGAAATCCAACAGCGACGCTCTCTTTTTCACAATCAGTTCTCTCAAATGCTGCGGCACCAATGTAGTCAGTCTTACCGCCTGCCATGAGGTTACCGGCTGCTTGAACGTGTCTAGCCATTTTGGACTCTCAGTCACATTGGAATTGAGCACAAATTGGGAAAATAGAGCATCTAATTCATCATACTGGACTAGGGCTTCTTCGTACAAACCTAGCATTTCTAATACAAATGCTAGTTGTTCCTGTAAATAAAAGTAAGTAATAAAGTAATTGTACTGTTATTCCACGGTGTCTTAATGTTGGGCGAAGGCTGCCTTTATTTTCTTCCAAAATTACAAATAATAATAATTTTTTTACTGGACAAAGATAAAAGAATCCTATGCTATTATAATTGATAAAAGCTAGCTTTAACAGTTAGGTGTTTTAACAGTGATGTTGTTAGTAATAATACCTACACTATATTATTACTAAGAATGAAAAAATACAGTAGGTAATAGCTAAACCATTTTGAATATTTGGAATAGATGTAACTGGCAACCTTTTATCGTCATATCAGCCATAGGAAATCGAGTGCTGAACTTAGGCCTCTCTAATAGATGCCTGCACACTTCAGCTCCTTACTTATTAATAATAATCTATAACATTTATGTAAGTATTTTTTTGAGTTAAGTTTTGAATTATACTGGTTCGGAAAAACATACGCCGGGAGTGAGTTCTACTCTTTACTTGTGCTAACAAGAAAAGTTGAAGCAAATTGTTTAGTACGGCAAGGTGGTATGCCGACCAGGTATGGGTGGTACCTCTCGGTACCTCTGCTTGTCCGGTGGTGGAAGGGGGAAAGAGGGAGAAGGTCATGAAGATCTTGTAAAAATTCACCAAAATGAATCTTGTAAAAAACTGAAAGTCTGGCTACTTGGCGCCTGTCCTCTAGACTTTGTAAATTGGCTTCCACTAGGGTGCCAAATTATTAATTCCAAATTAGGTTATCTTCCATGCCAGCTCGTTGGAGCCACTTGGAAGTGATAGTTGGCAGAGTAGACACGTACACCAGACATTGCGGTCACTGGCATGTTCTTACAAACCCTATTAAGTACAAGTATCAGTTGTGTTATTATAGCTACATATTTGCTTGAAATATATATATATTTTAATTTACCAAGGATCTACATACACTGTTTTCTGGTGCATAGTCTCAAGTCTCTACTTAAGAACCTTTCTGCATTAACAGCTGTCGGTTTCGTATAATAGCCCTTGAAGTGTAAAAATGCTAGTAATAGAACTTACTTGTATAATAAAATATTTACAAAAATCCCATTCAGGGTCATTTCGCTTCTCTCTCTGCTCCCGCATATATTCTTCAAACTTAATAAGGGCCTTATTATACGCCACTAATATAAAATGTCTGATCTTTGCCACTAGTGACCTCCATGACTCCGCACTCCTAGCTTCCGACTTAATTGGATTTATTACTGATATAAATCTGTCCTCTGTTTGTTTAACACCAAAATCTCCTCTTATTTTATCTAAAACTGTAGTTCTTGGGAGAAGCTTGTTTGTTTTTCGTACGTCGTAAGTTTCTACTAGTACTATCATCCAGTCTGTGATTCCCGCTTTTTCTAATTCTTTTAGCCATTGTTCAACTTGTTCTCGTAAAGTTGTTTTGTAATATTCTATATCCTGCAAGTTGATACAAGTTAGTTTGATGATTCTTTAAAAATGCCTTTGTTATGGATATACACATTATAAGGATGTTATGTTATTTTCAAGTTAATTAAATAAATTGAAATACACCTATATTCATATTATTGTTTCTTAAATATTGTAATTTGTTACCTGAAATAAATGGGGGCATTATTTTGTTGAGACACAATCTTATTATTTATTTTATTTTGATTGACTTAGTTTATTTATAATAATACTGGCCCACCAAGAAAAAATTAAATACAGTCAAAATCTGTTATAACGACATCGAAGGGACTACTCATATTGAGTCGTAAAAACCGATAGTTGTAACAACCGGTGACAGGTATTAATAGGAAAGATAATACATATGTATATTCATGTAGGAAATTAAACCGCATTTTGTTTACTTCAATACAAACATATAATATAAAAGAACAATATCATTTTTCCATCATTTTTATATGCATAAAATCTGTAATTTTAGTTTGTTTGAAACACTTCTGTTGTGCATACACATTTTGTAATTCACGTTGGATTTTAATCAGCGTATCGTCACAATTTCCCTGCATGTGGAAATCTTCATTAAAAAGAACAATCTTTCGTAATACACTAACAGCATTGAGACCGTCAATCAACACTTGTAGGCACTGTAAATTGTTCTTCCGAGTCATCCTGTTCATTTTCATTTTCCTCTTGAACTTCACGTACAATATCATCCTCCGTAGCTGGTGCACAAATTGCAATATCTACATCAATGAACTCGTCTGTTTCAGTTTGCGTAATCTATTCGTCTACAGCATCTTTATCCACACTGGCAGCTTCACCACTCATTTTCCCGCCGACAATGCCATGTCGAGCCCGGAAACGTTGAATCCAACTAGACGAGCAAACAAAATCTTCACCAAAACGTTGAGCAAAATCGTTTGCTTTTTGTTGAAGAATTGGTCCATTTATTGGCACATTATTTGTCCTTTGATATTTAAACCACTTTAACAAAGCTTCCTTAATCTTCGTATGCCGCGTTGTTCTGGCTCATTTCATTTTCAAAAAATTCTTGTCATGAAGGATTTGAATTTTCTCCCTTTCTTTCCAAATGGTTGAAATTGTCGAGTGTGATACACCATATTCTTTTGCCAGGTCTTTGTTTGGAATTCCTTTCTCTTGCTTTGAAATAATACGCGATTTTTCTTCGATATTGATCTGTTTTCTTTTTTGCGACATGTTACAATTTTCACAGTTAACCCTAGAGTGGTCGCGTGGATTACCTATGTAATCCACACTTACGGAATTGTAAAATTCTCAAAAATCGCTAACGTAAATTACGAGCGCTTCTAGGTACTTTAAGTTAAATAATTAACAAACGCACTAAGTGCTGTGCACGAGAATTTCTTGGCATTATACAGACAGAACCACAGCGACAACATCAGCAAACACCAACTCGATCCATAGGTCGCTGCCACAACTGCGGAAGAAGCCGCAATAAAAGCACTCGAAAACTATGCAACACGTGCAAAAAGCCTATTTGTGGCGATCATTCGAAGGTTGTATGTCTGTCTTGTTTAGAAAACACTAATTAGTATTTTTGATTTTTTGTGCCACTTTAGAGTTTTTTTTTTGTTTTGTTGATTTTTTATACTCAAGAGGTCGTGATTCGTTTTTATTGATTACTTTTAATATAACAATACTTTAATAACACTATTATAATAAAAATTAAACATAGTTGAAACTCAAATGTATTTTTATTTGAATTTATAAATGGTATACAATAGTACTCCACGTGACCAATCAGGTCAGGTTTTAGTACGCGACCACTGTAGGGTTAACTCAACAATATGTTTTGGTGCGTCTTGTGTAAAGACAAGTAACAAACTGACTTAAGAGATATGACGAAGCGGGCCTTGAGGCTAAGGCATGCATGTGCTTTGTTTCTAAGAATTACAAAAGACCCTAAACTTTGTTTACTTTTACGATAATAGCCATTGACTATTATACTGTGCCAGATGTGGATACAGTTACCTATTCAAATTGTTTACAATACAGCTGAGCCCATCCTTCTACAGATATATTTCTCTGAAAACATTAACCAAATGTGGTCACTTAATGCAGTATGTCGTAGTAAACAATGTCGTAAAAACCAATGTTTTCGATAAGGCGGTCATATAACATTCAGCCAGGACCTTTGATTTTGGTCAATTTAACCGGTATGTTGTTCTAAACGATGTCGCCATAAACGGTTTTGACTGTAGTTATTTATTTCAGATATCCATGATCCATATGTTAATAGTATAAAGGTTCTTATAAACTATGTTAGTAAATTAAAGTGAAAAATTACATTATATTATAATGATATTAAAATTAAATCAAAATTATATTAAAATTAAATTAAAATTAAATTGAAATTATATTAAAATTAAATTAAAATTAAATTGAAACTATATCAAAATTAAATCAAATCAAAATTAAATTAAAATTAAAAAACCTAAAATATTTTATTTTTACCAAACTGTATTTTATAAGTGTTTTCATTGTCATTTTTGTTTATTAATTGGTCTGGCACAACACAAAAATATATTGGCGTGGTCCTTGATAGGTTAAAATAAATAATATTATGACTGATTTTGATTCATGATTCTATTCCATACTTAGAAGCAATAGAAGACATTTCTTACTGCACCTATTTACCCTTCAAGGATCACGCCAATACATTTTTATGTGGTTGTGTGGTGCCTGACCAATTTCATATAAAATGTAATTTCATTTATTTTGAAATATGAAATTTTGAAATGGCACCACGGAAGATCAGCTCTATAGTAGTATAAATATGCTACTATAGCACAATGCTGAGTGGTGACCGTTTTTGCTCACAAATTTGCTCATTAATTTATACCCATTTGTCTAAGCTGTAATGTACACTTGTGATGCAAAATATACGTTTTTCTATTCTAAATATGTGAAATTATGTAACTGCAATAGATACTTACCACACAATCAGTCCAATAAATATGAACAATAGGGCGCTTTAGTAAATTAAAATCCGGGTGCTGTATCTTGTCCTTATTATATTTTATAAATGAAGCTTCCAAATAAACAGACTTTGTAGCCCGGCCATAGGATCTTCTCCATTCACACGAATCCTGGGGTATCGCAGCCACCAGCGGCGCCTCCAGCGTACAGAATAAATTCCAATCTCCCGCGCCTATCATACCAAAACATCATTTATAAATTTTGAACAGATATTAAATCACTGGTAAACAAATTTTAGTAAACTTACATGTTACAATAGGTTTGTTGCTCATCCCTTCGCGGTTGGCAAGAGAACTATCGACACCCTTCATTATTTAATTGCTGTACATCATCAGCAATTGCTAATGCGGGCATGACACAAATTAGTATCCACTTTGGAATACCTAAACGGAATCCACCCACTTTTCACATATAAATTAGTTTGAAGATTCTGGGCATGAACACGTAAAACTGTATGAATAGAAAAGTTTGTAGATAATATTTAGCTAAATTCTGTTAAGTAGTCTCGTGAAATTAGTTTATTTTTCAATACATTCATCAAGATTTTGATGTGAATTTTGATTTGACAAAACGAACGACATCCAGCCAGCTGTCATCGGTCAGTCACCCAACTCGACAGACAATACGTTCCGTTTCTGACTATTAGTTTCAGCTACGTAATCGTAGTGTTACAAACTAGCCTCAATGTAATTTTTTTAAAAGAAACCCAAATAAACCTGTCTAGGATTTATTACTAACAATGATTTTAACTACAACAATAACATCCTAGTAAAACTTAACCACTGCTTCTAATATGGAAAGACACCAACTTTAGCACATAAACACGTCCATCGATTCCGAAAGCCAAGCGTAGCCTGCCATGAGCCCGAGGCGATCCCCGCCCCGCTATTTACACGGCCACTTGGTCCAGCCATAGGGTAGGGAAATCCCTAATACGGCCTCTCCTGACAGCAAGGCGTCCTCGCCTGCAGTATCTACTGTAGGAGGTTCAGCCCTTACAAGCTGAGCATCATCAGATCGATCACTCTCTGCAACACACAACAAAAACAGATTTGAAGTGACTTGAAAATAAGCGCAAAGTCTGAAGCTAGACAAACGTTTAAAGTCAATTTCTTTTAACAAAGTACCATTCATTTAAAAGTAGTAGATGTATGTACAAAGCTGAACTGAATAAGAAAACTCCTTATGTTATGGGCGCAAGCGTGCACTCAAGCGTCCACAAGAAAAGGAACTGTAAGTGGTTTACTAGTACAAAACAACCTTTGGATAGCTTCAGGATTCACAAACAATGATACAATGTATCTCGAATGAAAGATTCCGGACTCCATCACTCGCTATACACTGCTTCGGTAGGTCACAGGCACAGACCATAGGGTCTGTCACCCTGACACGCTAGAGACGCAAAGTTAGCGTAGCGCAGGAAAGTCACAGACAGAGACCAAAAGTGATCTGCTGCCCTGACACGCTAGAGGCCCCAAATTAGCATAGCGCAGGAAAGTCACAGACAGAGACCAAAAGTGATCTGCTGCCCTGACACGCTAGAGGCCCCAAATTAGCATAGCGCAGGAAAGTCACAGACAGAGACCAAAAGTGATCTGCTGCCCTGACACGCTAGAGGCCCCAAATTAGCATAGCGCAGGAGGCCATGACCCTCAGGGAAGACTGAACATGAATCCATCCAGGGCCCACTCGCCGCGCTACAGCAGGGCCGCGCTTGCCGGGTCCAGTTTCCAGGTCATATGGGCAGCCTTGCTCACGAACACGAAGTCACCTCACCAACAGCAAAGTTGCGAGGCAGCCGCCGACCTCCATTGATGCATCCTGATGCTGGATTCTAGCAGCTCAGATGCCCGTCGCCTTCTGAGAATGAAAACAACCTCTTGATATAGATTAGGGTTCTCCAAGGCGACATCTCACACTAGAGATCTGTTGACCGGAGTCGTCGCATCTACGCACACCAGCAGCTGCTGCAGTGGTGAGGTAATATTGAGAGACTTTACCTTCCAAGTTTCACAGCACGTCGGACCATTGAGAGTCTATAGTGCCAACTTCAACGCGTAGCATGTTAAGGACAGTTTGACGTACAGTTTACCTGTACGTTTTTGCGGTGCTTACCAGGCGTGATAAAATTACCCAAATCACAGACTCAATTTTTGGAAGACGGCGCTGCCGAACATTCTGCCACGGTCACAAACTATAGTTGATGGGGTACCAAATAATGATACCACGTTGGTGAGTTTGAATTCATCAGTGTCTCGTTGGCTTGTATCTATAAGAAGTAAAGAAGACAGATTTTTTTAGAACTCGTCAATGACTATAAAAACATACCAACGAGGAAGGTTGCTGTGAACCACAGAACGGAGTTTTCTAGCATTGCCCAGGACTCCATTGGCTGCAGCGGAGCTCTTGGTATCTTTTTGTGTGCTAGGCATGTAATACAACGACCCCATACACTTTATCACAAATTGACGTATACCAGGAAATCTAAAATTAAGCAATATCAAATCAGTTGTTCTGTCAGTACAAGTATGATCGTGGTCGTCATGAAATACTCTCAACAAACTAAGCCTGTAGCCCTTCGGAATGAAACTAAAAAGGTCATCGGTCTGCCTCAGTTGGTGTTAACTTCTAAAACAATAAATCGTTTTCGATCGCGTACCACATTGTATTTTTTTTTATACCCTGTTAAAAATGAAACGCGAAGATTTCAGGATGATGGTCATCAGAAGAATCATCAGGATACTGCAAACTTAACCATCACCTCTTGTAGACCG